>CM062353.1:4723644-5390144 GCA_031216105.1 Dalbergia cultrata | reverse complement strand
GGAAGAAAGAGTTATCCGAGTTACTTTTATTATTTTCTTTATTTGTGTTTGTCGTTATTATGCAAATTGGGTGGGCTTCTCTATCTGATTTTGACTTCTTGGCTAGCTATATAGCAACGATGTTAACTTCCTCGCTTCTTCCTTTTCCCTTTCTTTGTTTATTTCGGGTTGCGGTGCGCCGGTGCGGCCGCTTTTGTGTTCATTCATCTGTTGCTTAGCTTTCCTTAAATATTAAAGTACGTATTATTTATAATAATATTTTATGTAGGAATGAATGTTTGTTTATTTGTTCCTCAAGAAGATAAAAAGTACTTTGGCTCTTATGCGGTTTAATTGTAATTCCCATTTTGATACTGTAGGAAGATGGGGTATATGGTTTTATTATGATTTTTTTTTCATGCATTCACCGTGAATCCTCTCCGAATATAATATTGCATAAGTTTCAAGTACGGAGATGAATGTATTTGACGAGGATGTTTTCTTTTTTTGGCCTGCAGCAATATGAACCTGGATATACAGCTCATCCTAAGAAGTCTAAGATAAATGACGAGGCAATGTCCATTAGGTACTTGGTTTTTTTTTCTCATAGTATAATCATACATAGATATATTCTTCCGCGTTCAATTCAATCAAAGTGAACATGCGACTAAATTACTTAATTAATCACATCACAACGTGAACTCTAGACTTAGCTATTTTGGAGGGAGCAATTAATATATACAATGTACAAATATAGTTTAGAAAAACTAACTAACGATATTAAATTTGACAATGCTTTTTAAGGGAGGAGCAAGAACCGTCAAACGAAAGAATAAATGCTAGTAGTATGGGTGAAGTTGAGGGAGTTGCATTAGAAGGCGATTACTCTGAATGCAGCTCTGCCGCTGACAGAGGCGCGTCTTGCTGTCGATCACTAGCATTAGCTGTAAGCATTATATCCATCTTTACGTGTTTTTTGTGCGGCCTTAATAAATTTCATCACTATCTTTTTAACGTTAGTTACCTGTGGCAACTGGCAGCGCGATGCATACCTTTTGTTGTACAATAATAGTTAATTAATTAATTAGAATAGAAAAATATTATTTGTACTCACTATGCATGGAATATCATACCGACTCACATCCCATCCATTATTGGATTGAATGTGGATCTCACTTTAATGGAGTTCATACCTTGTAAATGTGATGTGAGTTGACATGATATCTCATATATAGTGAGTATAAATAATATAACTCATTAGAATAAAACCATGTCGCGTGGACTTGGAAAATAACGAGTCAAACACTCAGGTTGATTCCCATTTTTTTGCCAACTGGTTTTGTCAGATGCGTTAAAAGGGGTGTCAACACGGCTCGAATTAGAGTTTTTATATGCACATTTTCTATTCAAAGCAAAGGATTAGTTGGCCCTGTGAAATATTTTCCTGCAATTGACTATGGAAGACCTTTCTTGAGTCCTCTTGTAACATGAACTTAACTAGTTGAATTCAATTTACATGTAATCATATACCGCTGTCTAAACTTACCCAAGCTACTTTACTTTTGCAGTTTACATTTGTCTTGCTTGTAAGACATCTTTTCACAGTGATTATAAATGGAACGGAAGATTATCCATTTACACTTCTAACAGTGAGTACTTGGACTCCCAATTTTAGAAATGAATAGGAAACATCCTGTCCGCTATGATTAGTCGCCAACGGACAACAAAACATATGGAACTTCACATCTTTTTTTTTTTTTCTGTAGGTAATTATACTAAAGGCTAGCGGAATTATTATACCAATGTACATAATTATTTGGACGATCGGAGCCATTCAGAACGGTATTCAGCAACACTATCAGCATTATGACTATGCCAGATCGATGTCTAACGGAAATGAAGAAGACGACCAGTCACGGCTTGATGCATATGCAAGACATATCGATTATTGATGTATACCAGGAGCATTGTGATGATGCTCGTCAACTTCCACTAGTTCGGGGCATAAATTAATGACAACTGAATTCAAATCGAAGTGCATCTTCCCATTACGTCTACATGTGCAACATATATACTGTCTACCACCCATCCCTCTACTTGCCTTCAGTAGAAGGAATGACCGAATTTGTATTTAACTTGAAAATGTACAACTGGCCACCATTCAATTTGTTTGTTCAACTCAGATCACTTTCACTATTATTTACAGGCATACTACAAACAAGGTATGTTGGATAACCAACACAGAAAGAAAGATTCGGCCTTATCCCATTAGGATTGATAACAATAGACATATGGCCTTAAATGTATTCTTGAATTTCAGAAGAATGATTACCCTTTTTATGACAACCATGACTGGATTCTCCATAGTAGGTTGTCTTGAAATATAGTCTAACATCGCTGCAGGAGTTCTCTTGCTCTATCCTGAAGTTCATACAGGGAGCTATCGCAAATGGCTTCCTGGCAACTCAAATTTGCAGCAGCCTTGTTCAATTTTTTCATGACAACTATCATCTCATTATCCCAATCCTGAATTGAAGAGTTCGTTTCAGAAGGCACAGTACTACATTTACCATAGGTGGCCTCGAATTCTCTGGACTTAGCAGCAGCCTTCTGGAGCACGGAAATCGGAAGTCCTGAAATAAATTTAATTTGCTTTATCATTATTATAAGAATTGGTTAAAAATAACTCAACACACCAAAGAAATGAGGTTGTGTATTCATGATGGTATAATCAGCATAACACATATTGACAAGCATTTTCAGAGTGAAGCAAAAAATATGAACATGCAAGCCTATCTTCATATACATTTTGGAAGATTGTCATATGTGAATGAGGGAACATGTTGACTATCAATGTGACATCACCAATAGTTCAAAACGGAAAAGAATTATACCAGCTAGCCGGGCAACATTAACACCATAGCTCTTGGGGCATGCGCCAGCGGTCAGCCTGTAAAGAAAGGTGACTTCGTCGATGCCTGTTATTCCACTACCAACTTGACATGCCATATGGCAGAGAGAGACCTTCACAACAAATGCACGAAAAGCTAACTCACAAATATAATTAAGCTCCTACAGCACTAACCAAAATGCAAAGTGGACGTCCAGTTGACATGACATCACTATAATGTAAATTTCTATAGCATATATCTAAATAGGTCGTGACTTGTGGTCTTATAGGCAGCCATATAAATTAAGATATATGAGCTCAAAATATTTCTCGAGTATCTGAGGATGAATTCAATATACTACTGATAATTATACTGGATGAAACGCATGATATACCTTGGGGTCGTCGTGATAATCGATAGCTAATCGATGATAGTGTGTGGAAAACAATCCACGACACTGCACCTTCCGCACAAAATGTTCTAGTACTGATTCCCTGCCAAACAGGAAATCAATCATGAATAATGAAACCATTGAGGACAAAAGCATGTCCCGCTAATCCCACATCAAAGACTTACGCAATGGCCTGCCCATCAGAAGTTGAGGTCCCACGACCAAGCTCATCCAGAGCCACTAATGAATTACGTGTGGCTGATGACTGTATTCACCATCAATTACATAATCAGAGAGAAAGAATGCTTAAATCAGATCAGATTAATATACATCTATAATGCATAACAAGCCAAAAAAAATGAGTTCATAAAGCTTCATGAAACAAAGAAATGAAACAATTTATTAACCCATTATAGACAGAACATTATACAACTAAATAAATTCTGAAGGAAAAAGACCAAGGCAAAAGCTTTATGGAAAAAACTTTCTTTGTCCGTGTTGTATCATTGCTTGTTATATTTTAGAAAAAAGATGTTTACCGTAAGCCACACAATTCATTCATGTTTGACAGAAGAAACAGCTCTTGAAATATAAATTTTTTTCAAAGTTGCTGACCAGTAACTATTGAGCAGCCTACAGTAAATGGACAAATCAACTCATTAATAGAGAAAACCCCAAGTTAGACTACCGTTTTAACCCCACTGAACCCTAGTTATATGGTTAAAGCTGATGCTCAAAGGGGCATCTCACCAACATTGTTGCAGTTTCTGAAAGCTCAGTTAAAAATGTACTTTGGGCAGCCATGATATTATCTTTGGCACCCATCCGAACAAATATTCGGTCCACAGGTGACAAATCAAAACTTTCTGCTGGGACATCAGCCCCTACCTGCAGAAGAAACTAAATGAGTGAGTCCAAAGGTAAAATGTACAACCTTATGCACCTCTCCACTTCCTCTGACCCCACAAATATCTTACACATATACATAGTTGTCAATGGCGGATGGTGGCTCATGGCGGTAGACCAAAAATCCACCATTTAATTCTGCTATAAGACCACCATGGGGTCCCCATTGCTGCCATAATGAACAAATCTTCTCATGGCAGGGGTCTCAAAATCCACCACACTATGGTGACACTTCACCGCCATTTGACAACTATGCATATATACATATACAAAGAATGATACAAGGAAGCAACATGACTGAAAAAGCTTCACCTGGGCCAGAACTATAGCCAAGCAAACTTGGCGAAGGAGAGTTGACTTTCCACCCATGTTAGGACCAGTTAGAAGAATAAAGCTAGCATGATGTGGACCACCAATGGTTATGTCATTGGGTACAAAGGCACCCTTGCCTAAGGAATCGCTCCTAAGAACAGGGTGTCCCAAACTTTTAGCAGAGAGGTATGGAGCATCTTTTATGCATAATGTGCCTAAGAAACTTGGTCTGCATGTTGGTCCTTCATAGTAGTCACTAGCAATAGCTAAACTGATCAAAACATCCAGCTCTGCAACGTGTGTGACATCCAGTTTAGGCCATGCAAAAGAAAAGCTTCCAATTTTCTATTTCAATGCATAAAAAATCCATCTTGAAAAAAAAAAAATCCCCTAGGAAAGGAGTGTATTGAATCAAGCTATACAGCCAAAGAAAAAAAATTGACTTCAGCAGGAGAAATATAGGGAGTGATAAATAGGAACCATAGAAAACTAAACAATGGAACATGTACAACAGACATGCATCTTCCCCATTACACATTTTCTTTTAATCTGGTAATCATCTTATTGTTTATTAGAAGATAGTTGTTGACGTTTATGCATACTACATTCCCTCCATGGGTAGTAGGAAAGTCCTTTTAAAATATTGTTTTACTTAGTTGCAATTCATTCTTCTGATTGAAGTACACGAAATAACAATCTTATTTACCATTTGTGATTTTCTTAAGCAGGAGTGTTACTAAATAGGTAAATTGCAACTTGCAAGCATGACAAAATGGTTCAGAAGGGCAATATGTACCAGCCGTTGTAGACACCAACTGCCTCCACTTAGTGTGGTTTTCACAAAATCGCCCAATTAGTCTCTGCAATGTACTTTTCAACAAGGACTCCTTTTCAGATTCAGCTTGCGAGAGTTCTTTCAAGAACCTCTTGATATCTGGAGTCCAGTACCTAAAGAAGCCCTGCATGTGCCACATGGGGAAATGAAAGAACAATTTACTTGTGTTAACAAGCATAACTGCTGACAACAGTGTATCGAAACTACCCAACAAGTACACTGGTTAATTTTCAAGTAATAAGTGGCATTACATACTATTATACGCTTAATGTACATAGATAGCTCATGATAAATTTATGCAGGACTACTTACAAGTAGAAGCAAATAAATATAATACCACATTCAATTATACATATATAGGAATCAAACAGATAATACTAAACAGTTTGCATTTAGTCCACTGTCCCCATAAAACTGTCAGAACATTTTTTATTACTTTTCTGGAAGAACGCAGCTCATAATCCCGAGGAATATTCCCACGCAAATTTTCTGGCACTTCTAATAGGTACGCATCCTTTCCAATAGTGACATAATTGATCTGTAACAGATAATAGGACCATTCAGAAGTTGATTTTATGCACAATAAGAAGATTAAACTCAAATTCTTTCCATTTGAGGTCTTGGTCTTACTGATTTGTCTCCAAGTAATTTCCTTTGTTCCTTAAGATGCCTTGACAAACTGGATTCAATTTCTTTAACTGACTTACAGGCTGAGTCATATTCTATGTCAACTCCTTCACGAGGTATTACACGGCCTGAGTTATTGGCTTCCACCCAATCAAAGGCATCCTTGAAATGATTTAGAGCCACGCAGATATCAGGAAGACCTTCACCTACAGGTGACAACATTCAATACATCAAACAATAACCTAGAGTAGTTGTATAACATGTACTAATTCAGCTATCATACCAGGTGTTAACAGATGATGAAGTTGTCTCGATTTGACATCATTCAAAATGATGCCAAGTGAAGAGCATGCTTGTGCCATTAGTTCACAACCCCGAAGAGCTGAAATAAACTCTTGCAGCTGTTTCTTCGCTGCATCCTCGTACAAAACCACTTTATTAGCATTCCTTCCACTAGACTCACTGCACACATGACAGAAGAAGCTTGAGTACGTAGGAAGATGATTACTATGGTCTGTACAAATATCGCACTTAGTTGTTGCAAAAATATCTTTTACCTCGTGGAGAATATGCGGGCAAGCAACCGCTCCATGTCAGTTAGCTTGGATAATGCTTTTCGAAATTCTAGTGCATAAGGTAAATTAACCCCCTAAAACAAATCACATATCAAGGCAAATACTATTATGTACTGAGTCTTTATCTGATGATTATGATCAGATCAATCTAGCCAAGTATCATTGAGTAACTGTCAAAACTGTAGAAAACAGCCAACTCTTCTGTATATGGGTTTATAAGAAACACAAGAAAAGCAGATTTTGAGCACAAGTTTGAGAAATGCTCAATATTACTAAACACGACAAATTGAGTAATCTGTCAAGTCCATAATCTCCATAGAACAAGAAGAGTTGGCATGGAGAGGATCTCAAAGAAATGGTAGAGCAATTTATTAGGGCATAAACATAAATAAATATGCTAAGGCAATCATTGTTGTACAGATTGATTTCTAATAACCAAAATTTCAGATGAACAGTGCTCCAAAAAACAAAATGAAAAGTTCTAATCTAAAATGGAACAGCCAAAAGTGGGACAAAAGTAAAGATAATACAAATGAGGACAACCAACCATTATTAACAAAAATTAAACATTCAAAAGAAGCCTGCTTCATTAACCAAGGATGTCGTATAGCAAGAAAACCTTTAAAAAGATTCACTATGTCTTAACGGATCATTAAAAGCAGAAGTAAAATGCATGGCCTAGAAACCTACCTTTAAACCTGCAACAGCTTCCTGGCGTTTCTTAATTGACTCTACATGACATAATGGTCTTGCAAGCCATGCCTTTAGCAATCTCTTTCCAAATGCAGTAACACATTGGTTCAATTGGGCATACAGAGTGCTACAAGATATCATCATTTCAGTAATAAATAAACATAATACTGGCTAGAAGCTTTTTTCTTTTCCCAAAAAAAAAGAAAAGAAAAGAAAAAGGTACTGATAATCATTGACAAACGTACCCTGAAGAATTTCCATTTCTGCTATTCTCAAAAATCTCAAGATTCTCCAGGGCTGCTGCATCAAGAACCATGTATGGTTTCGAAGCAAGATCAAAGAAACCAGAAAATGGGAGTGACTCAAACTGTGCAAATCTAAGCAGTGTCTCATCTAGGAAAGCCTGTTTTAAATAATAGAGAGCGCCGCCTAGTGCTGAAAGTGCACTTTTACTGTCATTGCCAGTTTTCACAAGGTCTAGCAAAACATCTGGCAGGCAACCTAACTCATTATCTTCAGCACTAACATCATTAGTGTGCCTGTAAATTCTCTTCAATTGCTCCACAGTTTTCTCAGCATCCCAGAATTCCACAACGGGAACTAATTCATTCACGAGAGGATTTCTAGTATGCTTCATCAGCACTCTCTCTGTTTCAGCACTGAGCACTTTAGCAGGTTTCACTATTTCAACAGGCCTGATCTCAGACAATATACAGCACAAGGCACTGCACTCCAAGTCATCCTTAAACTGCCATGCAGAGAAACCGACACCATATAAGCAAATGGAAGATAAATTAGGTGTATGGTGGTATTAATATTATGCTCAGTTTCCAAATAACTCCATGAAAAATTAAAAATGATAACAAATCCCAAAAATGCATGGAGGAAAGAATGATCAACCAACCCACTATTGAGGGTCTGAGCAGACATACAATGAATATAAAGAAAAAACACATCCTTGAAATAAAAATATCCAACGCCACGAAGATCCTAAGCCCCACCGGCATCAATCTCTCCTCTCTTCATTCCCCTTAGAGGTAAATATTAGATGCTTCACAGCATTACAACATTTGTAGATCTCATCCAAGATTTTGAACAAGGCAATGCATATGCAAATCTTTCCAGGTAATCAAAATGTGTAGAGCATAGAGTCGCACCTGTCCAAGAATGACTCTGCTTGTGGCAACATCAACAATACAGACACCATACACACGCTCTGAAATTTCATTTGCATTGTTTTCATGGTGCTCAGTCAGTGACATTAAATATGCAGCTTCTGGGTTTGCTGATAGCAACTCCCCATCAGTTAATGTGCCTTTTGTAACCACTGCACATATTTCACGTCTCACAACCTAGAAGAAAAACATATCTATCAGAGAGCATAGTAATTCTATCAACAATAAGTAACATCAAGTGGGATCTCATGCTGGAAAAAAAAAACACTACTAAAATAAAGATGCAAAAACGATTTAAAATGGACAAAGGATGACTTTTCTGGTTACTGTGAGATGTGATGAGACCTTATCTTTAGAGCCCTTCTCCCTGCGACGAAGCTCCAACTGTTCAGGTGTTTCAGTCTGCTCCACAACAAGAACTCGATAACCCTGTACAGCTAAAGCAGTTCAGTAAGTTCCTCCCCAGTTGCAGACATGCTTGTTGGATTGTTCATTAGAAAAATAGCAGAGATTAAACAGACTAAAAGTCATTTATGAGGCAGACCTTCCTAGCAAGTTTCTCCACATTCATTGAGAAGTTCCTCTCTGGAAATCCACAATGGGGTTGTTCTCCCTGAAGAGTCACATGTAAAGCAATATCATGAGAAAAACAGACATTACAGGGAAAAATTAAACACGGTACTGATCAGAGGTTAATGACTTAATGTTCATGGTTAATATGCATGACTTGGTGTAAGCAAACAGCGTATCTTAAGATTCTTAAGAAAGTCCACATCTTTAGACCATTCATACTAACCTTCATATACTGCAGGTCAAGCTCTTTCACTCCTACATGTGCATCCATCTCAAAAAGTTCATAAAATTTACCCATCTGGTCCAACAAAATTGGAAATAAAGATTCATTTGGTTGTAGGAATGGGTTAACAGAACCACCAAAACTTAGCCAACTTCAAACCTTGAAAAACAAAACTTTGTCCATATGCTTCGACTTGAATTCCCACCACTGTTTCTGCATTCATCAAATGACCACATAAATCGTATGCACATAAAAAACTTAACAATTCCACCCTAACACCTGAGCAGCAATTACCTGGCCATCTGACAAACTCCTAACAAAATCTGGAGGCAAATAGAGAGTTTTTGGATCATAATTTTCATCCCCGGGACGCCTTCGTTTGGCGTCTCTGCGATCTCTGTTCCAAGACCATATTCATACAAAGCACCACAAAATTATAACATGAACCCAAAAATTAAAAGCCTTAAAAAAGTAACAATAACAGCTGAGACAAGGACCACATATATTGAAAATGTCAAAATGATGTGCTATCCAAATGCCTTAAGAAAAATAAGACAGGAATTTAGGCATAGAAAGACTTGACCAGGAAGAGTACATCCCTACAGTCAGTACTCACTCTCTCAGGAAGCGGAATTTCTGCGCTTCACGAGCAGCAAATCTTTCAGGGGCATCACCATTTGCAACATTGTCAGCACCATTAGATGTCTTTTTAACTGCAAGAGCATGCCTTAAATTGTAAATTGCAAAATATATTTATCTCTCTACATTTTAATTGGTCAGTGACATCATCCAACCGTATAATTGGAATGAGCTTCTTGAAACTCAAGTCATTGAAATAAAAGACAAAAACAAAGGACAAATAACATCCTGTACTTTGAACCATTCCCTTCCTTATTTGACAGACAACATAAGCAAATTACTTCCAAACTTGAAAATTCCCATATTAAGCCAAAATGCCTACCCCAACAAAATAAATAAATAAATAAATAAAGCTTATTAGATGATTAGGACCAATACATAGTCTCAACAAATTCAAAAATGGGTTTCAAATGACACAGATTGAAAAAATAAAAAAATAAAAAAACATGGTCACTCACTCTCCAAGTTACTCGTGGGCTCCAACATTGAAAACTTGAAGCCTCCTCCCTTAACACCACCAACTTCAGTGACACTTTTACTCTTTTTTGCAGGCTCCGGTTTCTCTGCTCCACCCATTTTCCGCTTCTTGGGCTCCACCTTCGCGCTTGGCTTTCTTTTAGACTTCACTGCACTGTCATCTTCTTCGTCCTCCTCCTCTTCCACTAGCTCCACATCTTCTTCTTCATCACCACCGTCCTCAGCCACCGCATTCTTCTTCCCCCAATCTTCATCACTAGAATCATCATCATCACCATCATTATCTTCTTCTTGTTGTTTGGGACTTTCTTCAACATCGTCGTCCTCAATCACCATCTTCCTAACAGCGGGAGCACCGCGACGCAACCGTTTGAGCTTATTTGGGGCGGAGGAAGAAGAATCGTGAATCCACTCGATCTTCTCCTTGGAGAGGTCGAGATATTCCTCTTCGTCATCGTCGTATAGAACCGAATGCTTTGAGGTAACATTATCGAAGGATTTAACAGTGCCTTCGTACCAGGCTTTATCCAAAGGCCAATAGACCTTGATCCTTCTGCCGACGACGTCGTTGGCGTAGAGAGAAGAGGAAGAAGAAGGGGAGGGCGACGGAGAAGTGCCAATGAGAAGGAGGGGCTTGCGGTTTTGTGGTTTGGGGTTAGAAGGGGAAGGGGTGGGAGGAGAAGGGCTAGGGTTAGGGTTTAGTGCATTAGTCTTGTTGTTGTTGGAGAGAATGGGGGAAGGAGAAGGAGAAGGAGAAGAAGCTGTTGATTTGGAGAAGAAAGCGGTGATTTGGCGCTGTTGATTCACCAGAGGCGATCGACCGTTGCTGTTGCGACGCGACGGACCCATTGGCTCTGCTTTTTGATTGCAAATTACAATCAGTCACTTTCTCCGCGCGCGTGTGGGTGTGAGTTAAGCAAAGAATGAGAGGGTTTGAGCTCACTGATTAATCACAATGAGTATCTATGTATGGAGTATTCGAAGCATCACGGAGCGTTGAGCACTAATAAGAAATGATGATAAAGCTATCAAGGTGGCGGGAAAAGTTTCTGGCACATGGCGGGAATTCACTACTGCGTTACTCTTGCCCCGCTCTTTGCTCCATCTGTTTTTCAAGCCCTGCGCGCACTCTCTATATTTTGTAAAAAAAATAAAATAAAATTGAAAATGGGACTGGCATCGAACCGGTGCTTATTTAAAAGTTTAATCGACTTGCGAGTTGAATCGAAATATAACTTATATATAATAACATATACATTTATATGAATATATATAATTATTTGTGATGGATTAAATAATTTTTTAAATAAAGATATATGTTTTATTAATAAGGATATAATGAAATTCTATTAATTTCTCATGTGTAAAACAAAAGACATTAAAAAGCTCGTTTGGTGAGGTAACAGTGTCTTCTTTTTGAGTTTTACACACTATTAGAACTTCACACTTGTGACATGGCTACACTTAGCAATAATAATAACAAAAAACAAGTTTAATCGAATCAATTTAGAAGGCCCAACAATTAAGAATACTTTAGCACACACATACTACTCTTTTCTTCTTCAGCAATAACAGCAACGTCAAGAGTGGCAGTAGTGGTTCTTTTTTCTTCTTCCAGCAATAACAACAACGTGAGAAAAAACAGATCTAGCGGCTACCATAGTCACTCCTCCTCTTTGAAAATAAATCTCCAATTGTTCCCCTTTTTCTTAGTGGTTACAATGGAGCCATGGAGACCATTTTACGGTGGCTATGGTGCAAATCCGAGCAAAGATGACAATTTCAACCCGACTTGCGGGTTATTGGCCCTATCTATCCAGCTCAAGTCGGGTTAAAAAGCCACCCCACACCTCTTATATATTTAAAAAAAATTATTTAACCTTAAATCCATAATACATTAATGAGTAACACTCACTCATTTTGTGAAGGACATTTTGTTATTTTTTGGTACTGATAACTACTATTTTGGAATTTAAATATTAATATTGTCATTGATTATATTTTATATTTGTGTTTGATTTTTTATATTTTGAAATAATTTTACAGTTTTTCAAAAAATAGCGCAGCATGGCGGGTATTCACGAGGCGGGTGCGGGGTTAAACTTGTAAAACCCGCGAGTAGGGTTGAAGCGAGTTGAGACTGATATTACCTAGTATGGGGCAGGGTTGGGTTGAGCAAAAACCCGCCCAACCCACTCCATTGCCATCCTTAAATCCGGGAAGCTTAGGAGAAGGTAGCAATGGAAGGAGTGGTAGTGGCTAACAGCACTGCCTTCTCGCGGGGCAGTGGTGACAAGAGTGTGGTGGCAGTTCATATGTTATTTCTCTTTTGAAATTGGAAGAATCGTTGAACACAACAATTGGTCTAGTTCACAAGTTTTCGACCTGTTCAACGAATTTTTAGGCGGTTTTGGAATCTTTGGAATTTAGAGCTTGCTCAGACAGGACATTGGTCCCGTTCTCGATTAAATCGGTCGGTGCGATGCAGCTTTTAGAACCATGGTAAAAACCAACAAAAGTGAAACAAAAAATAAAAGGATCTAGTTTCTATTTATTCACGGCGTAGAAGTTTTTCCGCATTCATTGAATCTAATCTAATTATTATGTATCATCATATTGTCCCTCACAAATGATTTTGACTAAAACCCTAATCCAGTCCCTTAAATGTATGGTGAGTGATAATAAATTAGTCTGTCAGATTTGGAAAATTTTATTATGATATATCAAATTTCATAAATAAAGATAAGCTAGTCCCTCTGTCAAATTATTGTTTAAGTTATTTCATGTTAATTTACTTACACATATTGTTAATTTTCATAGGTGGTCTTAATAATTTGCTTTACTACTCTAAACGAGGTCCTTTGGACCATCTTCTCTTTTGTCACAGTTCTTTGCTTAGAAGACTTTGACTTTCAGTTATATTTTATTTTGTGCATAAAGAGCAATAAAACAAGTTATGGCCCACCATAAAAATTAACAGTACATGTGAGTAAGTTAACAAAACACATAGACGTTTACATTAATGGCTCAGATAACAATTTAATAGAAGAACTAATTTATCCCTATTTATAAAATTTAAGAGACTATAATGAGACTTTCTAAATTTGAGGGATTAGTTTGTCCTCACTATAAATCTTAGGAACTAAATTGGGGTTTTAGTTATTGAATTTTTTTATCCACTATGAAGTATAAGACATGATAATTATCTCTGTATCTTGTTTTGAAACACGAGGACAAAACAACAAATACATGATAAAAGACATTGTGTACCATCGCCGTTGCACCGTCCATGGTTGTGAGGACATATTGGAAAATATTAAATATGTATAAAAGTATTATTAAAAGAAAAAAATTTTAAATTTCGGTCTCCATATCATGTTTCTATTGTCTCCATTTTTTTGAGGTATAGAAATTTTTTATATTTCTATCCTCTATTCCTATCTCTATCATCGAAACATGTTTGTGTCTCCAATATCTCTATATTTCTGTTTGAGAGACAACTACTAAACGCTACCTTTATGGGACCAATGTTAGTCCCCGTGCCATAATTCAAAAATTAACCCTTTGATCTTCAATAATTACAAATGGCGAAAATATCTTAGCAGTCTTTTGCTGCTACTGTTATTTGAAGTACATTGCCACTCCCTACCATGTGACGACCTCTAAACACTTTCATTTACTGCCATTTGCTAAAATGGAGGGGACGGATGCCATATCCTTTCATCTCTGGGCACTATTGTCATGCCACCCACTGGTTTTCGCGATGCCATCCTTTGCCCATGTCTCCACCAGCGCTTGGTGAGCAGTGTTGTCATCGAACTCGCGAGATGGAAACTGCTATTGTTAAATGTTCTTCATTGTCTGTGAATTTTTTTCTTCATTTGGGTTTTCAGGTGTCTTCTTTCATTTGTCATTATAAATAAATAAATTGCCCCTTTTTCTTTTCTTAGGGCCACAAAAAAAAAATCATACTTCTAAAAAGTGGACCGAATAGATTGATTTGAACCGGAAACCACTGAATCTGGTCAAGTTCAATTTAGCAATTGGATCGGTTCTGCATCAAATTGGTCAAACCCAGGTCAAACCGTGAACAAATATGCCACGTGGCAAGCAACAGCTGTACATAAAGTAAGGCATGAAATTATAGAAACAATTCCATCTAGTAAGATCAAAACCCTACCCATGGGAAGGTGAGGGGAGTGCTCAACCACTACGCCACACTATTTTGTGGTGTCATTGTTTAACGAAAACTATTTATATTATATATCTACTTGTATTAAATTATTTTTATATATTTATTTAATTAAATTTGGTTTAATTAGTAACTCATCAGTTGAATTAGTAATCAAGTATTTTGATCGAGTTAATTACCGGTCCGATTCTAAAATTTATGAAGAGAACAATGCAATTTTTTACCATAGCTGTAACCCTTGCAATTGAAAGTTCGCAATTCTTTCTAGTAACTGGTAATGATCATTAGCACCTCAAAGAAAAATCTTCAATGACTTGTTTGTTTACCTTTTGGCTTAAAGGAACTCATTCCACCGATGGGATGTTCAACTGGGTTACTTGGCATAATTGTGTGTTCTTTACCGTGTTCCGTTTGTAAGTCATCAAAATGGCGGTGATAGGATGAGATTAGAGGGAAGAAAGAAAGGATAGATTTGGGAAACTAACTAGAAACAAACATGTTTTCTTTTAAAATTAAATTTATGTATAATATTTTTGAATCTCATCCATTCATTTACTTTAATATTAAATCTAATTATATCAGAGGAGAGAACTAACATTGGTCCCAGACATGAAGAGACTAACGAACCCAAAAAATATAGATGAGTGGTGCTATATTATCATGGAGGAAGAATGTTTTTTCTCCGAGAAGAGGATAACACATCTCCATTTATTACTAACTAGTTACTAATTTCGTTTCCACCGGACAATAAAATAATAATAATAATAATAAGTATAAACACTTAAAAAATGAACTCTTCTCACATTTAGAGTAAATCATATCTTCCAATTTTTATATATAGGGGATGTATTTAGTGAGAGGAGTGATCTTATATGAGAGTAAGAGGATTAAACCTGGACTATATAATCATATATAAATAGTTAGGATTAGAAGTTATTAGAAGGTCATATGATCATTTAAAAAAATTATATGAATTTAAGTTTTAATCTTGACAATTAATATAGGATTTGACAATCCAAATTTACCCTTCTTATCTTAGTATAAAATCACTCATCTTATTTGATCTTCTCCCTATATATATATATATATATATAGAGAGAGAGAGAGAGAGAGAGAGATATAGATATGTGGATCATGCATGATTTTTTATTGATTGCTTAAGAAGCTTGGGTAAGAGTTAACAATAATAAGCCATCAAAATCTGACTAGCGATAGAGGATTCAAATAGTTTACCATGAGGTTATAGGTTTAAAATTTCATTTCCTTCTGTCCAAAGAGTTAGTAATAAATGGAATAATTTGTTTAAGTTTAATTTTAATTCATTGACAATATAAAAGAAGAAATCAAATCTCTTCATATGCATTACTTTTTCAAGTAGTTTGGTAATAAGTTAATAAAAAAAATTTAATGTGATAATACTTAATTAGATGGATTGTGTATAAATTTTTTATACCATTAGTGTATCAAAATTAAATCCAATTTGTTTTTGTTTTTATAATGTCAAATCACAAATATTTATACAACTAAACACTACATGTTTAAAATATATATTTTACATTATTAAAATGATCTAACCATGACACTAGTTGTCTGAAAAAATTAATTAACGCGAATAATGAAACTGAAAGTCACACACACACATACACAATGAAAGTCATATTGAGGAAGGGGAGGGGAGGGGAGGGGAGGGGGGGGGGAGAGAGAACTTGGTACTTTTAGTGTATAATTGTGTGCATATTTTGTATTATGACCTCCTTAAAAAAATTAGTCATCTTTATAAGTAATATACATAAGAAATAATAATAACACTTGGATATAGTAGAATGTATGATATCAAAGTATGAAATATATAAATATCTATAGAATATATGTTTTAAGATTTTTCTCTTATTAACCATTTTTATTCACTTAGTAGAGTTGCTAATTTCTAGTTAGTTATTTATAATACTCTATTTTAATATTAAATGATATATTAATACATGTATTCTTTTTTAGGTTGAGCTTAAGATGTTTAAGAATAAAAGTATTGACTTATTTGTTAAGAGGAAAAAGATGGAGAATAATAAAATAAACTCCAACTTATCAATAATTGGGATAAAAAAAACTATACAAGAAATTATTTTATGATTTCTACATATATGACAATTTATTTTATTTCATATTATTTATGTTAACTAATTTGGTCTCCCTCCCCCAAAATTTCTGGCTCTGTCCCTAGATATATTTTGACATGTTACTAGTTTTCTTTTATTAATTAAATTAGAAAAATAATTACAATAATATTTTGGATTTGTTTTTTTATATACTAATAGTGTAAATTTTTTTATAAAATAATCCAATTATATATTGCTATACCAATTATAATAGTTGATCCTTCTACCCAATACTTAAAAAATTATACAAGTAAGAAATTTCGATTGATGACAATATAAGACTAGTATTTTACATTGTTAATATGGAAAAATCAAACTCTAATATTTTTAATAAATTTTTTATTTTAAATTATAATATATTGCAGGGTAGTTTTATATAGCACATACTCATTTTTGTTATGCAGCGAAAGAAATATTTTGTTCTCAGAATAATTAGATTTTCATTTAAATTCTAATGATTCGGTTTTTTATTATACGAGTAAAGCTATTAGATTCAATGTTTTAGGTACACTAGCACAGCAAAAATCTAAGACAAAATAATAGATCGATAATACAAGTAGAGTGGATTCTAGTGCATGGGAGGGGGAATGCCCCCTAAAATTTTCAGTTTCCTTTTCTACATGGTGATTTTTGTCTAACTTTTAAATAAGATGAAAATTTTAAGATATATTTTTTTTACAATAAATTAACTATTAAATATTGACCTATCCAAAAAAATCAATCTAGCCCCGCTTCTGAATACAAGATATATGAGAAGAGAATTGTATCCTTCTAACATCAACGTATGCCAAAAATCATTCTTCGTGAAAAATTACAGAAACATTTAATTGTAATAATCATTTAGAAACAGAATCGTATTTTTAAAACTAGCTAAATTGTAAAAGCGAGCAAATTTTGGGAAAAAAATATCCTTTCCTTATTTTCACGTAACAACCAAGCTTTGCGATGTATCCAACTGTTAGGATAGTGCTAGTTAAAACAGTGTGCCGGTATTCTGAGCAGAAAGAAAGTCAACAAAAGGCCTAAGTGCCAAATACCTTAGATATTCTTCGACAAGTGTAACAGTAATGTTGCTACATGACCAACAATGAGACAAGCTTAGAGTATTTAAGAGGCGAGAAGGAGTCAAAAGAAGAGAAGAGAACTCGTGTGGAAAGAAAGACTTCTGTTTTGGCTGCCAAGAAAGGAAGAATTTCTTCATTGAATTTGACCCTCATTCATTCAACGGTTAAAAGGAAACTAACAGTGACTGGCGTATGAATGGAAGAATAACCTTAGTCAAGGTTTGACTATTATTTCAATTGCAGGTTTTGTGCTCTATCTATTTTTTTCTTGCTCCCCCTGTATCTACTGTTGTGTTATTTTACTGGAATTGAGGGCCTGCCTGTATTGGTGGTAAATTATTTTCATCACCAAAACTTCACAGAAAAATCAACAAACTATAGTTCATTCTTGAATGAGGTGCCATATATATATGTGTGTGTGTGTGGATTTTTATGCCTATATGAACCTTTAATTTATGATCAATGCCGATGACAATTATAAAAGTGGGTTTTGAGAATTGCAGGGTTCTTAGATTTTTGTCATTTGTTTCGTCCGCATCTTCATTAGTACTATTTATCGTGTTAATTTACTGCATTTTTCCGTGAATTCTTGCTTCTTGATTTCAAGAATATTAATCATCGTCAAGATTTTGTTCAAGACTGATACTAGTGTTTGGCATGAGAATAAAAAGGGATGAAGACTTTGGTGGACAGACACCATGTTAAGCCCCATATATCTAACACAACAGTCATAAACTTTTAGCAGAAAGTTATAACTGATAAGACTCAATTATTCATTTATGCTGTGATTCTAACAGGTCAATTCTAAAAAATCTTGTGACTATTTTTTTGTATTAAATTGTGGAGTGATGAGGTTGGTCTCGTTTGCTATATATGATTAATCTATAATAACTTTTTCAAATATGTTAACTACCTCGGTTATCTTAAAAAATAAAACTTTTAAACTGATCTCAAAAGAATTACAAGATGTCAATTAATATTTAAAAGATTTGTGAAATCAATTTGATTCTCAAAGATTTATTTTATTTTAATTTGATGTTGTAAAATTTTTCAGGATTAAAATTTGATCTTCCATATTTATTTATTTATTTTTATTGACGATCTCTCCCAGCTCTTTTAAATCTAACTTGAGGTTTTACTCAATATTTGAAGCCCTCAAGGAGGATTTATGACTCCACAAAATGAAACAACTACTAGAGGAGAAAATTTATTTCTTGATTTTGGAGATGAGAGCACTCTCCAATCATCAAATGGATCACAAGACCAAAGACATGCTGATGGCCTTCTTCTATTATTAGTATTATGTTATAATTATGATGCCAGCACCGTTGAATTATGGAGTATGCATAAGTATTTGAGTAGCTATTAAAGTCCCTTGCTTTGAATAACACCACTCTAACTTTCTTTAAATAATGTTCTTGTTACTTATGATCGGACATACGACTCGATCTTATAGTAGATAAATACGCATTGAATACAATAAACACAATACTTAATTTCTGTTTGGTAATTGGTTACAAATCAATAATGAAAACAAACTTTTGATATATTGTTATGACCAAAAACTCTGAAAATTTTCTAAATTAAGGGACTACTCAAGAAAATTTGAATTAATTTTCAATATATCAGTTTTGATAAATTATAATTGTACACAAATTATATATTATCTGAGAGGAAGTATAAGCACATCTTGATTGTTCGAACCTTTTTTTTCCTGAAAAAGTGAAACTATTTTGGGTAGTTGTCTGTTGTGACTTATGAGTGAAGATTGAGTTTCTAATATAAAGAATATATATATATTACTAAAAGAAGATCAAATCTTCCTGAGAGAGAAATAGATTTCCTCTCAATTTAGGCATACATAACTCTTTATTTCCATTGCCGACTGTCTACTTAAAGTATTAAAATTGTCCATATGTGGCTTCGGATTCACCAAATCCTCTATCCCCTTCTTTGTTTCTTTATTTATATATTGATAAGTGTCGCACTATTAAAAATAATTTTTCAATTTTTTCAAAACTAATATTTAATAACTACTCATAACTCATACATGTTGCATTTTCATTGGTGGACAAGAAACAATACACCAAATTGAGAAATTTCTTTCCATGTGACTTTAGGTAGTTTCTAATACAGAAGGTTGACTACAAGCTGGTCAAATAGCCAATGAATCTCTACCTGTCAATGCTAAAGCGGCCTTCGCTTGTCATCATCTTTCTGGTATTTCTTAATTCGTGATACTTTTATTAGCACATGTTTTCTTCTTAATTCACGGCATTAGTCTCATCCTAGTTCGTACTCTCTAATTTTGAATTTTGTTTTTTTTTTTCCTGCTTTTTCTTCTATTTTGATTTGAAACAGAAAGAACTTCCAAGGTAAATTAATGTTACGATTTAATATTTTATCCTAAACAAACTAAATTTGCGCATGTCTGAGGCTTTTTTTTTTAAATGTGTATTTTTTAGATTAAATTTTCTAGGCGATCATAAAGCTCCAAAGTTTGGTGCAGTTCGAGAATTAGTTCTCCAATAATTTATGTAATTAATATCAGAACACACTAATTTTAACCATTAGGCAAATTTTGATTGGGACATGGGTGCCTAAGACAGTATGACTAGTATTCACAGTCACGCAAAATAAGTAGTGATGGCAAAGATCCAGGAATAGTAGGATTCTAACACACCCCTAAAAACTAAAATCATAAAGTTGGGGAAAGGCATTAAAACTATTTTTATATTATTCAATCTTAATTTTAAATTAATGCAGCAATAGTTAAAATTCATGGTGCATGAATGCTTTCTCAAATCTAATGTAAGTTCCTACCGGTATGTATTCTTTAATTTTATTTGAACCCTGAGAAAGGTCATCCAGTAAGTCATGCACAAATTGAAGTACATGAGAAATACAATAAAGTGAAATCAGATTATACTAGCTTATTTTTAAAAAAAAATCGAATCTCACGGTGTTTAAATACTATTTCTTTCTCTTAACAAAAATCATGTTTTAGTCTTTGATAAAAACTGAGGATAAATTAATCTTATAACTTAAAAAGTCTATCATGATCTCCTTTTTGAATAGCTAGAGATTAGTTCTACTTATTTTTTAATATTTATATTTGATTGAGGAGTAAAAGTATATAAAATTACATATAATATTCATTTGGAAAAATTTTACTTTTATTTTTACTCTCTAACCAAAGATAGTCTAATTATAACTAATTTTTCACTGCAATTTGGGTTAGAACTAAAATGACGATTTTGTTTTTTTTTTCCCTTAAATTCTTTTCCTACGTACAGTTTCTGTTCTTTTAACACAGTATTCTCTGTCCGAAACATTTGTAATAGGCATGCATAATTCTTTTCTCATTGGCGGCATGCTGGTGGCATGTCACGATCACACGTTTAGAGCATCGTGTGAATCTGAATTCAGAAAATCTTCTCTCTCAACTCCAGTCAGAAATTGAGCACTTAGCTAGGCTCATGCAACCTATGAATTCGTCATCAATCAATTTAGCAAGACTCATGAATTCAAATCTCAGAGCTACTGACATCTCATTCTCTGATATTGAGACGAAGGTTGTTAGTACATAAATATCCTTCTTGTTCTCCCCATTCACGGCTAATTAGATAATTGTATTTTGCTTTCAACTTTTGATTGTAATCAATCATTAATTTTATTTATTATCTTGGGATATAATCGATGCAGGTGGCTCCATTATTATTTCAAGCATTTGAGACGGTCCCTTACTTAGCCCAAATCTCATACATAGGGATAGAAGGTTTTTTTTTCTCATTCTACACTGAAGATGACCATGTTATGGCAATGTACTCAAACTCATCAACTTCTAATCGGGGTGGCTCAAGTGCAATAAAATACTATATCCAGCATGTAAGTCGTGACAATGGAGAATTATATGGGGATGCCACAATATGTAGTGAGCTCTCTATGAATGTAAGTTGGGTTGGGGAAGCATTCAATAGTTCAAATGGGTATGCTTCATTGGGAACCAAGTGGAACAATGGTCACGGTCTTCTGTTCATTAGTTCAGCTAGAATCACAACAACAAGAGGAGTGATCTCTCTAGGGTTTAATGCAACACCAATGGCTGAGTTTTTCACTAATATTGGTCAACATGGTGCAAGATTGTATTTGGCTACCAAAGATGGGCAAGTGCTTGTAGAAGGGGTCCAAAATACCCGTATGGAGATTTCTAATGATATGGTTTCCTTCCAATCTACGAATAGTGCGAATAGTGATCATACTATTTACGAGGGTGCTGTTTCATGCAAAGATGGAGGAGTGGCTGCTTCTAATTTGAATATTCAGGGTGTTGACTATTTAATGCGCTGCTCCTCCATTGATATAATGGGAATAGAATCGGTACGTTTTTACCTTTTTATATATTCTTGGAAGAATTCAATAAATCCTAATACATAGCACTGCATTTAAATTTTTATTTTTTCTAAGGAGAAAAACAATAGCTTTCATAGTGCGGATTGCAATTTGCTATTATTTAAACTATATACTAATATGTATATATATTACAAGTTTTCTAGATGGTTGCAAAAAGGTGTTTGGGCACAGGCAAACATAATATATGTGGCTGAATTTATTAAATAATGGATGAAAAATAATTCATCCTTTCATTTACCATTCTGCCTAAGAAATTTTGTGCAACTATATATAAGCACTTCCAATTTGTTGAATTCAAAATCAGCTTATAATAACTAATATACATTTCGAAGACACTCCATAAAATTTTGAATTTTAGATTTGTTGTCCTTGTATAAAAATCAGTCATTACTCATTACATTTTCAATCGTTTACAAATAAGTCTTAATTAGCTTTAATGTGGTTGTGTTTCAGGTGTATGTTGTGGCTGTCCCACGGAGTAAAGGGGCAAAATTTGTTATCAACTGTAATAAGAAAAATAGATTGATCCTACTGGTTGTGATAATGGTCATGATATTCACTGCCACAGTCAGCTCTCTATTTACAAGTGCAGAAAGTGCTAGAGCCATTAGGCGAGAAAAGGAAGCCACTGAGCAAGCTGAGCAAAAGAGTACGTACAAAAGCCTTGCTTTAGACGCCGCCAGCCATGACATTCGTAATTTGCTCACAGGCCTTGCTGGTTTGATAGAGATGTCCTATCAGCAAGTTGTCCCTGGTTCAAAACTAGAGACCAACTTGAAACAAATGGACGCTGGTACCAAAGATTTACTAGGTAACATTGTTGATTATATTCATCTTGCCCTAAATGCAGGTCATTAGAATATCATCTGAATTTTATTTTAATGCAATAAAGTTTTCTACATAATCATCCAATTATATTATTTTATTTGCACAACTTTTCAAGTAGTAGATATTAAAATCAATTATAATGACTAATATAATAATACATGATTGAATAATTATTGAAAAATTTTGCACATCGTCAATGTAGAAAAATTAAATCTATATCACTATTACTTTACCTATTGTTATCTTTTCTTAGAAGTTGCAACACTCACAACCTAATTTTATTGCCATTTCTTTGTAATTTTATTGTGCTATAATCGATACCCTTACTTCTAAGAAAGTACTGCCACCTTTTGCTCAATGATATGGGTAAGAGTAGAGGAGACCCCGATTGATGAAAATTTCAAATTTGTTCCCTTACAAATATATCTCTCATCCATGGATGTAGTCATATCATTTTATGCATTCGCTTCTCATGGCATTACTAAGTTATTTTTTCTTTCTACACATTTAGGAATCCTGGATTCTATACTTGATACAAGCAAAATTGAGGCAGGCAAAATGGAGCTTGAGGAAGACGAATTTGATGTGTTCCAACTCTTAGAAGATGTAGTTGATTGGTACCGTCCCAACGCTTTGAAGAAAGGAGTAGATATTGTGTTAGACCCTTGCAATGGCTCTGTATTCAAGTATTCACGCACCAAGGGCGACAAAATAAAACTCAAACGAGTCTTGTGCAACTTGTTGAACAATGCCCTTAAATTTACTGATGAAGGCCACATAGCAATTCGGGCATGGGCACAGGAGTCGACATTGGATAACTCAGTAGTTGCTATTAACCAATCATGCAACTTCAAGAGACACTGGTCATGCTTGTTTTCTCGAAAAAAAGAAGCACTTGGTGATATTGAAGCCATGAATTCAACCCAACAAGATCCGGTTCGCGTGAGCTTTACATTTGAAGTGGATGATACAGGCAAAGGAATTCCTAAGGACAAGTACCAGTCTGTGTTTGAGAATTATGTGCAAGTTAAAGAAAATGCTCATGGCCATGGTGGAACTGGCTTGGGACTTGGCATTGTGCGGTCATTGGTACCAATTTGCACTCTTCTATATATTTATAGTTATTGCAAATAAATTGTGAATAAATTCCTAGGTGCTCCATGATAAAAAAAAAGGAAAAAAAAAAAGAAAAGAAGAAAGAATTGCCCACAAGGTTCACTCACAGTTTAACACCTTAGTTAATAATTAATTAATGTAGTAAAGGCTGGAAATAATAATGATCCACAAGTAACTAATTGTTTTGTATGAATCACACAAATTTTATCTTGTTCTAAGAGCACTTAAGAATCTGTTTAACTTTATAACTTTACAAATCCATTGATAATAATAAAAACAACACTAATTTGATTCTGTCACCAGGTACGATTGATGCATGGAGATATTGGAATTGTGGACAAGAATATTGGTGAAAAGGGAACCTGTTTCAGGTTCAGTGTGCTCCTTAGTGTATGGAAAACAATGACAGATGACATCACAAGAGAAGGTGACAGAAACCAATATCAGGGACTAACCATTCTTCCTGAATGTGATGAGTGTAGTTCTAGTAGAGAACAGGGAGAAAGTGGACCAAGAGAATCCTTTGGACATGATAGGTCTAAGCCAAGGATATCTTCAGTTGATGGAAGAGGAATAAAATTAGAATGTGGTGAGTCAAGCAGTGATGACAAGCCCTTGAGTGGTAAGAAAATTTTGGTGGTTGAGGATGTTGAAATGTTACGCAGGATAGCTGTGGCTACTTTGAAACGACTTGGTGCCTCCGTAGAGCAATGTGAGAATGGTGAGCAAGCTGTGCAGCTAGTCGAGGAGGGTCTAGCTAGAGGCTGTCTCAATCCTCCATATGATTACATCTTAATGGACTGCCAGGTAAATAATGACTGCTATATGTTTTCTAATCCTTTCATTTGTTTTCTCCCTATCATTTTTTTTTTTATTTTTTATATATAGAATGATACATTGGTCAAGTGTTTTTAAACACTCTTCACTCACGTGACCTGTTGCATGCATCCATCTATAAAACTGCATGTTTTCACTCATGTATTGCTGAAATAATTAGATGTGCAAATCAATGAAGTTGATTAGTATTGTTGGTGATTGAACAGATGCCTGTGATGAATGGATGTGAGGCAACACGACAGATAAGGGAGATAGAGAAGCCGCATGGTATTCGCATTCCTATCATTGCATTAACTGCTAATACTGGGGAAGAGTCAAAAATGACCGTAGAAGCTGGAATGGATGATTGCTTAGTCAAACCCATTAGGAATGAGCATTTACTTGAAGCCATCAGAAACATACATGGTAGAGAGTGATAGTTATGTATTTCTGTTAATTCCCTATGTATATGATCTGTACAGAAGCAATATGCATTTAGGTAGGATTAGAGTATTCCAACAATCCCGGAATAGGTTAACTAGCTAACTTTATTGCAGTTAATTGAGCATTTGGAGGAGCTGAAACATAACTGAAGTGGTAGATATGAAGGCCTTTATAAAGTGACTTTGAAACTATAGAAATAGCCAGCAATGCATAATGCATACAGTAGAAAGGAATAACAAGTTCAAACACACTTCACTTTTCTCGTGGGCTTCATAAAACAAAAAATAACTTTCGAAATCATGCTAGATGAGTTTGGATTGGCTTTTAAAAAATATACATTTGAAAAGCAAGTGCTTTTAATTATAAAAAATACTTATAAATTATGTAACTATCATAAATAGTCACTAATAAAAAAGTGACAAAATGTATCATATTTGCATAATAACTCATAATAAGTTATTGATATCCATTAATCACGTATAGTAACATCCCATCAAAAGCTAGAATCAAGTACATACCTTGATGATACAAATAGCAACGAGGCTTAATAATGTTGTTAGGTGGTGTTGTTCAACTACAAGCGGCTCAAGTGATCTCGAATATGATTTAAACATATGAATTTCACATAAAAAATATGAGCTACAAGTAAACCACATACCTGCATGATTTGTACATGAACTAAATGAACTACACATGATTCAAACAATTCCAAATTAAAAAAAAAAAAACTAATTTTCATTTTCTTAATATTATCAATGATCAAGTGTGTGTGTGACTACAAGGAGTGATAAGGAGTCTTTTTAAGGGTTTAACAAAAGATATAGTTGTAATTATAAATAAGAGTAAGAGATAGTTTTGAAAGGTAATTAATTAACAAACTACTTCTGTTTCAATTTTTTTTTAGAAGTTGGGTATCACTAGTTTAAATAAAATGTGGTAAAACTAGATTTTTAATTTGAAATGCCTTTTTTAAATAGTTAATCCTAACATCCTAAAAAACACATACAAGCACTTTTGTTTTAAAAAAAATGATTTTTAGAAAGAAAAAGGCCAATCTAAATGCACTGTAAAAAACTATATATACAACAACAAAAAAATGCACTCTAAATAGTAAATACGTCTTACCACTCAGTGAAGCACTGCGTAATGAAGTTACTCAAGATTGCCAGCAATTAATGTTATATATTTTGTAGCCACGATAAAGGAAAATGAATGAGATTTTGAAAAGCTGTTACTCCGACCTTATATTAACCAAACCATCAAGTATCCCAAGTCAACCACGTCACTTGGTATATCCATAAATCAATTAGAAAACATGAAATAAATTTCACGAATGTGTTAGGGAGTGTATGCTTTGAGGTGTTAAATTGTTTTCTTAAAAATCACAAGTCAATAAAGGGGTGAAAAATTTTATTGGTTTTATTATCACGAAACAAACACCTTAAATATTTAGTGTCTCTTAACTCTTATCAAAGAGGTGAAAAATATGTTTTCTAATAAATTGATGTACTTCATGTAGCGTGGTGTTATTTGTTGGGATAAGGGACTAATTGATAATGTAATTAAATGATGCTAATATGTGTATGATAATGAGTATCAAAATAAATTTGATAGAATTAAATCTACTAATTGACGTAGTGCAACAATAATAAATATGTGCAAAACTAAAAAAAAGTGGATATCGAATTTTTAACGTGAAAATCCCTAAATTTGGAGAAGAAATCACAGGACAAATTTCAAAAAACATTTCATCATATTTAGAATAATTGTAAAATATCATTTCCACACTCTTTAACCTAATAAGTAAATATATTATTTTTTAGTAAGAACCTTCTTATTCAAATACTACAATTTTACAATATCAAGGAGTAATACAATTGATATCCAAAAATATTCTGGAATTTACTCACACTCTATTTTTCCTCCCACTCTCATAAAATAATACACTCGGTGTATTTTCTTTACTATGCAGCTCTCTAATTTTCTCGCTGCTTGTTGCTCTTCAACTGATAATAGAGGCTTTCTTAGTATAAACGCATTGAAAAAATTTTAGCACCACGAGACAATTTCCTTGCCTTTACACCGGCCTATGATCAATAGCCTATTCGACATTTCAACCAAAAACACTGTTTGACGAAAATTTCTTCCACCCTTTTCTTTATCATCACATGGCTGGAGACAATTATTCTATCACAAAAAAATAGATATACATTGAACCACTCCCTATATAATTATTAGATGCAATAAATATTAAAGATGTGTAGGAATTATTATTATATCCAATGATAATGAATATCCTAATTGACATCTACTTTTAGAAATTAAAATAATATTTTTATTTTATATATAGTTGTCTCATCAATACATCACCGTCCGACAGGCTAAACGACCGACACCAGTGCATTCCATTCAGATAGTCTGAACATTGATTCTTCAAGGCAATTTTATTTATTTAAACATTAATTTGTTAAGAAAGCTACGCTAGCCGGAAAACATGTTGCCATGACACTTCTATGTCCCTACAGATAACTCAGATAGCAATGGGAATTGCATGGATAGAAAGTATAGTTAACTTCTAGAATCAATATCCAGGAACCTTTACTAATTTAAACCGCGTGTAACCTACGAGACGAACATTTATCCAGATTCCTGTTCCGTATGTTGCAAATTCACAACATAATTCTATGTCAAATAGTTTGTCATCTACTCATCTTTATGGATTTTACAGTGAACAAACAACCAATACGTGCTTCTAATTTGTAGTTAGCACATTAATTTAATTTAAATACGCAATAAATTCACCCAAAATAAAATCGCAACTCTTAACAATACAAAGAACCTACATCGGCTTGGTAAAATCAAACTACAAGAAATAGCAGAATGCTAAATATGATCTACAGTTCACCAAGCACTCAAAAATACTAGCTTCTCGAAACCAGATTGCGTCGCACCTTTTCAAGGGGGTAAAAGTACATCAACCATCGATGAATCGGATATCGAAGGTGTGAGGATGTATCTGCCATACATTTAATGCTGCATACTCCTCCAAACACTCTTTCAACTGGGCTTCGCTGTACCCCTGTTCGAAAGCCAAAAGTAGTGCAACAGGAGATTATTATCTGGCAGGCAAATGACCCAGGTATCTTCAACAAGCAGGGCCTTACTCTGGCGTCACACAACTAAAAAATGAACTTTAAAACAACCTATTCTTTCAGTTATGAATATTTCCAAGATTACATGCTAATGCAGATTCATCTAATTGATGGCCAGGTGTTTCTCTGTCGGTAATAATTAATTCGAAATAGAATCAAGAAACAATTGGTGCAAAAGTTAGGAAAGGTATTTACTCAGCCTAAGCTACCCTGAAGATGCCCTAACAACCATCTTGTTCTGTTATTCACATATTTTTTATCTTCCTTATACGGCTCTTCATTCAATGAAAAAAGATGATTCTTTTTATAAAGTTTTAGAATCTCATGTATTCGGCACTTAGTCCGAACCCTTCTCAAGTTTCGCGTAGAAATAATTTTTTACTATACGACGTAATAGACAGTATTGTAGTTAGAGCAGTATGAACTCACCTTCCTAGATATCCAATTCAGTGCATGGGCATAGCTGACATCCATTCGGCCACTTCTTGCAGCCTCATCTCGCAGAATTGAATAAATATCAGATATGGCATCCAGACCAGATCTTTGACGCTCATCAGAGTACAAAGAGAACTTTGACATCTGCATTAACCTCAGTGCCTCATCCACATCACTTTGAGCAACAGTTTCAGAAAAACGGAGTCTTGCTAGCGCCTGTTGCAGACGGAATAATATTTTGGTTAGACAATGTAGACATGCACATAAACCATTAACCCTGTCACCATTGGGAGCACGGTGCCCGGGGGGGGGGGGGGGGGGGGTTGTTGGGTAGGTTTATTGCTCCCCTTCACCTTATCTGAACTTAATTTCTATGCACCAGATAAAGAAACTTATAAAAAAAAAAAAAAAGAGGCTTACAGCCGATATGCGGAGAATACTGAGCAATGTTCTGACGGTTGTATATGAATGGGGAGTATTAGACTTGGCTTCTTCTTGACGAATGCTTGAGTATGCACTAGCAATATACTCTTCCAGCTCCCTTGGGACACTCGGAGATAATCTTCTTGCAGCTGATATGTATGCACTAGAAAAAGCAAAACATCATTTAATTTGACATAATTTTTTTTCACTAGCAATTTAGCAAACAGAACATTGAAAAGACCTATATTTAAGAACTGAAACCATAAGAGCAGTCAGAAAAACCATGTAAGCAAATGGCAACTTATATATATAGCAAGCTCCAGTACAATAAGAGAAAAAAAGAAAGAAAAGCAGTTAGCAATCCTTTTGTGCTTACCGGAGAACAGACGGTTCAAGAGGAGTGAATCCCAGAGCGGGAGACTCTTTATTTTGGTGAACATAGACAACATGCCTAGCCATTTCAAGATCACTGTCCATATCAGCTCGATCAAGGATCAACCACAGCAGATCAAATCTTGATAGTAGGGCAGGAGGAAGATTAATATTTTCAGCTGGAGTTCTCCGTAGATCATATCTTCCCCTTCACAACAAAGTGTGGATAAAATTAGATTGCAGGAAGCACAGGGTGCAGGTCTATAAGATTATCTACCACCCATCAGTTGAAACAAAATAATACCAGGCTGGATTAGCTGCAGCAAGTACGGCAGTCCTTGCATTCAGCGATGTAGTGATCCCAGCCTTGGCAATGCTAACCGTCTGCTGTTCCATAACTTCATGTATAGCTGTTCGATCCGAATCATCCATCTTGTCAAACTCATCAATGGCACATATGCCCATATCTGCTAGCACCTGAAATTCAGAATATTCGATCATAATCTGCAGTAATAACTGGAAGCATATAGTCAAAAGGACACTGATGTATTGGTATAGGAACTATAGATGTCATCTGATTAGTCACCATCTTAATCTTGCAAGCACGCACAGACAGCATCTGTGTTTTGCCACATTTCTTTCATCTTTAACGTAACATAATCACAATATGGATGGAAGGAATTGCTTCACTAGAGAAAGGAAGCTTGCATTACCAATGCTCCACCCTCAAGAACCATCTCATTTGTGACCGGATCTTTCTGAACAGCAGCAGTTAGACCAACTCCACTACTTCCTTTGCCAGTGGTGTACACCCCCCTGGGAGCTACGTTGATTATGTGTTTAAGAAGCTGACTCTTGGCAACACCAGGATCACCCATCAAACATATATGTAAATCGCCTCTAATCTGCATTTAAAAGAAGGTTATGATAATTAGCAGTTTGTTAGTGTAAACAGTGTCTCATCCACACTATAAACCAAACAGAATGCAAATTAAGCTTAAAAACCAAAACCGTACCAGTGTGAGTAAGAGGGAGAAAAAAGTACAAAATTGGTTTTACTCACAAATTAGTAATATTGTCATAATTTTATAAAGGAATCAACTAGCCTTATTCCCCACTAATTCAACCTGATTTTTTCTGCAAAGGAAAGTTCCACTGAACACATTTGGTTAAATTTAAATTTATACAAACACAGTTCATTACCTTCATCCCATCTTTCAACTTCCGATGGGGGGCACCAACAAGTAGAAGAAGCAGTGCTTTCTTAATATCTTCATGTCCAAAAATCTCAGGAGCCAGTGATCTTGCCAACTTATTGTAGATGTCACCATCTTGCGCTAAACGTGCAATCTGCTCTTCCTCATCTCCTCTGAGTTCATATCTATGCAAGAATTAATTGATTAGGCAGGTGCTGTGTATCCAAAACTACTCAAATATTATTAATAAGTAGGTTGGTAAGGATTTCATTTTGTCAAAGGAAGTCACGACAATAAGTGAAGGCAGACACAGCTGAGCAGCATATACAACAAGTCCAAGGGAAGCTGCTTATTTGTTCAAATAAAAAAATTGGAAGAGCTTACTTTTTGGCAGACTTGAAAGAAATTAACGCACTGGAAGTGGGGTTAAAAACAAGTGGCAGCCATTATCAATTAAGATTGGAAAAGTAACTCACTCCTCATATTTTCTCTTGAAATGAGTTACAGACATGGCCTCTAAGTAAGTATCAGCAACCAAACCAGCACGCATTGCTCTATAACCAGTATAAGGGATAGGAAGAAAAATCCCAGATAATTCAACTACATCACCTGGAGCCACCTGACAACATACAACATGCAGTTAAGAGTTAATAAGCAGTTTCAGACAATGGCTCACTAAAGTATGTCCATGTATAACATTAACTTTATTTATGTGCTTGAAAAGGCATCATTAGTAAAGGCACTCCAACCATGAATTTAACACAACTTTTACGTGCTTGATAAAAATGATATAAGGACTCTTAGTTTAATGCCAATTGGCAGGGAATAATAAACCTTTCTTGTGAGCTCTCCCCTAAAATGAACAGTCATTGTTCGTGGAATGTGGCCTTTTGGAACATGTTCAGCTAATTCTTGAATTTTTGCCTGCAGTTGAACCATATCTCCAGTTTATTATGTTAAGTAAATAAGCAATCCAACTGGACAACAAGAAAAAGAAGAAAATAAGGATATAATAGGGTATGTAATCCTGCAAGAGTTCTGCTATGTATGTTTTAATGACCTGAACCAGAGTGGAGTACAAACCTCTTGAAATTTCAAAAACTTTGATGCTCTCAGCTGAAGGATGACATTCCCCTTACTTCTATTCGTATCACAGCGCCTGGATGGGCACTCAAACAAAGGCATGAAGACTCGAGCAGTTACTTCCTGTGTATGAAGGGGAGAAAACAGTCAATGTCAACGCTTCATAGATAGTTACAATACTTTTAATATTCTAGCCTAACATCTTGGCAATCAAATCATAATGGCAGAGGTAAAACTTGGGAATCGAGGAGGGGCTTTTATAAATCATGCCAAGTAAGTCTGATGCAATAGCTCTATTTCCTAATTTGTTTTTCTGCACAAAATATTTAGTACATTTAAAATGAGCACTTGGAGCAGTGGTTTCCTCAATTACCTGGTAAATTTCAAAACCACAATCCTCACATGTGTATACAGCCACCTGCATCAATGGTTTAACGTCCGAGCAACGTGTCACTATCCCAGATATCCTTACAAGCTGACCAATGTACGAAGCCTTCACCTCCCTAATCGTGAATGGCCGTCCTTTTGAAGATGCTTTAATATAAACTTCACTGCAACACCCGTTAAGTAAGACTACTATAAGGACTGTCCCATATAAGCTAAGGCATAAATTTCAAAGTTTCTGTAACCCCCCCCCCCCTCCCCAAAAAAATCATCATGATAAAAACAATGTCAGACACATTAGACCCTAAGAAATGAAATCCCTTAGCACGGTTACTAAGTTCAAAAATTTTGGCACTACAGTACTTTATTAGGGACTAATTTCACAGTGGCTAAAGATTAAAACGAAAAAAAGAATAATATGACCAACATGTGCAATTCTTAAGACTATATTGGAAGTTTTCATCAATTGTGAACTGATTCGTTGCTCCAAACATAAGATGATAAATTGCAATTATAAAACGAATTTGGGAGCTCATAGAGGACAAAATCTATATAAATTGAACAAGGGAAACTCACAAGTAGCGCTTGATTTCAGGAGGCATCTTCTGAAGGGGGTCAGAACCGTCAGCACCTTCGGCTGCTTCATCAGATCTCTGCGTCATCAATATGTCATGGTCGTCATCCGTGAAGGCTTCAGTGGATTCCGGCATGAGCTCGTCGATCGCATCAGCAAAAATCCCAATGTACCTCCGAGTATTGTCCGTCACGCGCCTCAGAAACTCCTCATCTAAATCCTTGTACTGAAACAACAATTGGTTGCGAATGAACACGGACAAAGCAAGAAATAGTTTTCGAAAGGGAAAAAAAAATGAAGAGAAATTTTTACATTAATCAAGTCCTCGAGATCGATCTGGACGGCACGAGTTTTGTGGTTTGCAACGTCTTGCTGAAACACACACAGAGAGAGAGAGAGAGAGAGAGAGAGAGAGGAATTAGGGTTTAATGTTAATGGTTGTTGGTGAAGCATAAAGAGAGGCGAGAGTTGAAATGGAAGGTGGAGAAACTCACGAGGATGTTCATGTATTTAGGTTCGCCATCAATATCTGCGAAGTTGGAGAGGAACTCCCTCGCCAGAACTGCAGAGAATGAAATCGTGAAATCAGTAAAAGTGCACTGATATGAATGGATCGAACAGAGAGAAATTTGACTTACCCTTGTCAGCGTTGAAATCGAGGTCCTTGGTGCTCATGCTTCAGATTGGGGAAGGGAAGAAGACGGCTACACGGAGACAATGAGAGTTGCAGGGAATGTGTGAGAAAGGGAGGGAGGGAGGTAGAGGGAATGGGAGTGAGGGAAAATTGGGCGCCAAACTGAAAAGGAACGTGCCAGGTTTTGGCGGGAAAGGAGCACACACAAGGATAGAGTGTGGTCGGGTACACCGTAACGAATGGCAAGAATGTATGAACAATGGTTTCGCGATTATATCTGACGGATCGGATTATCTGAACAACGAGCATATATAAATCCAGAAACAGAAAAAGAGAGGACAGAAGGGAAAAATAAAAACTGTGGCTGCTGGGATTCGAGCCCAGGTCTCCACGGCCACAACGTGGAATTCTTACCACTAAACTACAGCCACTTGGTTGTTTGATTCATTAATATAACTATAAAAGAATATTAGAGATATCTTCTACTTCTTTATTAATTTATCTAATTGTTTTCACTAAATTAAATACAAGATGGGAAAATAATTTCTTTATGAAAAAAGTTTACGTCTTTAAAACCTGATATATAAGGCTTTGTGTCATAAGATTATATTATATGAATTATTTCGATTAAGTGTTTAATGTAGTATTTAGCATGCAGAGTATTTGATAGAAAGTAAATGATTTGTTTTACTCATTTTTATATATCTTAACAGCATGTTTTAAAAATAATTTATGCAATAATGCTACACAGATAAACTGTGTCCGAATATGCATGATGTACTATAGCAATGCATTAAGGCTATAAAGCTGAAAAAAAAGAAAGAAAGAAAGATATGTTCACCCACCAATGTTAGATACTTAGATAATTATTCGAGCAATTTATCAAACGTATAAATATTCTTATATTTTGTGTTTGGCTTAATAAAAGTACAATACTCAAGTTTTAGTCCTCATTGGAATTTAATTTCTATACAGTATAATGTAAATAATTTTATATTTTTAACCAATAAAATTTCATTAAAAAGACAAATGATATAGCAACAATTACTCTCTTCAAATCTTGCTTATATTATCAATACATGATACAACAAATACTACTCAATATAATAATTCACATACCTTATAGTTCATGCCATGTCATGCGGGCTTATATTATCAAGATTTGATAACCTTATTTCATACAATGTACTAAAGAATGCTTGAAATGAGTAAATAATTCGAACTAAATGGGAATGTTCATAGCATTTCAGATAATGCAGCAGTCTTGTGAATATATGTAACTTGGCATTTCAGGTAGAAACAATTATTCTCCTCAAATCTTGCTTGTATTTTGGACGTTGAATATAACTTTAGTTTTTTAAAACAACCCGTGGAAGAGAATGCGTAAGTCTCTAGGAAGAAAATGTATTTTGTTCCCAAGATTTTGCTAGCTTTGCTTGTATCAGTTTGTCCAGTATGGGTGACTCCAGTGGAATTGGATCAAGGCACCGCTCTGTTGCAGCAACAATCACCTGTGCCCAAAAAAGAAAGAAAAATGACCCAAAAAAAATTGCTCTTTTTGATAAAAGGATAAAAATTACAGCCTATAAAAGGAAACAAAAATTAAATATAATATTTTCATAGCGAAAAGTTTAACACTGTGGCCATATTTGATAAAAAGATAAAAATTATATAGATGAGTTTCGTGTATCATTTTATATATTGAAGTCATTAGCCCAATCATATAATTTTACTTCTCAACCAAATATATCATAATGTAAAAACATTAGAACTCAACTATTTTCCAACCTCATCGAGCAAGAAGTCCATTGCAGCTTCATCTTCAACTATGTCCCTTAATGGAGTCCTTAGGAAGTGAATATCCAACTGAGTTTGCTGGAATCCACTTCGGTTAAAAGTTTGAAGCCGGACAAATTCTTGTAAACTTTTAAGGCACAGTTTAACTATGCTCGAAACAACTGATTCCTGCAGTTTTTAAGCAGAAGGTTTATAAAGATGTTTGCAATCAATTATTCAAATTTCACATCACCAATATGAAAATTAAATATTAAATACCTGTGTATATTCTACTTTTGTGAAAATCTCAACTTTTCGCTTAAACAGTTTGGCTAAATGTGATTCCAAAAGCTGGCTTCTCGCTTTTTGAATAGTATTTGAGCGACACAGTTTCTCCTCCCGAAAGGAATTGCTTCTTGATGAAGCACTACTTCCATTGCTATCAGCCCTACGATGCTTTCGCATGGATTGAGGCAAAACCTGCCTCACTTCATCACCCATAACTTTGAGCTGCACCATCAAATAAGTGGATTGAAATGAAAAATCTAACTCAATATTGCTTCAATCGATGACTATGTTATGGTATCATCAGAGTCGGGTACACCCCAAGTGTAATAAACACTTTCCGGATGTGAGCGGAAGCGCGCCCAAATTGAAGAGACGGAAAAATGGAGTACGGTGAATAGTAATTTGCAGTGGGGTCCACGTCACTATTCACATGAATAGTACTATATAGTGGGACCCGCTTCACTATTTATGAATAGTACTCGTTACTATTCACACCAACAAAATAGATCAAGATAACTGCACACCAATATTTTAACGTGGAAAACCCTCCTGTAATTTTGAGGGAAAAACCACGGGCCAAACTCCGAAAAATACTCCACTATATTTAAAGAGTAATTACAATATAGTGTATCCCCAATGAGACTCTCTTCTACTACAATTAGTAGTATTACAGAGATCTAGAGAATATATCCAAAACCCCCCAGTGTATACTCACACTACACTCTTGGAATTTTCTTACACACACTCTCTATTTTTCTCTCACTACAAGAAGCCTACACTGCTTCTTTATTTACAACTGAGGAAATGCTTCTCAGTTCAGGATTCTAAAACCGTCTGCTTGAAGGCTCCATTTATAGGAAAGATTTGGAGAGTTCTTGTGCATATTATCGTGCATATTTCGTGGTACAATCAGATTTCACATTACTGTGCATGTGCACGAATCTCTTTTGATTTTTCAACGTTCGGTTGGTCGCAAAATGCACACCACCGCTTGTCTTTTTCTACAATTCTCCACCTTGGTGCATTTTGCAACATGACTTTCAACCTCTGCAAATATTAACTAAGTCCAAGCAATGCTTAAACTTGTCAATCGGCAATGGTTTTGTCATCATATCGGTGGGTTCTCACCGTGGCTATCTTCCGAATTGCAACAAGACCATTATTGATACATTCTTCGACAAAATGAAGTCCGACGTCAATGTGCTTTGTCCTTTCATGATAGACTGGATTTTTAGCCGATGAATGGCGCTTTGACTATCACAATGTACAATTGGTACATGTTGATTCAATCCAAAACTATCCAAAAGACCGTGCACCCAAATACTCTCTTTAACAAATTTCTACCAATGCCATATACTCGGCTTGATGAGTTGACAATGCCATCGTTGATTGCAATGTCGCCTTCCAAAGAATAGTACATCCAAAGATCAGAAAGATATAGCCTGTCAATGACCTTTCTTTATCCAAGTCACCCGCATAATCGTAATCTACATAACCTACTACTCCACGCTTCTTGACCTTCAAATACCAAATGTACATCGGTGGAACCTTTTAGGTACCGTGATGATCCATTTCACAGACTTCCCAAAGGTGTCTTTCCAGGTTTGCTCATAACCGCTACCACACTCATCGCATGTGAAATGTCCGGTCTAGTGCACACCATGGCATACATGAGACCGCCAACCGCACTAGAGTAAGGTTTATGAGACATGTGCTCCACCTCTTCCTCGCCTCGGACATTCTTTCAAAGATAACTTAAAATGTGCAGCCAACGGAGTGCCAACTGGTTTGGATTGATCCATATTGAAGCGTTGTAGCACTTTCATAATATAATTTTGTTGTGTTAAACACAACCTGCTATTATGCCGCTCTCTATGAATCTCCATTCCAAGAATCTTCCTTGCCGCACCTAAGTCCTTCATCTCAAACTCTTTTCCCAACTGAGTTTTCAACATACTAATTTCAGCCTTATTACGAGCTGCAATTAGCATGTCATCTACATACAACAACAAATAAATCTTTCAACCATCTGGAAGCTCCTTAGAGTAGACACAATTATCATATTGGTTTCTACTATATCCAGTACCAATCATAAATGCATCAAATCTTTTGTACCACTGCCTTGGAGACTGCTTCAAGCCATATAACGACTTTTTCAACAGGCAGACATGGTTCTCCTTATCAGGAATTATGAACCCCTCTGGCTGACTCATGTAGATCTGCTCCTCTAGCTCACCATGTAAGAACGCCGTCTTCACATCAAGCTGTTCTAGCTCCAAGTCAAATGTACTTACAATAGCTAATAGGATCCGAATAGAGCTATGCTTCACCACAGGAGAGAATACTTCATGGAAGTCAACACCCTCCTTCTGAGTATAACCCTTTGCTACCAGTCTCGCCTTGAACCTTGGAGGCTCAGTGCCAGGGATTCCTTCTTTCCTTTTGTAAACCCATTTACAGCCAACTACTCTTTTCCCTTTTGAAAGTTGTACCAGCTCCCACGTTTGATTTTTCTGAAGAGACTCAATCTCCTCATTCATTGCTATCAGCCACTCCTTCGACTCCTTACTTTCTATTGCATCACGATAGGTACATGGTTCATCTCCAACTACACCATCCGCCATAGCCAAAGCAAAGGCTATAGGATCTGCATCTAATGAGTCAAGTGCACAAGTAGCAGAATCCAGATATCTTTTTGGTTTCTGGATTTCTCGTCTTTCTCTGCCAGTAGCAATACTGTATGGCTCTGCTTCTCTGGTTGGTTCACCAGTTTCCTCATAGTCAGGTTCATTTTGTTGTTCTACTTCAGGTTGAGCAATCCTCAAGTACTTGGTCGATTCATTATATCATTTTCTTGCTTCACCTTCCCACAGTCAATCTCTAGCTCCACCGCTTCTTAGCACCATGATGCATCTCGCCTCATCTAAGTTAGACTCCTTCTTCTCGATTTAGCATTGCCGTCTCGTCAAAAGTGACATCTCTGCTGACAATGATTTTAGGTGAACTTGCCTTCTCTATACACCACAGTTTGTAGCCTTTCACCCCTCGTGCATATCCTAGAAATATACACCTTCTTGCCCTTGCCTCAAGTTTACCATCATTCACATGGGCATATGCAGGACAACCAAATATCTTTAAATCGAATAGTTTACGGTCGAGGACCATACCTCTTGTGGAATCTTCAGATTAATAGCAGTTGATGGAGATCTGTTACGGATATCTGTATTGATCGCCTCACCCAAAATGATTTGGGAAGTATTGCGTTGATTCGCATGCATCTTGCACGCTCTAGAAGTGTTCTGCTCATCCGCTCGCAACTCCATTTCTTTGTGGTGTTCTGGTACAAGATGGTGCCTCACTATACCAAAGATTTCTGCAGAACTCCTCAAATTCTTTGCTGCAAAATTCTCCGCCATTGTCAGTTCTTAGTCTCTTGACTGACCGCCCGGTTTGCTTCTCGACCATGGCCTTCCATTGCTTGAATTTGTCGAACACTTCTTCTTTTTTCTTCAGGAAATAAATCCAGACTTTTCTGGAATAATCATCTATCAGAGTAAGAAAATAGCGAGCTCCACCTAAGGAGTTAACAGGGGCTGGACCCCAAACATCCGAGTGGACATACTCCAATATTTCCTTGCTATTGTGTTTGCCAGAATTGAACTTCACCCGTTTCTGCTTTCCAAACACACAGTTTTCACAGAAACTAAGTTTACAATTCTTTAGGCCTTTCAACAAGCCTTTGCCAGCAAGTATGGTCATTCCTTTCTCGCTCATATGACCAAGCCGCATGTGCCATAATCGTGTAGCATCATCCTTTCTTTCAGAGGATAGGACAGCAGCGGTTCCATCGACTGTGCTTCCTAGCAATAGATAGATCCCGCCCTGCAGCTTTCCTTTCAATACCACCATTGAGCCTTTGAATACCTTCAAGAAGCCACCCTCTCCAGTGAACTTGTACCCCCGATTGTCAAGGGCACTCAATGAGATCAGATTTCTACCCACTCGTACATGCCATGCATGAAACGTCCTTTTAGTACCATCGTCCAAATTCACTTGCACATCTCCTTCACCAGCAATCGGAATAATTCTATTATCTCCCAATCTAACTTTTCCCTCCCTTTTTTTATAGGATGAGAAGAAGTTTCGATTAGGTGTCATGTGAAAGGATGCGCCAGAATCCAGGATCCACTCATTTCCAGTGTCACCTGTGAATACTGTCAAGGCCGAACCAGTATCGGCATCACTATCTTCAGAACTTTCAATTGTTATATTGGCAGAATCTCCTGATTTCTCCTTTCTCTCTGGGCAATTTCTTCTGATATGTCCCGTCTGGTGACAATGAAAGCACTTCACAGATTTATGCTTTCTGGACTTTGATCTTCTCTTGCTTTTGCTTCCCGATCCTCTTTCTTGACTACGCCCTCTCGTCACAAACAATCCATCTGCAGGACCTTCGACATTGGATCCGGCTACTAACTTCTGATGTTCCTTTATCATCAGTGATTCTTTGACATTTTTCACTGAGATATCGGATCTACCATAAAGTATGGTATCACAGAAATTATCATAAGACGGAGGTAGTGAAGTCAACAAGATCATAGCTTGATCAACATCTTCAACTTTAATTCCAAATTTGCTTCCAACATCGAGATCATCAGGTTGAAGTCATCTATATGTTCTTGCATTGATTTTCCTCCTGAATATTTGAATGTGTACAGTCGCTTTCTCTGATAAAGCTTGTTGGACAAGGTCTTTACAGAATATTTTTCTTCCAAAGCCTTCCATAGTGAATCAGCGGTTTTTTCATCCATGACTTCTCGCAGAACATTGTCCGCAAGACTCAACTGTATTGTACTTAGTGCTTTGACCATCATCTCCTTCTTCTTGTCATCAGGTAATGACCTGGGTCCTCCAACGCCTCGCAAGACCTTGCCGACCTAGCAATGCCTGCACTTTCGGTTTCCATAGCTCAAGTCATTGGACCCGTCAAATTTCTCCACTTCAAATTTTGGCACAGACATCTTGGATCTTAGTCAGAACCTTATATCGTTAATCAGTATCTTTGGAATAGTGCAACTCAATCAGAAACTGCACCAAGAGGCTTCCCAGGAAAGAGAGGTGGGTCACAATGGACACGCTTAAATACCAAGTCTTTCCTTAGCCTGAATCTCTTCAAACTGCACTCTCACAAGATCACACTGCCTTCCAAAGAACAAAGAACCAAAAGGTGATCCTCAAGTATTAGGGAGAAACTCTTTCTCGATGTGGAAGATCGACTAAGCTGCAACCACAGAGCATACTAAGAATAAATCCCACCGATCCAAAGCTCTGATACCACTTGTTATGGTATCATCAGAGTCGGGTACACCCCAAGTGTAATAAACACTTTCCGGATGTGAGCTAAGCGCCCAAATTGAAGAGACGGAAAAATGGAGTACGGTGAATAGTAATTTGCAGTGGGGCCCACGTCACTATTCACATGAATAGTACTATATAGTGGGACCCGCTTCACTATTTATGAATAGTACTCGTTACTATTCACACCAACAAAATAGATCAAGATAACTGCACACCAATATTTTAACGTGGAAAACCCTCCTGTAATTTTGAGGGAAAAACCACGGGCCAAACTCCGAAAAATACTCCACTATATTTAAAGAGTAATTACAATATAGTGTATCCCCAATGAGACTCTCTTCTACTACAATTAGTAGTATTACAGAGATCTAGAGAATATATCCAAAACCCCCCAGTGTATACTCACACTACACTCTTGGAATTTTCTTACACACACTCTCTATTTTTCTCTCACTACAAGAAGCCTACACTGCTTCTTTATTTACAACTGAGGAAATGCTTCTCAGTTCAGGATTCTAAAACCGTCTGCTTGAAGGCTCTATTTATAGGAAAGATTTGGAGAGTTACTGTGCATATTACTGTGCATATTTCGGTGGTACAATCAGATTACACATTACTGTGCATGTGCACAGTAATCTCTTTTTGATTTTTCAACGTTCGGTGGCTGCAAAATGCACAGCCACCGTTTGTCTTTTTCTACAGACTACTATATAAAGCCCATAATATTCCAGATAGTGAAAATCAAGACAGAACAGTATTCAAAGATACTAACCTCTTGTAGAAATAAATCGACAAACATATGAACTTCTCTTGGCTCCTTATGCTGTGCAAAGCAAAGAAACAACTTCAGAATCAAGTTCTTTCAAGATAAGCAGTAGTATCTCTTTTTTTTTTCACCAAAGGCATATAACATACTCACCTTAACCCAAGTAGGTGTGGTAATCCTCTTCTTTAGGAGAAGTGATATTCGCTGAGTTCTCATATTTATGTACTGAAAAAAATCAAATAAAGAATATATATATATATAAGTCTGCTAAGTTGTAAACATACATATTATACGTAACATTGTTATAACCAAGCTGCAAAACACGGAGCAGTTTTAGTATAGATAGACGTTTACCTAGGGAATAGAGGAATATCAAATATGTGTGACGTATTGAGTAAAATGCAATTCTATTGAAAAGAAATCATGGACTTGAAAACATACCTGCTGTAGGAATTTTTCACCAGCTGTTCTAAATCTTCGAGAGATATCTCCAGGAACAAAGGCAGGTCCATATTCAATGCCTCTAACACTACCATCAGAAAAGGATTCTGCTAATTCCTGCGCATTAAAGGCAAATGTTTAAGGCATACCTTGACAGCATGAAAGTAAAACTAATCACAAAAATTCATCTGTTCTCTAAGGAATCAAATGTGAGTCTATCAAGTGGATCCTTACCTCGTTGATTTTAGGGATAGCAGTTTGTTCAATGAAAACAGACAATTGAGCCATCACTAGGACAAGGCCAGCAAAAGCTTTGTCACCTTGAGCTCCCTCTGTCAAACCATGATTCTGAGTAGCTGAAGAGCTATTCCTCCCTGACAACATTAGGAACTGATCCTCAAGCTGCCTAAAAAAGTCTTGAAATCCTTCTTGAACCCAATTAATGATTCTCTCTCTTAGTTTATCTAGGATCCCTGAGTTGTCATCTAGAATTTCGCAGACATCCTGAAATGATCAATAGAAAGAGAGAGGCAAATGAAATAACATAAAGCAGAAATAATAGGAAATTTTATCATTTGGCATTTCATACAAGTACATGCACATGGTCTTATCACTATGAAGCTAGGTACAGAAATGTGCTTACCAGCAAGAGGTTCCTGCCTCCTTGGTGAACAAGTTTTGTACTAGCATCTAGAGCAATTTCCAGAGAGTACTCCTCTGCTCCTTCTTGTTTCAAGACTTTGAAGAGAGAATCTGCTAAGCGGAAGCTAACTCAGCACAATTATTAATACAACTTTTTTATAACAATTTTCGTAACTGTCTCAAATCAGGTGAATGTATATATTCATCTGGTTAAGGATGTATTTGGTATATGATGTATAAGACATAATAATATAAACTAATATAATACGTTATGTCCTTATCCATTGTTTGATGCAAACAACGTATTATATAAGTTTATATATCATAACTTTTTTATACGCCAAAATGTTATATAACTTAATATAACATGGGGAGGTCAAATTGAATCTGGTTGGTTTTTAATGTATAAGATTATTTGTATTTTTTAATATTTTATTAAAGTAAAATATTTCTTAAATAAATAATAATAATAAATATAAAAATGAAAACTATTTTAAAAAAATTATTTTATAATAGATAAATACAAATAATATATGATATCAATTTAGTTATATGTAATAAAAATAAAAATATAATTGATAAATAATAAATATTTAATAACAAATAAATATTTTAACTAAATAGTAAATAAATACTAAATAATATGTAATAAATAAAGGTAAGGAATAATAATTTAAATATAAATAATTATGGTTAAAATTATAAAATATGTGAAATAGCATTTTCATTTATATAATTTATTGAGGTATTATATATTATGGTATTAGAATTATTTATAAATAAATAACGATATTGTAAAATATAAAATAAAATTTCTTATAATCTATTACACTAAATATTAGATTTTATTTATATTATCAGCTCTTATCCTACCATGTGTATACAATGTGTATGTAATGGGTACTAAAAGGGTAAGGCTAGAGTCCCTATAAACGTAATGCTATCCACTTTGTGCCTTTGGTCATTTTCACAACAAGCTGTCATCTTGGCCAAAACCAAGAGTCTGAAGAATTTTATCTCCTTAATTTCTTATGTTGGTGTGACAAGGTGAATATTTCAAACTTTAATCTGAAATTTTAAAACACAGCCTTTCTAAACTAACCTGAGATATCTTGCACAAGATGAGAAAATGCACTTTCAACATACAGCTTGACAGCAGCCTTAGCACCCTGGAAGTATAAAGGTTTAATTGATGAAAATCCATATTAAAAATGAACTTTCATGAGGACCGTATTGTGAAGAGAAAAGAAGGGGGGCCGGAAAACTACATCTATAGGTCTAAATCAAATTAGAGCTAATAACTCTGATGGATGACCTCAAGAAAATGAGCAAAGAGGGCCGCCTCCTGCAACACCTCATTCATCACGAGCGAATCATTCCACATTACTCCTGTCCCCAGTTGAAGTGTTTCAAATTTCAAGAAACCCAAATTAGGTCCAAAAGCACAAGTATAAATAAACATTTTAAAGGTATTCCTAAGAATACATTTATATTAGGGACTGTTACAGTGATTCATAACCATGCCATTATAGAAAACACTTCTTTTTTAACTAAGTTGATATAGTACAAAGTCCACTTGAAGCATATATAGCTGCAACGAATGGAGATGATGACAAGCTTCTCCTTACAGCCTAACACATTATCAAAGACACGAGTAGACAAGCAGTGCATTGCAGTAAAATGCTCCAGAAAGACAAAACCAATAGAAATAATTCAATACAACCTTCACTCTGAGACTAAAGGCATTGCATACATTTATCAAGAGCAAAAATTGTTACATAGAATCATGCCTACATGATGCAAAATTCACCTGGATTTAGAAATCAAGTAAATATCCAAAAATGAAAAAAATGAAGTACTAGCAGAGTCATACTACTTACGAAGAACACCCAATAGATTTGCTGCACAAATCCTTGTCTTTACATACTCCTTAGTAGTATGAAAGTGCCTACAAAACAAAAGGTTTGCATATAATGAAAATTTCAAGCACAATAATCAATTGTAATACTTCGCGTTGTAGCAGACCTGGTAACCAAATCTTGAGCAAGTTTAACTAGTTGATTTTCTGAATCAGGGAATATTACTCGAAATGCGCGAACGGCCTCCACAAACTCACTAATAGCTGCCTATATTCAGAAATGGGAACAAAAACAGGGTCAACTAGTCAGTCTCCTAACCATAACTATCAAAGAAGATATGTCATATATGTAAAACTGAAAATCGAATAATAGCGTGAAACAAATGGAAGAGTATGATTACCTAGCCTTATCCCACTACATAGAGAAACGACTCAATCACCTTATATAAATTAATATTTCTTTCATCACTAGTCATGAATATTAAAGCAAGAGCTGCATATCAGATTCAAAGCCACACACACAACGTGGCACTTGAACAGATGATAGTAAACAAAAGCATGTATACGCCTTTGAGGAAAGGACAGTAAAGAAAACCATACTATTCTCTGACACTACTAGTACCAAACCTCCTGAGCAGGGGATGAAGCATTCTTTATTTCTTTAGGGATCAACTGAATGTCCGTAAGGGAATGTTCCAACCTCTCCAATAGCTTCGCTTTCAAATTGTCCACCTGCCAACAAAAAATAGAACACCTCCCATCATATGTCCTTAACTAATAACATCAAAGATCATAATATAATGATGGCACTTTCCATAGAAAGAGGGAGAGAGATTGAGACATGCATAATAAATATTTTTTTAGACAAAAATATTTAATTTAATAGTTCATAATAGCTCATCAAGTTCAACAAGCAGGAATTTAAGAGGACATATGTGAATCTATGGAAAAAAAAACCAGTACAAACCGGAAAATCCAACTGCTTAAGGAGCAACGCAGCCTCAGCTCTCACTTGTATTGATTCAGAATCTGAAAACAACTTTCCCTGGTTAGAGGAAAAAAATGTCAATTATGATGACAAGCATTGAGAAACAAAATGATCATCAGCTATTAATTTGGCATGTTATATTTCAAGTTCATTGCATAACATACAACTTTTAGACATTGTTTAGAAGATTTTATTAGAAATGATGCTTAGCACAAGTTGTGGTGCCCTAATCGGAAAATATATATCATGTTGCTATCTAAATTCTAACAGGGGCCTCATACCATGTTAAGGTGATATTGAAAGCCTGAAAACGTGAAAGATCATACCTGCAAGTTTTTCACTACGATAGCTATTGCTTCATCAGATGCTCGCTTACAATCGTAGAATGACGAGTTTCCATATGCCTGGTAAAGAGGAAGAAAATTAAACTGAGAAAGATATCTCATACAAGGCATATATATATATTGCATTGGTTGAAAATATTTGTGTGTCTGTAGTAAATGCAAAATTGGCTAAGGGCTGAATTAATTACTATGAAATTAATAGTAATATCAATCAAACACAACATTACCTAAAATAAAATAAAAATGCAACCTTAAAAATTGGCATTGCACCAGTGTAGAAGCTGACAGCATCTGCATAGGCCTCTGATTTGATGCACTTGCCAAGTCTATCGGGTAGATCATATATGAACTACTCTTCCACAATGGTGAAAAGTGTAAGCCATATAGCCAAACCATAGAGAGTACTAAAATCGTTATGCATAACAATGTACATTTAAATGAATTCCATCAAAAATTTGAACAAGCATTCATTTCACTATAACTGGCATCATTGCTCCAATACCTGAACTTTTCGAAGAAGATTGCAAGTCATATGCAGTTTCTCTATATGCTCCCTCTTCTCAAACAAAGAAGTGTTTACACTGTCACTCCTTGACTGTACTGACATTATCTACATTGGGGACAAAATGTGGATTGCTAATAAACTCTTATCATCTTTTTCTTCATCTTATTGTTGATAAAATTCCTGGAGTGAAAGGCTATCCCAAAACGGACTTTCAATAATTTAACGCTACGCTTACCTTGTCAAGAAGTTGTTCCATATTTCCCTCTATCCCCAAAATATTACTTTTCATCCTGTTTAACAAAACAAAGTTCTGTCATTCTTTGCTTAAAAGGATATTTCTTTTCCCATCACTCTCAAACAAAGACGTGCATAAGAACATTACAAGACAAAATTTATTTCCACATGATAGTGCAACAACACTCAGATAAATTATGGCAAAACCTTGCCTCTTTATGGTATCTGTGGCGCTGATGAACTTGTTGTAATTCTCGTACACGAGCATTTGCAAGTCGGTGTCCAGATTCTTTATCTCAGCGGCCATTTCAACGTGCCTCTTGAGTAGCCCTTCCAAGTTCGACTTATTGGCCTTCACAAAGTGCACAAAGTGATCATTTCAACGCGAGGGAAAAAATGTTATTCACTTTCTTCACCGACATAAACGAGAATTATATGTGAGTAATGTTAGATGAACAATAAAATACACACCATACATCTTATAACTATTAGATGTGATAAGTGGTGGGATGAGCAGGGACCACTTATCACATCTAATAATTATAAGGTGCGTGGTGTATATTTGTTGTGTAATTTTGTTGGACATCCAACATTTTTCATTATATATAGAAAAGAAGCAGTACATAGTGCATGAATATTTAGTTGCATCATGTGTACCATGATATTCATGAAGTGATGTGGATCGAAGGAGGAGGAGTTGATGTCATCGGGGGAGGAGTGTTTGGAGGAGGTGGTGGGGAAAGTGGATAACATTGAAGGGTTTGGAGAGTAGAAACTTGATAGGAGGTCTCGCATTCTCTTTGCTTTGTTGTCCAACGGTGCTTCATCCTCTTCTGTCCCCATTCTATATTTTCTTTTTCTTTGGATATATATATCAATGGCAATGCTAAAGGAAAGGACAAATTAAAGGAGTGCTAGCTCCTCAGATATGTATGTGAAATGGATCAGGGAGGGAGATAGCTAGCTAGCTAGGGTTGGTGATTATATGGCGAATGCAGCGTTATGTGTTTGCCTACAGAAGTTGAGCCTTTCTCAGCTTACTTTGCAGCCTGTTAGTGATCGTTGTTGTTGCTATTTGGTAGGGAGAAAGTAGAAGTTTCAGTTATGCAATACAACGAAGGAACGATGTCGTCACATAATATTTTGTCTTTTTAATTTTTTATTAGAACATAGTATTGTCTTGTCAGTGAAACAATTATTCCCTACGCCTTTTTAAAGTTCATATTGGAAATATATTATTTAGCGAGTTCTCATGTGCACATGAAAAAAATATCTACACATAAAGATCATAGGTGGACAAATAATAAACTTACTTTGGACATTATATAATGTTGTTGAATTGTCAAATTTAAGTTGTTTAGATTAAAATATTTTAACCTCTAAATTACAAAATTAATCTCTACATCTCAAAACATTCCCATGCTCCAAACAAACCCCATGCTTGACCCATCCTTGCCATCGAATCGCCACCACCACTGCCATCGTCCAACCTCAATAACCTCTAATTCGAAGATTTCTCCTTGGAGTTCAACAACTTTCCCATCCTTTCCATGGACGCACTCTTCGCTGACAACGACATCAATGTGGTTCCCTATTAAATCTTTGCACCCATCTTGACTTGACCATGGATGTCGATGACAATGGAGACTCTGAGGGTTGTGAAGGTGATTTTGAGGGCTGTGAGTAGTGGGTTGCGTGGGGACAGAGAAGGTGGTCCAGGTATAAGAGAGACAGTGAGAGAGAGATGCAATGGTGGAGATTCCTTGCGGCATGGCTTTGATGGCAGCACAATGACGTGACTAAGGTGAATCGAGATGACTTGTGTTCTTTTCTTGACTTGCTGATGCAACTGATGCATTTGCCTCCTGCAAACTATCTCCTTAAAATCTGTATAGATTTGTCGTTATTTTTTCTGCTTTTGTCACTATAATAGCACCTTTTACAACTTTTAAGATCCCATGTTTAGTATAGGTCTTGCACCCGAGGTCATTCAGTTGCCTAATAGATAACATATTCTTCTTCAAGCCTTTTACATGTCATACTTCTTGAACTGTTCGAATGGCACCATCAAACATTTTTATTTTGAGAGTACCAACACCAGTAATTTTTAAGGCATGATCATCTCCTATGAACATAGATCCTTCCAAGACAAGTTTGTAATTGTAAAACCAGTCACAGTGTAGAGTCATGTGCCATGTTGCTCCTGAATCCATTATCCAGACATCAATGGGTTGTTTGCCACCTTTAGAACCAATTGCTGCCTCATTGCACGGGATTTCCCCATCCTCTGAGGTATCCGCAACACATTAGTGAGAGGTTGATGCTTCTAGGCTTTATTTTTATTATTTTTATTATTCTGACAATCTTTCTTCAAGTGTCCTCTCATGCCATAATGGTAGCATTTGAAGTTCTTTTTTCTTCTTGACTTTAATATACTCTGACCATGACTCCCACTGGAGTCATGTTTCATTGATCTTCTTCTCATCACCAACAACGCCTCTGCTTGCTTAAAGCTTTCCAATCTATCTTTGATATTCTTGCGCCTGGACTCTTCTTCAATAATAACATCGGCGACATCATCAAAGGATAGATAGTCGGCAATATTATTATTTGTGATATTGATGATGAGTTGATCATATGAGTTGGACAGACTTTGAAGTAGAAGCTCCGCACGTTCATTATTCACTGTTTTATAATTTGATGATGTAAGTTGGGAGAATAAGGTATTTAGATTGTTAATGTGGTTTGCCATCGATGTGGACTCACTCATCCAAAGACTATACAGTCTCCTCTTTAGAAATATTATATTATGAAGTGACTTGACCTTGTACAGTTTAATAAGAGTATCCCAGATCTCCTTTGTTGTCTTCTTTTCTACAATACTTGACAATAATGAATCTGTCATTGCAAGATATAGATTGGCAACAACATTATCATCTATCTATTTCCACTTGTCATTAATTATTTTGGCAAGTCTGCCTTCAATTGTTGATAAGCAATTGTCCTTTCTCAAGATTGTCTTCATCTTCAATTTCCACAGGGAAAAATTATTCTCATTGAATTTCTTAATCTCAAATTTTGCTGCCACGGTATTTACCAAGATCTGTTTCTCTACTAGATTGATTCTCACTTTATCATTGTGAATAGTACAGTATACGTGAACGGTACCATATATTTATATCATATATAAAATAAATCCAGTATACATTAACAATACTATAAAAGTATATAATTACACATATGAACAGTGACTATAAAATAGTACCCCATAATGTGGACTATATAACCAGTGGCTCTGATACCACTGTTGGGTACCAGAGCTATGGAAACAGACTAACGCCACTAAAATAAAGTTAAAAAAAATTGAAATTGATACAGAATATTTATGTGGAAAGTCCCCTAATGAAGAGGGAAAAACCACAGGCAAGATCGAGAAATATTTTTACTATGTGGAAGATAAAATTACATCTCTCTCTAAATATAATGAGAGAATAATAACACCCTCTCTTATACTAAGATAATACAACTCTCTCTATAAAATAGGAGAAACTCTCAGAAGATATTATGTATATATTTACTTACTCTAAAATGGAATACACTCACTGAAGAATTGATAAATGAACTAATAGGGGAGAGCTCTATTTACAGGAGAGCACCTCCCCCGTTCCCTTCCTTCTCTCGTATTCCTCATGCTTCAAGTTTGCATTATTTTATTTTTTTCTTTTATCTTTGCCATTGAAAGCAATTTAGCTGCAGCGAGGATGCACTCCATTTTCTTTTATTTATATTATCTTCATGACACAAAAGTGGCTTGTGTTGTTGGTGGATGCTCCTTTGCTCCATTTTTAATTGTTTTGGCCACAAAGTGGCTTTACCTCGTGGAACATGAGTCCACAAATTTGTCCATGATGGTGGCTCAAGCTCACTACAACAGTGTTTTTTGGAGCGGATCTAAGTGTTTGAGTGACCTATGCATGACAGCAGTGGTTGGTGGTTTCATGGCGATGGTCCTGAAGGACGATGGTGGTGGTGGCTCTGAGCCAATTTTTTTATTTTTTATTTTGAATAAACCACCTAAATCAAATGCTAATTAGGTAATAAGATTTGTTGATCCTGACTTAACTCCACTTACCTTAAAGTTCACAGGTGCTTTATTCATTGGCTCAACACACATGTGCATGGTGTAGACAAAAATATCATTTGCACCTATTCTTTGTCAGTATCATATCATTGTACTATTTATCTCATTTTGCTATACCATAACATTTACCCATATCATCACATTTAATAAACCGTGTCTATTTAGTGTGAGTTCAAAAGACATTTTTCTATCATAGTTATAGTCATATAGGCACAATATGTTCATGATATTAATTTGATCATGGCGTTATCTTTTTCTGGCACATTAGTAGTAATGAGGTTTTAACTTGTAATCTCATAAAATTTATTTTAGTCTCTCACCACTAACCCACTCCTAGTGACTTTATCAAGGACTTATTTGGCACAACATATTGTTATCATATCTTTAGTCTATTTAGATCACTTGTAGAATTAACAAATTTACGGTCAATTTGAATTACTTGGAAGATGAAAATTTATCATTTTTATTTATAGTTTATTTTATTACAATTTATACTTTTGATTTTTAAGTAGATAGTCACCTTAAAAAGTGTTTCCCTTTCTAACATTTCTCATCTTAATATTCATATCTTTTTAAGAACAAATTAAATCTTTTTTTTTTTTAACATTAGCGGCAATGAGATTTGAATTTAAAACTTCTTGTATACTATTTAAATCCCTTATCACTAGATCAATTATAGTGGCTTACAAATTCAACCTTCTATTATAACAATAAAAAAAAATCACCTTTATTTTCTATGTACAGTTTTGTTATAATAATTACAAATTAATCAATTTTATTAAATTTTCTATTAAAATTTTTATTACGTGTATGTAACTTAAAAAATATGTTTTCATATATAATACTATATTTTTTTCAACTTTTTCCTTAAAAATATCACTCAATTTTTTTTAGCCTTTTACCCATATTGTCAATCTCTAAGTAAAACGCCGTAGAGGTACCCAACGGATAAACCAATGAGCGCTAATATATGGACCAAATAAGAATAGAAAAATCTGTTGATCGAAACTTGTTGAGAAAAGATGGCCAACCATATTAAAAATTGTTATATTTTGAGGGATAAAAATATAAATAAGAAACCATAAGATGTAGCATGGTAGTAACTCACCTTATTTCTTAATCATGTGACTGAGGTTCGATCTTTACTCATAGAAATGAAGTGCATTTCGTGACTAGTCATTTATCTCTTTGGGAGAACTTCCACCGTAAGGGGATTAGGCACTACTAACAAAAATGGATACCCCGATTTTGACAATATATATATATATATATATATATATATAAAAATAAGATTTTTAAACTTTTATACAAAATATAATAATCGTCTCTGTAAATAATTTTTGGTTATAAGTATTAAGGAGGGGCCATGACCCTATATAAACTTTATATAATTTTTTGAAAATAATTGTAATATCTATTATCTATTAAAGTAAAACATTTGTTTTTAATGTTTATTGACATTAGTTTTTGCCTAGTTTTTATCAGTTATTAAATATTAATAATTGGATAGAATTAAGAGATTTTATTGCTTGACAGGTTTATAATTCACAAACTAATAAAACTGATTTATTATCATGAGAAAAAATTATATCTAAATGATCGAAAAATAATATTTCAATAATATTTATTCCATTCCACTCAATCTATAAAAAAAAATACAATAATAAATATCTTAATAATAATATAAAGTTATTTAAATGTACAGTATTGACACTTTCATAAAACAAAAATAAGTAAATATAATTAATTATATTAAGGATAATATTGATAAAAAGAAATTAATATTTCTTTGATATGATAAATGAGCAAATATCTAATAAAAATATCAAAAATTTGAAAAATGGAATAAAATACAGAGACTGATAATGTATTAATTTCACTACATTCTCAACTTAAAAAATTGCTAATAACAAATTAATGAAATATCTCATATTACCAAATTAGCACCTTCTTCCTATCCAATATCCAGTGAACAGTTAGCCTTATAATCTTCATTTAAAAAACCATAAATGAATATTAAGCAAAAGTTCTAAACAGCCAAAAATTATATTCTCTAGTGTTTAAATTACGTCCAAAATCAAACCAATCATAGAAATAAATTAGAGTTAGATTGCATTTTATCCCACGAATTTATTTTAGAATTTTTGTTTTTACTGAATTTGGAAGCAAAAGGTAAAAGACAGTTGGGATATGCGGGGAGGGGAACAAAGCTGTCGTAAGCGCAAACGCCAGCAACGACGCGGTCGTTTCGAGCCCTCAAAATTAGCATCAACCACTGAATATTCTCCTTTTTTAATTCCTTTCAAGATTAATAGTACCCTACCCACAACACTCACACCCCTTTTTTTCTATAAAACCTGATCTCGCCATCGATGCACACCTTCTTTCCCGTAACCCGTTTCCCACACTAACGTTTCTCTTCGCCCACCCTCGCCTCAACCATCTCCCTCTCTCACTCTCAAGAGAACCCTCCTTTCTTTTCTCCTTCCATTTTATTTTCCGTTTCGTGAGATTGGCGTTTCGGAGACTCGGATCTGAAAACAGATCTAGGGTTTCCCTGTCCTTTTAACAGAGCCAATTAGGGTTTGAATTGAGGGATGAGAGCTTAGGGCTATTTCTCAGAAAAAACCACCCCAATGTTTCTCGAAATTTCATAACGCACCCATTCCCCATGCGTCGAATTCGTCTGCTACACTCCTTCTCGGTGGTGTTCCTCTACTGGTTCTACGTTTTCTCATGAACTCCCTCTCAGCTCCCTAATCTCCCTCGATCCCCCCCTCCTCTAAATCAGCCCCTGCATTTTCCCCTATCGTTCTCATAATCCAGATCTGAAAACTCTATTTCCATAATTTTACCTTTTTTTTTGTTATTGTGCGTCGCGAATCGCAAACGAGGAAATGGCTCCAAGTCAGCGTCCGGCAAGCTCGGGATCGGGATCGGAAATCAGCGGATCTCCGCCGCAGTGCTCCGACGGAGTCGCGATCGACGAGAGGAAGCGGAAGAGGATGCTGTCGAACCGTGAATCGGCACGGCGATCGCGGATGAGGAAGCAGAAGCAGCTGGAGGATCTTGCCGACGAGGTGAGCAAGCTTCAAGGCGCGAACAAGAAGCTTGAAGAGGCCATAAAGGCGAAGGAGGAGGCGCTGGCGGACACGGAGGCCGCCAACGGCGTCATAAGGGCACAAACCATGGAGCTCGCCGACCGCCTCCGGTTCCTGAACTCGATCCTCGAGATCGCGGAAGATGTCAGCGGATTATCCGTTGAGATCCCCGAGATCCCGGACCCGCTCCTGAAACCATGGCAGATCCCTCACCCGATTCAACCGATAATGGCTTCCGCGGACATGTTCCTGCATTGATTTGAGGCTTTTTCTTTGTTTGTTTGTTATTAATTAGCTCTGGTTATTGTAATGGCGTCGAGTCCCTCTTGGTCTCTGGTGGAATATTTGTAGATTAGGTTTTATTATTGTTGAATGCGCAGTGTAATTTTAGTTAGGGGTCTGTTTTTTTGGTGTCGGGTCCATTTGTGTCTAAATAATGTGAGGGACATGGTGTTTGATTACTGGCATTGTTCTGTTAAGTGTTTAATTATGCGCTATTTAAAGTGTTTTGTATCTCTGTTTTATTTGTAGAACTAAAAGGTCATATACTAAGCATGCATTAACGAAATGTGGTGCTCGGTTGCTCATTTATCTATATCTAATAATTGTTGTTGTCCTTTGCTCCCCTTATATAATTTCGGTAACTTGAGATAATGGTTTATTTGTTCATTATAATATACAGCGTGTGTATGAATTTTGTGGAGGCTAATGCAGCTCATGTCGACAAACGTGTGCCACGGTTTTGTAGTCATGGAAAATCCGTGTTCGATTCCAAATTTTCAATGCGTTCCTTCCTAATGCTACCAAACTTTATTAAATCGGAGTACTTGTTGGGACAATTTTTTTAGTAGCTACGGAGTTAAAATCCAAGATAAGGGAAATGAAGGATAAATTTGCGGCTTTGTGGCTATGTTTTGTAAGAAATTACGTATTCCATGGGTACAATACGGGCATGTTAAGACTTCGCGCACGTTTTTCATTCTGGTAACTAAGGGTTTGATTTGGCTTCGGTTGGCGTTTGATTTCGTTATTGTCCATTCCCATCTTGCTCCTCTATGAATTCTTACAAGGGCTCCTAACTACAAATAATAATGAAATAATAACTTTTAAAATTGATTAGAACCATTTAGCATTATAGCTTATAGCACTTTGCAAAGTAATTATGTTGTGTTTAAATAAAACCAAGTCTGTCTAGATGCATCAAGATTTGTTCTTTTTGCCAGACCTTTACACTTTTGTGCAGAGGTAGGCAACCTTTACACATTAATGTTAAGGTAGGCATCCTTTACATTTATTTTCGATATTAAGACAATTTTTTAAATAAAATAACCTAGTCTTAGGCTTTTTTTTTTTTTGTATTTTTGAATAACCAAATAAATGAAAAAGATAAAGAAGTATACTTTTGTAAAGAAATACGGTTGAATTTATCAAAATTAACTGCAAAGAAATATATAGTTTACTTTTTCTTACTATGCTGGTTCACAAATGTAATTGAATGAATGAAACATTTGTTTTAATTAGTTTACGTATTTTGAATGACTTGGGATTCCAATTCCAATCTCAAGCCATTTGAAATAGGTAATGCAATAGTTGACCAAAGAAAAAGATAAGGCAATACGAGCTACTACAAAGCATCATCATGACCGGTCTCCTTCTGGGACCGCGCGGCAGGTATCTTTTTAATTATTTTCAAATTTCTAATTATTCGCTTAATCTTTCTTCATGATACGCTTAGTAATGCCTTCCACAGTCCCTCGCATGATTGGTTAGTGCACTAATCCTGAGATGTCGTAGAGTAAAGGATCTTGCTTATATGAGGTGCCGTTTTGGTAAACCTTTTCCGCTTTTCCCGGTGATGGGATGCACAACCGGCCGCTGCTGGATTATTATATCTTGCCAAAAATATGTCCGAGTGAATGACAGGATGATTTAATTTTGACGTATTATTCATATAGAATTTATATAATATTATTTGATTGAACATAATCGGTTCATTATCATATTATTGAAAAAATATTTTTTTTTTAAAAAATTAATAAGTTGTATATAACATGTAATTAATTAATAATATAACAACTAAGATTTAATTTATATGCACCGATGGTGTAAAAATTTTTATACTATTATCCAATCAAATTTTTCCATATGCATAATTTTTAAAGTAATCGGCTAAAGAGTTAACCATATTCATTGATGTGTCAAAATACAATTGAATGATAGTGCAAAAACATTTTACACTTTCAATGCGTTAAAATTAAACTCTAAAAACTATATTAGTATCATAATAAAATTAAATTCTACAATTATGATTTGGCTGGTGGATTATATGAGCATCAACCGTAATGCAGATCACAAACCAATTATTTTTTTTGTGGAAGTTAAGAGATGATCATAAACCAAATTATATACCCATACGTATTGTTTAATTTAAAATAAAGTACGGATTAGATCCCTTTTTTATCAACTACAATGAGTAGCTCTTGAATATTTCCTTGTTATCTTTTTATTTTTATTTTTTTCTTCTAATTTTATAAACAACATTATTACAACTTGAACATATTGTTTCCTATCCAATCCTAATAAACCTAAGACAATGAATAACATAATTTTGGTAAGGGTGAAATTTTATCTGACGTGCATTTAACATAGCTAATAAAATAAAACTTAATAATATAGGACTTAATAAACTCTTAGTATTATATAATATTTGATATAATATTGTATAAACTATAATATTGGATAATATTATCTTTTCATAAGTAATTCTGATTATGAGTAAATATTTAATGAAATAAAATAATAACTTTTTAAATATATATATATATAGTTAAATATTTGCTAATCTCTATTATATTTGTCATCACATTTTTGTAATTTTTATTATTGAAATTTTAGTTTATATTAAATGTTTTTTATTATCTATTTAATATCTAATAAACCATGGTCTTGCTAAGGGGGTAATGCTCATAAGTCATACTTTATTATGCAAGCAGAGTCATTAATTACTTAACTGCAAGATGCAACTTTAATGCTTATCCCACAGGAGGATAATTAACGATATCAGCAAGTACCAGTCTTTCATTCCAAAGTAATCATTGAATAATATAAGCTGTAGCCCGTGCCTATCCCAGTTTTGAACATGTCAAACAGAGGTGAATTTAAACCTTAACTATTATTGTTCTGGTGTTGATATCATCACTCCGCACATGTGACATCTCTTTCGTCAATTTTTTTATCTAATTTAACACACCTCATTCTTGGGCATGATCATAATTAACGCGTCGATAATGAAAGAATAAAAGAAAGTTAAAAAAAAAAAAAGCAAAAAAGAAGAAGAAGGTCTGATTACGGATTAATTAGTTGACTTCTTGAGATGTTACAGATTAAGCTACAGATAAAACATTAACACACAGAATCTGTATCATTATTGTATCATGCAACACTTTTACAACGAGACGCACACTTGATTTGACACGTTGACGATACATATATCATCAGATGATCCATGAAAGTGGTGATGAAGATCACTGATCAGTTATCGTGGGTTTTGCACTCAATGGTCTCCGGGTTGTCCTGGCAGAAATCCTCGAGCGGGTCAGATCCCTTCTTCCTGTCCCTGGCGTGGCTGGCGGCGGCGCTCAGCTCCTCCACCTCGTCCCACGCCGCCACGCACTCCCCGCTGGCCGGGTCCTCCGAGCACGTCTCCTGCGCGTTCTTTATGCTCTCCGCCACCTTCTCCGATATGCTCTCCGGCGCCGTCCGCACGGGTCGGACGCTCCTAACCCGACCCGACCCGATCATGGCCGGCCTCGCTCCTTGGGTCAGTGCCCCTGGGAACTTTATGACGTGGCACTTTTGATTCGAGTCTGATGATGCCTTGAACACAACCCTGGGGCTTGAAAGGCTTAGACCCGCTAGTGTTGCCATTCTTTCTATCTGTCTTCTAGCTTGTTCTTCTTCTTTCTTTGTATTACTACTCTTTGTCTTAGCGTTTTATGATGATGGATCCGAAGGGGGATAAGATTGGAGTCGGTCTGGAGATTATAACTGAGGCTACTGAAGATTTGTGGACACATATTTCTTATCTGCTTGTGCCCAATTATAATCCTCCACGTAGGTTCCGCAATCTGATTTTTTTTTTTTTTCCTCTTAGAAAGCGAACAAATTATCTTTTCAGTTTCACAGGAGATTTTTATCTTTACAATTATTGCCTCTCTCTTTCTTTCAAGTGAGATAAACGAAAAACCAATGGCAAATGACAACTCGATTTGCCTCACCTGAAAATGAAAGGTCGTTTTGTGGCGTAAACCCTATGGCCAAATTAATGGACCTTTCACTTTATCAATATTAATTCTTTTTTTGTTAATTTCCATGAAAGGTTTTTTGGTTTTATTGCGGAAATATCCACGGGAGGGTTCATGCAGAGCGTGAAGGGTTATGCATCAACATCATCCGGGTTTGGCTTTGTGTCGTTGTGTGGTAGTTGCTGAGCAGGTGAACGGCTTGGGCTTTGGTTTTCAATTGGAATTTGAGTTTTATGGTTGACTTAATGCGTCTGAATGATTGGGGCCTGCTTTTGTTAAGTTTCGGCCCTGGCCCAATACCTTCAGCTAAATGATTTCAATTTTTTTTCCAAACACTATTTAACCCAAAACAATAAGAAACAGAAACCGCTTTTTGAATCAATAACATATTTTTACACGTAATGTTTACAATGTCCTGTAGTTCAATCACGATTAACACGTAAAAAAGAAGAAGTAGATTAACTTATGATCGAATAATTCGTACTAAAAAAATCGAATAAGTTATATTTATACATATATTTTTTTTCTCATACTATTTTATTCTACATTGTGAATTAATTAAGAAACATACTAAATTGATAACGTATTCATTCTCACAACTCCACGCAAATCGTTGTATCACAAACTAATGGCTCACAAGTCGACTTTCACGGGTCCATTTTGTGCCTGTGTCACAATCAAATCAATATGGCTAGAATAGAATATGGTAATTATCAAAAAGAATAGAATATCGTTTCCATTCCCCTTTTTCTTTTTCTTTTTTTTTTCTTTGATTCAAGAATATCTTTTAATTTGCGTCACTTGTTATGAATCGTTTTAAGGACTGAGGTATCGTGCCAAAATAAATTATGATCACCTTATCACAAATATATTTCATTTAATTAGGGGCCAACCTTACAAACACAATTTTGTTTGTTTTTAGTTCAATATATATGTAAAATTTCAACAAGTAACCTTTTCTTAAGATACTTAGGATTAAAATAACCTTAATCAACTAGCTAAGAATCATCAACAAGTAACTTAAATTACTTAATCAATTAGTTTATCTATTTTAGAGAAAAGGTTAAGAGTTTTTTTTTCACAAAAGGCATTAATAAGGTCTCAACGTACAATCTCATACAAATTACTTAAACATTTTATTATGATTGCTCTACATAATAAATTGTTAAGTAGTTACTTAATTATAACGTGATAATAATAAATTTAACCCTCAAACGAATCTAGTTCGATCATACTGTTACCGAGCGCACAAATAAATATAAATTATATGGATGAAACTATTTCCTTTAAATTGTTTATAATATTAATATTATTATTTTTGGGTTTAATTAATCCATAAGTTCTTATAGTTTCGCTGAATTTTTAATTAGATATCTACATTTTAAAAGCTTTCAATTAGGTCCCTATACTGAAAATAAATGTTTAATTAGGTCCCTACCATTAGCCACCATTACAAAAGCATTTCCAGTAATGCTATGGTGCATCTCATGAAATCAGATGTACCACATAGCTCATTGATCTAAATCATTTAATATATGTAGAATTGAAATCTATGGCTAAAAATAACATATCTATCAATACACTCTTTTAATATAATCTATACAAAAATTGCTCATTAAAATATAAAATTAATAGCAAAGCCCTCCCCACCCCCAATTTCCCCCGTCCCCCTTCTTCTTCTTCTTTCACTTCTGGCCCATCTCCCACCGCGCCACCCACCTCCGCCCCCTTGTTGCTGGCGCTATCTCTGGCCTCACCTCCTCTCTCGTTCGTGCTCCTTTTCTCTCTCTTCCTTCGTGTGTTCCTGTGCGCACAATGGGGTATCATTGCCCATCTCGCCATTGTCGCACACTGGCCGTGGTGGATTGGCCACTGCTGCGCGTTGGTTGGCTTCTTCCCTAGCTTCCTCTGCCTGAGCCTGCCACCCCTGCTCTGCGATCTACCTTTGCCTTCAATGCGAAGCATTGCTGCCTCATCCCTTTGGTTTCTGCCTCCTTTTTTGTGTGTCATTGTGGTGGTGGGGAAGGGGAAGGGGAGGGAAAGGGGAAGGATGAACTATATTTTTGAGGTTGGCTTTGTGGCAGAGGGTTTCACGACGGCGGGGCTGTGCGGCAAAGGACGGGTGAGCTTGATGGTGATGGTGGTTTTAATTTTTTCTTCTCTGGTTTTTGATGATTTTTGGCTTGTGGTTTTGATTTTTGGTTGATGGGGTTGTGATTGTAACAGGTTGAATTGATGGTTTTGAAAGTTGAGGATGATGAAATTAGGTTAAAAAGTATAGTGATAGGCTTGTTATGTTGAATTTGAATGTGGACAGGAAGGCTACTGTGGGTGATGGAGCTGCTATGGGTTTACCATGTGAGATTTAGTTTGAGACTTTGATGGGTGGCTCAAGGAAGAGGATAATGGTGATGACGGGGAAGGTGAATGAGAACCAGAGGGAAAGGGAAGGAGAGAGGGTTTTTCCATTTTTTTAATATAAAATTATAGAAAAAGAATATTTTAGGAATATTTTGTTAGTTCTAATGTTTCTTGTAATAGGTAATGAGGTTAGGAACCAAATTTAATATTTATTTTCAGTACAGGAACTCAATTGAAAACTTTTAAAATATAGGAACCCAATTAAAAATTTAGTAAAACTATAGGGACTGACGAATTAATTAAACCTTATTTTTTCTGTTTGTTCTTTTTTATTGGTGGTGATGTGTTACTTATTTTTTAGGCGCACCTTATAGAGGTATACTTACCAAGTGGCACTTCCATAGAAAGTTATTCCTTTTTTTAATAAAATATTTATTAAATTTAAATAAATATAAATATTAAAAAAATAATAAATAATATGATAATAGAGTATTTTTATACAGAATAATAGTATATAAATTAATATATCTTATTACACATTAATTATAGAGTATATCAAATTATTAAAAATAAAAGATTATATTAATAGTTATTAATTACTTAGAGAACTGTTAAAATAAAAAAGTCTATTTTATTAAAATATAAAATTAATAAATATTTTAAAAGATAGTTTTATTAAATAAATATTCTGAAACTCCGATCCGAATGAGGAAAGTAGAAGCTCCGAATACCGAATTCGAAGAGAGAGAGAGAAAAATATCAAGAAGGAATCGAATTTTAATTTGTCGCCAATCAATGAAATGATGCGACTTCACAAAGTATACCATCGCCTCTCTCTTCTCCACCATTTCTCATCATCACCATTGTCGCTCCCTCCTTCTTCCATTCCTTCTTCTCTCCCTCTTCTCTCTCCTCCACTCCTTCGCCACGCTCACAGATCCACCGCTGCCATGGCCACCTCCCGCTTCCGCAATCTAGCTCCTCTCACTGCTCTCCCTCCTGCTGAAGACGCCACTGGCGGAGGAGCATCTAACGGCACCGTTTCAGCCTCCGCCACAATCACCACTTCCTCTGATTACGAAGGTTAGCTTAAGATGCGTTTCTTTACTCTCTTTTTTTTTTGGTTCTTTAGCTACATTTCGCTCACTCTCAATATCGATAAATTCATTGTTGATTGGCTTTTCTCGTAGAAGCAATTCGATTCCTGAAGCTCCAACTATCCGAGAAATCAATAATTACTTAAATCAATAATAATTAATAAATATCGTAAAGCAGCATTAGTTCACTCGATTATCTTTGTGATTTTGCGAGAATAAGATTATTCTCTTCGTTGTTTGTGTAATTGAAAGACCGATTTTAAGTTCGATGTACTCTGGCCTAACCGTGGAGCGGATTATTTATTCTGCTCCGTTGCACTCCACTCCATTCTACTTCACTCCGCTTTGGTCCCCCTTGGAGAAGAAATTCTTAAAATCTTTGGCAGCTAGTTAAATTTTTTGGTTTAATCCATTGACGTGATATCCTATTTTTCACTTAACAAGTGGCGGAGCTTGAGAAAAAAGTTTAAGGTGGCCAAAATCAATTAAATTGCAAAATTCAAAATAAATTAAAATTAACTACACATCTATATATAAATCTTATAGCAAATAACTACCATGATAAATATTAATGCATATTTGAATTAATTGTGAGATTAAAATTATTTCAACAATTGAATGTATTTATAATTGAATTTTTTTAATTGATTATTTTAAAATCAATTTGCTAATTAGTTTTACTAGCTCGAAAGTAATTTTTAAGTGGTATTTTTTTGTTTGAATTATATAAAAATAATGACTTTTATATATATGGTAAATTACTAAAAAATGTATCAAATGATTTTCTATATTTTATAATATTTTCCACTTAGGATTGTTTTAATGATAAAATTAAACTGCTAAAACAATTTATTTTGCTTATAATAAAAAATAAAAAATGTGTTTTCACTTATAAGTGAATTTTAGAATCAAAATTAATTTTTTTTAACCCAAATATATATATATATAACATCATTTCAGATTTAGATGAAAAAAACCTTTTCTTTTTACATTATATTCCCAAACATATGTCTAATAATATAAAAAATTTTATAAGCATCCTTAAGAATTAAAGTAGAACACAAAGTTAATTAATCCATATTAACCATTTTCTATATTGAATTTGCTCTTATGATTGCTTATCTAATGTAAAAAAAAACTACCAAAACAATGCTTAAGTATGATGTGATTTTTTACTTTTTAATTAAAAGACAAGTTAACCGATTTCAAGTTGAAAAAACCCATTTATATAGAATAACATCATCAAGGGCGTATCATATGATAGGAGTGGTTTATTATGAGGGTTGAAGGAGTAAATCTGGGTCATATAATCATATATGAATGATCAAGATTGAAAGTTAATTAATGTAATTAATACTCGCATACCTATTTAAAAAAGTCATATGACTTTACGTTTTAATTTTGACCGTTCATGTAAGATCTAACGGTCAAGATTCACTCCTTTTATTCTCACAATAAACCATTTCGTTCATATGTTATGCTCCCAACATAATCTATATAAGATAACATATCACACTTTCTATTTATCTTAACATATTTAACTCATACCAACTACTTCAAAAATTGTACATGCAAGAAGATATAATTGGATGACATTATATTAGTTTTTGACATTTTCATTACATGAAAATTTAAATTTGTTTATATATATATATATATAATTTTTTGAAAAAAATTTGGGCCCCTGTGAAGCTCCGCCCTTGCACTTAACAATGTTTACTGTTTAAACTCTTGGAAAATTTAGCACAAGAAGTGAAGTGATTACCTTTTATTTTCAGTCACATTCGCTTTTGTCAAATCCATATCAGTAGCTATGTTATTGTTTAGACGATTATACGATTGACAGTTGCTGATGGTTATTTTGATTAATTGATTTCAGATGAATCGAGCTTAGGAGTAGGGTATCGTCTTCCTCCACCTGAGATCAAGGACATTGTTGATGCTCCACCAGTTCCTGCATTGTCATTTTCGCCACTTAGAGACAAAATCCTTTTTCTCAAGCGAAGAGCTTTACCTCCACTAGCAGAATTAGCAAAACCAGAGGAAAAGCTGGCTGGTATACGTATTGATGGAAACAGTAATTCTAGGAGTCGTATGTCATTCTACACTGGTATAGGAATCTATCGAATTCTTCCTGATGGTACACTAGGGCCAGAGACTGAGGTGCATGGTTTCCCTGATGGTGCGAAGATAAATTTTGTTACGTGGTCTCCTGATGGTCGTCATTTATCCTTTAGCACTCGTTTAAATCAGGAGGACGGTGCTAGCAGTAAATTCAGAGTATGGATTGCAGATGTGGAATCGGGGAAAGCTAGGCCTCTGTTTCAGTCCCCTGATATACATTTGAATGCAGTTTTTGAAAATTATGTTTGGGTAAATAACTCTTCATTGTTAGTTTGCACCATTCCATTATCTCGTGGAGCTCCACCCAAAAAACCATTGGTTCCCAGTGGCCCAAAAATTCAATGTAATGAGCAGAAAAACATTATTCAAGTAAGAACATTCCAGGATTTGCTGAAGGATGAATATGATGAAGATTTGTTTGACTACTATGCCACCTCACAGATTCTTTTAGCTTCTTTGGATGATGCAACCAAGGAAATTGGCCCACCAGCTGTTTATACTTCTATGGACCCTTCCCCAGATCAGAAGTACATTTTGATTAGTTCAATTCACCGGCCATACTCTTATATTGTACCTTGTGGAAGATTTCCAAAGAAGGTAGAGTTATGGAGAGCTGATGGAAAATTAGTCCGGGAACTTTGTGACTTGCCCCTTGCTGAGGACATTCCAATTGCATTCAATAGCGTACGAAAAGGGATGCGTTCCATTAATTGGAGAGCTGATAAACCATCAACACTTTACTGGTACAGATCTGAGTTTATATCTCTTTATTTTCTGATGTCTGTGTCCGCAATGAGACATTACAAATTATTATAATTTAATTAAGCATGTGAACGTACAATTGTTTTTATGTTGGCTTTGATGTACATTTTTAATTGTTTTTGTTATATCTAAAAAATTTTAAGTTTTTGGAAACTTAAACTCACAAGTTCTTGAAAATTTTTATTGCTATTGATTGGAGTTATACAACACACAAGCGCACACGTGCACAAACATCCGTTGCCTCCCCTGCCAGAAAACATGGGATGGTGATTTTGTGTTGTACGTATTTGACAGTCTGTGTTCATGGACAATTATGTTCAGGCATTTTAAACAATCATTTACGTTTTTTTTTTCCTTTTACTGAAGATTTCATGTTGCTGGTCTATGTTGGATTACACATTTTGTTTTCTTCACTTGACTTATAATATTTTCTTTTCCACTTCTGTGGATATCTTTAGATCTTCTCATCATATACAGTTCCTTTGTTAGATGTTTCATCCTTCTTTCACAGTCAAACTCTTGCTATTATTCAATATAAGATGCTGGATGCTTTTCCCTGCATTTGTACTGTGTAGTCACATTTGTTATCCATGGACTGCTTTGTAATTTCCTTATCCGCTAAAATTGCTTCACTTGAGATCTCTAGGGTAGAAACTCAAGATGGAGGTGATGCAAGGGTGGAAATTTCTCCTCGTGACATAATTTATACACAGCCTGCTGAACCATTAGAAGGCGAACAACCAGTGATATTACACAAGCTTGATCTCCGCTATGGGTATGGATTGAAATTATTGATTTACATTGGTTTCTTCTCTTTATATTATGTACATATCAGTGTCTTTAACAAAACATAATTGGAAATTATTAGATCCTTTTACAAAACCAGTGGTTCCTTCTTAGTATTTCCAATGTGCTGGTCATGTTTATACTCGGCACTGGTTTCAATGTCAATTATTGACCATTTTCGAATCATCTATCCTGATGTTGTATTTGCTACTCATCTCTGTTTACATGGTTGATCATCATGATCAACATTTGGTCATGCCACTGTCACAGTCTGGGCTTATAATAAATTTCCATTTTGTATTTTTGCGTATCACTTGCCATGAACATTCCTGCAGCAGTTGTTAACAAAATTCATCACCAACTTACCATATTTCAGCTACAGTCCCTTTTTTCCCCCTTATTTTTAATTGGGGGTTGGGGGTGGCTGAGGAGTTGAGAGATAAGTTGGACATTATTCATGCAACTAATATCTTCTAAACTTTCATAAAGGCAACCTAAAATATCGGTTGATCATTGACGTTCATGTTTTCCATATCTACAGAGGGATTTCTTGGTGTGATGATTCGCTGGCTTTGGTATATGAATCATGGTATAAAACACGGCGATTAAGAACATGGGTAATAGCTCCTGGATCTGAAGATGTGACTCCACGCATTCTATTTGATCGATCTTCAGAAGATGTGTACTCTGATCCTGGCTCTCCAATGCTGCGGAGAACTCAAGCTGGGACATACATTATTGCCATGATAAAGAAGGAGAGCGATGAAGGAAGATATATTATACTGAATGGAACTGGCGCTACACCAGAGGGGAACATTCCATTCCTTGATCTGTTTGACATGTAAGTGTTTTAAATTACTTGCCTCATGTATGCTCTCACACATTCACATTGATGCTAAGGTGAAACTGATTCGAACTAAAATGTTACAGAAATACAGGTAACAAGGAACGAATCTGGGAGAGTGATAAGGAGAAGTATTATGAGACTGTTGTTGCTCTAATGTCTGATCAGGAAGAAGGGGATTTGGACTTAGATCAGCTGAAAATACTGACTTCAAAAGAGTCAAAAACTGAAAACACCCAATATTACTTCGTCAGATGGCCAGATAAAAATTTAGTTCAGATTACAAATTTCCCTCATCCATACCCTCAGCTTGCATCATTGCAGAAAGAGATGATCAAATATCAAAGAAAAGACGGCGTTCAACTTACAGCTACATTATACCTGCCACCAGGTTACGATCCATCAACAGACGGCCCTTTGCCATGTTTGGTTTGGTCTTACCCTGGAGAATTTAAGAGCAAAGATGCCGCTGGACAAGTTCGTGGTTCTCCAAATGAATTTGCTGGGATAGGTCCCACATCAGCCCTTCTTTGGCTCGCTAGAGGGTATGAATATCCTTTTAACAGTTCTCTGTGTTGTTTTGCTATTTCAGATTTAGCGTTAATTTACTTAGTTGCTCTGTTCCCCATTCAGTATGTTTTTAATGTTAAATAAACTGGACTAGTCTTTGGTGATGTTAAATGCTGCAGGTTTGCAATTCTATCTGGACCTACTATTCCTATTATTGGCGAGGGTGATGAGGAGGCAAATGATAGGTAAATTCATAATGATATTGTTTTAGCTGTGGGGTGATTACCATATGTTTAACAGTAAACAATTGTTCTTAAGCACCATGGATGATATCCTCTTCATTATCATTTCTTTAACATTGGAATTTCAAATATATGGACTTGTGAGGCTTGATTTCTTCCGTTGGTCTCTTCTTTAACTTGTTCAATTTGTTGTTTTTCTTTGTGTGTGACATGATTATGGCTCATAATTAGTTTTAGAGCTTATCTGATTCTGAGCCAAATATATAACATAAACCTTTAGAGCTCATCTGATTAAAAGCCAAATATCTTCCAACCAGGTATGTAGAGCAATTAGTTGCAAGTGCAGAAGCTGCTGTAGAGGAAGTTATAAGGCGTGGGGTAAGCTTCTTTATACTGGATGTGATGCATAAAGTTACCAATCCAATAGAAATATGATTTCGGTCAACCCTTTTTGGCTGTCCCATCTAGGTTGCTCATCCGAAGAAAATAGCTGTTGGTGGACATTCCTATGGTGCATTCATGACTGCCAACCTCCTGGCACATGCACCTCATCTTTTCTGTTGTGGAGTTGCTCGTTCTGGTGCTTACAACAGAACACTTACTCCTTTTGGATTTCAGGTATGCATTGGTGTTTTCTTCCAATGGCTACTATTTACAATAAGTTGTCTTCAATTTTGTCACACAGTTTCTTTTAATTTTCTGTGAACACTCTATTCCTCGCACCACATGGCAAAAGTTACATTATGAGGGTTTTTTTTAAGAGGCGAAGGCTTACACCTTATATTCCACTTCTTTCTGTAGAATGAAGATAGAACTCTTTGGGAGGCCACTAATACTTATGTAGAGATGAGTCCTTTCATGTCAGCTAATAAAATCAAGAAGCCTATCTTGCTTATCCATGGGGAAGAGGATAATAATTCAGGAACATTAACCATGCAGGTAAGCGAATAATTCCCACCTTACTCATTCTCATAAACTGCCTTTAATTCATTGGCTTTTGCAGTATTTTGGAAGCCATACTTTGGCCAATTGCTTACTTGCTGCTTCTGTCCTTTGTACTGTTTTGCAGTCAGACAGGTTTTTCACCGCTCTGAAGGGTCATGGTGCTCTTTGTCGACTGGTCATTCTGCCTCACGAGAGCCATGGTTATACTGCCAGCGAAAGTATAATGCACGTCCTATGGGAAACAGATAGATGGCTGCACAAATACTGTGTATCAAACAGTTCTGATGTAGGCCCAGATCATGACACTGGTACGGTCAAAGAAAATGTGAGCAAAGAAACTACAGATGCTGAAAGCAAAGTGGTTGCTACCAGTGGAAGTGGCCGCAGAGAGGGGTCTGATCTTGAATATGAAGAATTTCATTCCCTGCCAAGGTCATCCTTGTGGTAAAAAAAATCTCTTGACCCTTTAAAATTTTGAATAAAAATAAAACTTATTTTACTGGATTCAATTATTTCCTCATAATGGTATACCTGCAAACTGTAAATCCTAGTATGGGCTTGGATGTATTATTGCTGCCATGTGAAGGTTGCGAAGAGAAATTCGGATATGCCCCTGCAGCTTCACATGTATATGCTCCATATCTAATAGGAGATGACACTTAACTCAGGAGTTAAAGGTGGGTTATGACGTTATCATATGAAGTATATCCACCTGATGCTCCAGAAGCATGTAAACCCTTTGCAACCAAGACAATAATAGTTAAACGTATGGATGTTATTTACTGCTTATCTTTTTCCATCTGTACATATCTTTTACATTGAGCTTTTAGTGATGTAGAAGAATTCTCTGAGGATTAAGATTGAGGCATCCAAAGGATGCATGTGGAAGACACTGGCAAGATGCCCATTGCAGTGAGCATAGAGCATGATCTGAGTGACAATAATCACTTCCCTTGCAAGTACAGGATAAGAAGCCCTCCGTGATGTCATGTAGTCCTTGAAAAGCTTCTACAGCATTGCTGGTGCAGTGGCTAGTTGCCAAATCATATTTTCATGGGTTCATCATGATGGTTCATGTATCGGCTCGTGTTATCAGAATCGTACTTAGTGGCTTAGTCAACTGATTTGGCAAATTAATTTAAATTATACACGAGGAATAATCGTTGTACCAAACCATTACTAATTATTCGAATGCAGCTCTCTGCCTCTTTGGACTTTCTTCCTGTCTCGCCTCCGTGGTTGTGTAGTCGTGATTCTTTAATTGCACCGGCCATTGTATTTTAACAGCAGAATCTGGGAAGCTGGTATGATCATGTAAATATTGAAAAATAAACGTCACGATTTAATATTGGAATTGGAGTTTATGATTTACTTGAATGAACTTAATCATACAATAACTCATATTATTTAATTTTTTGATGAGATTAACTTTAGAAGACTTTTAAGGTAACATGTGATTGAATTAAATATTTCTACAAATATATCAATATATAATTGAATGTTATGTGAAAATTTATGCCGACATTACATTCAAATTAAATCCATTTTATAAGATGGAAAGAGCCTAATTTTTTTGACACTCTGGAATGAAATTAATTTTTGAAGTAACAATAGCATTTTTTGCAACAATGATATACAGAGAAAATTGATGTACTACCTTCCAACACAAGCTCTGCGGAGCTGAGATTTCACAATTCCGTAAAACGTTGAGAAACACATTGTTGGGCAGTGAAAACTCTCTCCCAGTAGAGCAAATAATACAAGAAAAACAATATAAAGGAGACAAAATTTAATATGGTTTAGCCTCAACTGTCTATATCTGCAACCCCTATAAGAAAATTCAAATCTTTCACTATATGCAACTTTTGAATGGCTGAAATTGCAAACTATCCTGACAAATATTTCATCACATGAACAACTTTTAAAAGTTACACATATGGATCACTACCACTTTTGAAGGATGACAAAACTCAAATACCCAAAACCATATTTATAGACAAAAATACTAGTAATATTTTTATTTTTTACCGATGTAGGACTTTGGGTCAAATCTCGACAAATCCTCCCTTTAATCCAAAGTCTTGTAAAAAAACTGGATGCAATAACTGCCTTCACAAATATTCTTCTTGCAAAACTCGTATTTTTTTAGCTTTCACTGCCAAACACACATTGAGTGCAGCTAGAATTTTATTCCCGCGCAGGCTATAATTCGTCTTCTTGCTCACTAGAGAAGTATTTCACTACAGTATTTCTAGTGGTAGCATGACTGACAAACATACCACTCTGATTCCCAACAGCGAATTTAGGTCTCGTACTTTGTGTCTTCCAGTTTTGAAGACTTTTAAAACGTGCTATGTACATTTTTTTTCCCCTGGTAATTTCCACTAATACTGAACTTTGAAAAAATATTCCTGACAGTTTCTCCCTATTGAATTTAGTTCAATTTTAACAGAATTACGTGATTTATTATGTCACAGATTCAATCCTTCACAAATTCATCGTTAAATTGCTAAAACACTTCATAAATCTTCAGTTTGAGGCAAACAATCATCTACGCTTGTGCAGACAGCAAGAATATCTCAAACCAGAAAAGCAATACAACAAAACTTTATATGAAACTTCTACTATAGGGCACAGCTCAGCGCAAGAAACTTATTCCTCTGAATCTTATAGGGAGTAAATCAGCTCATCTAAATTTCAAGAGCCAATTGAACACAATGGAAAGAAAAACAGGTCTAAAAAATCAAGAGTAGTTTTCAATCTTGCTCAGCAACAACACTAATCTCACCTTTTTCAAGCAAATCATAAAAGGCCCTAACTTTTCTCTGTTCATTCCAGTGATGCATCTTCCAAACACTTCCAGCAGCCATACCCAACACTATTCCGATACATATCTCCTTCACAACACTTGGTCCTTTCAAAGTAGCATGAGCAATTCTAGGGCCAGCCATTTGCCTTAAGCTTCTCAAATCTACAAAGTTACAAATCATTCACTTCAAACTTCAAAATAAATGCAGCGATCCAATCCAAATTCAGGGGAAGAAAATAAAATCAATTGCTCTGTAAAAATAGCTATTAAATTTCCCTTCTAAACATTATTTTCTGAAAAAAAAAAAATCGTAAATCGAGTAAATCAACAGAATGAAAAACACCAACAGTGAGGGAGGAAACTAGTTTCGATGGAGAATGTAGCACTGCAAGAAGATCGAAGATCTATTATTGCTAATTATTATTATAGCTAAGCGACTTGAGAAGATTTTTACCTGAGATCGAGACGAGGCGAAAGATCTCTTCCACACATACAAATTCGAATGCGAATTCGTTGATGTTGTTCTGTTCGGGATGAAATGTAGAGAAGATATATAGTTTGGGCCAAGGAGTCACTTCCACTAGGCCCAGCAAGGCCAATTAGAATTGGGCTGAAATACTGGCCCATGACAAAAAGAAAGTTGGTTTGAGTTTGCAAGAGAATTTCACTTTTTTACGTTAACAGTATAAAATAATTATTTTTTATAATAGAAATACAAAACTGTTATAACTAATTATTTATCATAATAATTACTCATCATAATTTATTATTTTTTACACATTCTTGTCATCAAAATTGATCCCTTATGTAGAAACGGCTTCAAAATCATGGATGTAGCCGTGTACGCTAGTATTAAGTGTACTAGAAGGTTTAATACTTTAATACATCTCATGTGCGACATGAAAGGCGAGATGACATTTAAGTTAGGATTTTAAGATAAAAGCATGCCAGTGGAAAATCCAATGCCAATTCCACTAAGAAAAATGGCATGAAATTTATAAAAGAAAGTACATGAATAGCTTACGATGCGAATTTATAATGTTTACTAAATAACTCGCACGCTTTCTGTAGCTGTATAGAGAAAATCAGAAGCAAATTCAGATATGTTTCTTTTGATACCTGATTGACCTTGCATATGACTGAAGAGCTGTACGGTGCCTGACCAAAAACTAAAAAATCTGGACATTGTGATTAAATTAAATGTTTAAATTGAAGGAATCAACACTAGAGTCTTAACACGAGGAAAATTAGCTGTTTCGATTGGATGGCCAAAAAATAATGGTGCCGTGTGCAAGTGGTGCATTTCGAGCGCTTTATTCTCATCCTATAATAATTAAAATGAAATATTGTGGTGGGATGTGCGTTACTTATACTTTGAAGAAAATATTATTTATGTTTATATTGGATGTGATATTATGTTAATTTATATTTTATTTATTATTAAATTAGGAACAAATTTTATTTATATTCTGTATTTTATTTAATAATAACTCTTTTCAGAAACTATGAAATGCATAAAATGAGAAGAGTAAAGTTTATATATATTTTCTTGATGAAAAAAGTTTGTACTTTATACCACATCATCATTTTTCTTTCATTTTCAAATGAAGAATTGAGTCAGTAACCCAAAAAAAAAATATATGAAGAATTGAGTCAACAGAAACTCTTACCTTCATATCGAATAAGATTCCATTTTTTTTTCAAAGAATTGCATGTTTTAAAATTTACTGAAAGAATTATTTTTTGTTGCACATAAATCTTTTAATTTGTAATTTCTTTTTACCTATAGTAAAGTGAATTCTTTTGAATTTTTTTTTAAGTTCATTTAATACAAACTACATATAATATCTCTCAATTATGGAAGCTTTGCCCTTAAAGCAATCAGATTGGATAATACCGCATGTTCATGCAAAGGACAATTTTTTAATGATGACGACAAACTAATCTAACACATTTATTAGAGAAATAAAATAAAAGAAATGTCCTACCCTCCATCACTCACACCCAGTACAGGAAATACGATTAAAAAAATAAATAAATTCTGGTCCATCTCATTCCTCCAAAAAACCAGAACCTTCAGTCTTTTGCTGCTCTTACAAGCTCCATCTATCCACATTGTTTTTTTCTTTGAACACCTGTCTCTATTATTATTATTCTTAACAATAATATAAATAAATTTACTAATTTGTCTCTTTCAAGTTTAATCGTGCATGGACCACGACACTAGCAAACTCAATTTCTTATATTAACTGCTTCCTCTGACTTGCTTGGAAGCCATCCATGATTTCTTCTTCAATGGAGAGGCAAAGAAGCTTCTCCTTCAAACCCACAAGGCTTCTGGTCTTCTCATTCACAATCTTCTCTTCTGTTCTCTTCCTTTCCACCTTCACCATCTGGCTCACCAAGTCTACACCTTCACTTCACCAACCCACCCATCTTCACTTCAACACTTCATCTTCATCTTCTTCATCTTCATCTTCTATCAGTGTCAGTGTCAATATTGGTCTTCGATCTCTCACTGTTCAGTCCTTAACTGACTCTACCAAAAACTTCACTGTAACTGGTATCAAGGTTCCAACTTTGGGAGAGAACCGTCTTGGTGGGACCCAGAATAATAGCTTCTTCTCTGGATCCAAATCTGAAAAAGGTGTGGGACTCTATGTTAATGATTCAAGTGCTAATTTCACTGCAATGCAAGAGCATGGAGCTTTACCTGGGAGGAGGGTGAGTGTGGGACTTAAGAAGGTAGCTACTGGTTTTGTTGGGAAAGTTAAAGTTCCGATTTTGAAGGAGATTGAGCAGAAGAAGCCAGAGAAAGGGTGTGATTTAACAAAAGGGTATTGGGTTTTTGATGAAAGTTACCCTCTTTATGCAAAAGATTCGTGCCCTTTTATAGATGAAGGTTTTAATTGTGAGGGAAATGGAAGATTGGATAGAAACTACTCCAAGTGGAGATGGCAACCCAAAGACTGTGATTTTCCAAGGTACTGTCAAATTCAACCTTTTGAATCTTGCATGTTTAGTTATACAAGCATCAAGCTTGGGAATTTTACTTCATTTTTTGGCTGAGGCACTGTTTAGGAACAATAGGAAAGTAATTCCCTTTTTTTTTCACCCTTTTGGTGACTTTGTGTTTGGTAAAGGTTCAATGCAACAAGAATGCTGGAGTTGGTAAGAGGGAAACGACTAGTTTTTGTGGGTGATTCGATCAATAGGAACCAATGGGAATCAATGTTGTGCATGTTACTGAGTGGTATCAAAGATCCGAAAAGAGTGTATGAGACCCATGGAAGGAAAATTACAAAAGAGAAAGGAAACTATTGTTTCAGGTTTCTGGTAATTCTGGATAGCCTTACTATGTTTTTGTAATAATTGGCTGGCTCTGGAGTGTTAGATTTTTGCACCTTCAACCTTGCAGGATTATCAATGCACAGTTGAATACTATGTCAGCCATTTCTTAGTTCATGAAAGCAAAGCAAGAATAGGGCAGAAACGAAGACCAACCTTGCGACTTGATGCAATTGATCATGGTTCATCAAGATGGAGAGGAGCTGATATTTTGGTTTTCAACACTGCACACTGGTGGTCACATTACAAAACAAAAGCTGGGTTAGCACTTCCCTTTATCTCTAACGAATTCTTGGGCCTTGAAACCTTAGCTGATGTGTGTTTCCTTGAATGCTAGCTTTTTATACCTGCACAATCTTTCCATCTGAAAAGCAGGCATTTGAGTGTGTAACTATGTCAAAGAAAACATTAAACCAGACATGATCACTGATTGCTGAAATAGAATGTCTAGAGCTTGAATAGAGCCTCATATCTCTTGTTGAACAAGAATGGTGCTGTTCTATATGGGGGTGATCATAAGTAGCAAAAATGTGTGCTTGCAACATCCTAATTTTGAAAAATGAGTGATCGTAGCTTAATTATCAAATCTTTTTATATCATGCATTTCTGATTTTTCTGGTCATATAACAGGATTAATTACTACCAAGAAGGAAGTGTAGTTCACCCCCGGCTAGATGTTTCTGCAGCTTTTAGGAAAGCTTTAATGACTTGGTCTTCATGGGTGGACAGACACATAAATCCTGGAAAAACCCAAGTTTTCTTTAGAAGCTCAGCACCATCTCATTTCAGGTTTGCTTATGATATCCATTCTGCAATAGCTTTTGCATTTTCCAGATAAAATGCATGGAATTGCTGATTACTGAATTCGATCTGTGCAACAGTGGTGGTAATTGGAACACTGGAGGACATTGTATGGAAGCCACTCATCCTCTTAGTGAAACCTTAGTCACCACTTATCCTGAGAAGAATGTGATAGTAGAGGAGATAATAAAGCAGATGAAGACTCCTGTGACATTTTTGAATATAACTAGCTTGTCAGAATATAGAATAGATGGTCATCCATCTATATATGGAAGAAAAACTCAATCCCGTCGCATTCAAGATTGCAGCCATTGGTGCCTTCCAGGGGTTCCAGACACGTGGAATGAGATGTTATATTTTCATTTACAAAGTAGATGATGACGATCACCAGTTTCAGCTTATGTGCTCCTTTTTTTTTCTCCTCAGCAAACGTGCAAAGTGTACATATATAGCTTGTGAAATTTCGTTCCCCCTTCCCAAATTTAATAAATTTATTGTACATCTTTTTTAGCATAATAATCCTGATTGCAGTTCACCTTATTCTTTACGTTAACGAAGAGAAACTTCCAATTTTGGAATGATGAGTTGAACCGCACCCAAGACCAAGAGGGTGTGTTGGCAATTTCGCACGGTCGTGATTTCCAATTTGTTTTCTCTTTTTTGGGTCTGAACTTCCATCCAGGTGGTTAATTACCCAAGTTGGCCCAAGTATAGGAGAAGGCCCAAAAAACTGTGCAAGTTTGCAAATGAAAGCTCAGACCAAAAAAAAAATGAAAGCTTACTTGGCCTGTTTCGTTTTAAAAGCAGGCCATATAAATAATGAAAATTCAGACCAAAAAATAAAAAAAAAATGAAATTATGCAATGGAAGTGCCATTTCATTAAAATTCCCGAAATTTGCATCAAGTGCATGGGAAAAATAATATCCCTAAAGCTAAAACAGTATTTGTAAACTCTATACTTTTGTTCATGACAGCTAGATTGAAATCTAGGAAACATATCAACCGAAAATTTTAAAAAAATAATCTAGTACTGTCATCAACAATGAGTTGCTAATCACGTGCCCATCTTATTGTTTGACTGTATTTTCCATAATTTTATTCATATTAGAATATGCGATTTGTTTCCCGCATGGCAGTTGTTCTTTGGTTTTTTCTCCTAGGATTTCAGAAATGTGTCTCTGAAGTCTGAAGAGAAGATACTGTACATCCTGGACCTTGGTCCTCGGGTATGGCTCATCAATGGGACTGGTGTTTCCTTGCTCGGCCTTGAGGAACTACGGATTCGTCTCTCTTGGAACCATCTTTACGAGCCCAAGGTGGTGCTTGATCAGGTCCATAGCGATAATCATAGAAGAGCTCCTCACCAGCATCAATATGTTGCTTGGCAAAAATGCCGACTCGATGATCGCCAGCCACCAGCATCACCTATGCAACAGATACAAAATGCCAGTCATTGTGACAATTCCATTATCAAGCTACTGAGACCAAAGGGTAAGTTCTGACTCTCCACAAAACTTCTGAGGTTCTATACTGACCTTTGCATAGCAGTTGGGGCTGTATGAGTGGTTCGCGAATTTCAACTTGTCTCCCTTGCGACAAGCATCAAGAACTAACTGTGAAGGAACAGGTAGGAGGTGTAAGATCTTAATCATCAGTTGAAATCTAAAATACATTTTCTCATGAGATGCGCTTGAATGATGAAAGCTAACATAAAAGGTAATAAAACAATGACCTGAACACCACGGTTTAAATTATAATAGAACTCAAGTCAAGTGGAGAAGAGCTAGAACAAGCCAAAAGTTATGCGAAAATGTAGTACATTTACCTGATCATTCAAGTCAAAAAGGAAAGATGAGTTTGCACGATCATATAATTTCCCACGTTTATCTGCTTCTCTATGAGAAATCAGCTCACCCGTGTACTCTCCTAGGTAATCATTTTTGTTAACTGGGTTCTGAAATGCACTATCAAATACTGAGGAAAACAAGCTATCACATTTTCTGAATCGCAAAAAAAACAAGAACGGGCATGTCAACCTTTATGAAGGCTCCCCATCCTGCAATATCTGACTTTGCCAAAAGAATCTGACAGACAAACAGATAAGGAAAGCAATGTAAGACGCATGCTGTATTCTTGATTTTATTCATGAAGGAAACACATTTTATAGAGAAAACGAATTTACTAACCCTCTGTCGTTGCCTTAAAAGAAGCCTCATATTTCCACACTGACCATCTCCACGTCGAGGTGGCTCCCCTAGTGAACCATCACCGCAACTGTACAAAGAAGAATTTAGTTTAGTAAGATCATTCATGAAAGTGAAAAGTGCAAGATGATTCAATGCTACTGGATTATGAGTGGCAAAATTAGGCTTGGTAAACCAATAGTTACATATTTGACATCACCTAACCCAGCAATTTTTACAGACATCTGGGTCACATTCACGTCCGGCTGCAAAGCACGGACATTGTCGACTTCTGCATTGACTCTTAGCACATTGGCATCCTCTGAACCGATTTTTGCAGAGCTTTGAACACCTGAAGGCAGAAAAGCTAATTTATAACATTTAAAACATAATTTGTTAACAGTTACACTATTTCAAGTCTCTAGGATAGTTCACAATTTAAGTCAAAAATGCATTTTGAAAGCCTTGTCAAGCACGGACAAGTTTTATTTTTTAAGGGTGTGTTTGTGAGTTTAACTTTGACTTTTGGACGTAAAGGGAAGGGAGGGGAGGGGAGGGGAGGGGAGGGGTTTGTATAGTCTTCCTCCAAACTCAAACTCATAAACACACCCCAAGAAAAAAAGAAATAGTTTTCTATTGACAGGAATATAATACAAGAAATTAGAAATATGAGATATCCTGCAACTATTGCCCTTTTAGTAGAGAAGGCACACAATTAAAAATTGACATACCCACAATATTTTTCACAGCAAGTTCCATTATTATGACAAGGACATTGCTTTCCACACGTTCCCTGGCATTCACATGGTGTATACTGCTTGCAAGATTGGTTTTTCCCATAAGCAATTCTTTTCCATGCAGATGGGAAACTGGCAGACTTAAAAGAATATTTGAATTTCCTAGTTTTGCCCCTTTTCCGCAGCATCCGTGCCCTTGACATCTTTTGGTCCTAACATCAAAACCCAGGTTCAAAAGCAATTTGCTGCCATCTAAATACTGCTAAATAAAGTTGGTAGAAGTTGGCAGGACAAAAATTTGGAAAACTGAATTCTAGTGCAATTTCAGAAATACTTTTTTCCTTTAATGGATAAAAGAGTTCAGTCAGACAAATAAGTGTACAGGAGAGAGAAGTTAGGACTCCTAATCCTCAGTGCTAAGAATACGAAGAGCGCAGAGGTAATACACACAAAAACACCAGCTCAACAGTGCAACCCAAGTCTCTTTTGCATGTCAGACCTGAAAACACCCTTCCATTTTACAAAACAGAACATAAAAAGAAAGCTTCCTCCATTCAAAGATAGTAAGAGTTCAAATTTTATCAAGGTTGATGCCTAACCACAAGCAGTTGATAGCAATCCTATGTGGCCAAGTAACATCAGAATATACTAATGTTCCCTATTCAAAATTGTTTCCACGCTCTCCCCAAAAATAATTGATCAGGAAAATAAAATAAGACAGAATCATATGAATGAATGCTTGTGATTCTCACTGTGCAATTTGCGATGATATTTCCATTTTCGTCCATGATTAAATTGAGGGGCATTGACATGTAAGTAGCTACTTCCATGCAAGTCTTCAAGCCAGAAAGTAAGTTCCGAGCTATTAGGCAACTGCAGAGTGGGAGTTGCACATGAGGACATACTTAAATAATGGTCTCCAACATACGATCAAAACTATGGTATTCATGGGTAGAAAATTTATTTACTTATGAACCCTTTTTCACAATTGGCATAGTTAACTACAGAGGGATTTCAAATCCAGGCATTTTTAAAACGTGCTTTATTACTATAACAATCAGGAGATAGTAACCTTCTAAAAGTGCATTCAAACGTCAACAGTAATTATTGACTGCATGATACAATAAAATATGCTTCAATAAAGACAACTATTGCACAAGGAACAAGAATATTTTACTAATGTATAAGCGCAAATATGATATTGGGAACACTGTTGCAATATAGTTCAATACTTTCAAGGAAAGAAAAGCATTTAATATACTCAGAAGATCATGTTTAAACCAAATTTGATATGATTGTAACATTTCCTAACATAACTCTAGTTTTTCCAAGAAAAGTAGTAACAACCTAACTACCCAACATGTTTTAAATGTGAGGTGAAAAATCAGAAAGATCCATACCTGTTTCTCCCGAACATTTCTACGCCCTTCAAATATAGCTCTTTTTCCAGAGGTTTCCAATCTGAGAAACTTAGCCTCTCATCAACTTGCCCTTCCATTGAATTGTACAACTTAAATTCAGTCACATTTGTGTCATCTTTTTGTCCATCCCCAACATCCTTGTGATGCTCTCCATGGCAAATGCTACCAGGAACTATTAATTTATGTGAAGTATGTTCAACAGAACTTTTCAAAGATGCACTAGTACTTGTGTGCTTTTCCTCATCACATGAATACAAATTTAGGTCCCTGTTATAATCACCGCTTCTGGTAACTATATCATCTGAGATAATCTTCAGCTTTTTACTAGAATACTGAGAATCATCAGGAGGCAATGTTGAGTCATGCAGTGCTGAGTATGACTGATTTGTGACCTTTCGTTTCCCCACACTTTCTGAGACATGCACTTTAGAATTGAGATTTTCACAACAATCAACTTCCTTTGTAAAACATCTTTCTTCCTGTGAGATAGCTTTAGTACTTTGATTAATAGGCTTCTCTGCACTGGAGGATGCCAATATCCCATCAGCCTCTTCTGTTGTTGCAGTTTTCTTATCCTTAAAAGACCCAAGAGTTGAATATTCTGACAACATCTTGTCATCCTTTAACTGCAAGAAAATGAAATGGAGATATTGCACATCAAACATAAAATAAACATAGATGAGGAGCAACTCTTGTAACTATACACATACTTAGAATCATTCATCATAAATGAAGTGAAAAAACATGTATCATTAAAGAATTACTGTGAATGCAATAAAAAATCACTTAACATAGAAATGGCACCATTTTTTTTTTGCATGCTAATCCCGCTGGCAATGAAAATGTCAAGAACAAAATACCAGCATGGGGAAAAAGAATTTCACTAGACCCATTATCGTATGGTTTGAAATTTTAAGAAAGTAAAAGTTCTACTTTCTTACCAGGACCCTACTTTGAAATTTTAATACTGATAGCAGCAGCAGTAGCAGTAGTAATAATATTAACAAAAATAAATGAACTCTCAGACAAAGGAGAAGTGTAATACCAGAAGATAACAATGGTCACTGCATGGTTTCTTGTCACCTTCAGGTTCAGACCAAGCTGGCTGCTTTTCACTCTGGGAAGTAAAACAGCAAATTAATTTATTAGTGGAGCCACAGATTAACAGCATGTTGGGTTTGATTTCTGTTTTCACTTAAGTTAATATATTTCACTAATAGCTACAAAGACTGACATCATGTTTTCGTTTCTATTTTCAAGACTATGTAAAATAAATGACTAGGTAAGATTTTGGTTTTTCCCACCTGTTCCTTTATAAAATCTTGAAAACAAGAAACAAAATGAACAATGCAACATTTTTGTTTTTATTAGTGAAATAAGATATCTATTGAGAATGAAACAAAGTATATACCAGACACCCTAGAAAATGGAAAGAACTTGAGTACTTTTCCTTACAGGATATATTAAAGGTTGAGAACAGCCATGCAGAGGACAGTCAAACAACTGCTGGAAGAAATAAGAAGGCACAGACATGAGATGTTTAATATCATATTGGACCACATGACAATAATAAAGAATGTTAAAAGGATAATGTTTTAGTATGTACTATGCACCGGCGACAGAAAAGGTTATCAAAAGCATCCAAAGCAGCACTCAAGCTTTTCTCCAAACATATGCCAATGTGGGACTTGTCTCCTCCAGAATCTTCAGAATGCTGGTTCAGCCTCCACATATTTTTTTTCTTGAGATTTTCGTACCTCTCCTGATACATAAAAATGGCTGCTCAAAATACATCTTCACAGCTTAAATTATATTTGCGATAACAAATTAGGATTAACAACCATAGCACACAATCATGTTCATAAATTATTCTAGATTACCTGAATTTCTGAACTGGTGCCCCCAACAAACTGTCTAACACTATTCAATACCTGCTCATTAAACCCATGTTCCTCAAATGCCATCCTAAACAAATTCAAGAGTCAAGACAGTAATTGTAGAAAAGAAAAACTTTGGACATTTAAACAAAATAGAAAAACAATGGACAATGAGTTAAGATTTGGTTTTGAACATCATGTGTGGTCATGATACAAGTCTTATTTCCTGACCATCAGGAAAAAAAAAGAATGAGGAGCAAAGCATCTATCTTGCTCAGCAATTAAATAAGGTAATTCACCTAATTAAGGAATAACTGTAACCACAAATGATGCAATCAAGATCCATTGTTCTTGTTACCATTTTGTCTTTCTTCAAATAAATAGAACTTCTTCATGAAAGTATAGCATCGCCAATTTAATTTACCATAAAAGTTGGTCTTCACCCTCAGAAAATTCATGTTTAACTTCATCAGTTCCTGTTACTTCTTCGTCACTGTCACTGCATACCAGTGCTTCACCTCCATGTTGCTCATAGTAGATACGTCTTCTTCCAACAATTGACTGATCTTCACCCATTTTCTCATTTCTGTGTTGTGTGAAAGATTTTTAAAAGTAGAAAATACATAATACAATACACATATGGATTGATCGATAAGATTTAATATAAATGTTTTTATTTATAAAGCCTTGGTGGAACGATAAGATTACTGTATTGTGACGTTTAAGTCATGGATTCAAGTATTAAAAACAGTCTCTTCAGGCTAGTAGAAGTAAGGGACCCTTATGCTAGCATGAAGAGAATACAATCCTAGAAGCATGTATTTTCACTTTGGCATAAATTGCACATTAGGGACATCTGGAAAGGAAATTAGTGTTTGTATTTGAAAGTTGAAAGTCAAATGTACCTGGCCAAATGCATCCAAGTTGTATATGGAGGTAACCTTTCAATGAATGGAATCTTGATACTTGGTGTAGGTATTCCTACCTGATTGTTGACGTGATCCTTGTCTCCTGAAACTTGAGATAAAGCAGCCAAACCAAGGAACATGGATACAGGGTGGTTAATTCTTGAAGAAAGCATTTGACTGGTCATATTTTCCTTGGCCTGTGATGAGTCCCTTTTCGATATAACTGACATGACAGCTGAAACCTGCCATTGTAGATTCTCCACATTCCTCTCAAGTTTTTCCTGCGGAAGCATAACTGCGATCAATTGCTAGCTACTAGCGAGCTTTTAAAAAGGAAGCTTTTGCAACCTTGCATATAGCAGCTGTGGAAAACAAATTGAAATAAACAATCACAATTGACAAAGCTGAGCCCCCAAAATGCCAATAAAGTTGAACAAAAGCTGCAGGCACATATATATGTTGCTCACCAATATAACCAAACAAATCAGAAATTCAACACAATATAAAAGCAAAATGGAACAAAAAGGTCTTGTGGTACCCTCGCGATGTAATTTTGATGATTTGATTTCAACTTTGGCATTGTCCAATTCTCCATAGAAAAATCAAGAACTGAACCCATAATTCTACAAAATCAAGTTAACTTCGCACATAGTAAAATATTTTACCAACAGGTCAAAATGACTTCTCCCAATTAACAAGAAAGAACAAAGTAGTCATCTGTTTGTAAACACAACAACACAAAGGTGGACCCATTGCATTTCAAAAATCAAAACTTACTTTAATTGATACAATTCTCTCCTCCTGGATTTGCTTTCTCATCTGACTAATCTTCATCACCAAGGTTCCACCAGAATCACTCGCTGGCTCTCCATGCTGTTTATGTCACCGTTATATAACACAATAAAATATTTGCAGATATGGCTTCAAAAATCAAAACACAGAACTCCATATATTAACATTTCGTATAAAAACAATTTAAAATAAAAATGCCTCATCCCTTAGTGATCATCATGTTTGGCTATCCAAATTAAAATAATAATGATTAAAAAAAAAAAAAGCTGCGCGTAACGAATCCGAAGCTCAATTCCGACGCGATGCAGCACGGGAATTACGTGTCGTTCTCAAAAAGGAATCATCGGAAACAAAAGACTGATAGAAATCCAAGATTAAAGCGATGGAAAAAGCCCTACTGCTGAGAACTGGATTGCTTTTTGGTACATGCAGAAAGTTGTCAAACGACAGCGCTGCGCAATCCGATTAGATACAAAAATGCAGCACCGTTATTGTCAGGTGAGGTTGAATTCTGAATTAACGTTATGATGCATACAAACTCCAAAGAAAGAAAAAAAAGAAGAAGAAGAAAATAAGAAAAGGAGAATTAGCAGGAGCAACTAAAGGGAGAAAAAGAATCAGAAATGAGTTGACTGGAAGAAAGAGAAACGGACCCGAGGGTTGGAGGCAGAGTCGGTGGTAGTGACCATGGAATATGGATGCGCAGAGAAGAGAAGAGGTTGATGGAAGAATACAAGAGGAAAGGGAATGTAATGTTGCAGTAGTATAAAGGCTTACAAGTGAGACTTCAAAGTACGAGCAACACTAACCCGTATGCGCCAGTTTAGTACTAGCAGTAGCAGTGCAGTGGTGACAAACAACATGGCCTACCGCCAAAACATAGCGTAAGGTCGCTCCTTTGTTTCATGCCTTTTTAATTTCAATACTCAACTCTCTAATAAAACACTCTTGATTGACTCGATGAAAACACTGGATCACTGATTTAATAAGTAGGTCATTAATTGAATTAGATTTAATTAATTTAATATATAAAATTATAATTTAATATAAGTATATATAATATGTATAATTATTGTTATAAAATAACACCCAAATCAATAGTATAATAATTTTATAAATTTAGAGGAGAATGGGGTAATAATTTCATAAATTTACTAATCTTCAAAGTAAATTTTATAAATATAGAAAATTTAAATGAATTTTGTAAAATCTCGTGAGATAAATGTGATTTACCTTTCTTATTATTACTCTTTTAAATGGAGCATAGCATGAAATTATCTACTAGCAAATGGAAATCGTAGTTTTTCACATGGATTTTGACAACATTTTAGATATATGAAGATCTATGTGTAAATATGTCACAACCTTATCTGGGAATGTGAAAAATCTCATTTTCACGTAAGCCTCTTGATACGGAGTCTCTTTATATGCATATTTAAAATATAAAATCCATTTAAAACATAAATTCCCTTTTAAATACAAATCACATGCTCTTTGAAATCAACACAATCATAGCTATGATTTCATAATCAAACCCTAAAGTCTGTAGTTGTAATACAAAAAATATGTATTGAGTTGCTCTTATACAAAATAACCATAAATGCTAACTCATTAAATACAAATCAATAATATAATCATGGTATGCAAAAGCTATCTCTATATGTCCGGGACCTTGTCGGCATTGTTACTGGAGCACTCTAAAGCAAAAGTAAAGACACTTCACTCAAATGAAGCTCACCAACTAATATCTCTACTGTTAGGGAAGAGATAATTGACAAGAACTCGTAGTAACTACTATATCTGTAATAAATAAAAATAAGAGGGGTGAGTTTTATCAAAAACTCAGTGAGTGAATTCTCACCCGTAACCTCTTTTCATGGGACAACAACAAATAATACATAATATTATAATAATAAAAGCAAGGTTCTAAAATATTTTCATATTTACATACATACTAGTCAAAATCATCATTTTCTATGAATCATATTGACAGTACTCTAATAAAGAAATAAGAATATCTGATTATGCACAATATACATGGCATAACAATTTTTCTGGTTATGCCTAATGAATAGGTCATAACAAATGCCTTGAACTCTGGGGTTCCTCAAGAACCTAAATTGGACACCTAAGTAGGTTCCATTTTTGCTTTGGGATGAGATTGCCCCTTGGGGATAACTTAATACCAAGGTTAACGATCGTTTCAGCCGTTAACTCACAATTTATTTCTCTATAGCATCGTCTAGTTCGAAATCATAAAACTAGTCTTTTCTCTAAAACTGTGTATTGGGCTCTGCTCTACACTTAAAATCTATATAATAGAAGTTATACTACTTTAGAAATCATTTACATAAATCAGGGAAATCTCTCTAGATAATCACACTATAATCAACACTACAGAAAAACCATTTTAACAAAAACGGTCTCATGAGTTTTCTCAAAAATGTATTTCATGCTCTTTGAAAATCATCAGTTCATAACTTAATAAACCAGTAGTAATCTCTTCAAAATAGTCTCTAAAATCATGCATTATGCAACACTTTTATAAAAATAACTCTAGTGACCAATATAGAGATCACAAGATTGAATCCACTCACTTAGAAAGGTAGAATGTGAAGGACTGTTGGTGGGCTTCCCAAACTCAATGGGGTCCAACAACTAGTTTAAATAAAAAAAAAAAGGGAAACAAATAAAAGAGCAAAGAAACACGCTACAGTGTGTGCGTGTGAAAAAGAAAAGAAGAAACCGTGGAGCGCCGCTGAGAAGAAGAAAGAAAAAGGGAAAAAGGGCACTGCAGGGTTCATCATCAGACGGGTAAACGTGCTTTGTTTATTAAGAAAATTTAGTATGTTGTTCCTGATGTTGAGCTTGATAGTTTGATATAGCCTGTTAATTTTATTGTCTTCTCCGGTGGCTATTTTGAGACACCCACATTGTGAAGTTATATGGTTGTGTTCCGCTCATTGGGGTGAGTATTTTGTTGATTGTTGAGATTCCCTAGTGCTACTAGGAAGACTGATTGTATTCCCATTAATCATAGTGGAAGTATTTTGCTGGACTAGGTCCCATGGGTTTTTTGTCCCTCTAATTGGGGGTTTTCCCACGTTAAAAATTACAGTGTCTCTTATTTTATTTTTCTACCAAATTATTATACTGCCTAGAAGATTTTTGGTGCTACCTATTTAACTGCATAGGTGTGGGGAAATATTTGTTGCTTCCGCTGTTGATAACAGGTTCATTCCTAAGATTTCCCCAACAAGGACTAACATCAACTAGGCTTCATGAAATAGGAATAGCATCAATGTCTACCATAACAACTACAATATTCTAGATTAATCTCTAATAATCTCTAGATAACTCAAATATAATCCTAACAACAATGGGAGTGCACCACCACTTGATATCATTGAAAGAACAACGATGCCATCGAAGAACAATGAAAGATTAGAGGAAAAGGAAGCAAACCGAAAAACCAAACTTACTTTTGAGCTTAGAAAAAGAAGATTGGAATGTGGTTGGGAGTGAGCAAGGAAAAGAGAAGGAAATTGGGTATGGTGGCTAGGTTTTCTGGGTTTTGGAAATGAGGGAGCTAAAATAGAGGGTTTAAAAAGGGTAAGGGTGCCACTTTTCCAAAATTGTGTCGTTTTATACTATTTTGTCATCAGGTTCGCTTGTTGTAAAGAGCTTGTTCTACATAATTCTGCAACAGTAACACCAATCTTGTATCTCTTGGCTCTTCACGCATCTGGGACCTTCTCGGCAACACAGGTGGGTCCCTATGGACCCTAAGGCGACACTAGACTCGTCTAGAGACACGTCTGCTCGAGCTATTACAAAATAATTATGAAGCTTAATTATAGTTTTAGTGAATGTGATAAGATAATTAGTAATATATAAAAATTCTTTTATTATTTTTATCATTTGTGTAAGAAGGGATTCATTTATCCTAATAGTAAATCTTTGTATATTTACTCCATTGAATAACTTTTTACAAACATTGAATTTCATCAATCCAACCATTGAATTATAAGTTCCTATTACATAGATCAAGTATATAAAATTTCATAAAATTTGCAAATAGTTTGATAGTTAATCACCCCCTTTTTATTTAGATGTACAATGCAATTTTAAAACTACATGTAAAACTTGAGTATTAAATAATATACTTATCAATGATCATTTTTTCTGAAATTCAGTATGCTTGATCATCAAGATAATATCACATGATTTAACGGTTGGATTGATAAAATATATTGTTAATAAGTGTAATAGATTTACTCCTAAAATAAATGGATCCATTCTCTATTTATATAAATATACTTAATGATTATCTATACATAACTTTATAGATGTAAGAAAAAATCACCATCAATATATATAAATAATAGTACTCACTAACAAATATAGTGATGGATAGATTAGTTGTTAATTTTTTTTTTGTCGAAATTATATATATTCTTCTCTAGAGACAATCCTATTAGAGTTGAGTAGGACCACTAGCACAAGAAAATGTTCTCTCTTGAATTTTAACGCAATTGCATATCCTAGAGTCCAACTCAAATAAGATAAAAGAAATATTTTCTAAGAGTTAAGTTTGAAAGCTGATTTTTTTTATATATTTTTATTCACAAGTATTTTGAACGCGTGTGTAATACCCCAAATTTTAAATAAAAGAGTTAAAGTATTTTTCGGGCTAAAAGGGTGTCAGTCATTGTTATCTGTCACTTCGGGTCCAGAATTTTTCTAAGTCTGGACTCTACTCCTCATTGGAGAGCCATATAATAGAGCAATATTCTTGGGACCAAAAGTCCCGGTAATTGTTCCTTAGAGAAATCTAAGTTAAAGAGTGATTTTTAAAGAATTTTTTTAAACCTTTAAACGCCCCGTTTCTAACGTCTAAGTTTATAAAACTGAAAATTTCTGGATTTGAACTAAACCCCAAAATTTAGATCTTGATTGGTTTGGATTTTAATTTTTTAAATATTTTATTTGAATCCAAAAAGGGGGTATTCCCTTACATTTATGTAATAAGTGAGTTCTGGGGAGTGAGAAACTATCCTGGAGAGTGAAAATCCATTCTGGTGAGCACTATAGCGATCAGCAGAACAGTGGAAGTGAATTTATATGCTCGCTGGTGAGCATTGCAGCGGTCAACAGAACAGTAAGGCGGTGTGAGGGATACTCTCTAGTGAGCGCTGCAGCGGTCAACAGAACAGTAAGGTGGTGCAAGGGATACTCTCTGGTGAGCACTGCAGTGCTCTTAGTGCTGCAGCGGTCAACAGCGATTATAAAAACCCCTGTTCGGGGTCTAGAACCTTCAAAAGTGCCAAAACACCTCCCCACCATTCTTCTCAGTGAAGAAAATGCGATTCTCCCCCCTATACCTCATTTCTTCATCATTTCATCATCTAAACTCCATTTTCCCTCTTTCTAAGGATCTAAGGTATGTTATTCTCTTGATTCCTCTCTCCATTCTTCATTCCTTCTTTGTTATTAGGGTGATATTTCATGCTTCTCAGGGAGAGAAGTGCTCTAGGATGTTAGAGATGAATTCTTGGATATTTAGAGGTTTTAGAGGTTGATCTAGAGTCCTATGGCTTCAGAATCTTTGCTTTATCGATTCTGCTTCCTAAAGTTCTGTTGGTGCTATTCCTTCACTGTTCACCCCTCCAGGTGAGTGGGTTCGCACTTGTAGTCTCTATGTCATGCATTAGAGTTATTTTCATTAAAAGCACGATTTACTACTTGATTCTAGAGATTACTGTACAAGGATTGAGATTACTATTGGATTATATGTTTTAGAACTGTTGATTTTAGTGCATCAAATATGTTTTCAAGAAAAGTCATGGGACCATGTTTGTGATACTATTTTTTAGATAGAATTGATGCTATGTTTAATGGTTAGAGACCTTTATGATTGTTTTATTGGATTCTAGAACTAATTTATGTACAGGAAGTAGTTTTATGCTAGATAAACAATTTAGAGAAGAGAATGGAATTGTGAGGGTGGACTTAGTTGTTTTGGAAATATGATGTGGAGATTGTTATTTATGTAAAGCTTGATGGTTTGAGACTTGTTTTAGAGAATTAAACAAAAACAATTTTAGTGCTTGAATCTTCATGAGATTCAGAACAGTTAACGGCTACATATTCTGTGAGTTGTTAGAATTACAAATGTCTACAAAGGGTGATCCCTTGGACATGATTCCAAAGCTACAGTTATGCTAAGGTCAGACTGTTGGAATTAGATAGGTTCGCAGCTTATAAAGCAGTAAAGACGCATTTCCCCCGTCAGAGTTGGTCCAGGGGAAAAGCAAAACCTTGAGGGCACGAGGTCCATAGAGAACAATATCTGCAGAGGTGCTCGGAGCATGTCCCACCCTGCAAGACATGTTTGGAATCTAAACACTTTAGGGCACGAATCCTCATATGACTCAGGATAGTTGGCGGCTACATATCCTATGGATTGAAACCACAATGTCCATTGCTAATGATAGCTTGGGCAGGATTCATTACCACAGCTATGCTAAGGTCAACCTATCAGAGTTAGAGAGATTCAAGGCTCTTAGAAGGTTTAGAGACTTTACAATTTATTCAGAGAAATCAATAAATATAACCCATGAGGGGCAGATCTATTCAGAGAAACCATGAAAGACCCACGAGGGACAAACTATTCAGAGAAACCACGGAACTACGAGAAACCATGAAACTATGTCCACGAGGGACACAATTACTCAGAGAAACTATGAAACTACGTGAAACCATGAGACTTAGTCCACGAGGGACAAATTATTTAGAGAAAACTATAAAACTACGCATTAAACTTTGTCCATGAGGGACGTTATTCACGAGAAATTGAGCACTTACAAAACAGAACTGAGATAGAGAATGAAATGAAACAGAAGTAGAGATTATCGTTTCTTTGATAGTTACTATATGATAAGCTGATATGGTTTTGGATATGAATGTGAACAAAGGAAAATTGTTTTGAGTTGGAAAATAATGACTAGTATGTATATATGTATATGTATATTTGATTATGTGAGATTTTAGAGTATTATTAATATTATTATGATTTCATGCATTGTTCCTTGGATGTCCCATGAAGGGGGATTATAGGTGGGGATTTACTCACTGAGTTTTGATTACAAAACTCACCCTGCTACTTTATTTCATTTTTACAGATAAGGTAGCTGCTGCAGACTTTCCTCAGCCATTCTCTCAGCAGTAACATTAGAGTATCAACTGGTAAGCTTCACATAGGTGAAGCCCTTGTGTATAGAGTAGTATGCTCTAGTGTAGATACAGGCAGGATCCCGGATCATAGTGCATAATGTGTAGTTGCATATATAATGTTTTTGCTGGACTGTATTATAAGACTTAACCATAGAGGATGTGTATATTATAAATTTTTATGACACTCGTTGATATTATGAATATAGACTCCAGAGTAGAGAATATGAGATTGCAGTTTGAAATAATACTAGCTATATGTTTTAAAGGCAAGTAAATTGTATGTGAAAAAGATTTTATGATTAAATTATTTTGGAATATACTGTGCATTTATAGGAATCCAGGTCACGAGCCTTACGTAGGACCAAATTTCTTACGTGCTGGTCACGTGCCTAAATCGAGTTGTGACTGCGTGTTAATAATAAAGTATTTAATATATTTTATCAGATACTTTGAATTACTTAAAAATATAATAAATATTTTAAAATTTTAATCGTATCAAATTCTAGGGTTTTACTTATTACTTTTTGTATATAATTTCTTATTCAAAGTACTAATTAATGATATTCTTATTTGAATTTAATTTTTTATTTAATTTTAAAATATTATTTAATTATGATTATTATTTTTTATTTTTAATTTTTTTAATAATCTTCTTAGTAATTAAAAAATAAAAATTATATTTAAAATAAAGGATGACTTACTGCTTTCTTTATTATTCATAATGAAAGAAATTAAAGTATTGCTTAAGATAAATTTTATTTATGGAATCAAGAAGAAAAATAAAAGATAACTTTTATTTATAATTGTTATTTTACCGAGAGAGTTTTAATGCTTGATTGTAATTGTTATTATATTTTTTATGGGTACAATAATTATTATCTTAAAAAGTCCATTTTCTAATGGTTAGTACATGATTGCATTATTTCTTCAATACACAGGTTTAATTTTTCATCTTCCATTATTTTAATAATAATTTTTTATTCAAATAATCAGAATACATTACAACATGTCAAATTATCTATGGGTGTAAGTTTCATACCATTTGGGTATTTGCAAACATGAACAATTTGTTTATCCCTCAATACATAAGCTGGAAGGATTCTCCTGCACCTTTGTCTTTTTAATTTGTAAAATCGGTATTTTTTAATAAATAATTACTAATATTCTATTTTTATTTAATTAAGTTTTTAACGTGTTTTTATTTACACTTTTAAATTTGGATAAATAACTAAATATTTATACTAAATTACTAATTGCTAGAGATATCAATATTCTCACAAAAATAAAAACGTATGCAAATTAATCTCCTATAATTTAAAATGTGTATGGTAAAATATTTTAAGGAATACTTACTCACTTTAAACATGTAAAATGATGCCTGAAGTCACATTGTTGTTTATTTTATCAACCGTATCAAATTAGTCTTTTCTCCAATCAAGATATAAAAAACAATTATAATATTGAAAGAACCCCAGTCCTGGTTATCTTATATGCAGCAATATTAAAACTTGAGAATGAGAACTTTTTCGTCTTAATAGTTCTAGCCAACTCGAGTAGACTTGTCTTTAATAGCAGAATACATGTGGTTTTGATTAAAAAGAATGCACTAAACGAAATCAATATATAATAAAAATTATATTATTCTTGTAACGATGATATTAGAAAAGTTATAACATCGAAAGAATTGTGTTTTAAGCCTTGGTTATGCACTTGCAATAAAACATGATGAGAGTGAAAATTGTATGGCCCTAGTGATCCTTCTTGGCTCGAGCAAGATTATCTATAATTAAAGAATACTTGTGGTTTTGATAAAAAAAAAAAAATTGTAACCTTTTCATTTTAATTGGTTTTTAAATGAAATTTTTAAACTACCTCACAGATAACTATAAAAAACATAATGTACAAGACAAATAAAATTGACCTCTCATGAAATAAAAAAATATACATGTAGCCAATTGCACTTTAGAAGTGACTAAAATTTATTTGTACCTTAAATTAAATGGAATTTTTTAAAATATCATGTAGATAAAATCTTATTACTTTTAAAAATACAGGTAGCTATATTTTTAAATTTGACTAAACCGAAAAATTATTTCAGTGCACCACAAGCTGTACCACTAAACTTCAAGCATGGTGCACTAAAGACACGGTCATGATAAAATATTATTATATTATTAACATAAAAATATAACTGAAAAATATATTGAGTTGAATAATGAAGATTTATTTTATAATAGAAGTGATTTACTTAAATGCTATTTTAATATAATTATCTATTTATCTTAATTAAATATTTTAATTTAAATCAATTTATATGTTTCAATATGAATAAATCATAAAAATTAATACGTTAAACTTAATTGTATATATTTACGGAAAAAATAAATGAACCAATAAGTTGACTTAAATGACTTCAATTTCGCTTGAAATGAAACTGAACCGATAATTGAATAGTTTACACTATACTTAGTTTACCAACAAATTCTGCACTATTCTTGGATTATATTTCGAAGAGAAAGAATGCTTGTGGAATTGATGAGGATCAACAATCTTTTTTTTTTTTTTTTCATTTTATGTGCACGACCAAAGGTATCCACCGTCGATCACAGTGACTAATCTCCGCGCTGGCTTGTAGGCACCTCGATGGGTGGGACAGCTGGCCTAGAGATTTAAAGCTTCTCCATACCCAAAGCCAGGAATCGAACCCCTGACATCTGGTTAAAGGTGAATGAGTCCCTTCCACTCAACCACATCCCTTGAGTTTGAGGATCAACAATCTGATTGGTCTTTTGTACTGGTCAGGTTTAGATACAGGATACTAGAGTATTCTACTACCACATGATTCACTAACACATCCAGAAAATTTTTATAATGGGAGCAAAAATAATATACTAAGATTATTAGAGATGGAATATGTTATATTTATTATTTTGTTTTATTTATAATTAGTGTGAGGTTAAATTAAATGAAATAATGCAGACAAAAATATATACACAAACATAATCATTAGAAAAATTGAAATTCTCATGGGGCATGAACCCCCACTATATACTATGTGGATCGGTCCCTAATGCTAGACAATTAAAAAATTTACCAGAAATTTATATTCAGAAAAATATATCATAATTATTAATTTTTAAATGAATTAATTAGTCATACCACATCATTTCATCTCACATTCACCATGATTGTCGAATATTCTAAATATATTTTTTTATTGTATGTGTAGTGTTACTCGTGTTATTTTTTTTTCTTGGGGTCAGGGGTTTCCACATTGACTACTCTATTTGGTGGCTCGGACCAGTGCATCTATCTTGACAGGACAATTCTACCATCTAATAGTAGATACTCGTATCAATAACTAACTACCATTACAAAATTCTGTAACGGACTTAACTAACTGGCCAATATTGGAATTGCAGGCTTGAGGCCTATTTAGGTCTGTTAGATACAGTTGACATTGTTAAATAATGAATTGACTCGCAAGAGATTAGCTCAGTTAAACTCACACCCTATCCCATTTAGGCATGAGTCAAATAGGACCTTATTATATCTTTCTTATTTTGATCCAATCACAGTGAAGCTCGCTTGGCTTTCTGCATACCTATTACCTAATATCCCTGTACAACTAAATTATATAACAAATGTATACTATACACTTTACCACTATTGGATGTAATGTGCGGTTCCCACTCATCCCACTCATTCATCAAATCCAATGGTGATAAAGTATATGGTATACATTTGTTATACAGTTTAATTGTACACCTAATATCACTCTATGCCTAAATATGGTCCCATAAGAAGATGCGGAAGTGTCTTTAGCACTTTTCAAATACAAATCACTAGTAGTGAACGGGAAAAGATGGACTCAGATCAACAAATTGGGACAACATGCAATAAACTCCACTTAATGCATGAATTGAAAAAGCCTTCAGATGAAACTTGAAGGGAACTTAGCATTGTATTTTACAAATGAATGAAGATCACAGTCCACTCACCCACAATTATTTTGTCATGCAAACCTCCAAGCTGAGAGTGAATGCATTGGGGTTCCCTTCCATCCAACTATTAGACTCCTGCCATTGTTGTCCATAGTGCAGAATTTCCCAAAAGCAAACTCTTTGGCAACCAAATTAGCTTGGTAAAGAGAGGACTCACTGAACCCTGTTTCCACCATTTTGTACCTTGAAAAGAACCTTCTCCAAACATCTATCTTCACATTCCTAACCGTCCTTTCTCTGCCTTCTGCAGCAACAATGTTCCTTATCCCCGCAGACAAAATTTCTTCAGTTGCCATTCTGCTCTCAGTGTCCTGTTCCATGCAGGTTTCAACGCAATCAAAAAATGCTGAGTAGAAGAACAATGCTTCAACGAAGCGGTTCACAAAGGAAGGTGTATTATGGTTTGCATCGGTTTCAAGCACTATCATTATAGAGGGTCTGATATTCCTAATAACAAGCATCAAGTTTTCCAAGCAATCAGGCCTTGACACCAAAGTCCTAAGAAAATAAGGAGAGTACACAACCACAGCTTCATCCTCTTCAATATCAAAATGATCGACCTTGATTTCTGCCATGTCTGTCACAATAACTGACTTATATGAAAAGGGCAAGTTCAAGGATTCAGCAAAACTAGCTAACCTTTGACCTGTCTCTTCTATCCTTGCCTTGCATGCAGTGGTTCCAATAGCTGATATCTTCATAAACTTCACTGTCCAATCCTTTCGGTCTGCCAGTGCTTGCATAAGAGCCGTACACTGCACCCCACTCCTTATATCAAGATCTATATGGTGGATCTTGGTCTTAGATGCAACATGTTCCACCATAGCTTGTACACCAGTGAATTGCATCACTTGATTAAAAGGCATCTTCTGATGGCAAGTAAGGGCCTTGTTGGTATCCAACTTCAAAAGCAATTCTATTTCTTCATTCCTCTCAGGTCCATAACAAGATGATGATGTCACTACCCTTCCTGTTTCCTTGTTAATTCTCTCCCTAAGTGCTTCAGCAAAATGAAAGATGACCCTTTGAGCAGCGTTTGGATTGACATCTGAATTCCACTGACAATGAAGAAGTAACCTGCTTGCACGTTCATATTGTTGGCAACCTACCCTCTCAGCAGCAGCAAGGAGAAACTGAGCAAGCTCAACATCTCTATTCTCTTCCTCAGACAAGCTTCCAAGATCCAATCCATAAGGGTGCATAGGGATGCAAAAATTATCATTCCAATGTGCAGAATAATGCACATACCTTGCTCCTGCCACTCGTATTATTTCTTCTGTTGACAACTTCTGATGATGATCCAAACAAGTCTCAATGTTGCTGAAGTTGTCACTAATGTTTTCCCCGCCCAGCTTCTTGAATTTGGTCCCATAATTTCTCAAGAGCTCCAAGGATGCTATTGTTAAAGATGATGGTGCCTCACGCTTATTATTGTATTCGGCTTCAGCTAGTTCTGGACTTGGCACTACTTGATTCTTTAGCCCTGTAGTTTCATGAAACGGGTGTGTTGGTTGGAGATGAGGGTCAAAGTTGACCTCTCCTAAGATCATGTCATCAACTTTGAGTTCATGTTGCTGCTGTTGCAGATTTTGATCTTTGAATAAATTGGCTGCTTTTCCATTATTCCCACTAGGAAGGGGATCAATCTCACCCAGTAGCTCCATTCCGGAGAAACTGTGATTTCTTTGGAGCATAACCTAGTCTTGTATAGAGCCATAACCGCCTTGGAATCCGTTGAAATTGAAAGCCGTGGAAGAAAAATGGTGAATCCCCATGTCGTATTGCAACCAGTAAAAAAGAAAAAAGAGTTCAGCAATTTACACTCAAGACAATGTTCTTACCTAGGTAAACATCGAGGAGAGTATAAATATGCTTCATCATAGTTCAAGGTAGAAAAACTAATAATTAAACTTGTAATGCTTTTCCAAACTTACCATCACGAAATATGTATTAGTGCTAAGGAGGAACATGTAAGGGATAACGCAACTTTGATGGTGATGTTGTCGATGTTTTTATTGCAGTCGTCAGCCAGCAATAATTTCTGTTTGGCCAACAAATGTCACAACTCACAAGTGTTTTTTTTATATTTTATTTTATTGGTTAAGGTCTGCCATAACCTCTACAAATTAAATATTTAATTATTATTATGTTTGTCTTTGTGGAAACCATGGTAAATATCCAAGCAAGCCATGAAGTAACAGCTAGAGTATTTTATCGGGGAGGTCTGCATAAGAAGTTCAGCCCAGGGTGATCAGACGGCTAATGAAAATGATGGAGGGATTTAAATAAGGATGAGCGTTTGACTGCTTCCAAATCAATTTGACTTTATCTAAAAATTTCCTTTTTTTTTTTTTTAAATGCTGGATTTTATCAGTTTATCTGCAATAATGTAAATACTAGGAATATGCTATGCAAATGATAGTGTAATAAATTTACAACAGTTAGCAAAACTATTATAAAAATTAAAATGAGAGTTTGCCTCGGTTCCTAGGTGAAACAAACCTTTGGGTCGAAGGTACTGATTACGTACTTTGAAAAAGTTTTGTTGGGGGAGAGACAACGGTTATGATAAAATAAAAAATAATACTATTTTAATACTCAATTTGACACGCTTCATCATCATTTGATAAGATTATGATTCCTACTCATTTTCACTCATCTAACTGTAATGGGATGATTGTTTGGATCACTCAAAAGTGAGTATTAAAATAACATTATTATAAAAATAGATTAAATAAAATAGAAAAAAAATACAATATAATCAAGTTAAGTTGAGGTTCAGTAATGCCAAACTCAATTTTATAATTTTATTTTTATGTATTATTAGTATAATTTTTTATAATATTATATTATATTTTATTGGTGAATAATTATCATATTAATAGTAGCATAAATTTGGCATGTTTAATTAATATTAATAATTTTCATATACTCACAATATATTAGAATTAGTTTCAGGTACATTCTCATGTACACACTAAACAAAATTTGTAGGATGAAGATTTTGTTAGTAACAAATAAGAACTTGACATATGGCGAAGTATATCATGCCCTCAATAATATACGGTGTATGATGGATATTCAACAACCTCTCTCCCAAACTGACCCCACTGTTAACCTTTTGCATCATCCCCATGCCCTTCGTTGTCGTCGGCTGCACCACCCACTTGCTTGACCTTGTCAAAGTACAAATGCAGCTATAAGGCAAAAACCTCAACCACAAACCCAATCTTTGACTCGCCTCTTTACTCCATCTCCCTCGCTATTACTACCAAACCTCGGCTCGAACTTCGTCAGCTTGCGCATTATCCAAACCAAGGTTATGTTGGGCTCAGAGACTGATTCACAGTGTAATTAAATGATGCCAATGTGTGGCAATGAGTACCAAAACTAAATCTGATAGAATTAAATATACCAATCGGCGCAATGCAGCGAAAATATGAATCAGGATGAATAGTAAATTTGTCTACAGTGGGCCCACTGATCACTATTCATGTGGCCCACTGATCACTATTCACAAATAGTACTATTCACACCAGTATCAAGAAATTTACACACCGAATATTTAACGTGGAAACCCCCAAATAACGGAGGAAAAACCACGGGACAAACTCCAAAAAATATTCCACTATATTCAAGATAATTACAAAATATACTTTCTACACTTTCCAAGCTAAGAGGTAAATATAGTGTATCCCAGTGAGAACCCTCCTATTCAAACACTACAATTTTTGCAGTACCAAGGAGCAATAGAGATGATACCTAAAAAATATTCCCGGTATATATACCCACACCCTACACTCTTTGGGATTTACTCACACTCTCTATTATTCTCTCTCACTCTTAGAAAAATAATACATTCTCTGTATATTTTTCTCTCTGCAGCTCTCTAACTCTCGCTGCTTGTTGTTGTTCTAAATGAACTGAATCCCTCCTCTTTTTATAGAGGCCTTAAGCAGTGTGAACATGCACTACCTATTACTGCACGGAAGGAAAAAACGCGTACACGGCGTTCATTTTCCAATTTTCTAACTGTAGCAATGATGGCTTTTCTTCCTTCAACGTTTTCAGCTTCAACTTTCTCGGCACCGAAATCATCACGCATGCACAGTAAAAATTACTATGCATGCGTTGAAAAATTCTCTCTTCTCCCCCGTTTTCTTTCAATTTTCAATAGTGCATGGGGCCCACGACTGGACCCCACAGGGTAGCGCCGCCCTCTTCTCCAGCTTCTCCACCACCATTCTCAACCAAACTCTCTACTCCACTACTCGCATGGCCGCTACAATGCCCTCAAGCAACATTGGACTGCCGATCCCAACCATGGAACCATGCTTCTTTCACGCAAAATCACTACTAGACTTGTTGCCATGTTTTTCCCTTAGGCTTGAATTGTAATTATTTGTCTTAAGTCTGGCTTGTGGCCTATTATAAGCTTTTTTTCAAACCTAAGCTTGACCCGGCATAAAACTTGCTAACAAAGTCTATAGTTTTACTAATTTATAGTTTATAACACTTTAAAATAAAAAAAATGCAAAAAAAGTGAGTGATCAATTGGTTAATAATTTAATGGGACGTTCAGTAAGTGGTCTTATTTGAACATCCAAACCCACTTTTGAACTATTAAATATGATAGGTGAATAGATTGTGTGAGAACTACTATCACATTCAATAGACATGCACTTTTTGAATGTTCAAATAAGTGAATAGCATTTTTGTTAAATGAAATGAAATAATAAATGTTTAAAAGAAAAATTTACGCACATACACAACATGAAAGTTATGATGGAGTAGTGGTTAGGGAAATAGAAGGCTAGGTGAAGGTATTGGGTTTGAATATCAGATTTAATATTTTACAAGTTTAAGCAATATAATCCTTGACAAGCTTGAGCTCGGTCTTCTTTTTATTTAGGCCAGATCATAGACTCCTCACATATCGTTGATCTATTTCCACCTCTAATTGTGTACATTGAATTTACTCGTAAAATTTATTAATCTTTCAAACTTTTATGCGACTCTTCAAACGTTTAAAATTAGTTACTTCAATTTGTAACTTCTTGTTATTGTTAATTGCAAGGTATTGACAGCATTACTTTGTTGAATTTTCTGAGACGAATATAAAATTTCTTATTTTCTTCTGATATAACTATATGAAGTAGTTCTTACTTCTTACACACACACATAGTCGCTATCATGTGACTTTGAGTTCTGTCATCTATTTCTATCATCTATGAATATGAAAACCAATATAAAACCCATGATAATTGTGTTAAAAAAGAAGAAAAGAAAAGCATAAATACTAGTGTGATGCATAATATATGTTTCTTTTTCTTTTTTTTCTTTTTCTTTTTTCTGGGGGTCAAAGTAATATATATGTTCTACAGAATGCCAATAGAGCATGGACTACAATATGAACAATAGCAACGAAGGCCTAAAGAAAATGCTAACGATTTACAGCCAATAGAAGCTGATTGATGCGGAAGCGGCCTCCTGCTTGGCCAGCCTTTCGCTTCATTCAAACAGTGGGCCATAGACCATTGTTCATTCTCAATACAGGCCCACATTCAACCACTGTTTCCATGGGACTGAATGCCATTTCACGTGGTTTGTTGAATTTACGGGTTTAGAAGATGCAGGTCCTCAGGAGTCAGGACGAAACAAAAAGGGAAAAATAGATGCGGGTCCTTGGAAGGTATTTCAAAATATTGATAATATAATTTCATCCAAATAAAAATATTTATTAATTTCATCCAAGAACTCATATTTGGGGTTAAAGAACTCCGATAATTAGAGTTGCCTAAGTGCGTTCCTCAAGTGTTGTCAGTTTAATATAGAATGCCAGTGTACTGCAACTTTGAAAATTTGTACGAGCAATATTGTAATGTCCAGTGGTGCTCAAAGGGGTAAAGGAAGCTCTAAATAAAAGAAACAAAAAATATAATTACATAATTTCTCAGATTTACACCTTATCATCATCATTCACCTCACTAAATTCCACCGTTGAAATCTCTGTTGCTCTTCTTCTACTAAGACAAGTCATGAACATCCACATAAGACCCTTAACGACCCTTACCATCCCAATTGTGACAGTCACATAATACAACCACCACCCAACAAAGTCACTCATTCCAACATCCATCAATTGTTCCTTCTTTGCCTCAGCCATAACAACCAATGTCTCCACATCATCCCTTAACTTCCACCACCACAAGGTGCCTAAGCTTGCAGCCATAGCCAACCTCTCAACCCGTCTCTCTTTTCTCACAGCCCCAAAAACCGTGTCATCCACCACAGGCCTCACAACCATCTTGGACCAAACTTGGGTTGTCTCATGCAAGCCCAATAGGAATATCACTCGGCTCAATAGGCTCCTCTCAACACCAAAACTCGAGTCGTCATCATCATAGGCATAAACTCCTGCCTCAATGCTTCCCTCAATGCCTAAACCAACACAAACTTGGCAAGTACAGAGGAGAATCCACGCAGTGTAGAGACGAGGCTGAAGAATAACAGTGGTTGATGACTCTGTCAAAAGGGTGATTTTACCAGTTAAGCCATGGATTAGGGAAGCTATGCTAACAACGGACACAAGAAGGTAGAGAATAAAAGGCTGGATACAAAGGGCAAGGGATAAAAGATAAGGAGGTGAATGGTAGTACCAAGTGATGAGGCTTTGAAGGTAGTATTGGGCACTAGAGAGCCTTGCTAGGAGGAGAAACGAGAGGGGTAATAGGAGGGTGAGGAGTGTGAGGGTAAAGAGGTAGAAGATCTCTCTTGGGGCTGAAGCTAAAGAATTGAAGAGATCTTTGGCTTTGTGGTGCCAGCTACCCATTTGTGGTGAAGCAATAATCATGTTAATTACTATGTTCAACAAATTAGAACACCCCACTTTATTTGCAAGCCACGGGAAGTTCAACGTTATATGGTCCCTCTATATATTGCAGTGACTGAACAGCTGGTTGCTGGTAAAGGAATTTCAAGTGGTTGCCACGTCCATTGTTTAATTTGGTTGACATTTTGTAGGACATGGTCTTGAATCTTGATAGCTATATATAACACCAATAAAAAAAAAAATGTGTCCGTGAATTATTGGATTGTATCCAAGTTCATTCTTCTTTTTATCCTTTTGCGCGTTGGTTTGGTACAAGGGAAGGAATCAGTACTTTCGAATTTGGATTGAGCCTGTGATGTTTGGCTGCAAATTAAGTAAGCAAATTTGACGGATAATTAAGTTGAACCATTTGGAGATTTGGATCGGAGGAGTCTATTCGGCAGTTCCGTGGCTCCCACCTTCAATTGTTTTATAAGATTGATCCAGGTTCTAAATCCATAATTCTTTATGTTTTAGGTGTTTTAAAATATTGGTATATTTTTTAGTGTATTAAAAATAGAAGATGGATAGGCTATCCCGCAACTAGACTGCTGGTATTATCTTTTTACAGTTTGACTAACAAAGAAAAGAGGCCTAATATTGCAGAATTCTTCTCTATCCTTGTCTTGGTTATATTAAATTAGTAAATGAATGGAACATCAAATTAAATGTTCTCCACTCACGGGACTATAATCAAATAATACCCAACGAAACGAACAACCTAAAAATTTCAACCTAAAAGTGTGCATATTATAAAATTGCAACTTCACGATGCAAGATGCAGAAGCATGTCTTGCATAAGGCATTTACTCTTAAACCACAAAATAGATTAATGTTTTTATATGCATGCAAGCTAAAACGTTTAACTTAAAAGGCTTGGATTCAACATATGATATAAAATAACTTAATCGACTATCAAGGCAAAAATAATGATCTATCTAAATCTTGACCATCTGTTGGCTACCAGAGTTATTGAAATAGAATAATACAATTAAAATAGTATTGAGAAAAAATGAAGCTAATAAAAAAATATTTAATGTGAAAACCATAGACAAGATTCGAAAGATTTTCATTATGTGAAAGATAAAATTATATCTTTCTTTAAATATAAAGAGAGAACAATAATATCTTCTCATATACTAGAAAAATAAACATCTCTCTATAAAAATAGGAGAAACTTTCAAAAGATACTATGTATATATTATTATATTTTTCTCTTTGAAGTGGATGCTCTCTGTTGCTGTTGTGATGCAAAAACTGATGAAATGAGCCTCTATTTATAGAAGAAAAATTTCATCCCCTTGCTGCTCTATGTACCAAAGGAAGAGCAAATTTCTTTACCTTCTACCAAGAAAATCAATGATGCCCCATATCTCCAAATTAAAGCACAATAAATATGGTGGGAAGAATCATTTAGATAAGTTTTTACCCCAGTTATTCACCAGTAATAATAATGGACCTCCTTAAATTTTAGAATGGACATAGTTTAGCCTCTCACATGTTAAAAGATGTAATTCAACACCTTGTATTTTTCAAACAATGTGAAATGCACCTTCTGGTAGTTTGCCATCCATTTTTTCAATTAAATGTCATGTGCTACTCACATATAAAATTTTATAGATGAAATTACCCTTTTAATTATTAACCTTAATCCCAATTCTTCCCCAAACTCCGGCAACCACATCCATCTGTAACCTCTCCAACACAACATCAACTCCATTGGCAAAAGAAAGCAGCCTAGCCCAATCATATTTGACCAATCCTTATTGCCAAATAGCTTGATCTATGCTCACAAAAACTCTGTGTTGACAAAAACAGGATTAGGCCTCTAAGCAATTGATAGCGGAAAGGGATCCGATCCAAGTAGATGAAAAGGGCAAAGCCAGATACTTGGCATGACCCAATGTTGAAGGGCCCTTTTTCTTCCTTTTTATTTCCTTATCCTTTTTATCTTCTTATGGAAGGTAATTTTATTTGATTATTTTGATGTTTCACAAAGGATATAATTCTCTCATCACTAATTACTCCATATCAAAAATTCGAATCTAAGACCATTATTTAAGAGGAATGACCAGTTGCCGCTTCAACCACCTATGTGTTGCCCAGCAACTTGGTCATTGATCCTTAAACCCTAAAAAAAAAATAAAAAATGTATAAGTTGTAAACTGGTTGGCTCATATTAGACTTGAAGAAAAACAAATTTGACTGGCTAAATTTTGATTGGTTTAGTTTTATTTGATTGGTTTAGTTTTATTTATATTTCATGGTTTACAAAAAACTTAGTTTGGTTTGATATTTGTAACTAATATGATAAGATTTGATATCTATTTAATTCAAATTTGTTCGAATCAAACCGGATTTACGGACCATGAAAGCTATCTCTGTAATATCTTTTTACTTTCTAAATGATTTCTTCCCACAAAATTGACTTTGAATTCAAGAGTCCGGTTTAGAACCTTCTAACTCCTTTATCCCCGATCTGGCTATTTCTTGTTGAAGACGGTCGTACTACTAATAAATGTACTGTTTATAGCTTCAACTGTATGCTAGGTGTGCCACAACGGGTTATAATTGTCCATTATTCTTCCTGTTCAAAATCTGGCACTCATACATTATCCAATCCATGAACGGAATTTACATCACGTGTATAGTGAGGGGTCTAACTTGGGTTACACAACTGACAACCTTTTGCTATGTTTTCCTCCGTTTTTGTGGACAAGGAGTAACATAACATCCATGTATCACTACAGTAATAACCGAAAGAGTAACATCAAATAAAACAAACAAGAAGGAAATTAAAAAAATTCCCTGGATGATTGTGATCTTTTCTAGTCTATCTTACTTATATATAAAAATTTATATATACACGAGATACAAGATTAAAATCTCATAATAATTAATATAATTTCTAAAGTAAAAAAAAATTATCTTTTTCAAGAAAAAAATATGTGAGTTCGCCAAACCAACATTAATTTGCCATTTGTCTCTATAAATTAAAGGGCAGAAATCATATATATCCAAATCATCTTCTCATGAAACATCAGATCAAAATATGATATGATTTCAAGGCATATAAATTCTGATCGCGAATAGACACAATTAATAAGAAATGAGCTCATATCCCATTATAACGCAAGTTCGATTGTAAAAATCGTGATGATAGACGGTCTTAAAAATCCTCTATAAGTATTTCATGTCATTGAACTCAAGGAGGTATCATGGACATGGTGAGATGATATGCACCGAACACATCTAAACTTCTATTATTATGAGAAAAAAAATTCCATCTTGTTGTGATGACATATTCACCCCACCAAATCCAGCAACCCAAATTGCAAAGCAATATCTGTGAGCAATTGGAGGTTTCCAAATCGTACCTTTCCTCACAAATGGGATTTCAATTAGGCGGCTAAATTTGGTTTGATCATAAGATATGCATCCACGTGGCAGTGAGGGATTATACGAGTGCCTTATAGCAGCCACTACTGAAAATATCTCTTTTTTATTTAAGGCTGTTTTTATCATATATTGTTGTGGGGTGGGGTTGCTGAGGGCTGGTGGTGGTGATATGTGTGTAGTTGTTCATAGCTTTATATTAAATGTGTGAAAAGAAAGAGTGAAAGCAACTTGGAGGCTTTGCCATTATCTATTAAACTATTCACCGTCCTTCTTCCTACTCCATTTCTCTCTCTAATCAGTTAGGCATCTCTTCTTGATCCACTTAACCAGCTCTGAAAACTCTCAAGCTTGCAGCAAGAGATATTGAAATAAGAGGAATCAGCAGCTATGGACAGTAATGCCTCCCCTAAACTTGAGTCAGAAGAATCTTCTGAGCTCAAATCAGAGACTCAAGCATCCAAGAAAAGGTTGGTTAATGTCTGGAAGAAAACAAAAGTAGGCTGAATATACAGTTCTGATATTTGATTTGGCTGTAAACAAGTTTTCTTTTTTATTTTTTTGCACTCAACTGTTGTTAGAAAGTTTTATGTGCTGTGCATGTGGCAGGAAAATGGTTCAGAAAACTGTTGTCACGGTGAGGATAGGAGAGAAAAATGTTAGCAGGCTGAAGAATGAAGGGCCACCTTCAGATTTTTGGTCTTGGAGGAAATATGGACAAAAGCCAATTAAAGGGTCTCCATATCCAAGGTTACATTTCTTTCTCCTAGATAATCATGATATGCTTTTGATCCATATAGACCCATATTCCCATATTCCGAGTCTTTGCCCTTCTTCTTGATAACTCCAAACCCACATAGTAATTATAATCCAAAAAAACAAAGCAACCAATTTAGTGCCTCTTAGCTCTTGTTACTGTTGATAGCTAGCATTATAATCATGTTGAACTAATTAGGTGTATATTTACTCAACTTGTTTCACAGACCCCAGACAATCCAAAGGAATTAAGTGTTTTCTTAATTTATACACTAAATTTTAACTTATGCTTTCTCTCCTACCTTCAAGATCTCACAAAGCTTCCTCCAAAATCTGCAGGGGCTATTACAGGTGCAGCACATCCAAGGGCTGTTCAGCCAAGAAGCAAGTAGAGAGATGCAGAACAGATGCTTCAATGCTCATCATCACATACACCTCTACACACAACCATCCAGCTCCTGATGTAATCTCCACCACAGATTCAGTCCAAAAACCAAAAGAATCAGAACCTGAAACCACTGAAGAAGAAGAAGACATCCCAGCCACCTCAAAGGAGGAAGACCAACAACACACAGAACAGCAACACATGAATCACAATCCTACTGTGACCACTGATGATCTAGGTACTACAGCTGAAGAAAGTTTCCATTACTTGCAATCTCCAATACGGTGCCATGAAGAGATTATAATAGACCAGGAAGACCCCTTCAAAGTACTAAGCTCAGAGAAAACTTCTGACAGAATAGATCTACTCCTAGAGGAAGAGCCCCTATGCTATGCACAGCTCAAGAATTTCACAGCAAACAAATCAGAAGAGCTTGATTTTTTCGATGAGCTTGAGGAACTGCCCATGTCTTCATCTTTCTTGCATTTCACGAGGAGCATTTTATCCGATGAAATGATTCCCGTTGCTCCTTCTTGATTCAAGTGTGTTTTTTTCTTTTAGCTTCCGTGCTTGCCACCTAGGAGAATGTAACCGTAGCAGTGTTTGTTCATCATGTATGTTATATCCTGATATAACCACTTCAGTTAGATTTTCAATTCGGAATATTTTCTTTTTCTCTCTTTTATTTATATCAGGTACTCTTACTGAGGACAAAAGGGTGGTTCAAAAACATGTAAAGTTCATCACCTTGGCCGGAAAAAAGTTAGCTGGCAGAAAAAGGATATATCTTATAAATTTTCCAACATACTAAGGTAACTAAATGAAGGAAGATGATATATGGTACACCTATTTAATTACCCTTTTTATTTTATTTAGTATGTAAATAAAATTGTAAGATGATATATCATTATTAATTTTTCTATCTAAGAGATTGGAATTAAATATAATACACTCATTTCATGAGGCCCACCACATTTAATAGTTAGATGGTTTTCTTAAATATATAGTTAGGAATTCGATTTCTGACGATGTATATGGAGATAGTCTCGTTGATTTAGGCAAAATTCTTGAGTTCTACATCTCGAGCGAATCAGTCACTATTTCTAATGGTGGATAATCTATTTTCACCTAGGAAAATGTAGTACTCGCATGGGGGTTGGAGTTGGAAGACAGATGAGGATTGAGGAATGGGGTATCATTGTAGTTTATCATATGTATATTTATCAAAAGATGGCACGAGGTTCACGAGTTAAGAAAGTGTTTGGAGCACTGAGCGGGGACGAGGTGTCTCTCCTTTTTTTGGGTGCCTCATTTGATGGAAGAGAAAGTGTTAAACTTTCCTTTGGAAGTTTTCTGGCTATCATGATTCTTGAGTGCTTCATTACATAGCTGCCGCACCCTTGATGGCACTACTCATAATGAATTGTTATATGCCATGTCACTTTTTATCTCCACAATTTTTTTATGATTTTATTACTCTTATTCGGTCCCGTATGCTTTTATGTGCATTTTTCCTGCATTGATATGGGAATATGGATCAGGCTTCCTAAGAGTCCATTAGCATGTTTGATTTAATTTTTGAAAAACTCCAATTATGTACAAGTTTGGCCATTGTAAACTTCGCATAAATCATAATTTTGGGTTTCAAAAAGTAAACCATCCATTTTGTATGAAGCTTAAATTTTAAGATCTTTCACAAGTTGATAGGTTCTACAAGATGCCAAACTCTCCAAACGGATCCCTCCTGTAAACATTGGCCTCACTCAGTCACTCCAATATACACGCTAAAAATATGGCTTTTTGTTTCGAGAAATGTCTTCTTTATATACTGTGCTTGCATATATTAATCCAAATTGGAGAACCATTGTTTGGTTGAGTGAAAAAAAAAAAGAGACATTGAAAGGAAAGAAATCAATTTCCTCTGTATGATTTGCAAGGAAAACTGAGAGAAAAGAATAAAATGTGAAAAGAGACTTATGAGATTCACTGTACGCGCGCGGCACACACCCACACACATATAGTTTTCTTTTAAAAGTGGGTGGAAAATCTTACCCAAAAAAAATGGATGAAAAATAGAAGGAAAGAGAATTTAAAGGCTCACTTGTCATTTACCATATTTTTTTTTTATTTTTTCTAAAAAGAAAAAAGAAAAAGAAAGCTCTTTTTTTTTTTCTATTTTCTTTGCTCTTGCCTAAATATATTGGTGGGAAATAAAAATCCACTCATTCTCTTTATCTCATTTCCTTTCCCCTCATTTTGTTTCTGCAACCAAGCATAGTGAGTGTTGAATACAATATTAACTAAAAAAAATTTTACATCAATAATGAAGACTAAATATTGATTCAACCCCAAGGGTTTGACTGAATAGAGTAAGATAGGATATTTTATGAAATAAGTTGTAAGTTCAATCCCCCACTTATCTCGTTAGGGTGATAAATGTAAGATCCTTTATAAAACTTTTTAAGTCTGATGACTTTCTGTCTTCTAGAATGGAGGAGTTATATATACATATATATATTCAACACTCATATATCTGAAACTTATTTTGACGGTGATTCACATAAATTGAATAATACGATTATACAAGATATACGAATAACATTACTATTTGGTTTCTGTCACCAAAAATATCTTTTCGTTTTGGTAAGCCGTGCCTTTGCGCATGCTTCATGGGAAAAACTGAAAAAGTATAGCAATTAAATTCTTTTAAGATAAAATCTATCTGAAAGATGTTATGAGGTGAATATAACTACGCCATCATTCCTGCACTCATTATTTTTTTTAAAGGGAAAAATTAACCGCAAACTATATAACCGTAACCTTGTTTTTGCCTAATCTAGTAACGCTCCTCCCCATACCCCTGAGCACGTGGTTTCTGGACTTACTTTCCTGCAAGATATTTGGTGCACCGGGAAGTAGGATACAGTGAAAAGATAACGTGTATAAATATTCAATTTTTTAAGGTGAGATTAGGTACACTAACTCGATGATTATCAAATTTTAGGGGGGGTATACAATTAAATAAAGACATGTGAGACGTTAATTTAACTCCTAAAACATTTTTATCATCAAATAAGTCTCTAAAATTTAATTGTCATATCAAATTAGTCCATGAATATTTTAGATATAAAATCAAATAGGTCTCTAAAACTTAAAATATAACATTATTTTAATCCCTAAAACATGCATGACATCAAATAATTATTTTGCTTTTCATTAAAGTATAAATTCTAAAAAAGAATTTAGGGTGCATTTATCAGTAATTTTTTTAATAGAAAAACAATTTTTCCCAACTATAAATTATCTTTCTCATAACTCAAACTAAAAAAATGATTAAAATAGGGAGTACAGACATATAGGGACTGAGAACTGCGTAGAGAGAGTTGGAGATGTGAATAAGAGGATTTTGTCAGTTAAAAACATGATAAAGTTTGTTTCTAATGCTATCTTAAAACTTCCCCTACAACAAAAATCTATAGAAAGATGGTTTTCAAAGTTCTGCGTTGGGCAGTTGCTGACACGTCACCTAATTGGAGAGTTGGAACCGATACGCCTAGTCCTTTCAGTAGTAACAAATTGCCCTGCAATGGTGTCATAAAAATATGATTCCATCACCCATATAGCTTTATAGGACGCCACCAAATCAAATAATGAAGTCAATTACAACCATACAACAAAAATAACGCCATTATTATCTCAAAAAATAAATCTTCAGAAAGACCATCTAATTAGTTTCTCTTAAGAGAATTACAAACAAAAGCCAAAAAAAGTAGTCCCAATCACTCGATCATCACAACTGAGAAAAGATGCTTGAGGGAAAAAGCAGATCCTAGATTCAATTTTATCTCAACTTTTATGTATAGGATTACATGTATTTCAACATGGTAACAAAATTCAGTTGGACTCAGCAGCCAAATAGATTGTTCTTGTTTAACAATATGCTTCTATGGTTTTACCTGGCAATGAAAGAATAGTCTTGGGCTCAAACGCTAGCCCGATCTTTACCCTCTGCTGCAGCCTCTAATGGCTGGAGAGCTTTGAGAGGATTCATTATGACACCATCTATCAGTCCATATTCTTTGGCTTCTTTTGCACTCATGAAAAAATCACGGTCTGTATCCTGGTTGATCTTTTCTAAGCTTTGGCCAGTATGGTAAGAAAGATATCCATTCAGGTTAGCCTTATGATGCAGCATTTCATTTGCCTGAAGATCATGACTGATAATTAATTTTCCCTACTAATAATTATATAGAAGAGATTATGATACTTAAAAATAAGCCATTTATAGTTGCAAACTGCAGAAATTAAGTTAAATCTCCAACAAAATTTTCTCTCCATCAATAAAGACAAATTTGAGTCTTTCAAAATGCCAGAACATTTATTCAATTTCAGTCACTTAGCTAGCTTTACAATAATAAAAGTATACAAAACTTTAGAAGTAAACAAGAGGTCTATGCAATCAAAATAGCAAGGAAGAAATTGGCCCCTATACCTGAATATCTATGTCAGTTTGCCCTCCCTGAGCTCCACCAAGTGGCTGATGAATCATTATCCGTGAATTTGGCAAGCTGTATCTCTTTCCTTTGGAAGGGAGGAAGATATATGAAGTTAGAAAGAAGCATTCTTCTTTTATGGAGATAACAAGAAAAATGAGAAACACCAAAAGCAAAAAACACGGAACAAATACATACAGTGATTGCATGTTAGAGGAATCATTACCTTTGGTCCCAGCACTAAGCAGAAAAGCACCCATACTGTTCATGGAAAGTTTAACATAAAATAAATATGGATGGGTGATAAGATTTATTCAAAAGCCAAAAGTAAAAAGCATACAATCAGCCATCAATCAATTTCAGCACCAAATTATCAATGCAAAAGAGGGATTAAAGTTCTTGGAACCATTCCATGTGCATATCATCATAGAATTAAAATTCTTCTAGCATACAATAAGATCAAGACTTGATAAAGCTTGTACTGGTAATAAATTAAGGTGATCTAACCAAGAAGAAGAATTAAGCATTACCTTGCAGCTAATCCAACACAAACAGTGGACACATCAGGTCGGATATGCCTCATTGTATCAAATATTGCCATGCCTAACCAAAAAAGAGAAATGAACACATCAGCTTTTCAAATAAAATAACAAATTCCTTTCATACATCTAATGCAAGGCAGGTTTGCATAAAATCTATAGTCATTACCAGCTGTAACTGATCCTCCAGGAGAATTTACATACATGACAATATCCTGTTCAACGTATAACAAAATTATAGTTGATATAGTGGCTTGCATGACAAAAAGAAATTGAGTTTAACACAATAGAAATTAGAAAACATCAAAACATTAAAGACAGGTTTAAGGTAATAATATTCAAACTAAAATGAGGGAAAACCAGGATAAAAACCTTGTGAGGATCAACAGCATCAAGATAAAGAAGCTGAGCAACTATGATGTTTGCCATGTCATCATCAACTGCTCCACCACAACGTATTATCCTCTAAACTCCAAAACATATCATTAGCTAGTTGAAAGACTAATTTACCAAACAGCAGCTGAATAGCCAACCACAAGTTAAAAAAAAAATGGCATACATATTGAAAAAGCTGACTAATAACGCTCTGGAAACGCTCCTGCACCATGGGGGGTGGTCCTTGTCCTTGTGCATATGCAGGGATATAAGGGGAAGATGGTACTTGCAAATCATCCCTTCAACGATAGTAGCAAAAGTCACTATATAAGACACATAAAATCTAAAACCTAAAAACAAAATCAAATAGCAAGACAAAATAAATACACCTTATGGACCAAATACCCTGGTGTGAACTCCTCTGAGGTGCCCAAAATTCATTAGCATACACAGCTTTCACAGGAGATTTTTGAGTAATATTTTTACTCCCTACCAATTTCCTGCAACACATAGCAGGGCTTCAAGAGAATGTTCTAGTGTCCTTCATGGTAAAAAATTACAATAAAAAAAAATTGGAAAATTGATGGGTTATGCGTTCCTAACAAGTCAAGGTAATTTTTTTTTAAAAAAAAAAAGACACTTGGTGAAAGAATTAGGGTAATTATGTATAAACCCTAAACCTGGATTCTCTAGAAATGAAATCTAACTGCAAAAAAGCGTAGAACTTTACAATTCAGATTATGTGGGTATTTCAGCAAAGTAATAATAATAAACAATAATTAAGAATTTGAAGTGTAGAGATTACCAGGAGAAGCGGGAAGGTAGTGGCGCAATAGAAAGGTTGTGAGAGTGAGAAGAAGAAGAAGAAGAAGAAGAAGAAGAAGGAGGGGTGGATGAAAGAAGAAGTGAGTTCAACCAAAGAGAGGATGCGTGCGCCATTCTTCGATTTGCTTTATTCCTTCCTTCCTTCAACAACACTATCTATCAACTATCTTATGTGCTTATCTTGTGTATAATATTTTTCGGAGTATGTATTTGACTGATTGCTCGTGTTGCAGTGCTATGCTACGCACCTTAGTTTAAGTTATACACGGTACGGTATGACCGTATGAGGTATGTGTCTCTCGCCTGAATGAAGATTTCCTTTCGGGCCAAATTACACTCAAACCCTAAACTGATAATATTTGTTATGTGATAGAGAAATTTTATAAATTAAAAAAAATTACTTTAATAATTTCATAAATTCAAATATCTTTTAGTAAATTTTATAATTAAATATGAGGCAGTTTAAATTTAACTAAAACTCAGAAAAAATAAGTATAATTTGCCCCTTTCTATACATTTTGTACTTTTCGGTTGATTTTACTTCCATTTGAAAATATGACAAGATGTACAATTTCATGCTAACAATGAAAAAAATAAAAAATAAAAAAACTATACTAATGCTCCTTAAGATTATACACCTCTTTTGGTACAAGATATTCTTTCACTCCTCCTTATGGAGCAAAAATAAGGGTTTAGGGTTTAAAGACCTCCTCTATATATCATCTTCATCTTTCACACTTCCAAGAGTTTTATCAGTTTTTATTTCTCACAACTATGTGTAAGATGTAAGAATCTTCATCATCTAAGTATATCAGGATAAGTATAATTAATTTTTTCTGAAATCGATTAGGATAATAACTTATGACTAAACGTATTAATTGAAAGAGAATTTTAAAGTGATTTGTTTTGTTTAAATTTTATAAGAAATTAATTTTATATAAAATCATATAAGAAGGTGTATTTATATTATGTAATATTTAAAATATATTATGACTCTAAATCAAGTTGCACTAACAAGTAGAATCCTCAAAAATAATATATTTTTCTATCATTAATATAAATTAATTAATTAAAAATTATAATAAATTTGATCTGTACTTAGCAAATAAAATAACATTGAAAATAATTTTTAGAAAAAATGTTTTTGAAAAGAATCAATCTTTTCCCTAATATGAACTCAGTAAATAACCAAATATATGAAACTAATTCATGCATCGCCGGGCGATTTACAGGATTGCCACTGAAGTGAAAACCATCATCATACTGAAAACTATGAATGATAAAACAAATGAGCAACCGCAACGTAAGCTCTCAAGTATCAACCACATAATTGCTCGATGCTGCGATATAACTGGCATAACCCTGTAATAATGATATAGGATTATTGGAAACATCAAAGATAATAACATTGGATTACCAATTACTTTAAAAGCTCTGATCATGCATTCTAATAATCTCATAGAAATCCCTCTGATTTTCCATTTTGCAAGTAATGCCAAAATGACTTCTACATATCTAGTATTTCTACTTCTCGAAGCCAGAGTAATAAACGATACTAGACAGGTTTTATCCATGCTCTGTACACATTTCCAATTAACTGGATAGCCTTACTGCAAAGCCTCTTGTATCTTATGCCAGTTTAAAAGTATGTATAATAGGGCAAATAATGAGCTCTGTACCAAAAGCTCAACAGATACTTGCTCTAATATAAAGCCTATACTTAATTACTAAAGATAAAAACATCGATGGAGTCATATAACTGGCACAGGCCTGTGATACTGTGATAGATCATTGACAATATCAACCGCTAGTTTCGGCCGCTGTCTTCTCCTGGACAGCCTTGTAGAATTCGAGACTGCAAAGAGGAAGCTTTGATTTTGAATCCCGATACTTATATGGATTGTTACAAGATGGACCAGCACACTTTTCACGCGGGGGAGGATAACTGAAACAATATGTAATGATATCATTAGCAGGGAAAGATAGTTTTGACTTGCTTGCCAAACAAACTTATAACTTGAGTTTTCAACTCCTGACCCATGTTCATTTTTGTGTCAAAGTCAGGGAAAAGCTTAAGCCATAGGCAAACACTCAGATTTTTCATAAACATGACAGTGTAACACCAATTTTCATATTTCTAAATTTCGGCCTCCTTATTTTATTCGCCAAACATATAAAAAAGCTCTCATCAAGAAGAAAGCTGAACATGGCCCACACATCAAATTAGCAAAGAAATAACTTAAATGTGAGTATCTAACTGCTAACCAATATTATTGACAAAATCATGGGAACAGCTTAGGCCAGAGAGAAAAAAAAAAAGACGTCCCAGTGCACTAGTTTTCCAGCAGGTGGGGTCTTGGGAAGGTAGATGTACGCAACCTTATCCTTGCTTTGCAAAGAGAAAACACTAATATAGTAATATTTCTTTCTTGGTCAATAAAATCAGTTTTCATTCCTTTCATTTTCTTTACAGCATTGGCCCATTTTATTTGCCAAACATATCAAAACAAGTTACCAGGAAGACAGTCAAACAGGTCCCATACAAAAAATTAGCAGAGCCTGATACCTGACGGGTTTCGAGTTCAAAATGCTAGGGAGCCCCATTTCCTCAGGAAAAGTCAACCGTCCCCGTAGGACCCATCACATATCTGATGGTGTTTGATGCAAGCATTTTTGCATTGGCTGCCTTCTCCTGCAAAGAAAAATTAAAAACTGAATGCTGTAACAAAGAAATTGAAATAGTGTGTGGGAAATTAATATAGTGCTGCAAAACCTGTGCCAGTTCTTCTTGGCGCTTTTTCATTTTCTCTTCTTGCTTCTTCCTACTGGAGTCTTGGCCAAGTATTTTTCTGATAGCTTCAGCCTACAAAATGAATTCAAATGGACTTGCCGTTCTGCATAAAATCAGTCATAATGAGCAAGAGGACCGTAATTTGGAGAGAAGAACAAACCTCAGATTCCCCGGCAGCCTTTTCAACTTGCATTCTACGCTTTTGAGCAGCCTCAGCTTTCTTTAGTTGCTGCTCCACTTCTGAAAGCTTCTCCTTGTGCTCTGTAGTTAGGAGTTAGGACATCCAATTACAAATTAAGCTACGTGGTTGATGAACGTGGTATGAAATTGATGGAGGAAAATAAAGAACAGATAAATGCTTACTTCTAGGCGGGGCAGGAGGCAATCCATTGGGAAACTAGATTAAACTTGCACCGGTTGCTGAGGCATCCTTGCTTGATTGAAGGGCTCATTGACACGTTGTAAGAGTCATTTCCCTCTTACCGTCCATCAATACATCAACAGATTCCTTCCTCTGTTTTTTCTTTTTCTTGTCCTCAAGCTCACTATCAGAACCTGACTCCTCTTCAGCCTCATAATCAGTGTCCTCATACACTCTATCAGATCTAGACCTTTTCTTACCATCTTTGCCTGACCTCGATGAGGCAGCATTTTCCAAACGAGATACACTAGAGAGTTTGTGATGTTTCTTGACCAATTCTTCTTCATCTCAATACACTGCAGAAACTTTTGACGTTTTCAGCTTTTCCAAATACCGAATCTCATCATCCTCATTGTCATCATCACCAAATTCCCTATCAAGTACACGTCTTTTTGGTACTCGCTTGCTCTTACGAACTGGTTCAGATCTGTCTCCTTGCTTTCCAGATGTGTTCTTTCCAGATGTCCTCCCCATCAATGACTCCTCCTTCCCAAGACCAAAACAACCCCTAGAGAAATCCTTCCAGGGAAGGCCTTGTAAGCTACCCCTCTTTTCAGATGGAGAATGATTATCGTCTGAATGAATCTGCGATAACACAATTGGATGAGAACAATCAAACAGGATTCTATAAGTTAAAAAAAGAAAAGAGAAATTATAGATAAGGAATCAAGAGCAGAAATATTCTTCGATGAAAGTAAGATCTAAATATTCAGTACCGTCCTCGCAGACAGGTCAGAAAAGATAAGCCTCGATAATACTGTGAAATGAAGTTTTATAGAAATTTCTCACCTGCTAATGACAAATTCTGAAAATGTCAAATATCTAATGAGTAATACCCTTATAAGGTATCAAGGACCAACTAAGCTTTTAGGTGAAAGCACTTAAATGGCCATAAATTTCTAACACAGCACTTCACATGTGAGCTCTTTGGACATAAAGCATGGACAATGCTAGGGCCTACTTTACCTTGTGTAGAATTTAACTTAACTACGAAGAATATAGACACCAAGGATTGAGTTTCTAATTACTTGGCCATAAAGGCCCTCATAACACTTAAGCTTTTTGGTGGAAGCATTTCAATGGAATGACATCTCTAACATTTACTACATCTGTTGACGAATAAGATGCTATAATAAACTCTGACATAAGCTATGGTTACATCCAAAAGAGAAGTACCTGTTGCTTTTGGCGTGGTCTGGAGGCATCTGATGAACGTGAGGTCTTTGTAGTCGGTCCGTTTCCTGAAGAGCCGTTGGATGAAGAATTGGCTTGAATAGTACGTGTCACGTTACCCACCTTAAGTTTAACCTTTTTAACCCTGTTCTCATTCCCCAATCCATCCTGGGAGACACCAAACTGCCCCGAACTCATAGTCTTAGGATTCCTTCCACCATATGCATCTGCATTTCTTGATTCTGATTCAGAGCTATCCTTCGATTTGCTAGATCCTTTCCAATTATCCGGAGCAAGAACGTCCTAACTGCAGCGTTTATTATACAAATCACTCCTACTAGGCTCATTATTATAAAACGTATGAAATCCTCCATCCTTCCTACTCTTCCTATGGGATTTGTCATCTTCAGCTCCAGTAGCAGCAGAGCCTGAGATACACAATGGTTAAGACTGAATTCTTTTCTCCTGGAATGACCATCATAGGCAGTGATCTCATCACTAGAGGCCTTGCCAGCATCCTCCGAAGGCGGCGTTGACGACAAGGGAGACAGCTCATGGCCTTCAGAAACAGGCTGTGAATCAGGCAATGGCCTACGCGAAGTCTGACTCCTCTTCCTCCTAACAGCATTGCTGAGGCCGTCAAACCGGGTACCATCCAAATCCTCCATCTAATGACTTGTTAATTTCTTGTTTATACTCTTAGTCACAATTTTCCGATAAACCCTTTAACTACGGCTGAAGGAAAACCCTCATAAACCACAATTATCCCCGGCTGCAGTAGAATAATATAAACCATCAGGAATCACATCACATTGATCATTCATAGAAAAATAAAAATAAAAATAAAATACACTAGTTCCAATGCAACCGAACCTAACCGCCTTCTTCTAGAATAAAAAAAATTAACTTGAACAAGGTACAACTCAGTTGAATTCCAATTAAGATCAGTGTTTATGCCCGATTTCAAGATTTAATTTTGAATTCACTACAACACTTGATGCAGCATTTCCTATCTCGTGTTGCGGTTCCGTCACATTGACAAACCGACCGTACTAAATTTCGAAAATTAAGTTCCTTCGTTTAAGAAACCAACAAACCAAAAACAAAAAAGAAGAAATTTGAAACCTAGCACGGAATTAGAAGAAGGAGCAACGACATAAACATAACGAAAGCGAAACGATAGAGCGAAATCCAGAAGAAGCATGGTGAATGAGACCTCAGTGGCAGTGGTGGTAAAAGAATTTAGCGTCTCTGTTGCGGCAGCGAACTTAGTGTGATAGGGTTTGATCGAAGCGGCAGGAATTGGAGCGAGCGAGTAACGCCTTCTTCTTCTTCTTTTGTTGTTGTGTTGTGCCTTGGAGTGGAGGGGATTATTGGGTGGGCCTGCGGAAGCGGGAGTATGGAAGCTCGCTCGCGGCTTTGGTGTGTGGGGCGCGGGTTTTGGGAAGAAAAAAAGGGGAAGGAAGATGAAGAAGACAACGTACAAGAGAGGGAATCTTGTAAGTAATACAACCAAATTCATCTGCTGCTGATTCATTCTTCAGAAACAACAAACCATAATAGGAAGACACATGAACTCAAAGGTTCAATGCGATGCGTGGATATTGCATACCCAACGCCAACGTTTATCTCTCATACATTTTTATATATCTTACTATCACAATAACCAATTCTATCTTTTGCCCTTTTGTGTGTGTGTGTGTGTGTATATTGTAAATTTGTAATATTGATGGAGGTAATTCTTCCCAAAGTCACAACTCAATTTTTTAACTTTTGTTTTACTTTTATCCTCGTCTCATCCCAATACCACCCTTTTCTGACTCGAATTTTATGTTATGATGATAAATATATCAATTCATTTGAATTTAAATTGGATTTAACTGGGATATGCTGATAGTATAGAAAAGTTTCATACAGTCATCCAATCATATAATGATACATAAGCAAATATGATTACTTTTTTACCTCATTACTTGAAAAGTCATATAAAAGAAGATATTTGATTAGATGATAGTGTAAAAGAGTTTTATATTATCAGTGTATCAAAATTAAACTCATTTAGATTTTAGCTACCTAATGAATATATTTTTCTCATCTAAAATATTTATATTACTTTTTTTTTATGATTATTATAGTTGCAAAATTCAAAAGAATCGAGGCCATTCAATTTTGTAATATTAACTTCGTTATTTTATCTTAAGTTTAATTTTTTAACTTCATAATTTTATCTAAGGATAATTAATCTCTCACTTTTGTACTTTACTAATTTTATTTGCACTGATTTGGTATTGTTATTAGTATTTTAACTACACAAATGTAGGTAATTATTAAATCAGTAGTTATAAACCATAATTTGACGCTTTCTTACAATTTTATCAACACAATTATTGCATAGAATTTAATCGATGCATGCTTTTGAAAGATGGTAATTGAATTATTGATATATAATTTCTTAGTATTACTTACAACATAGAACAGAGTCCAGGAGAGAATTAGTACAGAAGGAAATGTAAATAAGGTTAAGGTTCATCAACTTGAGAGTAAACAACAGAGATCTTTTAAGGTATGTGTTACATACCGTAATACTGATGGTCCTCCGATTGTATGGACGGTGGCTTGGCTGGATGCTTTTCCTCTCCTTATGATGGTTCTAGCGCTAGGGGTGGGTACCTACAAAAGAACTTCGATGCCCAAGTCAATGGGAGTAGTTAAAAAGGGAGAAGGACAATTGAAATGAATGGTTTAAGGCTAAATTGTATTGTACGAAAGGTACAAAAACCGTTAGGGGATCCTTCTAGAAGATGCATCAGGACTCGCGCTCATCATGTGCTCAATTCGCTTTTGTCCTGGGCTCATCGCCCTCAATGGACTCCTCAAGGTATCTTGTAATGATGTCGGGAAAATGCCTCTAAAGTCCCCCTACGCTCTGGTTCAAAGCTTCTTGCCATTTGTGCCATTCATCGAGTTCTGATGACTGCAATCTCCATTCCATGATACCCATTTGGGCGCAACCCTCGAGCTTCGCGTGTAATGCCCGGTGATGAAGGCGGAGGTAATCGCCTGTACAAGAAAGCACAGACAAGGAACGGTTCTTGGCAGGCTTCTAAGTGAAGGGGTACATAAATGAACGGATTACACACCTGAATGAAAGAGATCATGAGACTGTGTAGGTATGGGACTATACAATTAAGAATGACTTATATGAATTGATTGGTACTATCTATACCAACAAAATGCATCTTCTTTTCAGCAGCTCATCACCAAAGAAATCCATGGTTAAGTGTGTTTGACTTGAAGAAATTTTGGATGGGTGACCTCCTGGAAAGTTTTCCCAGGAAGCTTGTGAGTAAGGGCACAACATGCTGAGAAGACCCGTGTTGATTATTTCCCAAATTCCGTGTTCCGAGGTGGTGGATAATAAGAGTTTGAAACTCTTAATCAAATTGTTTGCTATCCATACAAATGTGGCTCCTTTTTTATAGCAGAAATCAGGAAAACACTATTTTCATTCATAGTCAACTATAATTTTTGGGTTGTCCTAAAATACACTTTAGTCTCTTTCACAATTAAACTCTCCCAATGTTTCAAACCCACCATTTCTCAACAACACACATAACCTTACACTCAGCAACATCATTAATAACCATTCCGAAACAATTCAATCTCAAAGTCATAGTAAACCAAAATCAAAACCCCAACCAACACATTCATCAACCAAGCAACTCCAAACCACGACTCCTAGAACCTAAAAAACCAAGCCAAAGACCAAAAAACCAAATTTAGAAATTTTTTTCTTTAAAAAAAGGAGAGAGTGAAGGAGAAGCCACGGAGGTCATGCGCCAACACCGTCGCCGGAACCATTCATCACTGCCAAGGCTCGTGACCTCTTCGGACTCCCAGTTGCTATGACTCCCAGCACCACCGCCATGAGATCTTGTCTAGAACCACTGCAAGAGAAACTGGTAAGAGAGAGAAAGTCCTTACCTGCACCACCGCCTCATCTTGAACTGGAGCCTAAATTGCACACCCGACAGCGGCACCGCCACAGCCGTGTTGTAGGTGCCGCACGCAGGAGGACCATTGAACGGCGTCTCTGCAAAGCCTCCCCTCCCACTATCGCCTGTCGCATCTTTGCCCCTTTATAGTCATCACCATCGCCACCGCGAATCCCAGCGTAAGAAACTCGAGCCACTTGTCCTCCGTCATCGGTGAGCCACCCGTGCTGGAGAGCCTGCCACTGCTTCCTACTGGATCACGCATTCCTGCTCCACTCCAAATTGGTTTTGCATTTGGACCTGCCTTCTCTTGTCTCCTCATTTTGTTTCCAATAGTCCAAGACCAACACGATGTTGGGTTTGCATTCAAATCTATAACATGACGTTGGGTTCACTTTCAGATCTATAACATGACGTTAGGTTCACTTTCAGATCTATAACACCAACAAGATCAGCCTTCTTCCTCATTTTCTCCTTCTAGTTAGTGCCAACTCTAATCCCAGCCGACTGAAGCAACTATCAGGCGTGGCTTGCCTTTGTTCAACAAAAGAAGGAAAACTTGAAGGGTGGCTTGCAAAGGTCAACAACAGTAGAAAGAAAAAAAAAAAAAACTTCCTATACAACCGAAAGCACAAAAGTAGATGGGGAATTGTTGTGCGTTGTTATGCACAATGGCTTTTGAGTCTCTATAAATAGAGGCCAATGCCAACGGAGGAAAGCATTCAGAGTTGAGACGCATTTCCTCAGCTGTATAGAAAGAAGTAGTATAGGCTTCTTGTAGTGAGAGAAAAATAGAGAGAGTGTGTAAGAAAATTCCAAGAATGTAGTGTGAGTATACACTAGGGGTTTTGGGTATATTCTCTAGATCTCTGTAATATTATAAATTGTAGTAAGAGAGAGTCTCACTGAAGATACACTATATTGTAATTACATTTAAATATAGTGGAGTGTTTTTTAGAGTTTGACATGTGGCTTTTCCCTCAAAATTACAGAAAGGTTTTCCATGTTAAAATATTGGTATGCAATTCTCTTTATCTATTTTGTTTATGTGAATAGTAATGAGTACTATTCATAAATAGTGAAGCGGGTCCCACTACATAGTACTATTCCTATGAATAGTGATATGGACCCCACTACAGATTACTATTCACTATGCTCCATTTTTTTCGTCTCTTCAATTTAGGCGCGCTTCTGCTCACATCCATAAAATATTTATTACACTTGGGGTATACCCAACTCTAATGATACCATAACAGCAACAATCAAGGTTCTTGGAGTTCCAAGTTTATTCTTATTTGACTTTTGTTGTCAAGATAAAAGGGTATTTTAGGGTAACTAGAAAAAAGGTTGGTGAATGGGAGTGACAATAGCAAAAAAGAAGTGGCAATAGTCAGAATCATTGAAAATATTTTTGTTTGATAATTGAAGTCATGGAAAAGATTATGCATGATGAAAATAACGTGTCAATTGTTACCTTTGTTGATATTAGTTCATTATTTTTTTTTTCCCTTTAACACTAACTACTGCAAACTAACATTGATATGACATAGTCACACATAATGAGTATTATATTATAATCATTAATCAACAATATAGGACATGATTAAAAGATAGAATTTCCTAACAAAAAATAAACATTATTCTCTCAAATAAATCCTTCTGAAAAACTCACTTATTAGTGTATACTTTTTGATAAAAGATCCTCTAAAATGAGGATATTTGCTTTAAAGAGTAAAATGAGCAATTTTACTATTAGATTAATTGAGTGAAATGCTTTCAACTTTATTGATTCAAAGATAAAATCTCCTTATTTTACTTTCTAAATTGAGATACTCACTTGACTCTAGAGGATCCAAATCCATATTTTTTGTCTGTTATAAGATCAAAATATAGGCCAATTCCTCGTTAAATTTGTTGTATTTCGTCGTGTAAAAGAGCACACGGAACAATGTATAACAACGACGAAGATACGACTCGTGGGTTAACAATGGTCACTGCAACCTTCTCTCATGATTTCCAATATTATATATTATTAATTGGCACGATTTAAATCAAAAGAACTGGTTACGTTTATTAACCAACCCGTCCATGATGGCCATGCAATTCCCCCCTAGCTGATAAACAGTTTTGGTGTCATCAGCAAAAGGGTTGACAACTCCAGGAGTCTCAGCAAAAGCATCCTCACATGAAGACCTATCTGCCAAAACGGAGCTGAACTTGTAGTAAGCATCAACAACATTCTGCTGACGCAATAGTTCCAAGGCTTCTTTGATGGTGTCAACCATGTTGTCATAACTCTTCTGGCATATGTTAAGGACATCAAGTGCACCCTTTGCGGTTTTGGGGTCAATGAGTGTTTCTGCAATGGATTTAGAAACCTTCAAGCTTTGGTTAAGGGTGGCCTCAATCTGTGTCTGAAGGGCACTGATGGGGTCAAAAGATCCTCTCACAAATGGTGAAATGGTGGCAGCACAAAGTGCAGGGTTCTCTGTGCCGGTGCAGAATTCCACGACCTTAGCCTCAGGCTTCTTGAAGAGTTGATCGGTAGCTTTTAGAATGGCTTGAATAGGGTCATGCATTGATGGGTTTGGGGCAATGGAAGGAGAGGGGCTTGGGGCCCTCACTGCAAGGCCTGATAGGAAGAGAGAAGAGAGGGACACAATGAGGAGAAGGTTCTTGTTGAAATCCATTGTCTCTCTTGTCTTTTGGAAAGCTAACCTTTTCAAAAGAGCAATAGAGACAAAGGGGTGGTTTTTTTTTTTTTTCAATTCACGATTGAAATTAGAGCAAGTAGAATGGGGTTTTATAGGTTTGAGCTTGGGGAGATACGATTTCTGGCTAGAGTGATAATGCTGAAAATAGGATGTGGGCGTTAACTGTTGTGGGCAAAATACAACACGGTTTTGTTGCTGATTATGGGTTCTCATTAGATAGTACATGTTGGCCGTAGTTTCTATTCCAATTGGGAAGGTTTGGTTTTTTGTGAGAATTAAATGTCACCACACACACACGGGCGTCCAAGCAAGGTTACGTAATTAGAAAACTACGAGTTGACTTGGTAAACTCAACGGAGTAAAGTTTTTGTTTTCCTTTTTTATTTATGTGAAAACGGAATAAAGGTTAGATGCACTTTTTCCTTCTTTGTGAGCCAAAATGGTTTCTACTTTCTAGCCACAAATTAAATGGGTGTGCTCTCTCAATGTTAATGCAAGCTGAGGATGCCATAGCATATAACGAGGCTGTCACCCAAGGTTGATATTTGCTCAAAAACACAGAGAAATAGCAACATTGACTGTGTGACAGATAAACACCAACTCGGCTTTTATAAAATTGGCAAGTCATTATAAATTTTATCCTCCCAAGCTCGAGTCAACATGCATAATTGATATATTATTATATTAAAAGGCCAACTTATGTGCTGTTTATCAATATGGTAGCAACCAACATTTGATAATTATGATAGAATAATAATTGATAACTATGTTAGCATCAACCATTTTATTAAAACCTATTGATTAATCATAACACACTAATTGCAATACCAAATTAAGGGTTCAACATAATTTCATCATTTTCACTCTTTTCATCTTGAGTGACTTGTGCAATAACAAATTTTATAATGCCTTCAGAATATTTTTATGAGTTCGGATTTTAGAGGAAAATATATGCAAAGAAAATGTTCATGGTATAAGGTTTTAAAATTTTATGACACAAGCCCTCCTTCATTTCTAAAATTCATAGTCACAAACATACCTTAAAGACGCATTGTTTGATCCTCGCAGTTCAAGGACCACCAAGGTCGTGTTGAAGAAACTTCCCAAAAGATAAATAGAACTCTTGATGACCAATGTCAGGACTACAATCAACTGATGAACCATTTGGCTAATTTAGTTCTATTTATACAAGCTATATTAGCCAAACCATCTTTAACTAACTCATTTGCTAACTAACTAAACTATTACTTATTACAACCATATTAGGTACCCTCACTCTCACCAACAACAAAAAGCTTCCATCACTTGGGAAAATTCCACGGCTAACGGTTCCACCTTTAGCCGTAAAGGGTGGATTTGTGGGTGGCTTGAATTTCTTCAGAGAAAAAAATCTTCATCGTCCTTCATGAAGATCTTCAGAGAAAACCACCGTCCTAGAAATGTTGTCATTTTCAAAGGCGCTCAGACCAGAGTAAGGACCCGAAGAGAACATTGAAGATGTCCCATCAAACTCAAATGTGCTAGAGGACTGTCTCATGTTGGCCCGTGTATTGGTTGATGGTAACATGGAATCCTGGTATTCTGTGATGCGCTGCACCATTTTGAGTGACTGCACCACTTCACCCATTGTGGGTCGTTGGCTTGCTTCTGGTGCAACACAGGCTGCAGCAATAGTGCAAACGCGTACAAAATCTTCCTTTGGATACTTTCCCCCAAGTTTTGGATCAGCAATCTCTTCCAACCTGTCCTTATCTCTAAGGATTGGCCTAGCCTGAAGGGAATAATAAACTTACTGTCTAACCAATGTAAAAACTTAAAAGAACAGATTCAAGTTCAATCTTCAAACTATTGAAAGCATAAAATAGGGGAAGATGCTCTGAAATCAACAGAGAATAATGTGGGATAGTGAAGGTATGAAACTAACCCAAGTGACAAGGTTCTCTTGTCCAGTTGGCTGTGACATATCCACAGGTTTCCTTCCGGTAAGCAGCTCCAGCAAGACAACCCCATAGCTATAAACATCACTTTTAACAAGTAGGTGCCCGGTCATGGCATACTCGGGAGCTACATACCTACACAACAGTTCCAATTCATCTTAAATCTAAATTCTATGGACATAAATTTCCAACAAAGAATAGACAGATACTAACCCAAAAGTGCCCATGACACGGGTAGACAAATAATTAGCTCTGCCTTCAGGTGCCTGCTTAGCAAGACCAAAATCTGCAACTTTAGCATGAAAGTTGTTCTCAAGCAATATGTTGGATGCCTTGAAGTCTCTGTGTATTACACAGGGTTGTGAGTCTTCATGCAGGTAAGAAAGTCCTCTAGCAGCATCAAGTGCAATCTTCATTCTGGTGTCCCACTCCAAAGGACAATTTATTCCCAAGGGACCTGGGACAAATCAAGGCCAATTTCAGTAAATGCCTAAAACCTGTTTTGGGGGGCATAAACTAAAACCTGTTTTGTTGGGGGTACTACTGAGTACAACAATAGATGCAAGAAAGCATGGTATGAAAAGTTACATTACCATGAAGCCAGGCCTCCAAACTTCCATTAGGGACAAGCTCATAGCAAAGTAGATTCTGTGATGAATCACGATTGCTATAGTATCCCACTAGTTTTACAAGGTTACGGTGATGCAACCGGCTAAGCATCTCAACCTCAACCAGAAACTCTTTGTCACCCTGTTGCCCTCCACTAGTGAGCCTCTTAATTGCCACGGCAGTGCCATCATTTAAGACACCTTTGAAAACTCTACCAAACCCTCCTTCTCCAAGTACACTAGCATGTTCAAAATTGTTTGTAGCTTCTTTAAGTTCTTCATAAGCAATAAATCGTGTGCTGGATGGATGGGGAAGAGAACCCACAGCCGAAACTGTACTCTCTGTCCCCGGCTTTTCTGCTGGAATGAGAGTAAAAATTAGTAGAGGGGACTAGAGTACAATATAAAACCACACAAGATAATGGATCTTTTAACATAAAAACCAATAAAGAATCTAAAAGTAATACTACTAATATCCATGCTATGACAGACTGGAGCATCATTAGTTTTGTTATTTCATCAGCATTCGGCATGCGATTTCTTCATGAATAATACATTTTGAGGCTCATATGTTACATTTGGACCATTTATTGTTTGAAAAGTAAATCATGCCACGATAATAATCCTAAGCAGAATTAAGTTTATCAACAAAGGAAAGAAAGCCTCCACTATTTTATTCCCAAAAAGGGTTAAACCATGAGAGTTGTTGCAACTTGCAAAAGGTAATCTTCAGAGTGCCAAGTTTATGCAAAACAAGTTTGAAGATCACACAATCCCAATACAGTCCCAAAACGTCTCCATTCAACCACAATAAATAAGCTCTCAAGATTCATTTGTAACCCTTCTAGATTATCTCTCTCTCTCTCTCTCTCTCTCTATTGTGTATGTATTTTCCATGTTGTAGTTTTCCCTCCGATGCTTTCACCCTGTTTTCCTTTTCTTTGTGCCACCTTACAATTTTCTCTCTACATGGATATATTTGTCTCCATTTAATGTCTGGACTTTACACTTACTGACTTCATAATATCCAAATAATAAAAGGTGGCCAAACACATTCCAAAGCGATCTTTCACCTTTACCAGGTTGTCATAGGAATGCAAATTATTACCACTACTATTATTATTAGTTTTAAATATAAAGATCTACAATTAGAGATACTTACCAGTTTCAATGGGAGGTGTTTTTGCCTTCGGCAGCAATGTACATAAACAAAGTATAAGTATAGATATGATCGCAATGAAGAGTAAGCCAATAGCAATTCCAAGAATAAGAAACAAATTTGAATGCTTTCCACTATTTGATGAACTTGACGATGCAGCTTTAGGTGAATGATACAGAGGAGCATTCATAGGTGAAGCTGCTAAAGTAGGAGCTGCATTAACATACAAACATATGTTAATATACCTCTCTGGCATAGCCTTTTGTTTTTAAGTCCTCTATCAACCCCGACAAAAAGGAACTTGTTCAGTATTCATTGAGTTAAATAACCATAGAAAAGTATGTAGTACTGTATTAGATAAACACACAAGACCTTAAGCTGTATGCAACAGTAAAATCAGACGTGTAAACCCCACAAAAACAGATAGATAAAATATATGAGTAATGTCACGATAGATAGCACATCTCTAGCAAAATACAGACTACCATTTGAATTTAAATTTCACAATCAACAAAGAAAGAAAAACACTCAGCATTGGCAGATTTTTGCTGGTCATATTAAAAATATATGAAGAATTATATATATAATAACAGCAGTCCCATGTCATGAGTAAACAGTAGACACTTTAAGCTGGAATCATGAAATAAAACAAATGGAGATGAATGAATAAAAGAAAATATTTACAAATTATAAACACTATCTGTATAATAATCATCTAACTGTTACTTTCAATTATCAAAAATGACAAAAAGCAGCATATATCATTAGTAAAATACAGACTACAATTCGAATTTAAATTTCACAATCAACAAATAAAGAAAAACACTCTAAAACATCAGCATTGTCAGTTCTTTGCTGGTCAAATAAAAAATATATGAAGAATTATTCATATAGTGACAGCTATCCCGTGTCATGTGTAAACAGTAGATCCCTTAAGCAGGAATCATGAAATAAAACAAATGGAGATGAATGAATAAAAGAAAATCTTTACAAATTATAAACACTATCTGCATAATAATGACAAAGTATCATGATTAGGAATGACATCTTTAACAAATATAAAGGCCTGAACTTACCTGGAGAAGGAGGTGGAGGTTTGAACCATGTTATATTGAGAAGTTTGTAGTCACCCACTAACCTAGGGTCTATTTGAACCGTATGCATTAAAAGTGAGGAGTTTAGTTTAGATGCTTCACTGGCAGAGAAACTGATCCCTTTATACGGAGTAATATCCATGGACATATTTAATGTTGATAAATTGAGTAAATAAAAGTTTATCAGCTCAATCTGGGTGTTCCGCAACCCAAGCTGGGCAGCTAATTCATCAAGAAAAGCATTCCAATCAGGACTTTGGGAGACATTCAAAAGAAGAAGGTCTAGCTTTATCGGATACACACACTGGCAACTCTTACTGCCTCGTCTCAACACCATGTCTTGTTTACAGCAATCTGGAAGAATAGAATAAGCAACCGTGTCATTGTGAGTCCCTGCTTCCAAAGCCCACAAAAATCATGAAAGATAATGTAATGTGGATATTCAAAATTAAGCAGCTAGTTACAACTTACAACAAGGCATATGCCAGTTTGCTGTGGTGGGTTTGCTATAGAAAAATGAAACAAAAACATTACAAATAAAAGATAAAGATTTATCAAAAATTTTTTTAAAAAAATGGCATGACGTACTGGAAGCATAAGGAGACAATGGTGGCTGAGCCAGGGCAGAAGGGATCGCAGCTGCAGTAGAATGTATGGGAGCAATATCGTTAAAGCCAGAAATTGGACTTGGAGGTTTAAATTCACTTTTCCTCTTGAATGGTATGGAGAAATGTGAACTTCCAGGCGGTTGACCAGTACTTATGAAAGGACCATATGAAGGAGGATTGGCTGGTGAAACTGCTGCAACTGGAATACCGCGATAAAGCAAACGCCTCGACCCATGTAGATTCACTAGAAGTGGTAGATCACGAACAACCACAGAGACCAAAGGTGATGCAGCCAGTGATCCCAGTGTCTTATCATTTACACCAGAATCACCCATAAATACCAGGCAAGATAAAACAAGCAGCCATTTCAGCAACAAGCCTTGAACCTTTTTCAATACACCTGCATTATTAGTAAAAAAAGCCAAATTAAGGACACTTTACTAAACCCTAAAATGCAGAAAAATCATGACTTATGAATAACATAGCTCGATTGCAATCCTAAACGCAAAGCTTTCCATGAAGAACTTAGAAAAAAAAAAATTGCATTCAAAGTTTGAGCAGGTTATTATCCTGCATATGCCCCAAAAAATAAAAATAAAATACCACAAAAAAAAGGGGAATAACATTTCGTTCTCTCTGATGACCGTGAAAAAACGTTTGATGGGTTAGTAATTGGTAAGTATGCATCATCTTAACCTGGACAAACCTTCAATTGCTTAAATTATCGCGCATCAATAATTCCAAATCGACAAAATCTACAAGATTAACTAAATAGCAAACTCAATCAAGACCAAATTCAAACAGCTCACACTCTTCCTGTGTCATTGCTAGCGTTTGCAGATAGCTCAAGATTACTTCGCTAGTTTCCCAGGCATGCTATGCTAATTCACACACAAATGACAAAACTGAACAAGTAAAAGACCTAGACAAAAAATAAACCATAATTATTACCGATTGACATGAGCGACGCCGTTGATTGCCCCGAAAGGGTTCAGATCTACACGATTGGAAAGGAAATCAACGGCGAGGAACAAGAGAAGCGGCACTACGAGCAAGCACATCTGTTCACTGAAAACGAAGGTGGATCCAAACCGGGAAATTTCATCGAGGACAGAGTTTCTTCTTCTTCTTGGGATAGCGAGTTGCTCCGAGTCAAGCTAACCATAGCTGAGTCGAATCGGAGACAGAGAAAAACGGGAAAAAAAGTTTTTGTGACAAGTTATCGAGTGTTACCACCAGTTACTACCAGTTCCCTTGCCAGTGCCAAGTGCGGAGTTCCCCGGTTTCTTTTTTTTTTTTTTTAGGGGTGAAGTCTCATTTTTGTTGGGCTTTTATGGTTTTTTTTTTTCCGTTGCGTGCCGGAGCAGAGGCGTAGGGGGGATAGAGGGTTTTAAAAGAGGGGGCCCCAACGTCCGCCGTTAACGGATAAAGGCAGAAACTAACGGTTAGGGTCTAATGTGGGAGGGCGCGGCGTTGCTCACTTTCTTTTTTATTTTTCTTTAGTTTGTTTGCGGAGGAGTGGGGTAGTGGCTAGCGTAGTGTCGGTACTGTTGTTTGTTTGGTCATTAGCCGTTGATGAACGGTCATAGGGCATAATCTTGTGGAAGCAGCTTTGACTTTGTGGCTGCCGTTGCCATTACAAGCCTTCCACGATTTCGGGGTGGGGCATGGATTTCGGTTTGTGGTTGGGCAATTTGAGTGATTTTTGGACTTAATTTCGCTCTTCAAGTCCTAATCGTGGAAAGTTTTGGATTAGTTCGTTTTAGAGCCTTTTGTTCATTTTTATTTTCAACTCAAGTAGAAGAAATACTTAAGTGTACAGGACTAACAGATATGATTTCATCGGATTTATTCGCTAATTAATATATAAATTTTATAGGTCATTATTATCTTTTATTTTTCTTTGTATTTTTAATGCAATAGCTAATTTGTTAATAAATAAATTAAGTAAAATAAATATTTTATCTTGCTTTAAGAATGCTTAAAAATTTATCCAAAGTGATGTGTATGGGAGGTTAGGTTGACGTTGAATCCATGATTTTATTATTAACTAGTGATTTATGTGATGATTTTATTACTAATTGGTCATTAACAAAGGGAATACCCAAGAATCAAATCACTTTGTGCTTAAGAATTTAATTTTAATGTATTGAAAAATATAAAAATATTTATAATCATTAAATGATATATTATTACATCACTAAATATTGTTGATTCTTACATCAATTATTTTAAAAAATTAAAATACAAATAAAATGATTTGATTGCATTATAAAACTATCTATAGTACATTGTAAATTGTGTGAAAGTATATGTTTATAGGATGTTTCTCCGATATCAAATATTTTTTTGGATATCAGTATCCATATGCTTTCAACAACTTTTACTTTGATCAATTACAATGTAGCACATGTATATTGGTTTAAAATATTATTTTCAAAAGTTTCAAATCTGTTATCAATTTTTTTAATATTTTATTTAAGTCTCAAATAACTGATACTATCTTCATCCTCATTCATTCATGAACACCTTGAAAAGCTTCTCTCTTATTCATCCATGGAGAAAGTATATGAATGAATCAAATTGTAACAAAGCTCTTGATAGTTTCCACAAAAATGCTATATATTTTAGCAATATAGTATAAAATAAACAAAGGCCACACTACAGCTAAGAACCAAACCCCTAAAACTGCAAGTGTGTGGCTCCCTTATATCAGAAGATTGAACATGTTACAGTGTCAAAATAAAACAAAATTTTATCACCTATCCCTTTTCCATTACAAACCAATTCTAAATAACCAAAACTAAAAATCACGTAATAGGCTCAGAAAAAAGTTCACAATAAGATCAACAAAGAAGATTTAGAAAATAATTCTTCAAATTGGAAACAAGGGCCAACAAAAAGAAATTGGGGGAAAAAGTAGGAAAGACATAAGAATAATAAATCGTTGTCACCAATAAGAAGAAGCTTGATGAGGTAAACATAATCTGCACAAGCCCTTTAATGGTGTTTGGAAACAAGGAGGCAATGACAACAAAGAAATGAAAATGAATTTTCTTCAAAATACATGTAATTTATATGTTTACAGGTTACCAATTATTAGAATAATTAAAATATAAATGAGCTAATCATTGACTAACACATTGATAGGGTACCGGTACTTGTATTTTGTTATGGGTACCAAAGGAAGAACCATGTTTATAACATATAATATGATGTTAGTGTCTCGTATCACTTAAAAGTATGTCTATATAATACTTAGGCAACTCTCTTCTCACGAACTAGCTTTAGGGTAAGTTAAACCCAAATCTTAAGACAATATTAGAACCTTTGCTGTATTTTATGTTGAATTATTGCAACTAATTGGGTAGTTAATTGAACTAGAGTCCTTGTATCATTACAATCCCGTCGAAGGGTCCCATATCACAATATACAAGACTTTCCAACGTGATAGAGAAAAACAATAACAATAATATAAAATTCTTAAACAATTTAATTCAAATTATTTTCTCTATCATTAAATGATTAAGCCAAATAATGTTATATCGAAGGGTATGTCCATTATTTGCATAACCCAACAACATTTGCAATCAAACACAAAAATTATATCAGATAATGTCACATCGAAGGGTATGCCCATTATCTACATAATCCAACAATACTCACAAAATATTTATAAAATATTGGATTGCTACAAAATTGCCCAAAAAACAAGTAATTACTCCTAATATTATTTAGGAGCTAATGCTCATATACAACAAAATCATGCCGTTAGAGCTAGTACCAAGAGGATACTTAAAACTCTAAAACCATGATTATCAACTCATTAAGAATTATATCAATAAAGACAAATCGAATGATAAGTTTATTATCAATGTAACTCTCAATGCCACAACAACTACAATATTATTCAAAAGCAATAATCTTAAATTAGCCATCATAGGCAGAAAAACTATAAAGGCAAAATGAGATCAAAACAAAAATTTTTGAATATATCTAAGAACATATTTACAATATCCAGAGGAATACACAATAAACAATAAGTGTAAGATTGTGAGCTAAAATCCCATCAAAATAAAATAACACTAGTTGTAAAACGAAACATAAAAAGATTTTCAAACTCAATTATTTTCTTATTTTATAATGGTGCATAATGTCACCTAAAATAACTTTCTCTTTATGCTAAGTGAGATTTTAGCCAAAAATCGAATAACATTACGGCTATAACAAATTTTACGTAAGCAGCGGAAACAACCAAAACTCAATATTTTCAAAATCACAATGTGTCATAATATTTTCACACATAATAATTTTGGATTTTAAAATTAAATCCAATACTAATTTATGCAAGTCCACACCATCCACTCAAAATAAAAAATTCTCCCACTTGGACTGCATAAATTAGATGACGACATTTTACAAAAGAATTATTCAATATAATATGGAATAACAGATTATAACCATGTTTCTAAACTTTATACAAGAGAAAACTTAAGACAATATTAAACCAAATCAAACAATTGTAGTTTCCCATAAAACTACAATATATAATTATATTTTCCCATATGGAACATTATATAAAATATTGGATAAGATAATTCATAATTTTAAAAATTACATAATACACAATTTTTACAAGTAGCACTTTATTACAATCGATTCCATGAAAACAACCTCATAATTATGAAAATTGCCTAACAATAGTTTCAAAAATTAGTAGGCAGGGATTCTTAATATAATATTGTGTAAAATCCAACAACAATTCAAAATTGGACTAAAAACAACATATCTCATAATTATAGATATAACAAAATTTCATAATAGCAATATGAGTTAATCACAATAATCAATTATATGCACATAATAGAGTACAAAATTATTTAATTAACCAAATGATGCTAAAATTGAGAATATGCTGAACATAATGTGTCTAATAGTGTTAGAAATGTACACAAAAAATTTCAGACCAAAATTTGGAGAGTACCCAATATTTTTAAGCAATTTATGCAATGAAAAATTAACAATAATTATTTCTAATGTCTAGAAAAATAAATAAAAATTACCAATAATTTTAAAATATAAAAAAACCTCAACATGAAAAAAAAAGGTGAAAACGGGTCCGGATAGGCCCACATGTGCCCCCATTCTTCTGGGCCCGCGAGTGAAAGTGGTTTCATGCGCTATTCATTATCTTTTACCTCCAGTCGGGTTTTGGGTTGGATTTTCGTGACCCATGAATATACAACGGGTTAAGGGTCATATCTCACTCAATTCTCAACCAAATTGAGTGATTTTGGTGTCTATGGATTTGTCTTTCAATTCTCTACAAAACTCATAAAAGATTGTGCCAAATCATAGCCTATATAATTCCAGAAAATTCCACGAAAAACTAAGTGGGTTGCTTTTCGTGACCCATGAACATATAATGGGTCGAGGGCCATATTTCACTCAATTCTCAACCAAATTGAGTGATTTTGGTGTCTATGGATTCTTCTTTCAATGCCCTACAAAACCCAGATAATTTTGTTTCCAACCATAACCTCTAACAGCACATAAAATTTCGCGAAAAAACAGAGTGAGTATGTTCGATTTTTATGTGATTTCTTTCTCTATACTTGATGAAAAAACATGATCTTGGTGTCAATAGATCCATAATTTTATTCTCTATAAAACCCCAAGATAATCGAAACAAATTCGCACGCATATGGGTTGGGGTTTCTATATCCGAATCAAGTTCAAAGGTTAGGGTTCATAGTTTCAAAATCAAAATTTTCTCTGTATACTAATCTGTTTCTTATGATCTTTATGTTGATTTTCTTAAGACATTATCAGTAACAAAAGCCCTCAATCAATTTCAAATTTGATCGGTAAAATTACAAAATTCTGATTTGGTAACTTAGGGTTCATATTAAACATAAATTTGATTCCTTCAAATACCTAATCTTACAATAATTCACAGCCATAATCAAATATTAAATTGGCTCTGATACCAATTGAAGGAATTTCATATATATTAGATGATATAAACAACAAATAAAATCCCTATATCCCAAAGATCAATTTAATCCTGAGTATGACATGTTCAACAACGATAAGAAAAGATTGGATTAGAGTTACCTGGAAGGGCTGAGGAGGAAGACAACAGAGTTATAATCGTCTCCTAACCTAACATACAAAATGCAAGCAAACGCAAAGGATTAGAGAGAAATCCAATAGAGAGAGTTTGAACATTTATTCCTCCTATTCCATATTAGGTTTTGTGTGTCATGGTATGAATGGGGCAACCAAGCATCTTATATATTGGCTAGGAGAAGGGCCTCTCCTTGTGTTAGTAAACTGTTGGGCTAAGTAACCCATCATAGCGAAACCCATACACAAGGACCGTAAACCCACAATAAACAGTGATTAACAATAATTAGCCCAATAGCAACAATGGTCACAAATTATTGGGCTTAAACAATAAACTCTAATTGTTTGACATCAAATAAATTTAGGTCTAAATTAAATTCAACATTGATTTATGTCAGTCCACAAAATTATTCCAACAAATCATCTAATCAAATATTATTGAAGTGTAGTAATCTTATAAGTTTATTAATATGATAAATATTAATATAACTAAGGATTTGATTCAAATGATAGTGTAAATAATTTTTACATTGTCATTCAATCAAATCAGTTCATATATATAAATTTTGAAATAATGCGATGAAAATCAAATGTGTTTTGACTTCTTAAAAAAAATTTAAAATTGATTCTTTTTATTAGATTCCATATTTTTAAAAAAGATTATCTAAATATATGATTTTTGGGTGAAAAAAAAATTTTGGCCCGTAAAATCCCAAACAAATGCCTCTAAATTTCAAAGGAAAAAAACTCTTTTAACTATATAATAAGAGAATAATTGATCTTATAAATATTTCGAGTGCACTATACATGTAAAGATGTTGCACAGTTTCACAAAAATATTATGTCAAGAATGAAAAATACATACAAAAGGTCAACATATTGCAAAAATACTTAATAGTCCAGTCCTAAAAGTAGGTGTGTTAATTGAAAAATAAAGAAATATGGGTGTTCATAATTTAGACCAAGCTGATCACTCGTCTTGATCAATAATTTACTTGGACAAGTTCAAAATTTGAAATTTTGACCTAGTAAAATTTTGGGCTGTGTCCGGGTTACATTTTTGGCCCCAACTTGATATGGAGTAAGACTATTTTTTACAAGTTCTATTTTTAAAACAAAATTAGTTATAAACTATGAGTCTTTTGTATTTTAATTAAGAATTTAATTTTAATATACAGATAATGAAATTTTTGTTATCTAGTCATTTAATTATATATTGTCACATTAGTAAATATGATTAATTTTCAATTTCAATATTTGAAAAGTCATACAAAAAGAAATATTTGGTTGGATAATAGTATAAAAAAGAGTTTTACATTGTTAATGTATTAAAATTAAACTCTCTGATTAATATCTTTTACATAATATAATATAATTTTTAGAGTTTAATTTATGTATGGAAATTGACAACTAATCATGCTGTCTAATAAATAAAAATGATTTCTTTTTTATATAGTGATAATGAATGTCAACCATTTTTGCTTATATGATAACACTTTATTGGATATTAATGTAAAACTATTTTACACTGATAGTGTATGGAACTTAAACTTTTTTTTAATATTGAAATACTTTGTTTTGAAATATAAATAGTAAAGAATTATTGAACTTTGTTTCTAAGTTCCAACTTCTATTACTTTATAACTTTATTATACAACATGTTCAAATTTGTAATTGTTGTTTGAATGCAAGGCTATCCCAATCATTTCAAGTTATTATCGGATCGGGTTTACGCTTTGAGAAACAAGATAAAAAAAAAATGCACCACAACCAACTGAACAATCTTTTGTTTTTTTATTGTTTTTAATGGGCCTCGGAAGTTAACAATGGGCTTACTTCACTGGGTCGGGCACCCGCCCACCCAACTATTGACCCGTCACCATCACAAAAGAAATCGGTGTCCTGTGCCACAAATTGCTGGTTCAAACCATCATCCTTACTATCACACTGGGCAACTGCAGAGTTCCATTACTCACAAACCGAATCTTTCATTTTCCCCTTAATTTCTTTGTTCTGCCTGGATCACCCTCTTCCAGCTTTGCGCAAGCTCAATTAGGGTTTTCTGCAACAATACAAAAAACAAACCAAGCTCCAATGTCGAAGAGGAAGTTCGGATTCGAAGGGTTCGGCATAAACCGCCAGTCCACCTACAACTTCGAGCGATCCCAAGCTCCTCAGAGGCTCTACGTCCCTCCCTCCTCCCGCCACGGCCACGACAATTACGAAGACACCGACCTCGACAACATCGATTACGACGACAACGACGCCACCGGAAACGACAACAACAACGCCGCCGGAAATAACGACGGTGGCGGCGGCGACGGAGAAATCGATCCGCTCGATGCCTTCATGGAAGGGATTCACGAGGAGATGAAGGCGGCGCCGCCTCCGAAGGCGAAGGAGAAGGCGGAGGATAGGTACAAGGACGACTTGGAGGACGATCCCATGGAGAGCTTCTTGAGGGCGAAGAAGGACCTAGGGTTGACGCTTGCGTCCGAGGCACTTCACGCTGGGTATGATTCTGATGAAGAGGTTTACGCCGCCGCGAAGGCTGTTGACGCTGGTTTGGTAGAGTATGATTCCGATGATAACCCTATTGTTCTCGACAAGAAGAAGATCGAGCCAATACCTGCTCTCGATCACAGTTCTATTGACTACGAGCCCTTCAATAAGGATTTCTATGAGGAGTCACCTTCAATTTCAGGTAAATTCCTGCCCCCAAAATTATATTGATTATATGTTACCTATTAAAATAGTTCAGTAGTTGGAATGGAAAAGTTATATGTATAATCCATTAATCCTTCTGTTATGGTGTTTTAATGGCTATAACTAAAATATATTTTCAGAATTGTGTGTGTTTAACTGTTTATATAGAGGGTGTCATTGAGTTGTGAATTGTGAGTTAACTGAGATTTAACACCTGGTGCCTCTGTAATGTGTGTGTGTTTCCCCATTGTAGGTATGAGTGAGCAAGATGTAACTGAATACAGGAAGAGTTTGGCTATTCGTGTGTCGGGATTTGATGTGCCAAAGCCAATTAAGACATTTGAGGACTGTGGATTCTCTTCTCAAATTATGAGTGCTGTAAAAAAGCAAGGTTATGAGAAGCCCACATCTATACAGTGCCAAGCTTTACCTGTTGTGCTTTCTGGTAGGGATGTCATTGGTATAGCAAAAACTGGTTCCGGTAAGACTGCTGCTTTTGTGCTTCCTATGATCATGCATATCATGGATCAGCCTGAACTTCAGAAGGAGGAGGGTCCTATAGGAGTTATATGTGCACCTACTAGAGAATTGGCACATCAGATATATCTGGAGGCTAAGAAGTTTGCAAAATCATATGGGATACGTGTCTCTGCTGTCTATGGTGGGATGTCAAAACTTGATCAGTTCAAAGAACTCAAGGCAGGCTGTGAGATAGTTGTTGCTACCCCTGGCAGATTGATAGACATGCTAAAAATGAAGGCATTGACAATGACGAGAGCAACTTACCTGGTGCTTGATGAGGCTGACCGGATGTTTGATCTTGGATTTGAGCCACAAGTAAGGTCAATTGTTGGTCAGATTAGGCCAGACCGGCAGACGTTACTTTTTTCTGCAACAATGCCTTGTAAAGTTGAGAAGTTGGCCAGAGAAATCCTTAGTGATCCCATTAGAGTAACTGTTGGAGAGGTGGGAATGGCAAATGAAGACATTACTCAAGTTGTTCAAGTAATTCCTTCCGATAATGAAAAATTGCCTTGGCTTCTGGAGAAGCTGCCTGAAATGATTGATCAGGGTGATGTCCTAGTATTTGCTTCCAAGAAGGCTACTGTGGACGAAATTGAATCGCAATTGGCTCAGAGGGGCTTTAAAGTTGCTGCCCTGCATGGTGATAAAGATCAAGCTTCTCGTATGGATATTTTGCAGAAGTTTAAATCTGGCATCTACCATGTGCTTATTGCAACTGATGTTGCTGCTCGTGGTCTTGATATCAAGTCACTTAAGTCAGTGGTAAACTTTGATATTGCAAAGGATATGGACATGCATGTCCATCGCATTGGAAGAACTGGACGTGCTGGTGACAAGGATGGGGTTGCATACACTCTTATAACTCAGAAAGAAGCACGGTTTGCAGGTGAACTGGTTAATAGCTTGATTGCTGCTGGCCAGAATGTGTCCATGGAGTTGATGGATCTTGCTATGAAGGTAATGATACCCTTTATGATATTTGTGTTTAATCCGTGTATTCATGTGTATGCAACTGATTTCATGCTTCCATCCTCTCTTGTCTGTAATTTATCATTTTGTTGTTGGTTCACGTGACTGAGGTTTTGTACTCTTATTCACCCATTTATGATATTCTTATCGGCTTTGCTGGTTCATGTTGTGTGTTTTGGTATAAAAATGCTACTTATGTGCCAATAATTAATTTTTTGTTGGTTCAATTTAATGGACAGAGTTCTAAGGTTGGAATTATTTCTGCTCAGGGTATTTTGTTGAGAGTTTGAGAACAAACATGTGGTTGGTAAAATATGTACTTTGAATTTTGGTAGGTTAAGATTTCCCCTCTTTTAATGGTTTTAAAGCCATTGACTTGTTATTTTGGAAATGCTATTTTTTCTTGGACAAGTGAAAAATATAAGGTTTAGGTTTTGGCTTGGTGTTGAATAGTTGAATATTAAATTAAGGCCAATGAGCTGTAGTTTAAGTGGCAACTCCTTTGATCTTTGTGGCAAGGGGTGGTTGGTGTTGTGTTAGGGATTTGATTCCTACATGTCCATCTTTTCCCCATCTCCTAGCTCCACTAGGACCTCCTTATAACCAAAAATAAATAAATAAAAAAGGCCATGGAAGAATATATGTAGTGAATTCTAATGGAATGAGCAGTTTGGTAAGAGTATGGGAGGACAAAATAGCACTGACCAACTTTCCCCCATCTTCTAGCTCCGCTAGGAGCTCCTTATAACCAAAAATAAATAAATTAATAAGGCCATGGAAGAATAAATACAGGGAAGTCTATTGGAATGAGCAGTTTGGTAAGAGTATGGGAGAGCAAAATTGTTTTTGAGGGTACAAAAGATTGGTTGACTACATGACTAAGCTTGAAGGAAATAAGAGTTGCTCTGAAAGAATAAATTAGCATGTGTGAATCTTCTTGTAACTGTGCTTGTCATCATCCCCTTTTTGTTGAGTTGATGACCTTGTAATCTTAGCTTCCCCATTGCAGTAACTTGCATTGTGTTATATGGAATCCGCAAAAGTTTTGACTTAATTCTAAGCGTGTGAAGAAGAGATCAGCGCCCATAACCATTTTAACTTATGAAAACTGTAGAGATACACTTATGATTAACAAGACATCAAATTAGTGGCATAAGTGAAGAGGGCGCGGGGGGAGGAGGTATTAGAAAACAGAATATCTACGTGGAAATAAGTTTCATGATAGGAGTGGCCTCATCCTGAATGCTTGTCTCTTATAATAATATATTTATTTTCCTCTTTATGTTGTTCACTGTCTTCGTACCTACTGTTTGAAACATGTGGCTTGAATATGATGCGTAGAAGTTCAGATCACACTTATGTCATGAAATAATTTAATGATCACCGTCTTGTAATGCAACAGGATGGGAGATTCAGGTCGAAACGTGATGCAAGAAAAGGAGGTATAGAATGTGACTTGCATTATTATGCCTATAGAATGATAAATATTTGCTGAGCCAAAATATGACGAGAATGAGATATGGTGTTATATGCACTTGATATGCACTTGTTGCATTATTATCCTATGTTGGGTGCAGGTGGGAGAAAAGGCAAAGGGAGAGGTGGTGGCGGCAGTGGCGGTGGCAGTGGCAGCCGGGGCGTGCGTGGGGTGGATTTTGGTCTGGGTATTGGATATAACCCCGAGTCAAACACTGCTCCGTCCAACACCAATCCAAACCGTTCTGCTGCAGTAAATTCTCTGCGAACAGGAATGATGTCACAATTTAAGAGCAACTTTGTTGCTGCTTCGTCGAACTCTCAAAGTCAAGGATTCAGTAGCAATGCAAGCATGGCTGGTTACAAGAGACCAGCACTCCCTGGCTTTGTATCTGGTGGATCAATTGGCGGCGATGTAAACGCTCATTGGAATACTGCTTCATCCAGTCCTGCTACATCGGCGGTAAATTCCACTGGTCAACATTCTGGAGTGAATCCCGCTCAGAGTAGCACAAACAGGTTAATTTTGTAAGCTGAACTTTCTGCATATTTACCTTAAACAGTTTGGTTACTGATATTGTTTATCTTTTGCTGCAGTTCTAAACCCAGAGAGAGGCGGAGGCCATCAGGCTGGGATAGATAGTTTCTCATTGAGTGACATCACTGTCGAGTGTATCAATGTTCCTATGTTCTAGGTCAAGTCTTGATTTGATTTTGTTTGTATTATAGATCCTTAATGCTTTCAATCACGTATTATTTTAGCTTAAGTTATAGAAAGGTTGGTTTGTTAACCATTTTGCACAGCGAGAAGCCAAAAACAACAATAACGCCTTATCGTACATGTGATGGACTATAATAATTAATTAATGTATTGGGCTCTGTAAAAAGAACTTTTTGTCAGACACGGCGTTCGAACAATATTATTTTGCCTGAATTAGAGTGATCTTTCCTGAAGTCATTTGAAATTATATTTATTTTTTCCTAGATTTCAAAAAGACCATCTATAATAGGGTTTAGGTTTAGAGGTTAGGGTTTTACACTTACATTCTTATAGAGAGTGTATATTCCAAGATTTAAAATTATATTTGCATGAATTGTATTCTTGGAAATAATATTCTTTGAAATATTATTTTTGGATTTTTTTAAAAATTATTTATTTAGTATTAAATATTATTGAAATTATTTATTAAAATTTTTGAGAATAAATTTAAATTTTATTTGTTTTTAATATATATTTTTGAAAATATATATTATAATTTTTAAAATACCTTTAATATATTAGCTTCTAGAAAAAATATATATAAATTTATAAATGTTACCTGATTAATGTAAAATTAACAATTAATTTTTTTAGATTTGTTTGTCTCATCTAGATCGAATAATTAAATAAAATATTAAAAAATAATAATGATGTCAAATGGAAATTATACTTCTAACCAATAAAAAAAAATCATAAGGAGAGAAAAAATTAAATAATTAATGGATGATTTAATAATTGTATTGAATAATTGTGATTTCTAAGTTATGGGATTTTTTTTTCATCTTTCAACTTGAAAATGAGATTTTATTAAATCATAAGATTTTTTTTTTTATTGATTGATATCAGGAAAATTTTTATAAAATTTGTAACAAACTTTTAAATGTCATCTGTGCATCTATAATAACAAAAACTTCAACTAGATTCACAAAATTACCCCCAATCCCACGTCCGCCACCGCCACCACCACCACCATCCGCCCTTCCAACCCCATCCCACCAACACAGAGTCATTCCCAGTTACACATCCCCATCGTCAGCATCATCATCATCATCCTGTGAAGCTTCAGCAGCAGCATGACCCGCACGTGATCGAACTTCGACCTCTCCTCCCATTCTCGCACCACCTCCATTTGATCCCTGTCATCGCCATGTCACCGTCCGATCCCCGACACGCTCACCTCTACATCGGCACCCACTCTAGCACACTGTTCTCCCTTTCCAGTACCCTCAACATCATTGCCCCCAATCCCGCGGCATCCAACGTCTTCAGGAACAACGGCAACAATGGCGGCAACAGACAATCTCCTTCCTCAGAACAAATTCGTCGGCGATTCGCTGGTGGAATCGATTTTCATTCTTGTCGGCCTGGGAACGATTTTGGTTCTGTTATGGGTCTTTGTTTTTGCTGGATTCCTAATTAACAAACTACGCTACGAGGTTGAGTTTTCCGAAAGGGGTTTTGACTGTTATTTCGACCATTAAAGAGAGTTGTTTACGAACATCCACTCAAATCTAATAGTGGAAAACAAGAAATGTTTTGCTTTAAATATTGCCCACATGGAATTTAAGAATGATGAATTGAGTGTGTTTTCGTGTCCAATGCGTCGGGTGTTGAAAACATTTCGCTGGTGGTATTTGAGAAATTTGAAAGTAATGTTAGCTATTTCCACTATAATGGTATATTGATCGGTGAAGCTTTTTGAGTTTGGGTCTTTTTTTCAATATGGCGCAAAATTTGTCATGAAATTTGTTTGGTAATTTACGTTGGTATAGTTTGTGAAATTCTGCCAATAGTAAGATTTCATTAAAAAAAATATATAATTTTTTTAAACCAACCTCTCGAATTACCATCAATCATATTTAATAGAATATAATTTTTTTTGAAATGATCAGTGAGATCTCAGGAATAAAATATTACTTTTTAATAAAGTAGTCAGAATATTAATTTTTGATAATAGTTCACAAATAAAATATAATTTGTTTCAAGTGCAATCTTGCTTATGACAAAATTTTATTAATAAAAATTTATTTTTAAACATTTTCGAAGTGTGTAAATCTTTCCAATGGTGAGCTTTGACTAATCATCATTTGTAGTCAAAATCTTGTCATTACAGTGTTTGTAATAGATCATAATAGCGTAAATTTTTCCTTAATGTAATATGCAAAGCAACATTTTTTACTTTATACCCGATAAAAAAATAATTTCGCTTTGAGTTTTGATAATTTTAAAACTTAGTTTCTACCTAGAAAGAAAAATTATATTTGTGACATTGTGACTGATGATTTTTCGCTCAATTAATTTGGACATTTTTTAAAAATGAAAAGAGAGGCCCAACAAATTGTTTTGAAAAATACATTAAAAAAGCTCAATTATTTAACCCATTGTTTTTATAAAAATTTGTTAATAAAATATTATTTTTTTTAATCATTGCTGAGTTGTGTAAACCTTGCCAATTGCGAGCTTTGGCTAATCATCACTTGCAGTCAAAATCTTGCCATTACAATGTTTGTAATAGACCACAAAAGTGTAATTTCTCCCTTAATATAATATTTGAAGCATTGTTTTTACTTCATACTTGATAAAAAAATAATTTCCCTTTGAGTTTTGATAATTTTAAAACTCAGTTTCTACCTAGAAAAAAAAATTGTATTTGTGGCATTGTGACTGATGATTTTTCACTCAATTAAATCTGGACATTTTATAAAAATGAAAAGAGAGACCCAATTAATTTAAAAAAAAATACATAAAAAAATTCAATTATCTAACCCATTTAAATTTCCTCAAAAATGCATTTTGATGAGGGGATTAGCCTATCCAAATTATAATTAGCACTTCAAATATTTGCTCGGTGGTAGCGGTGTGTGTGGTAGTGTTAGCACTTAGCAGCAGTCCGTTGGTCGTCGTTGTGATTTGTTCTACTAAACCCATAAACCCTCCTCGCCTCGCCCACTCTGAACTTGGACTCAACTGGTTTTATTAAATTAAAATAGGAAAAAAAAAACAAATAGTAAATATCACATGATCTTCATTCAGATCTGTTTCGGTTGAATTCATCGCCCGACTCTCAGATCCGAAATGTCGATAAGATTCTTCACCGATGCTCTTCTTTGCGTATCACTGTTGATCGCAGCTCATTCCATTTCAGCTGCTTCCGCTGATTCCATTTATGGCTGCGGTGGATTCGTCGAGGTAAACCAATTTTCCCACCTTATTACCTTCTTTATTGTGAATCATATTCAAACAATCGAACCACGCTGATTTTCGCCTTAGATCATCGTTACTGTACTTCCTCTGCAACTGCGAGATTATTTTTTTTTAGGGATTGAGATTGGAAAAATAATAAGTGTATGGATCTGAAGCGACTTATCTTGATCTCAGCTGAATTTGGTATTTATTTATTTTATTTTATTTTCATGTAGGCGAGCTCGTCGTTGGCGAAGTCGAGGAAACAAAGCGATGCCAAATTGGATTATTCTCATGTCACGGTAAGCGTGTGCAAATTGAGAACTAATGACTTTTTTATTTTTTGCCTCTTGCGCCTCTTGAGATTCTTTTCATGTATTTATTTATATTATAGTAACGTTTGATTGTGCTAAATGAGTATCTTTCTTGCTAACCAAAATGAAGAGTAAAAATGAATGCGTGCCAATTTGTGAATTTATTAGACATAGTTTACAGTAGGTACAGACTTGTTTTCAACATGTTTTATTGATCCATTTTTGTAGGTTGAGCTTCAAACAGTGGATGGACTGGTAAAGGATAGAACACAATGTGCTCCAAATGGATACTATTTCATTCCAGTTTACGACAAGGTAGATTTTGCATGATTTAATGTACATATAACCATATTCTGGTCAATTTCAGTACCTCAGATTCGGATTCATTAGCCTGTTCTTCTCAATGCGATTATTTTCATTGCAGGGTTCCTTTGTAATCCAAATTAATGGACCTGAAGGATGGGCGTGGGATCCAGAAAAGGTCAGTTAGTCATTTGTATAATTTTCTTGTGGGGATTTATTTTTATCCTTTTGATGTGATGTCTATATTCATGATCTGCGTGCCTGTTTGATTTTTCTGAATCTTGATAAAATCTGAAAAATATTCAAAGTGTTCTTATGAATTCTGTCACTTCTCTCTCTCTCTCTCTCATCCCTACAGGTTCCCGTGGTGGTCGATGATCGCGGTTGCAATGGCAATGAAGATATAAATTTTCGCTTCACAGGGTGGGCTATTAGTTTGATTTTCAATTTTTTATTTTACATTGTTCTGGGTTTTGAAATTACCTGTATGCATTTCTGTATTGTAGGTTCACTATATCTGGTAGAGTTGTTGGAGCTGTAGGTGGAGAAAGCTGTTCAGTTAAAAATGGAGGTCCTTCAAATATAAAAGTTGAACTATTGTCACCTGTTGGGGATCTGGTCTCTTCTGTATTAACTTCACCATCAGGGAGTTACTTGTTTGAAAATATAATTCCAGGTAGGGGAGTTTTTCTTTACTTCCTAGATTGTGTTTAAATTCTATTATTCCGCATGGAAACTCTTTTACTTGCACCATTGTCGAAAATATTACTAAATATAAGTAGTTTACAAAGATTCATGTATATAAGTATAATATGTGAACAAAGATATCAATGAAGTGGTGGAAAAAATTCAAATGGTTTACAGTGGGACAAAATTGATTTCAAGCACAACACAAACTATGATGTCACTGTAGGCAAACAAGAATAATTAGCTGAGAACTTGAGATTCGAGAGTTAGTTTAGGATAATGGCCAGAAAGGAAAGATATATCTAATTAATATTTTGTGCTGTTCAGGATTTAAGTTTAGATAGAAGAAAATGGAATTGATGTTTAGTTGATTTGATGGCAAAAAATTGTGTCCATTGAGTGATATTTTGACCAAGGAGTCCTGCATATGATATCATTCATTTGATTTTGACTTCTTGTCTAGATATGGTTTCTGTTGATGTTGTCCATGGGATTTGTTTTTGTCATTCGCTGTTGTCATTTTTTTATCATTTGTAATTTTCCCTCTCCTGAAGATTTTTCAAACAAATGGACAACACACCTGTTGTGCAGGAAAATATGAACTACGTGCTTCCAGTCCTGATATGAAAGTTGAAGTTAAAGGTTCAACTCAGGTCTGAATTATTATATTTAGCTCTGTTTTCAGCACCTTGCTTTGTGTTCATACCCATGTATATCCTGTGTCACAATTAGCTTCATAATACATTCATTGAGGTTGCATATTCTGCTTGCTATATTTCTAATAATGTGCTTCTTGCAGGTGGAACTGGGCTTTGGAAATAGGGTAGTTGATGATGTTTTCTTTGTCCCTGGGTATAGTGTCAGTGGGTTTGTCGTTGCTCAGGTATGTTTGTTAAAGGAACGTATATATGTTATTTAAATTTTGCTATTGTTTTTGAATGCTTTCTGGAATTGTTATATTACAATTTAGTGAAAAGAGCTGTTTATATCTGTGACATATAGAACCAAGAATAAATCCTTGACTGGCTCAAATGCTTCACTTTATTCATATTTCTGCGAGTTCATTGAGGGTTGTTGATGGGAGCTGTCCCGACTCACAACAAATTAAAATTTATAAAAGTGCTAAGTTACACAAAAAATGTAGTAAAGGGCACAACTCAGGTCGTCTCACAAGGAAGTGTTACTAGTCAATTAGAAATTAGGGGTTTGGAGAATTAAGATTAAAGCAATTTAAATTAAAAGATAATAGCAACAAGGTAACAGCAACAATAAAGAAAGCACTAGTGCAAGGTATTCCTAGGATTGGAAATTAATTATCATTGACCAAATATTAAATCCATTGGCGGCTAATAGTAACAAATTACTAGCAATTCTACTAGCAATCAATCGACCTCTAGAATTTAATCAATGTAAATAACTAATAAACGACAATCGCCAATTTATTTAGGAATCACATCAATTTAATGAACCAATTGCTATAGCCTAATTGCCAATCGGAAAGTCAATTCTAATGTTCTCCCTCAAACATAAATCAATAGATCTATCAATTTATACCCAAAGGGTTTCCCTAAACGACGATCGCCAATTTAGTTATCCCAATAAAGATTATAGCAATCGCCACAATAATTATAGGAATAGAAACTGCAGAACATTAAGAAAACCAATGCATTTAATATCAAAAGAAGTCTCAAACATCATCCCAATCCATCTGGAAACCCTTACACTAGTAAACAAATCTACTCCTCCATCTCTGGAGGATTACAACAATAAAGATAAAAGAACCTGGAAATAATAGCAATGATCATCGCCACGATCTCCAAGACAAATCACCTTCACTAATGAAATCCTAAGAGAAAGAAGAAGATGTAGAGAGAAGATGGAAAGAGATGTAGAGAGAGAGAGAGAGTTCTCCCAATTGAAACTTCAAAACTCTAAAGTAGGGTAAAAGTCTGTAACATTCCTATATATACTGCCTTCTAAAAATAGGCCAAAGTGGGCCCAAAAACAGATAAAATAAGGTCTTCAGCGTCATCGCACGAGCGCTACAGCGCTAAGGAGCGCTGCAAGGCCACCGATGAGCAATGCCGATATGATCAATCTTCTGGGTGCTGTTGAGCGCTGCAGCGCTTAGATAGAATAGAATTTTCCCTCGACACCAGAAATAATGATTGTAGCCCTTTGAATAAGCTTTCCAACGCCACCAAAATCACCTCAATCGGAGATTTGTAGTTCCAAATATTGCAAAACTACTGACTAGAGGTCAAGTTTGACAGCATCAGAACATTAGCAACCTTTAATCTTGCAACTTGATTTTCACCAAGATACTCTTAGAACTGGGTTTTGAGCTAAACATAAAAGTTATAGAAGACTTGTTGAGCTTTCCAAAACATCCTTTTTCGTCTCAATCTGATCCCTTGTTCTTGACATTTTGCACTTGATCCAAAGTTCCTGTGCATAAAACCATACTTAAAGAGATAAGTTAAACGCAACAGCTTGTAATTACAAATTATTCACAAAATCAATGCAAAAGCCAATAGTTCTATCAAAAATACACAATGAGGAATAAATCAAATATCTAATTAATCACATCAATAACATAGAAAAACTCATGTAAAAAGCTAAGAATTAAAAGTAAGATAAGTGGCATAAATGCCTCTTATCAGTTGTTTTAGCTCTCAATCAGCTTAAACTTCCAAACATTTTGATGCGGTTTATTTTTTTGCTTTACAATTTGGTTGAATCCTTTCTCTTGCAGTAATATCTTTTATTTTGGTTCTTCCTTTAACAGGGAAATCCAATATTAGGAGTCCATGTTTTCTTATATTCAGATGATGTTTCTGAGGTAGAATGTTTGCAAGGTTCTGCTACTGGTCCACGACAAGGAGTAGCTCTCTGTCACGCTGTATCAGATGCTGATGGAAAGTTCACATTCAATTCAATACCTTGTGGTAATTCCCTTTTTGAATGTTTATTCTCTCTTTGCCCCTGTTTGTGTGCGTCATTGTGTAATTGTATGTTTTTTGGCTGTAGTTGGAGCTCTATTAAGAACTTCTGATATGTGTATATTCTGTCCCTGAGTTTTTGTGCCATCTTGTTTATTGTTTGTGAATTTAGCTTTTGAACAAATGCCAATTTGCAATTATATATGTGGAAAGAGATGGACTTAGTTTTCAAGGTTCTAGGAACTTCACTATTCACTTGTTCTAGGAACTTCACTATTCACTTGTGCATTGTAATTTTTCTCCCTTGGTTGTTGACCGTAGGAAACTTCAATTTTTTTGTTGTATTTATGCTACCTCCCAGTTGCTATTCATTTTTCTTATCATATATGAATTTGAGTATTTATCTTTCTATGTTGCATGAAAATTGCTTGTTCTGCATCCTGCTAGAATCTATTTGCTTGAATTTAGTGCTCACCCTTTTCATTAATGTACAGGAAGTTATGAACTTGTGCCCTACTATAAGGGCGAAAATACAGTATTTGATGTTTCACCATTCAGTGTCTCAGTTAATGTTAAGCATCAACATGTAACAGTGCCTCGGAAATTCCAGGTATGTTATATAGATGAAAATGTATCATAGAATTACCATCTCTTTTGTTTGTTTCCTTTGGCATTCAAAAATAAATAAAAGTGCTATCATTGTGGGGGTAAAACTAAATATTTAATGATGTATCTCTATTTATTGCAGGCCCTATCAAACTTCTTATTTAGTGAACTGCAATTGCTAGATTATGTTGTCACATTTGTTGAAAACCCTTTTATAGAAAATAGATTACAATTTTCTGCATCACCATTTTCCGGATAATTACCACTTTATCAGTGGACATTCTTCAGAGCCATGCTATCTATGTTATATCCATTGCATTCATTTATTGTTTTTACACGAGATTTCATTTACTGAATTAGCAACTGTAAATGCGGATGGAAAAAATCTGCCTTCTGTCAGTAGCATATATCTATGGTTATCTTGTTCAAATTTAAAAGTGGATATTGCATCTGAAAAGAATCAAAATATGTGAAGAAGAAAAGAGAAAATCTGCAATGTAAAAGAATTGCAAATGAAAAGTTAAATGGTTAAACATCTAGGTATCAAATATAGGTACAATTGTTGAATACTTAATATATTCATACAAGTTTGGTGTAGTTACAATTATCATATTTGAATTTTACTGATACCTGCCTGTTATTGTTTATGTGTTATTTTATTCAAATATCTGCTATGAATGATAATTATCACAGGTAACTGGATTTTCTGTTGGAGGCCGTGTGGTTGATGGAAATGAAATGGGAGTGGAGGGTGTTAAAATCATAGTGGATGGTCATGAAAGGTCTACTACTGACAATCAAGGATATTATAAGCTTGATCAGGTATTGATGTAGGGAGATGGGCTTCATTTAACACATTCATTGGCAAAGCATTCTTTGTCAGTCTATGGATATAAGTTCCTAGGTCTCAATTCATCTTATTCAGTCTAGAATATTTTATCTCTCCCTACCTCTTTTCCTTGCTTTGATTAAGTTGGTTCTTTGTGTAAGAATTTTGTTTTTATCTTCTTGGATACTAATTAGGGCTTAGACCTACCATCCTTCGACTGTGTGAAAATACTTTTCAATCATTTTTTATTGTGCTGAGATCTTTCAATTGATGCAGTTTCTTTTATAATTACATTTTATTTTACCTTTTCTCATTTTTACATTGAACTTCTTAGGTTACATCCAAGCATTATACCATAGAGGCCAGAAAGGAGCATTACAAATTCAGGAAGTTGGAGAATTATATGGTAAAATATATTGTAAAAATCATATCATATTTATCCAAGTTTTGATTGCTGGTATAAAATTGTTAGATGGTTGAGAAGCATGGAATTCAGCATTGATACTTTGATGTAATGAAAAATGTTGCTGTCATAGTTCTTCTTTGAAACTTTCTTTGCTTGCTTAGGTATTGCCCAATATGGCTTCAATAGAAGATATTGATGCCATTTCTTATGATCTTTGTGGCTTGGTTAGGGTGGTTAGTGGTGGGCCAAAAGCAAAGGTAGGCTTCTACCCTTTTATGTAATTAGTTCAGTAATATTCGCATGTTGAATTGTTAATCAAAGTTGATTTTTGTTAATTGTAATAGGTTGCTTTGACTCATGGACCTGAGAATGTGAAACCACAAAAGAAACAAACAGATGGAAACGGAAAGTTCTGCTTTGAGGTATGTTAGCTCAAAGTGCTTTGTTGAGTGTCTCATGTTATCATGTTGATAAAGTTAACTCAGGCTGAAAGAAAAGAGGTGGTGGATTAGGATTTAGGATGGTAAATAATAGATTCTATAGTATGTCCTGGGAGTTTCAAGTTGTATTGCTAGCTAGTTTGCAAAGCAACATATAACCACTGGTTTTTCTCGGGAGTTTTGAAAGGGAATTTCTGAAACTTAGGACTATGCAATTTATGAAAGTACTTTATTCCCCTTGACAGTAGATTCATTGGTGAATTTACATTGGGCTCGTTGAAAGCTGTAACCATATATAAGAAAAACTGGGAATTCGTGGTTGCAGATTTGAGCTTACTACTCTTTATTTGTTCTTCCTGTATAATTGTTTGTTTGAACAATTAGAATGAAAAAACTAGTCTGTAATGAAGGGATTTCTGTTGGATATCACAGTTATATATGAAATATTTTCATTGAAATGTGAAGAAATACTAATGTTCAGCACCTGTAGTTCCTTTAAAGAATCATATTCTTTGGGTATTGGTGTTGAAATTATGTCTATCTTGAGATAGCAATTTTAGTAATAAAAGTAATTTTATTGCTTCTTGCTTTATTGGTGTTCTATAACAAACCATAGCTCGGGTTTGGGCCCAGTCACAATGTTAGGAATGAGGTCCAAACTAGGATTAAGTATAAGCCCACGTATGATAAGGTTTACACTAGAAAAGGGCGGTAAATCCACATAATTATTAGGCTAAGTAGCTATTATATAAGGATTAGTAGTAGGCTGATTAGGAATTCAGATAGTTAGTTAGGAATAATTAGTAGGAAAGTTGGTGGCCTCTTGAAGTGGTACCACCACTTATTGTTGGGAACCCTAATCCCAATTTGGGAGATATTTCTGTATTATTCTCTTCCTATTCAGCAATAAAAACTTACTTCCCTCTATCTCTCTTGATTACTGTTGAAATTGAGGGTTTTAGATAGTGGAGGAAGAAAAGAGAGAGAATAAAGACTCAATAATATGAAAGTATATTTGATATATTATGCTGTAATTGTAATATAATGAGATAATCCTGTTTATAAGTTAAAGACAAAATCTAATCACAATGACATAATCAATGTAAATAAATATAAATTAATCTAAGATATGATATGAAATATTCTAAAATATGGAGATATTGATGGATATTTCCTTATTTCTAACACTCCCCCTCACAATTAAACCCTTAAAATATAAAAGAACCTCCAACACATACTAGCAAGGCAACTCAAGGATGTTGGATACATTTGAAAAGATAACACAACAAGGCAGATGGAATGACTATTAGCTTGAACAACATGGTGGAGAATTGGATGACTAGGAAGAAGAAGAGACACATAGCCATCAGTTGAGTTTCCAAACAGCAATTAAGGCTGTAAATGGTCCAACAATGAAGGCCGGAAGAGACACAATGAAGGCTGGAAGATTCGCAATACATGCAATAATAGATCGCAAGAACAACATATGGAAGCCTTGAACAGTTGAAAGATTGGAGGTCCAAAGCCAAAAGAGCATACTACCGTCATGACTGAGTGAAGACAAATATCACCATTGGTATGATTCACAATAGGAGGATGGTAGGAAGCACAACAAAAAATTCATTACTCACAGCCATGGGTCACAAAAGCACAAGGGCAGAAAAGGTATTTTCAAAATACGACGTTTACAAAGTGCACGGATCGCAAAAAAGGCGAGCAGAGCCAGAAAAGGTAGGGCGTTGTGAGTACTGCGGCGATGGAAGCGGTTGGAAAGGTCGCCAGATGCTCCCGCACGCGCAGCAGAGACATGCACTAGTGAACAATGTCGCAGAGAGCAGTGGAGGCGTGTCAACGGTCAGATTGGGACCTGACCACCATGGTTGGGCCGTGCAAGGAGGGGTGATGCCGGGGGTGGGGTTGGAAGGCGGAGTCGTCACTAGAAAAACTCGTCGGCTGTGAAGAAGAGTGGTGGAAGGTGTTGGAGGTTGCTGAAAGTGTTGACACAGCAGGGAAAAAAGGAGTGATACACTACCGAAGGGGTTGACACAGCAGGAAGGAGACCTGAAAGGTTGCCAGAAGTTGAAACAACAATGGTTTGATGTTTGAAATTTTCTAGAAAGGAAGAACACTGTCAAACCTTAAAAAGAATTGACGAGCTTGACAGTCAGAGCAATGGTGGGACAGAAAGAAAAGTAAAGATAGTAGGGGACACAATACAAGTTAGTTCCAAATTACTGGAATCTCTACAGTGGAACAATGGACACAAGTCATGGTGGATGGTACTGCTCTGATACCACGTTGAAATTGAGGGTTTTAGATAGTGGAGGAAGAAAAAAGAGAGAATAGAGACTCAATAATATGAAAGTATATTTGGTATATTGTGCTGTAATTGTAATATAATGAGATATTCCTATTTATAAGTTAAAGACAAAATCTAATAATAATGACATAATCAACCTAAATAAATATAAATTAATCTAAGATATGATATGAAATATTCTAAGATATAATGGAGATATTGATAGATATTTCCTTATTTCTAACAATTACTATTGGTCCCATTACAATTGGTATCAAAACTCTAATCTTGGGAGCCTGTGTATGGTCACTACGCCAACTACAATGGAAGCACGTATCGAGAACGTAGAGAGGAGACCGGAGTCGATCTCCACCATGGAACAATCCCTGCAGGAACAACGTCAAGGCATGGTTGTTATCCAAGAGCATACGAGCCTATTGTTGTCCTGTGATGGGTTACGGCAAAGTAATAGAGAACAGGCTGCGAGCACGGTCACGTCGGTCACCATCTTTGCAGGAAGACAGGTCGTGTGCAAGACACCAACGCAACAACAATCACCGTCGCCGTTGAGAGTCTGATCGCACAGGTGGCAACCGAAAGAGACAGCATAATAGCTATGAAGATGATAGCAGTTTCGAGGGATGCGAAGGCAGCAGGCCGCACCGACGACGGCAGCATGATCAGGGTTCCCGTTCCCGATCCCAAGTCAGCGATGAGGGGAGCTACTATGTTTTGGGGGGGGGGGTAGATCGAAGGGTTGAAAGTAGCTGGAAAATTGATCTCTGATGTTTGTTAGAGAGGATGCGTATGGGTGGCTAGTATGGATCAAAAGGTATTTCCATATTAGAGGAGTGGAAGGGCATGAGAAGCTTGATATGGCATTGGTAGCGATGAAGGGATCCGACCCTCTGCAAGGTGGTGACCTCCTGGAAGTCAACCATGGAGACTCTTAGAGATGACAGAAAGGGGTTTTTCCCATCACTGCCAAGAGATTGGAGGAGGAAGATGGTTATCTAAATGCTCAAGTGGAGTACTTGTTGGGCAGGTATGAAGATTTGTTTTAGGCTTCGAAGGTTTACCTCCTAAGAGAGACCAAGATCATGCCATCGTCTTGAGGGAAGGAGTGGAGATACCACGGTTACTGCCTTACAGGTATCCGCATTACCAGAAGGATGAGATTGAGAAGAACATTGAGGAAATGCTCTAGTCCAGTATTATCAGGCCCAGTACCACTCCTTTTTCGAGCTTGGTAATCTGGTGAAGAAGAAGGACGACGCATGAAGGTTTTGTGTGGATTATAGAGCCTTGAACCAAATTATGGTGCTCGACAAATTCCTGATTCCATTGATTGATGAGCTAATTGATGAGATTGGTGGTGCATGGGTGTTTACTAAGCTGAACTTGAAGTCAGGGTACCACCAGATTTGCATGAGGGAAGGTGACATCCCCAAAACTGTTTTCAAGACACATGACGGCCACTTTGAGTTCCTAGTTATACCGTTTGGGCTGACCAATGCTCCTTCCCCTTTCCAGGCCTTTATGAACAAGGTATTGATGTCATACCTTTTTCGTCTTGTGATGGTATTTTTTGATGATATCCTGATTTACAACCCTACTATGGAGTTGCATTGTGAGCACTTGGGGAAGGTATTTGACACTTAAGGTTGCATGCATTGTGTGTGAACAAGAAATAATGCAATTTTGTGCAGACTTAGCTAGAGCACCTTGGGCATATAATCTTGGGTGAAGGAGTGGCAATTGATCCCAACAAAATCAAGGATATGCTGGAATGGCCAGTTTTGACAGACTTTAGTTTTAAGGCTTATAGGCTATTATAGGCGGTTCGTGGAAAACTATTGGAAGATTGCTTGGCCCCTAACTCAATTGCTTAAGAAGGACAATTTTGTGTGGGGGGACGAGGCCCACTAGGCCTTTGACTAGTTGAAGCTTTCCGTGAACACGGTTCCGGTTCTGGCGGTTCCATCCTTTGAGAAAACCTTTGTGGTAGAGACGAATGCTTTGGGAAAAGGAATTAGGGTCGTGTTGATGCAGGACGGGAGACTAGTAGCTTATATGAGTCAAATATTATCAGAGAGAGCCCAAACACAATCCATGTATGAGAGGGGATTGATGGCTATGGTATTGGCCATTCATAAGTGGTGCCACTATCTGTTGGGTAGACATTTCATTGTTCATATCGATAAGAAGAGTTTGAAGTTCTTGCTGGATCAAAGGGTAGTGGATGAAGATCAACAGAAGTGGGTGATGAAGCTGCTGGGTTTTGATTTCGAGATCAGTTATATGGCTGAGTCGGAGAACCGAGTAGCATATGTGTTATCCCGAAAGCTACAATACTCGATGATTTCACTTGTAGTTATCAGTGATTGGACTAAACTGGAAGCTAAGGTACAAGTGGATGATCGCTTGAATGGCATCATACTAGACTTGATTCAAGGCTACAATGACCACCCACCACCCAGGGTTTGAATTGAAAAGAGGTAGGCTTTTCTACAAAGGAATGCTGGTGGTATCCAAATCATGTTGGAGTTCCATGACTCTGCCATGGGAAGGCATGCAGGGTTCACGAAGACATTCAAGTGCATTTCTGGGCAATTTTATTGGGAGGAGATGAGGAAGAATATTTAGGATTATATCCGAGCTTGTGTTGCGGGCCAGAATAAGACTTAGGCCAGGGATTGTTATAGCTACTACCTGTTTCAAAAGGCATTTGGACAGACATCACCATGGACTTCATTGAGGGATTACCCAAAGCCAAGGGCTTTGATTCAATTTTGGTAGTGGTGGAACGGTTAGCCAAGTATGCCCACTTCATTTCGCTTACTCACCTATTCACTTCCAAGGAGATGGCGACAATTTTCATTAAGGAAGTAGTTCGGCTACATGGTTTTCCTGGCTTCATTGTCTCTGATAGGGATAAGGTCTTCCTGAGTGCTTTCTAGTCAAAGTTGTTTGGAATGGCTGGCACCACTTTGAAGCATAGTTCCACATATCATCCGCAGACGGATGGTTAGAGTGAAGCGGTCAACAAGTGCGTTGAGACATATTTTTGATGTTTTGTGGATACTACGTTGAAGCAGGGGCATTCATGGCTCCTGTGGGCGGACTATTGGTATAATACCAATTATCAAGAATCCATTAGAACGACCCCATTTAGAGCTTTGTATGGCAGATATCTTCCCACTCTACTACAAGGAAAGAGGGAATCAACAATCGAGGAGGTCCAAACACTTATGGAAGAGAGGGATCAAATTCTGGATGAGTTGAAGTTCCAACTGGGAAGGGCCCAACTGAGGCAAAAGAAGTATGCGGATCAGAGACGCACAATTCAGCCTTATAAGCTTCGATCATTGGCTCAAAGGCTCAATCAGAGGTTGTGGAGAAGATTGGTTGTGGCTTACCGTTTGCAGTTGCCACCTGAATCAAAGGTATACCTAGTACTCCATGTTTCGTTGCTGAAGAGGTGTGTGGCACAAGGCGCCATTGTTCAACCGCTGCCAGAGGAGTTAGCACCTAACTGGGAGTTACCCCTAAAGCCGAACGGAGTACTGGCCATTCGCACTAATGCGGAAAGGGAAAAGGAGGTATTGGTTAAGTGGAAGGATCTGCCAGCATTTGAGAATTCGTGGGAGCAAGCTGTGGCATTAGCTAAGTCTTTTCTAGAGCTCCACCTTGAGGACAAGCTGGATTTCGAAGGGGGGTATTGTAATAGACCATGGCTTGGGTTTGGGCCCTTATCAGAATGTTAGGAATGAGGCCCAAAGTAGGATTAAGTATAAGCCCACTTATGATAAGGTTTACACTAGAAAGGGGTGGTTGGGTAAATATATGTTATTATTAGGTTAGGTAGCTATTATATCAGAATTAATAGTAGGCTAATTAGGCATTCAGACAGTTAGTTAAGAATAATCAGTAGGAGAGTTGGCGGCCTCTCGATAGACCCTTGCTATTGAGGTGTATGAGAGGAGAACTTTAGAAAGGGAGGCAGTGGATTTGGTCATGGGTGCTGTAAGGGCAAGATGAGGAGTATTCAAGCTAATCCTGCAGCATCACAGACTGCCAACATGACAGCAGAAAATGTATGAGGAGGAGAATTTAGTTACTAGTGAATAGAGATAAATGCAAAGAGAATAGAGAGCAGGGTGTAGGCAATCACTCAAGGTGGATTTGGGGGCCTTTGGGTTGGGAGGCTGCAGACTCGTCAAAACCTGCATTGTCTCTATCGTTTTCTTATTTTTTTCTATTCTCTGTTTTTGTAAATGAGAATGAAGGAGTTCTCTTCTGTGATTTATTTGGAATTATTCCCACATCCTGTAATCAAATATCTTGGTTCCTAACAAGTCTCTGCTGAATTTTTATTTTTCCTTGCTCATTACTGATGTGTAACATGTTGGTTTAATGTTAGGTTGTGCCTGGTGAATATCGTTTATCAGCTATTGCTGAGAATGCTCCTGGGCTCATGTTTATGCCACCTTATATTGATGTTGTAGTCAAAAGTCCGTTGTTAAATGTAGAATTTTCGCAGGTAAGTTTTAACACATTTAAACTTTATATTATATGCATGTTAGTTCTTTCCCTTTTATACCCTTAAGTCTATTCTATTATGTGCATGCTGAACTTTTTGGGTGCTCAGAATATATGATAGAGTCCCATGTGAACATAGTTCAGCATGAGATGATCAGTCATCTATATTGTATAACTAGTTCAGTAATATGAATATGTAGATGACATTATATGACTCTAATATTCTTGTGATTAGAATGGCATTACTAATCTAAATTTTATTCAATTATAGATTTCCTGTATGGCTGAATTTTTATTTGATTCCTTTAAATTTCTCTAGTTTCCTTTTCATTTCCTCTGGGAATCTTTTTGCCCTATTCTCACAAGGACTAGGATTTAGCCTTGATTGTGTGTTATCAATTTATTTTTTCATAATAAAAATGTTCTGTACTGATTTTCTGCTGCTTGATTGTAGGCTCTGGTCAATATTCATGGTGCTGTTGTCTGCAAGGAGAAATGTGATCCATCTGTATCTGTTACTCTTGTTAGACAGGTTGATAAATATAATGAAGAGAGAAAGACAATTAGCCTGAAACCCGAGAGTAGTGAATTTCTGTTTTCAGATGTTATTCCTGGAAAATATAGGCTTGAGGTTTGCCTTCTTTTGCATTCCCATTTTATTTGTTATTTTGAAATTTTATTCCCTCGTCACTTTTCTTCTCAAATTTTCTACTGCTTTTGATTCACGTGGTGTTCATCACTGTGTAATAATGGTTGTTTTAGGTCAAACATAGTTCCCCTGAATCAGTGGCCTCAAAAGACAATTGGTGCTGGGAGCAGAGCTTCATTGATGTAAATGTTGGAGCTGAGGACTTAGAAGGGATTTTGTTTGTTCAGAAAGGCTACTGGGTCAATATCATCTCCTCTCATAATGTTGATGGTTACATGACTCAACCAGATGGGTCAAATGTGAATTTGAAGATTCAGGTATTTTGTATCTGACAATTATAGACCATAACTCCATATGCTTGTGTCTGGAAATTGCGCTTCACAAAATTCATTTCTCTCCTTTGCAGAAAGGTTCCCAGAATATATGTGTAGAATATCCTGGAGTACATGAATTTTATTTTGGTGACTCGTGTGTCTTCTTTGGCAGCTCGTCTGTGAAAATTGATACGTCTAATCTATTGGTATGGAGAATTCACATAGCCACAATTCTATTTTCAGTTTATTCATTAATATTGGTACTTTCTTGGATTTCATTCCATCACGTTCAAATTTTTTTCTTTTTGTAGCCCATCCATCTAAAAGGAGAGAAGTATCTTCTTAAAGGACAAATAAATTTGCAGTCCAGCTCACTTAATGCATTGCCTGAGAACATAGTTGTTGACGTTCAAAATGATGGGGCTCATGTTATTCATTCTGCTAATGCCAAACTTAAATCCCATGAGAAGGATCAAACAAATACTGCTATCTTTGAGTACTCTGTTTGGGCCAATCTTGGAGAAAAGCTTACCTTTGTTCCTCGGGACTCAAGGTACACTGTTAAAATGCATTAAAGTGTCAATGCTAAAGTGCCTTCAATAATAAAGTACATAAAGTGCGTCTATACCATTTCATGCTAACAATGCTAATTCTGTGCTAACTATTTCAGCTGCTTTACTTTGTGCCATTTTGAATTTATAACATACACATTCTCCATTATCTGGAGAAAAAAAAATAGTTATAAATCCTAACATATGTATCAGCTTATCATTTTTTCTATGTTGCTTGCTATTACTAGTGTATTGTACATATAATGTACATGATCTTTTTCTTTCCCTCTATGTCTACAAGATTTTATTGCATAGCTATAAGACCTACATGTTGTATGTGGGAATAAATATTGAGTGGTAAAAAGCAGTAAGAGAATATGTATGATGTTATAGAGATGAGAATGTTGCGTTGGACGAGAAGATACAATTGACAAGATAGGTTAGGAGTTAATGCATTAAAGAGAATGTAAAGGTAGCATTTATGTAGAGAAAATTGGTAGAATTTTTCCTTAGGCAATTTGATTACATGAAGAGTAAACCTATAGAAACTCCTGTAAGACAACTTGATTAGATAGAGGGTAGTCCAGTTGTTAAAGCTGTAGTGAGATCAAGTTTACTATGGACGAAGCCATTAAGAAGGACTCAGATTTAAAGACTTTTTCATAGGCATATCTCTTTTTTCCCATCCCTTCCCCTTCCCTCCTAAGTCTTGAGCTTTAGCATAAACAAGGATTATTCAAGTGCTGCAATGTGCCCAATTTTATAATGTTGACTTATTCTTTTTGTTTCTTTACAGGAATGATGGGGAGAAAAAACTTTTGTTTTATCCTAGAGAACGTCATGTAAGTATTAAAAGATTAGTATGTCTGCAGGTGTTCTTGTGGGACAATCACTGAAAGTTTCATTTGAAAAATCTATTTCCTTAGGTATTAGTTACAGATGATGATTGTCAAGCTTATATTCTTCCATTTTCTTCAAGACTGGGAGTATATATTGAAGGATCAGTCACTCCTCCTCTTTCTGGCATTCATGTAAGGCTTTTTGCGGCTGGGGATAGCAGCATCACTGCACTCAAAAGTGGTGAAGTAGTACTTGAAACTACCACTGGGACTGATGGCACCTTTGTGGCAGGTCCTCTATATGATGATGTTGGTTACAATGTTGAGGCTTCAAAGGTAGTCTGATATTCAGAGCTATGTCAAACTACAAAAAATAATATTTTAAGTGGAGTTGCACTGTTTCTCTACTTATCTGAAATGTTTATGTGTTTAGATAGTTCTCATTTAAATGATGGTCAATAGTTTCCAGTTGCATTCTCTTGAGCAATTTAACATGACGAGTGCCCCAAAAAAAGAGAGCAAAAACACACCACATCAGACATGAAAAATTTCTTGTTATTCTTTGTAGTGTACAATTTTCTTGCTATATTAATATTAATAGGATGCTCTCTTTTGTCAATAAAGATTTTCTCGACCTCTTCTTATTACTCATGTCATTTGTTAAAGATCTAAGTACTGAATGCACAAGGCCTTTTCCCCTGTGATTGTCTTCATGTTGTCGTACATTGTTTGATTTATCCCTAAGGAAAAGGCTTAGTTGTTTTTGGTGGTTGTTCTTTTTGCAGTCTGGCTATCATTTGAAACAAGTTGGGCCTTACTCCTTTAGTTGTCAGAAGCTTAGTCAAATTTCTGTGCACATACATCACGAAGATGATGTTAATGAACCCATTCCTTCAGTTCTTTTATCGTTGAGTGGTGACAATGGTTATAGAAACAATTCAGTATCTGGGGCCGGAGGGACATTCCTGTTTGATAACTTGTTTCCTGGAGTGTTCTATTTGCGTCCTGTTTTGAAGGTACTTTACTGGACATAATTCTTTATGATATTGGATTTTGCTGCTATTCTGTTCTACTTGATATGCTTGAAATTTATATCAATAAGCTCTGGTTCATGTGGTGCAGCACTTGCAGTTCACAATATGATTTGATTTGATTATGATCCAAAATCATCTCTCCCTCCCAAAAGGGAATAGGAGCCTAACTGTGGTTGCTAAAAAGAAAGAAAATGAAAAAAAGAACCGCACAACTGCTGTAGCATTTTTCAGTCTTGTTTAATTGTGTAGTTTCTTCATGGAGACTCTTCATGTGTTTCTATTCAGCTCTAAATGAATTTTCTGCTTGTGCTTCTTTAGGCTTGTACTGAATTTTTTATTGTTGTTGCTTTTCTGGATGTGTTTGTAAATATAAGGACTAGTAAGAAATTGATGATGATTAAAATTATGTTGGTGGTCATTGCTGAAACTGTCTTTGTCAACTACCTGATTCAGCATATTTCATCTTATTTCCCAGGAGTATGCTTTCTCACCTCCAGCACAGGCAATAGAGCTTGGAGCAGGGGAGTTTAGAGAAGTTATTTTCCAGGCTACACGTGTCGCTTACAGGTTTGCTTCCATTATTTCTCCTGAGTGCCCTCTCTATCATTTAACTGAAAATAATCATGGGTGAATATGTGTTTACTGCATTTCAAGTTTCCTTAGCTTTGTGGTGGTGGCGATTGTTTTTGCAGTATATAATGGTTTAATTGCTTGTCTTGGCCTTTTACTGTGGAAGAGAATAATTGTCTGACATTTTCTTTAGAGTCACTGAAACTGATTACTTAACATTATATGATAGTGTACTTCAAATTTGGTATAGGGTTTAGTGCACTGCAAAAGGGACTTGGATCCTCTAAATTGTAGGGTGCACTTCAAGGGGTACAATGCAAGATTTTAATTAATCATCGATGAAAAATCAATGATTTAGAATTTTATAAACTGTAAACATTTACATGACAAATCATACATGTGTGATAATATGGATTCTAAACCATTAAACTTTTAATGTCTATTTTTTTTTTTTTTTGTGCATTGAGGATCTCTTATCCTCTCGACTCATTGTGATATTCTTCTCTTGTTAATAAAATTTCTACTTTATTGAAAAGAAAAATAATCTGAACCATTAATTTTCTCATCAGCGGTTATCATGCACCTTATCCTAAATTGTTCACTTCAGAGGAGCCAAATCCTTCAAAAAGATATCTTGGAATTTAAGTCCAAGTTTTGTCTTTGTTTATATAATTATCCTCCGGGTTAATCCAAGTAATTGGGACCTACACACGTATAGACTGTCTGTAACCTGTTGAAAACAAGGAAAGCACCTTCTCTTGTTTAAGGACAGTGCAAGAGGGAATGCCAGTCCGTTATGTGAAAACTTGATTCTGAAACACTGGGATAAAGACTACATCAGGTATATTAGGATATGTTCTATTGGTGAATTTGAGTGAGAGCAGGAGGGAACTCAACAAATTTTCTCTGCAAGTAAATTATCTTCTTAATAGTACTGTTACTTTTCTGAAACACTGGGATAAAGGTTGCACATCAGGTATATTGGGATATGTTCTATTGGTGAATTTGAGTGACAGCAGGAGTGGAACTCAACAAATATTTTCTCCGCAAGGAAATTATCTTCTTAATAGTTATGTTAAATATATATATACTCCTTGCATGCTTTTTTGCAAGCTAGGCTCCTCTGCAACTACATCTTTCTGGTTTAAGCAGGAAAAAAACCACTGCAACTATTTTGAATCATCAGATGTGTATTTACCTTATATAGCACTTGCTGATATATATTTTCTTTGCTGAATTCTATAGTAAATTCCACTTGAATTGGTAGTTGACCTAATAGATTGACTTCGAATCATATCTATTCAAGTATAAATGATTTTAGCAGAACACAATCCTGCCACTTTTCGACAAGGTTGCCACAACTTGAAGATGCACCCTATTGCAATGCTGTGTTAACTAGTACTTTTATTTAATATAAAGGCACTTAAAACTATGCTAGTTAATGGGGTGATGGAGGATATAAAACCGATGCTTAGAGGAAGAACATACTGACAAGATAACCACTGAGCAATCAACATGTTTTCATTCTTTTTGTATTTTTACCACGAAATCTTATTATAGCACTCTTCACCCTTTGAACTTTTCCCCAATTCCTAATGCATGCACTTTTTAATTTGAGCATACTATATTCTGGAAGATGATGAGGTAAATCCACTCTTACAGTGCTACTGGCTTAGTCACATTGTTGTCTGGCCAACCCAAAGGAGGTGTTTCAGTTGAAGCTCGGTCAGAGTCAAAACGTTATTTTGAGGAAACTGTGACAGATTCCTCTGGGAATTACCGTCTGAGAGGACTGCTACCTGATACTGTCTATGCTGTTAAAGTATCTAAAAGGGATGTTCTGGGCAGTTCTAATATAGAGCGTGCATCTCCTGATTCTATTCCAGTCAAGGTTAGTTATTGGTAGCACTCTCTCTCAGCTTTTCTGTCAATGTGCAGGTCCTGATGTAAGCTTGTTGATTGATGTTCCCAGGTTGGAAATGAGGATATCAAGGGTTTGGATTTTATAGTTTTTGAGGAGCCGGAAATGACAATTGTGAGCTGCCACGTCGAAGGGAATGGTACTGATGAACTACGTAAACACCTGATGGTAGAAATCAAGTCAGCTAGTGACGTAAACAAGATAGAATCCGTCTTCCCCCTGCCAATTTCTAACTTCTTTCAAGTGAAGGGTTTATCTAGAGGCAGACACCTTCTACAACTTCGATCTGGTCTCCCTTCAAGTTCCCTTAAATTTGAATCTGATATCATTGAGGTTGACTTGGAGAAAAATATTCAAATCCATGTGGGCCCACTGAGATACAGGATTGAGGATCAGCTTAAGCAGGTTTCTTCTTTTGTTTCCACCCATTTTTTTTAGCCTAGCCGCCATCTTTTACCAAAATTCGCAGTTAACTATTATAGTAACGTAGCAGTATTTTTTCACTCTTGGTTCTTGTTCAATGCAGGAGTTGACGCCTGCACCAGTATTCCCTCTTATAACGGGATTTCTATTTATTGCACTATTTCTCAGTATGCCAAAGTATGTTTGTTATTTCTATTCTTTTCACCTTCGGAGTAGTAACTAGTTTTGTATTTCTATAGCCACGTATCTTTGTTGATCTCCTATCCTGTACGTAGATTGAAGGATTTGTATCAAGCCACAGTAGATATACCCACACCAGGAGTCGCTGCTACTTCAAGAAAAGATGCCAGGAAGACAACGTTGCGGAAGAAGACCTATTAAATCCCCTTTCCTAAAGCAGAAGGCATACGGTAGTATAACTGCACTTGGTAGAGTTAGTTTGACTGCATTCACGTTCTCTGATAGCTTGGGATGTCTATCTGTATTGATATGTAGGGGCAACAGCAAATAGAATGTAATTATTAATTCTTCCTTCAATGGTAGTAGTACCACACTTTTTTTACTTCACTTTTTGTCCAAGGAACAAATGCATATGGAAGCGATTGTTGCTTATGAATTTTTTGCGGCAAAGGTATTAAATTTGAACGTTTTCACCCTCTTTCGATGTACCCGATTTGTTTATCACACAAGGTTAGGACAAGGCTTTCCAAATTTGTTAACGAATGAATTAGTGCTATTCGCTTAATGGATGAAGTCTCGCAGCTTGCCACGCTACGTGGAAGGTATATTCTCGGCGTTTAATTTAATGGGAAGTCAAAATATTCAAGTACGTTAGTTAAACCTAGATTTCTATCCCTCTCTCTCTAACTTCTAGGCCGCCGGCGGTTATGGCCAACTGAAAACATGGATGTTATGGAGAGTATTAATTAGGATGAGGCTTCTATTGTCAAGAAAAATGCCACGCCGCAGAGTAACGTAGATTTGTAGTGCTTCCTACCACATCGCCCACCCTAGACATATGGTGGGCTGGGTTTCTTCCTGTTGGGAACGGGCTCACTTGGGAGAGTGGGTGTGCATGACCCCATGCAACTTCGAAAATTATGTTACTCGGTGCGATTCATAAATACAAGAGACTTCTCATATTTACGCTATTGTTTATTGTTAAACATATTTTTAATGTATAAAAAATTATCATTTAAAATTTTTTAATGCTTGTGTATTATATTTTTTCCTCATGGCTATAAAAAAAAAATGAATTGCCTAAATCTATGGAAGATAAAAAATCATTCATGTGTCTCTATTTATCATTTTGAGTTTTCACAAGAGATGATACATAATATGGTATTAGACTTTTCATAACTAAGATTATAAGTTAGCTTAAGTTTTGATGAGAGATGTCTTATGCCGGTCTATGCTAATGCTAATTTTCAATTTCTGTTTCCCACAATGTGATGGTCATTTGTTTTAAAGTAGAAACAGTTTTTAGTAGGGCTGCCAAAATATAATCACATCAGGCAATTTCTTCTATGGCTGCCTTGGTAACTAACCGTTTTCCTCAACAATTATTATTTTGAGGAGGTTTCAAGTCGTTTGAAGGTGATTAATTGGCAAGTGATTTTACCGACGTACCTTCGTAGTTATTTTCTTATTTGCTGCCACCACTTTTATCTATCTCTCTCTTTAGGCATATCCGGCCATTACTAGAGGGTTTTTATTTGTTTTAGAGGATTAAGGTTTACTTAGTTCGAACAGTATATTCTTTTATAATGTTGCCGTTTGTCCCACCAACAACAAAAACTGCTGCGACGTTGCTTCACGAGATGAAAAAGAAGGAATAAGCCCCATTGTTGTCACATCGTATGTATGCATTAGGTTGGTCCGCTGCATTGGAATGTAGGGTCTATATTTCTGTGCCCTTCATCCTCTCTCATTGTTTTTTGGGTGCTATTCAATTAAAATGAAGTGGATGATAAAGAAGACATCCAAACCATAAAAATGTCATGCAAAGAAAGAAGGATAAGAGGGGCAAACAAGATGTCCCGCATAAAATAGGGGCTCTTCTATAAACTTCATGAGCTTGAAATTCAACCAAATGAGCCACTTCTATTCTTTTGGTATTCTTGAATGCTTCGAGTTCATTTTTTTCCAAGAATTGCAACACCATTCACTGATGCCCTTATCACCATAGAATTTGACCAAACTTCAGAATTTTAAGAAAGCGGAATTCAATTATCTCTAAATTGTTTGACGTTAAATTATGCAAAGCTTTAGATGCTTTACCTTCTGGACAAGCTATCTGCTATCGCATTGCACTTGGGAACATATTCCTCTTCTGTTTTTGGGTAGTAGTTTCAGTAAAATATTTTAGTTGTGGTTGGTTTTGTTGAATACCATTGCGTAAGCATGCGTAGATTGGTTCGCTCTATGAGCGTAAGCTTTCACGCCAATTTGTATTTTAGCAATTACTTCTATCCTTCAAACACCTTGTTGTGGGTTGCATTTTTCAATCTCGTTAAGTGCAGCATACTGTCTATATAGAGAATTTGTTTTTTTCTTTTCCTCTTTTGGGTACGTGTTCGAGCATTCACATTTAAACACACTCACACCAACTAGAAAGAGCATGACTTGGCCCTCTACGTTGCAATTCACTCTCAAATATAATATGCTTCAATGTTACTGGGGAGCAACATTGGATTGGTGACCCAATACGATATGCAAAGTGCGGGAACTGTTAAAGCATGCGTGACGAACTTGCCATAAACGTAACACGTTGTATCGGGTAATTTGCTGAAGCGTACAATGGAGAATTGCTTGTGCTAAGCAGTGTAGGCATCAAAGAATACGAGTACTTATAAGAGCTTTTCTGGAAGTAAACGTGACAGCCAAATTATACATAATTGAGGACGTATTGACACTTATATTTTTAGTGCGTGTAAAAGGCATGGCGGCAGATGCACTAACTGTGGTTGAGAATTTTAGTGCAATTACAGGTTGCACCCGTGGCCATCAACTGCCAATGTCAAAGCTTGATAGTGAATATCCATAACCAAATTTTCTTTATAAACAAAAGGGGCATTTTAGTACCATCTTAGTGCCAGTCACCACATCATTACCTTCCTACTAGAACGGTCTCCTTTAAATGCAGACGTTGTTCCTCAAATCATCCCCGTCGATCGAACTGCAAGCTTTTCTTCCTAGGCTATGAACTTCCCCAGAACATATTCTCTTTAGCATTTTCACTTTTGAACAAACATGGCCACATTTTCACACAACATTAAAATATGTGTCATTTTACTGATGATTATAATCGTTGGGATAGTAGAAGGAAGGAAACTTCAAAATTGTGGTGGCTTTGGAAGATGTGGAGAAGGTGGAGATTTTGGTAGCAATGATAAAGGCGGTGGTCAATTTGGAGGAGGTGGAGGATGGGGTTTGGTGGAGGTGGTGGCATAGGAGGTGGTGGCATAGGAGGTGGTGATAGAGTTGGGGGAGGTGCCAGTGTAGGAGGCGGTGCAGGTGGAGGAGGTAACATTGGTGGAGACGGAGGTGCTAGTGGAGGTGGCAGGGTTGGTGTGGATGGAGGAGGTGGTGCAAGTGGAGGTGTTGGGGGTGGTGTAGGTGTAGGAGGAGTTGCTGGTCTTGGTGCAGGCGTAGGTGGAGGTGCCAGGGTTGGTGCAAGTGGTGGAGGAGGTGCTAGTGTTGGTGCAGGTGGAGGTGAAGGTGCGGGGGTTGGTGTAGGTGGTGGTGGAGGTGGAGGTGCTGGAGTTGATGGAGGTGTAGGAGGAGGTGCTGGCCTTGGTGCGGGTGCAGGTGGAGGTGTTGGTGTTAGCGTAGGCAGTGGAGGCGGTGCTGGTGCAGGTGGAGGCGGTGGAGCCAGAGCTGGTGTAGGTGGAGGTGGAGGCGCTAGTTTTGGTGCAGGGGAAGGCGGAGGTGCTGGTGTTGGAGCTGGTGGAGGTAGAGGTGGAGAAGGAGGTGTTGGTCTTGAAGCAGGTGGAGGTGGAGGTGGAGGTGCTGGTCTTGGTGCAGGTGCAGGAGGAAGTGTTGGGGTTGGTATAGGTGGTGGTACTAGGGCTGGTGTAGGTGGAGGTGGAGGTGCTGGTGTGGGAGTTGGTGGAAGTAAAGGTGGAGGAGGAGGTGCTGGAGCTGGGGCTGGTATAGGTGGAGGTGGAGGTGGTAGTGCTGGGGCTAGTGTAAGTGGAGGTGCTAGTCTTATCACAGGAGTAGGCGAAGGTGCTTGGGCTGGTGCCGATGGAGGGGGAGGTGCTGGTGCTGGAGCTGGTGAAGGTGGAGGTGTAGGAGGACGAGAAAGGGCTGGTCTTGGTGTAGGAGCAGGTGGAGGTGTTGGGGTTGGTGTAGGTGGTGGAGCCGGGGTTAGTGTAGGGGGAGGTGGAGTTGGTGGAGCTAGAGGTGCTAGGGCTGGTGGAGGTGAAGGTGCAGGTAGAGGTGTTGGTCCTGGTGCAAGTACGGGAAAAGGTGTTGGGGTTGGTGTAGGTGGTGGTACTGGGGCTGGCATAGATGGAGGTGGAGGTGGAGGTGGAGGTGCTGGTGGAGGAGAAGGTGCTGGTGCAGGAGTTGGTAGAGGTGAAGGTGGAGGAGGGGTTGCTGGTTTTGGTGCAAGTGGTGGAGCTGCGGCTGGTGTAGGTGGAGGTGGAGGTGGAGGTGCTGGGGCTGGGGCAGGTGGACCTCGAGGTGCTGGAGCTAATGGAGGCGGAGGAGGAGGTGCTGGCCTTAGTGCGGGTGCAAGTGGAGGTGTTGGTATTGGAGCAGGTGGCGGAGCTGGTGCTGGTGGGGGTGGAGGGGGAGGTGTTGGTCTTGGTACAAGGGTAGGTGGTGGTGCTGGGGTTTATGTCGGAAGAGAAGGAGGTGCTAGTGCTGGAACAAGTAGAGGTGGAGGCGGAGGAGGAGGTGAAGGTGAAGGTGCTGGACTTAGTGCAGGTGCAGGTGTTGGACTTAGTGCAAGTGCAAGTGCAAATGCAGGTGTTGGGGTTAATGCAAGTGATGGAGCTGGGGTTCGTGTATGGGGAGGTGGAGGTGTTGGAGCTGGTGGAGGTGAAGGTGCTAGGGCTGGTGGAGGTGGAGGTGGAGGAGGAAGTACTGGTCTTGGTGCAGGTGCGGGATAAGGTGTTGGGGTTGGTGTAGGTGGTGGTGCTGGGGCTGGTGTAGGTAGAGGTGGATATGTTGGGGTTGGTGCCGATGGAGAAGGAGTTGCTGGCGCGGGAGCTGGTGGAGGTGGACGTGGAGAAGGAGGTGCTAGTCTTGGTACAGGTGGTGGAGCTGGGGCTGGTGTAGGTAGAAGTAGAGGTAGGGGTGGAGGTGGAAGTGGAGGTGCTGGGGTTGGGGCAGGGGTTGGGGCAGGGGTTGGTGGAAATGGAGGTGCAGGTGCTAGAGCTGGTAGAAGCAGAGGAGAAGGTGCTGGCCTTGGTGTGAGTCCAGGTGGAGGTGGAAGTACTGGTGTTGTTGCAGGTGCTGGAGCTAGGGCTGGTGTAGTTGGAGGAGGAGGTGTTGGGGCTGGTGAAGATGTAGGTGGTGCTGTTGGGGCTAGTGTAGGTGGAGGTGGAGATGCTAGTCTTGGTGTAGGTACAAGCAGAGGTGCTGGGGTTGGTATCGGCGGAGGAGCAGGCACTGGTACTGGAGCAGGTGGAGGTGGAAGCGGAGGAGGAGGAGAAGGTGCTGGTCTTAGTGCACTTGCAGTTGGAGAGGTTGGGCTGGGTGCAGGTGGTGGATCCAGGGTTGATGTAAGGGGAGGTGTTGGAGTTGAGGCTGGTGAAGGTGGAGGTGTTGGTCTTGGTGCAGGTGGAGGAGGAGGTGTTGGGGTTAGAGTAGCTGATGGTGCTACTGCGGGTGTAGGTGGAGGTAAAGATTTTGGGGTTGGAGCCGGTGGAGGAAGAGCTACTAGTGCAAGAGCCGATGGAGATGGAGATATAGGAGGAGGTGCTAGTCTTGGTGCAGGTGGAAGAGCCGGGGCTGGTGTAGGTAGAGGTGGAGGTGCTGGGGTTGGGGCTGGGGCTGGTAGAAGTAGAGGTGGAGGTGTTGGAGTTGGTGAAAGCGGAGGAGGTGGAGCTGGCCTTGGTGCGAGTACAGGTGGAGGTGTTAGTGATGGGGCAGGCAGTGGAGTTGGTGCTGGTGGAGGTGGAGGTGGAGGGGCGGGTCTTGGTGTAGGTGAAGGTGGTGGTGTTGTGGCTGGTGTAGGTGAAGGTGGTGGTGTTGTGGCTGGTGTAGGTGGAGGAGGAGGTGCTAGTCTTGATGCAGGTGCAGGCGAAAGTGCTGGGTATATTGCCGGTGGAATAGCAGGTGCTGGTGCTGGAGCAGGTGGAGGTCGAGGCAGAGGAGGAGGAGAAGGTGTTGGTCTTGGTGCAGGTGAAGGTGGAGGCGTTGGGGTAGGTGCAGGCGGTGGAACCGGGGTTAGTATAGGGGGAGATGGTGGGGCTGGGGCTGGTGGAGGTGGAGGTGGTGGCTCTAAGGCAGGTGGAGGTGGAAATGCTGGTCTTGGTGCAGGTCTGGGAGGAGGTGTTGGGGTTGGTGTAGGTGGTGGACCTAAAGCTGGTGCAGGTGGAGGTGGAGATACTGGGGTTGGAGTCGATGAAAGAGGAGGTGTTGGTATAGGTGGAAGTGAAAGTGGAGGTGTACGTGGAGGTGGAGGTGCTACTCTTGGTGCAGGTATAGGCGGAGGTGCTGAGGTTGGTACCGGTGAAGGAGCAGGTTTTGGTGCTGGAGCAGGTGGAGATAGAGGCGAAAGAGAAGGAGAAGGTGCTGGTCTTGCTGCAAGTGGAGGTGGGGGTGGAGGTGTTGGCCTTGGTGCAACTAGTAGATCCAGAGTTGATGCAGAGGGAGGCGTTGGAGCTGGGGCTGGTGGAGGTGGAGGTGGTGGAACTGGGGCTGGTGGAGGTGGAGCTAGAGGGGGAGGTATTGGTCTTGGTGCAGGTTGGGGAGGAGGTGTTGGGGTTGGAGTAGGTGATGGTGCTAGGGCTGGTGTAGGTGGAGGTGGAAATTCTGGGATTGGAGTCGGTGGAGGAAGAGATGCCAGTGCGGGAGCCGGTGGAGATGGAGGTGGAGGAAGAGGTGCTGGTCCTGGCACAGGTGGAGGAGCTGGGGCTGGTGTAGGTAAAGGTGGAGGTGTTGGAGTTGGTGAAGGCGGAGGGGCTGGAGCTAGCCTTGGTCTTTGAGTCTTTGGGGGAGGTGTTGGGGATGGGCTAGGCGGTGGAGCCGGTGCTGGTGGAGGTGGAGGTGGAGGAGGAGGTTCTAGTCATGGTGTAGATATAGGTGTAAGTGGTGGTGTTGGGGCAGGTGTAGGTGGAGGAGGAGGTGCTAGTCTTGGTGCAAGTGGGGGAGGAGGTGTTGGGGTTGGAGTAGGTGATGGTGCTAGGGCTGGTGTAGGTGAAGGTGGAGATGCTGGGGTTGGAGCCGGTGGAGGAAGAGGTGCTGGTGCGGGAGTCGGTAGAGATAGAGGTGGAGGAGGAGGTGCTGGACTTGGCGCAGGTGGAGGAGCTGGGGCAGGTGTAGGTGAAGGTGTAGGTGCTGGGGCTGGTAAAGGTAGAGGTGGAGGTGTTGGAGTTGGTCAAGGTGGAGGGGCTGGAGCTGGCCTTGGTGCGGGTGCTGGTGGAGGTGTTGGTGATGGGCCAGGCAGTGGAGCTGGTGCCGGTGGAGGTGGAGGCGGAGGAGGAGATTCTGGTCTTGGTGTAGGTGGAGGTGTAGGTGGTGGTGTAGGTGGAGGAGGAAGTGCTGGTCTTGGTGCAGGTGGGGAAGGAGATGTTGGGGTTGGAGTAGGTGATGGTGCTAGGGCTGGTGTAGGTGAAGGTGGAGATGCTGGGGTTGGAGCCAGTGGAGGAAGAGGTGCTGGTGCGGGAGTCGGTAGAGATGGAGGTGGAGGAGGAGGTGCTGGTCTTGGCACAGGTGGAGGAGCTGGGGCTAATGTAGGTGAAGGTGGAGGTGCTAAGGCTAGTAGAGGTAAAGGTGGAGGTGTTGGAGTCGGTGAATGTGGAGGGGCTGGAGCTGGCATTGGTGTGGGTGCTGGTGGAGGTGTTGGTGATGGGCCTGGCAGTGGAGCCAGTGCTGGTGGAGGTGGAGGTGGAGGAGGAGATTCTGGTCTTGGTGTAGGTGTAGGTGTAAGTGATGGTGTTGGGGCTAGTGTAGGTGGAGGTGGCAGTGCTAGTCTTGGTGCAGGTGGGGGAGGAGGTGTTGGGGTTAGAGTAGGTGATGGTGCTAGGGCTGGTGTAAGTGAAGGTGGAGATGCTGGGGTTGGAGCCGGTGAAGGAAGAAGAGCTGGTACGGGAGCCGGTAGAGATGGAGGTGGAGGAGGAGGTGCTGGTCTTGGCACAGGTGGAGGAGCTGGGGCTGGTGTAGGAGAAGGTAGGGGTGCTGGGGCTGGTAGAGGTAAAGGTGGAGGTGTTGGAGTTAGTGAAGGCGGCGGGGCTGGAGCTGGCCTTAGTGTGAGTGCTGGTGGAGGTGTTGGTGATGGGCCAGGCAGTGGAACCAGTGCTGGTGGAGGTGGAGGTGGAGGAAGAGGCCCTGGTCTTGGTGTAGGTGTAGGTGTAGGAGGTGGTATTGGGGCTGGTGTAGGTGGAGGAGGAGGTGCTAGTCTTGGTGTAGGTGGGGGAGGAGGTGTTGGTGTTAGAGTAGGTGATGGTGCTAGGGCTGGTGTAGGTGTAGGTGGAGGTGGAGATCTTTGGGAGCCAGATGGAGGAAGAGTCTTTGAGTCTTTGGAGTCGGTGGAGACGGAGGTGAAGGAGGAGAGTCTTTGGTCTTGGCGGTGGAGGAGTCAGGGGTGTCGGTGAAGGTGGAGGTGCTGGGGCTAGTAGAAGTAAAGGTGGAGGTGTTGGACTTGCTGAAGGCGGAGGGGCTGGAGCTGGCCTTAGTGCGAGTGCTGGTGGAGGTGTTGGTGATGGGCCAGGCAGTGGAACCAGTGCTGGTGGAGGAAGAGGCCCTGGTCTTGGTGTAGGTGTAGGTGTAGGAGGTGGTGTTAGGGCTGGTGTAGGTGGAGAAGGAGGTGCTAGTCTTGGTGTAGGTGGGGGAGGAGGTGTTGGTGTTAGAGTAGGTGATGGTGCTAGGGCTGGTGTAGGTGTAGGTGGAGGTGGAGATGCTGGGGCTGGAGCCGATGGAGGAAGAAGTGCTGGTGCTGGAGTCGGTGGAGACGGAGGTGAAGGAGGAGGTGCTGGTCTTGGCGCAGGTGGAGGAGCTGGGGCCGGTGTCGGTGAAGGTGGAGGTGCTGGGGCTAGTAGAAGTAAAGGTGGAGGTGTTGGAGTTGGTGAAGGTGGAGGGGCTGGAGCTGGCCTTGGTGTAGGTGCTGGTGGAGGTGTTGGTGATGGGCCTGGCAGTGGAACCAGTGCTGGTGGAGGTGGAGGTGGAGGAGGAAATTCTGGTCTTGGTGTAGGTGTAAGTGTAGGTGATGGTGTTAGGGCTGGTATTGGTGGAGGAGGAGGTGCTAGTCTCGGTGCAGGTGGGGAAGAAGGTGTTTGGGTTGGAGTAGGTGATGGTGCTAGGGCTGGTGTAGGTGGTGGTGGAGATGCTGGGGTTGGAGCCGATGGAGGAAGAAGTGTTGGTGCGGGAACCGGTAGAGATGGAGGTGGAGGAGGAGGTACTGGTCTTGGCGCAAGTGGAGGAGCTGGGGCTGGTGTAGGTGAAAGTGGAGGTGCTGGGGCTGGTAGAGGTAAAGGTGGAGGCGTTGGAGTTGGTGAAGGTGGAAGGGCTGGAGTTGGCCTTGGTGCGGGTGCTGGTGGAGGTGTTAGTGATGGGCCAGGTAGTGGAGCTAGTGCAGGTGGAGGTGGAGGTGCAGGTGGAGGAGGAGGTTCTGGTCTTGGTGTAGGTGTAGGTGTAGGAGGTGGTGTTAGGGCTGGTGTAGGTGGAGGAGGAGGAAGTACTAGTCTTGGTGCAGGCGAGGGAGGAGGTGTTAGGGTTGGAGTAGGTGATAGTACTAGGGCTGGTGTAGGTGGAGGTAGAGATGCTGGGGTTGGAGCTGGTGGAGGTGGAGATGCTGGTGCGCTAGCCGGTAGAGATGGAGGTGAAGGAGGAGGTGCTGGTGTTGGCGCAGATGGAGGAGCTAGGGCTGGTGTAGGTGAAGGTGGAGGTGCTGGGGCTGGTAAAGGTAAAGGTGGAGGTGTTGGAGTTGGTGAAGGCGAAGGGGCTGGAGTTGGCCTTGGTGTAGGTGCTAGTGGAGGTGTTGGTGATGGGCCAGGCAGTGGAGCCGGTGCTGGTGGAGATGGAGGTGGAGGAGGAGGTTCTGGTCTTAATGTAGGTGTAGGTGTAGGTGGTGGTGTTGGGGCTGGTGTAGGTGGAGGAGGAGGTGCTAGTCTTGGTGTAGGTGGGGGAGAAGGTTTTAGGGTTGGAGTAGGTGATGGTGCTATGGTTGGTGTAGGTGGAAGTGGAGATGCTGGGGTTGGAGCCGGTGGAGGAAGAGGTACTGGTGCAGGAGCCGGTAGAGATGGAGGTGAAGGAGGAGGTGCTGGTCTTGGCGCAGGTGAAGGAGCTAGGGCTGGTGTCGGTAAAGGTGGAGGTGTTGGAGTTGGTGAAGGCGGAGTGGCTGGTGCTGGCCTTGGTACGGGTGCTAGTGGAGTTGTTGGAGATGGGGAAGGGAGTGGAGCCGGTGTTGGTGGAGATGGAGGCGGAGGAGGAGGTGCTGGTCTTGGTGTAGGTGTAGGTGTAGGTGGTGGGGCTAGGGCTAGTGTAGGTGGAAAAGGAGGTACTAATCTTAGTGCAGGTGCCGGCAGAAGTGCTAGGGATAGTGCTGGTGGAAGAGCAGTTGCTAGCGCTGGAAGAGGTGGGGGTCGAGGCAGAGGAGGAGGAGAAGGTGTTGGTCTAGGTGCAGGTGAAGGTGGAGATGTTGGCATAGGTGCAGGCGATGGAGCCGAGGTTAGTGTAGGGGGAGGTGCTGGGGTTGGGGGAGGTGGAGGTGGTGGAGCTGGGGTAGGTGCAAGTGGAGGTGCTGGTCTTGGTGCAGGTGTGGGAGGAGGTGTTGGGGTTGGTGTTGGTTGAGGTGGAGATGCAACGATTGGAGCCGGTGGAGGAAGAGGTGCTGGTGCTGGTGCAGGTGGAAGTGGAAGTAGAGGTGGAGGTGGAGGTGGAGGCGCTAGTCTTCGTACACGTACAGGCAGAGGTGCTGGGGTTGGTACCAGTGGAGGAGCAAGTTCTGGTGCTGGTGCAGGTGGAGATAGACTTGAAAAAAAAGATGAGAAGGTGCTGGTCTTGGTGCAGGTGAAGGTGAAAGTGGAGGTGATGGGCTTGATGCAGGGGGTGGATCTAGGGTTAATGTAGGGGGAGGTGGTGGAGTTAGGGCTAACGGAGATGGAGGTGGTGGAGCTGTGGTGGAACTAGAACTGGAGGGGGAGGTACTGGTCTTAGTGCAAGTGGGGAAATAGGTGTTGGGGTTGGAGTAGGTGATGGTGCTAGGGCTGCTGTAGGTGGAGGTGGAGATGCTGGGGCTGGAGACGGTGGAAGAAGAGGTGGTGGTGCGGGAGCCGATAGAGATGGGAGTGGAGAAGGAAGTGTTGGTTTTGGCCCAGGTAGAAGAGCTGGGGCTGGTGTAAATGGAGGTGGAGGTGCTGGGGCTGGGGCTGGGTCTGGTAGAAATAAAGGTGGAGGTGTTGGAGTTGGTGACGGCTGAGGAGGTGGAGCAGGCCTTGGTGTGGGTGCAGGTGGAGGTGTTGGTGATGGGGCAAGCAATGGAGTCGGTGCTGGTCTTGGTGTAGGTGTAGGTGGTGGTGTTGGGGCTGGCATAGGTGGAGGAGGAAGTGCTAGTCTTGGTGCAGGTGCAAGCGAAAATGCTGGGGATAGTGCCGGGCCAAGGCAGAAGAGGAGGAGAAGGTGTTGGTCTTGATGCAGGTGGAGGTGGAGGTGTTGGGGTAAGTGCAAGCAGTGGAGCCGAGGTTAGTCTAGGGGAAGGTGGGGGGGCTGGTAGAGGTGGACGTAGTGGTGCTGGGGCAGATGAAGGTGGAGGTGCTGGTCTTGGTCCAGGTACGGGAGGAGGTGTTGGGGTTGGTGTAGGTGATGGACCTAGGGCTGGTGTAGGTGAAGGTGGAGATGATGGGGTTGGAGCCGGTGCAAGAGGAGGTGCTAGTGCAAATGGAAGTGGAAATGGAGGTGCTAGTTTTCGTGCAACCGGAGGTGCTGGAGTTGGTACCGGTGAAGGAGCAGGTTTTGGTGCTGGAGTAGGTGAAAGTGGACGCGAAAGAGGAGGAGAAGGTGCTGGTCTTAGTGCAGGTGGAGGTGGATGTGTTAGGCTTGGTGCAGGTTGTGGATCTAGGGTTGATATAGGATGAGGTGTTGGAGCTGGGGCTGGTGGAGGTGGAGCTGGAGCTGGAGCTGGAGAGGGAGGTACTGGTCTTGGTGCAGGTGGAAGAGGAGGTGTTGGGGTTGGAGTAGGTGATGGTGCTAGGGCTGGTGTAGGTGGAGGTGGAGATGCTGGGGTTGAAGCCGGTGGAGGAGGAGGTGCTGGTGCAGGTGGAAGTAGAAATGAATGTGTAGGTCGAGGTAGAGGTGCTAGTCTTGGTGTAGGTGCAGGCGGAGGAGCTGGGGTTCGTACCGACGGAGGAGCAGGGGTTCGTACCGACGGAGGAACAGGTGCTGGTGTTAGAGCAAGTGGAGATAGAGGTGAAAGAGGAGGAGAAGGTGCTGGTCTTGGTGCAGGTGGAGGTGGAGGTGGAGGTGGAGGTGGTGGAGCTGGAGCTGCTGGTCTTGGTGTAGGTGAGGGAGGAAGTGTTAGGGTTGGAGTAGGTGACGGTGCTACGGCTGGTGTAGGTAGGGGTGGAGATGCTAGGGTTGGAGCCAGTGGAGGAAGAGGTGCTAGTGCGGGAGTTAGTGAAGGTGGAGGTGGAGGAGGAGGTGTTGGTCTTGGTGCAAATGGAGGAGCTGGGGCTGGTGTAGGTGGAGGTAGAGGTGCTGGGGCTGGTAGAAGTAGAGGTGGAGGTGTTGGAGTTGGTGAAGGCGGAGGAGGTGGAGCTGGCCTTGGTGCAGGTGCAGGTTGAGGTGTTGGTGATGAGGCAGGCAGTGGAGCCGGTGCTGGTGGAGGTGGAGGTGGAGGAGGAGGTGCTGGTCTTGGTGTAGGTGTAGGTGGTGGTGCTGGGACTGGTGTAGGTGGAGGAGGAGGTGCTAGTCTTGGTGCAAGCATAGGCAGAAGTGCTAGGGATAGTGCCGGCGAAAGAGCAGGTGCTGGTGCTGGAGCAGGTGGGGGTCGAGGTAGAGGAGGAGGAGAAGATGTTGGTCTTGGTGCAGATCGAGGTGGAGGTGTTGGGGTAGGTGCAGGCGGCGGAGTCGGGGTTAGTGTAGGGGAAGGTAGTGGGGCTAGTGAAAGTGGAGGTGGTGGAGCTAGGGCTGGTGAACGTGGAGGTGGAGCTGGAGGTGCTGATCTTGGTGCAGGTGAGGGAGGAGGTGTTGGGGTTGGAGTAGGTGATGGTGCTAGGTCTGGTGTAGGTAGAGGTGGAGATGTTGGGGTTAGAGCCAATGAATGAAGAGGTGTTGGTGCAGGAGCCCGTGGAGATGGAGGTGGAAGAGAAGGTGTTGGTCTTGATGTAGGTGGAGGAGCTAGGGTTAGTGTAGGTGGAGGTGGAGGTGTTGGGGCTGGGGTTGGCAGAAGTGGAGGTGGAGGTGCTAGAGTTGGTGAAGACAGAGAAGGTGGAGCTGGCCTTGGTGCGGGTGTAGTTGGAGGTGTTGGTGATGGGGCAGGCAGTGGACCCTATACTGGGGGAGGTGGAGGTGGAGGTGGAGGTAGAGAAGGGGTGCTAGTCTTCTTTGTCAGAGGTGTAGGTGGTGGTGCTGGGGTTGAGGTAGGTAGAGGAGGAGGTGCTAGTCTTGGTGCAGGTGCAGGCGAAAGTGTTGGGGATAGTGTCGGTGAAAAAGCAGGTGTTGGTGCTGGTGTTGGAGCGGGTGGAGGTCGAGGCAGAGGAGAAGGAGTAGGTGTTGGTCTTGGTGCAGGTGACGGTGGAGGTGTTGGGGTAGGTGCAAGCGGTGGAGCCGGGGTTAGTGTAGAGGGAGGTGGTAGGGCTAGGGCTGGTGGAGGTGGTGGAGCTGGGGCAAGTGGAGATGAAGGTGCTGATCTTGGTGCAGGTGCGGGAGGAGGTGTTGGGGTTGGTGTAGGTGGTGGACCTAGGGCTGGTGTAGGTAAAGGTGGAGATGCTGGGGTTAGAGCCGGTGGAGGAGAAAGTGCAGGTGCAGGTGGAAGTGTAACTGGAGGATGTGGTGCTGGTCTTGGTGCAGGTGGTGGAGCTGGGGCTGGTGTAGGCTGAGGAGGAAATTGGGGTGGAGGTGGAGGTGCTGGGGTTGGTAGAAGTGGAGGTCGAGGTGCTGGAGCTGGTGGAGGCGGAGGAGGAGGTGCTGGCATTGGTGCGAGTGTTGCTGTTAGCATAGGCGGTGGAGCCGATGCTAGTGGAGGTGGAAGAGGAGATGCTGGTCTTAGTGTAGGTGGTGGTGCTGGTGCTGGGGCTGGTATAGGTGGAGGTGGAGGTGGAGGTGGAGGTAGTGGGGCTGGGGCTGGTGGAAGTGGACCTGGAAGTGCTGAAGCTGGTGGAAGCGGAAGAGGAGGTGGTGGAGCTGGGGCTAGTGAAGGTGGAGCTGGAGGTGGAGGAGGAGGAGGAGGAGGTGCTGGTCTTGGTGCAGGTAGAGGTGGAGGTGTTGGGGTTGGTGTAGGGGGAAGTTGAGGTGCTGGGGCTGGTGGAGGAGGGGCTGGTAGAGGTGGAGGTGGAGGTGCTGGTCTTGGTGTAGGTGGTAGAGGTAGGGCTGGTGTAGGCAGAGATGGAGGTGCTGGGGCTGGGGCTGGTTGAGGTGGAGACAAGGTAGAGGTGGAGGAGGAGGAAGAGGTGTTGGGGTTGGTGCAGATGGTGGTGTCGGGGCTAGTGCAAGTGGAGGTGGAGGTGGAGGCGGAGGAGGAGGAGGGGGAGGAGCCCGAGTTAGTGGAGGTGGTGGTGGTGGTGGAGGTGCCGGGGCAAGTGTAGGTGGAGGAGGAGGTGCTGGTCTTGGTGTAGGTGCAGGTGGAGGTGTTGGGGTTGGCGTAGGTGGTGGTGCTGGAGCTAGTGTAGGTGGAGGAAGAGGAGGTGCTGATTTTAGTACAGGAGGAGGCGCTAGGGTAAGTGCAGCTGTTGGAGGAGGAGGAAGTGCAAGTGTTGGTGCAGGTGGAGGTGCTGATGCTAGTGTATGTGTAGTAAGAGGTGCTAGGGTTAGTAGAGGAGCTAATTAAAATGACGGCTTCTGTGATGGAGGAAGTTATAGAATTAGTGCAAATGGTGGAAGTTTAAGCAAGTAATCATGATGATATGATAATTGGTATAAGTGAAAATGGAGAAACAGATGGTGCAATAAGTGACAGGATTGTATTGTTTTAAAATAAAAATGAATTGTCAGTATGTATCAAAAGATATTGTTAGAGAAATATTATGCTTGTAGCATGTATAAAAAGAAAATTGATTATAAGACAAAAAATAAAAATGAAAGCAATTGTCTTCTCATATTTAATTTTTCTTCTAATCTTGATGAATTATAATAAGTAATGACTAACATTTCATTGCCATGTGATTTTAAAATTAATTTTGATGCATTATTAGTGTAACAAGATTTTTATATTATTATCCAATTATATACTTTTATTCATAAGATTTTTAAGATAGTAAGTGTTAAGTTAAACGCTTGTTGATATAACAAAATGTGATTAAATATCTATATAAAATTTTTCTTTTTTACACTGAAATTGCATGTATAATTTGAATATTGTTAAAAAGATCTTGTTGTCTAAAAAGTTGCTGAATTCATTACGCAAAAATGAAATTTTGATAATTTACATTGAGGATAATTTTCCATCAAAATTATTTTTAAGTCTGGAAAGATTTATTTTCCATTAGTTTATGAAAACAAACGCAAAATAGCTTATAAGAATTTCTAGAGCTGTTGTAATGTGCTATTAGGACTAAAGTATTAGTTCTTGGTTGCGGCCATTCAACCAAAAAATCTTGTATTTTTGGAGGATATTTTTATTTGTTTTTCTTTATTCTTAGGGAATAGGGATGAAGATACCATACATTAGCTTGTTAATGGAACCTGCTACATGATTGGTGGAATTCATAAAAAGAGAACCCGAAAAAGCATAGCAGTGAAAGTATTTTATCGAAAGATACAACATTAAAAGAACTTTGTTAGTTTCACAAATAGTATATAACCATCCAATGGGTTAATTCAACGAAAGTGGGTGATGATTTCCATTTATAAGAATGGGTCGAAACTTCAAAAACTCTTTTAAAGAATGGTCGTACCATTTACTATTTTAGATTCCGGGAATTTGGACTTTTCCGCCTAATCTTTCAATTTAAAAGTCTTTCTAGGAGTAAATAATATATAACAAAAGAAAGCATATTTGTATACAATGAGATTAGAGTGCAAGTGCAATTCGCATTGTTGATATCCGGTGAGTTAAACTTGAATTCATGAGCTGGATGCATGCCAACATCACAACGTCTAGTATGCAAGGGTGTTTATTATTCATGTTTGATTTGGAAAGCATGGTGTGTGTATATATATATATAGAGTCGACATACATCTATTCATCCAATTTTATATAAAAGCTCTTATTCAGGTTCAGTTCTCCTAATACAAGTTAAACGTAGTCTTAAACCACCTGCATGATGCTTCAAAGTCCAAACCAAGAGCCAAATAATTGTCCACAGTTTTGGACCCTTATAAACGTTTTGTGCTAGCTTCCCATAACCATATATTGCGTCCATCAATTATAAATAATACAGATAAATATTTTTTCTTACTCTAAAAAACATTTAAAAAGTTCCTCAAGTTGAAAATCATGTATCTTGTCATAATTCAATCAGACTTGTAAAAATTAACTCGGCCATCAAGGAAGAAAATGCCCAAAACAGCATTAATAAACTTGAAGAAACATGATGAAAGGAAAGACATTAGAGTTAGCTGCTGATAGGGGTGTACAAGGGACAGGTTGGACAAGACCCGAACCCGGTCCAATTTTTACACCGGGTCAGAATTTAAAACCCGAACCCGACCCGATAATGACCCGACTATGTCCTGGATCATACCGAGTCAACCCTGTATTCAAACAATATACAAAAATTTACATATTGTACATAATAAAGTTATAAAATTTTACAAGTAAAACAAAATTTTAGAGATATTTACGCTATAGGTTTCAAAATAAACCATATCAATATAGATATAACATCAAATTATGTAAAATATAGTAATTAAACTTTAAAATCTTATAATTTTTTGAAAATTATTATAAAAATATATATATCTCCTAAGGGATAATTTGACTTCGGGCAGGGTCGGGTCAACCCGACATATGACCTGAACCCGACCCGAAAAATGCACCAGGTCAATAAACAAACTATGTGATAGCACTTGAGAAATTCCTCAAGTGATAAATTGATTTAATTCCTCAAGTGCTATCATACAGTGGAATTAAATCATAAGAAAAATTAATTTTGTTTTATTTTGCCTCAAAGATTGATTGACCACATCCAAATATGAAATCAGTTCCACCTTTAATGTAGCAATTGTAATAGTAATGGCGACCATAGGCATCAAAGAGGGTGTCTTGCACCCTTAGAAAATCACAATCAATGAAAGCACATTTGTCTACATGGATCCTCACTGCCACGGCTTGAATCACGCTACTTTGCTTTAATAGGTTGTACGTATTCTAAGAAGATGTATATTGCATAAAAAGATATATACTCAACTTTAATTTGAAATCATTTAAAATCTACGTTAACTATTTCTTTTTGTCTAAATCACGAATATTTAAAATCTAGTTGATCGCGACCAATATGGCTTGAGCTGAGTAAGCCTATTATGGAATAAAACTCTTCTAACACTAATATTTTCGCAAGATTTTAACTCGAAACACTATGCAATTAGGCTGTAAGTTGAAGAAGTGTTAAATGGTTCAATAGTTAAACCAATCAAACGTCGGGATATTAATTTATTAATTTACTGAATTAGTAATATTTCCATAAATTAAATGTGATAATTATTCTTAAAATAGTAAATAAAATAAAAAAATTTACTGCAAAAGTGAATTAAATAAGAACTAATTCATTTAGTATTTTTTAAAAATATTTTGTAATTAAAAGATATGATTTAAAAATAAAATAATTAGATAAAGGTTTAAAAAAATACCAAGTTTAATAAAACATTCTGATAAGTTTTTTAATTTATGGCGTTAATGTTGATTCAGATAATAAATTGGAAAACTAATCTTAATTTAAAAAGAAAACATAGTGTGTTTGATTTGTTAAAATATTTTCTATTTTCATTTTCTGAAAAGGATTTTCATTTTCAGATTTTCAAAACTAGGAAATGTGTTTGGTTTGTAAATATAAATTTTGTTTTTAGAGAGTGAAAAGAATGAAAATATGTCTATTTTATCACCTATGTCATCAAATCACTATTGTCATTTCTTCCATCATACACAGCATCACCTCCATAATCACATCCCTAACCATCATCTACCATCACCAATAAATCCACCATCACCATAACACCCACCATCACCCCCCTCCAAACAAAACCTTGACCTCCATTATCATCAGTGCACAACATATCCAACATCATCACCATCAACTTTTCACAAACCCATCACAATACCTTAAACAAAGCAAACTCAATCTCAAAGTCACTCAAACCAAAATCAAAAACCGAAATCATTGAACCTAAACTAACCTTAGCACTAGAAATAAAGGAAAACAATGAAAGAGAAGATAAGGGAAAAGGGGGTCATGGCTGCCACCGCCACCAGCTCCACCACTGCGGCCCAACCCTTCGCTGCTGTGAACAGCCTTGCGCTGGGCCACCCTTCACTTTCTTCACTGTTGCTCAGTTCCCAGCCACCGTCGCGCCCCCTTCCTCAACCTCGGACTACCATCATCATCGCAAAGTCAAGCCCAGCCATCGTTGTTGCTCGGTTCACACTTTCGCTAGCACCGCCTGGGCCACCAACGCCGCCGCGAGCTTGCCACAGCTGATCGGCCTTCTGCCATTTGTTGGCATGCGGCCATGGCCTCCGCCTTCCCCTCTGCGCTCCACCACGCCTCGGTTTCGCATCCTCCTGCTTCCCTCTCTCTCAACCGCCACAAGCCCCCAAATCACTCGCTGCCTTGGTTGAGTCTTCAGGTGGTGGCGCTGGTGTGGTGGCTGACAGATTTGGTTGTTGTTGATGGAGAGACAAAGGGAAAGGGGTGGGAGAAAGTTCTCTGTGAGAAGCATTGAGGGAGAAAAAAAAAGAAGAAGAAGAAGCAAAAGTGTGTATGTGGGTTTCAAAGACAGCAAAACATATAAGAAAATTGGAAAGATGAGTTATTTGCAAAACTATCACCGTGTTTTCATTTGAAAACATTTCTAACAATAGCAACTGAAAATGATGGAAACGTGAAAATATCCTTTTCATTTTTGTGTGGCTTTTGAAAATGTTTTCAGTGAAAAGATTTTCTTTAATCAGCAATCAAACTTATTTTCACACTTTTTTTTATCATTTTCAGTGAAAATGAAAATGAAAATGAAGAAACCAAACGCCATCTAATGTTCACATTTCTTGATTTGCACAATGAATATATGCATCAAATTCAAATTGATGCATGTCATCCCACGAATACATGTTTTATAGTTACCTTGAAGGCAAGGCCCTTTGCAACAGTATTATTTGTTTTTGAATTGAAAGTAGCGCTGAAATGTGCATTGCCGTGGTCATTCCATTCTATACTCGAGATTGTCCTGCCAGCTCCTTCAAGATAAATGCAAGGTTTGTCCGTCGAAATTACCACTCTCTCTGCGATATAATTAACCAATAATGAGCACATAATGATATATATGATTCTCCTTCAATTCTTAGACTCTCAAATAAATTAAAAATAAAATAATATATATGCATGGCCATTAAAAAAATAATATTAATAAAAGCAAGATATATATAACAAATTAAACCCTTCATAGTAAAGTTAGCTTATGATATATATGCGATCGATGACAAGAAAATTAAAGATTTACCTACCTGTAAATGCCAGGGGCAATTCTGATGTGAATCCATTGAGAGTTTCCTAAGGCTTTGTTTGGGAGTTTGGAGGGAAAGGGAAGGGAAGATAATAGAGGGGAAGGAAAGGTGAGGGAAGGAAGGAATTAAGAGGATTAATCCTCCATTTGTTTGGGAGTACAAGGTAGAAGGAATTTGGAGGAATTATGGTCTATTTGTATAATTTTACTCTTTTTTATAATATGTAATTGTTTTATAAAATTAATTATTTTAGTTATATTTACTTTTTGTCTACTAATTAAAAAATAATAATACAAGTTTGCTATTCTAGAAACTTGTTCACCGCCTTCAATCTCTCGTTGCCGCCATTCTCTGCCACAACGGCAAGCTTCACCATCGTGGCCTTCGCAGCGAGATGCTAGAAGATCGTGTGGAGGAGGCTCGCATGTTGCTTCCCGTTCCCGACATCGAAGTCCAAAACACAGAGCTTGACTCTGCTTTCTGCTTTATTCTCGGATGCTGCTTCGAAGATTTCATGGTTGGCGGCAGCCATTAGAGCGACCTTGAACTAGAGGCAGTTTTTGAAGATCAACTGAGTCGACTCGACGTGTTTCCCGCTGAACAGCTCCACCACTGGTGGTGGATTTTCAATCGGGTTAAGTCGCGATTTCAGCGCCAAAACCATGCAATCCGTGAACCACTTATTCGAATTCCCTTCGGAGATCACGCTTGCGACCTCCATTAACGATTGCTTGGAGCAACTTACACGCGAAGGTGAAGGCGAAGACAAAGGTTCGAAGCTGAAGCAAAAACTAAAAAGGGTAGAACGGTGCTTTCAGTTCATATACTACTAAAAACCCCCTAAAATGGGGGAACTAAAAAATAAGAGTGAATGGGGATTTCAGAGGGTTTTAAAAACCCTTCAAACATCTCCTTTCTCAATTAGAAAAACTCACAAACATAATCTAAACTCTCAAAGCCTTCCCTTTCCCTCGCTTCCCCTCCTAAACCCATCTCACAAACAGAGCCTAAGGAGACAGAGTAGTCAATGGCGCTTTGAATTGTTGCGAAGTCTGCGTATTCTAACTGACTGACTAACAAGAACGGTTTTGGGTGGTTTGGCACAATCCTGGGATTCACAAACACTAATAGCAATGATTAGCAGTGAGAAAATGAAGGAAAATAATTTTGAAAGGTGCATTTTTTTTTTGGTACAGTATATGCAAGTGCGCAGTATTGTCTAAGCACTGCCGAAAGTTATTAAATAATGATAAGTACTGATTACATGCATTTACTACCAAATAATACATTGCTAAAAATGGAATAAAAAATCCATTAGAAGTTTGGTATGCTAAAAAAATGTAATTAAAATCCATTATCTTTTAATTCAATTAAAAAATTGAAATTTTACTATGGGTCCGTTTGGTTAAAATTCTGGAGAAGTATTTCTTTAAAAGCAGAAGTAAAATTTGTAGAAGAATCAGAAAATTTGTATGCGTTTAGATATAATTATAGAAGTCCTTTTTATTATAATCAGAAATAGTTAAATTGTTTGGATGGACTAGAAATAAAAATAATTTTTTGAGTAAAATTACAATTCATAATATAATTTGTAATTTAAATGGGACAAGTAGTGAGAGTTAATTAATGGAATGTTATTTTTTGTCTTTTTATGAAATTTAGAAGGATATTTTTATAATTTCAATAAAAAACCAACAACATCCTCTCTCTTCTTCTACAAGAAACATATCCCTACCTACTTCTAAACAAAAGCAGAAAAATGGATTATGTTCTGCTTTTATTTATTTTGAGAAACACAAATAAACATGCGACTAAATCCTAAATGTATTTTGTAAAAATAAATTTTAAAAAATCATTTTTTTCTTCTCATAATTTTATCCAAAATAGCTCTCTCTCTCTCTCTCTCTATATATATATATATATATTAACGTTGGTGTATTATCGGTATATTTTTTTCATATTATTTACTGATTTGTCTTTTATGACTTTTATGATAATTATAATGAGAATCTATATATATCACTAATAATGTGGAAACGTGCAACGAAAATAAATTCACTCGATCGATTTTCCGCACATGTGTGTTGCCATGACTTTGATTTGTTCAATTCATGGGTTTTCTCATCAGTGAAGGCATGCTCTAATCCTGCATTACGAGCCAAACCTTCTTGGGTCTAAGCATTGTAATATTGAAAAAGAGTAATATGACATTTAGAACTAAAATAATATACACAGTTAACAAGCACTAACATTTTGACATGTTGACACTTGATAAATAATATTGGCTATTGTCACTCCAATTATATTAAATTTTCATTTACTTTTACCACCATATCCTTCTTTCTAAATCACATGAATAGTTTAAATCAACTATTTATTAATTATCATAATATTATCAAAATTTATTTATATTAATTTATAAAATTAATATGTATCTAATGTTTCTATTTTTAGATGTTCGTAGGTATTACAAATATTGATAATTAATTTATTTGATATAATTAAATGTAGAAATATCTTTTATCTTTTATTCAATAATTATTTAAATAATATAATATTAAGAAATTAGAATAATTGAAGTACCTTAATACTAATAATGAATTAAAAACTCAAAAACCATGGATAGGCGATTATTGTAATTATTTTTCAATATACTATTCATGGTAATACACATCGATTAAATATATAAAACTAGTTAAATGCACTTTAATAGAGTTATCAAACAAAAAGAATTCTAATAAAAAATAAGTGATTGCAGATATATCTTAATATCATATTTTTTTTAATAAGTTTAAAAAATACATAAACATTATATAATAAAATGTAATATGTATGTTGTACATTATAATTTAGTAATTTATATTTATTATTATTATTATTATTTACTTGTATTCTTTTAAATATGCATAGCTATATATATGTATTGTTTACATATCTATTATTTTAATTTTTTTAAAAAAAACTCAATAAACATAAATGATTATACTAAATATGTGAAGTTTTCTTTTTAGTGATTAAAGAAAAGGAAAACCGAAACTAAGAACTTACACTCTTTGATAAACCATGCCTAGTTATATGGCTTTCATCTCACAAAATAGGCAACACATGTGCGATAGTTCTCGGAGCCTCAGCAGTAGTGTCTAGAGCTGGGTATATGGGCCGCGATTCGTTGATCAACCCATTTAACTTGCAACCCACACAAAAATGGAACAAAAAAATGTTAGTCCGCCAACCCATAGACTTTTTTGGCCCGCACCGCTTAACCCGTGGGGTAAACAAGCTTGGCCTGCAGGTTTGCGAACCAACCCGTTAGCCCACATAAGTGAAGGAATACTTCCATTTTACGGTATTTATTTATGTTCTTGATGGATGGACTTTGATGGGTTGGTTGATTCTACCATTTTGGTATTTTTATTTGGCATTTGATAGTTCAAAGTTGTTAATTTATACTCTTTTATAGTTTCACTATTTATGATTAAATATATATTATTTTGCAAGGTAAAATATATTGTATAAAAATAAATATATAAATATAATATAGTATAAGGTATAAAAACAAGCTTAAAAAAATATGAAAGAAAAAATAGACTGGTTCGCGGACCAGTATGGGCAAAAAATGTAAACAGAAAAAATGGGTTGAATGGACCTGGGAGCTTATGTGGGCGGATGCGGACTAGGCCAAAACCATGTCCATTAATTAAACGAACTAGCCCAGTTCGGCTAGTTTAATTGAGGTCTGTCGCAGACTGAGCTAAATGAATTGAACCGGTCCGCATACCCACCTCTAGTAGTGTCCTCGTCGTTAAGGTTTGTGCCAGATATGATGCGCATAATATATATTAATTATATAAAAAGTTTAGAGAGATATATATTAAATATTTTGAATTAATTAAATTAATTTCTAATTAAATTAAATTAGTAATAATAAGTGTTAATTTTTTTCGATAAAGGATGAAATGAATGCTTAACCACTCCAAGATAGAGGACTTTATATTAATTATTTATGTAATTAAGAAAGAAGGGTATTTTGGTGAAAGTAAATAAAAATTTAATGCAATGGAAGTGGCAATAGCCATAAAGGAGTGGCAATAGTCATTCCCTATATAATTGGTAATAACTTTTCTTTTCTTTTTCTGATAATTAGAAAATTTCCTTAATAGGAGGGAACAATGTTGGGCTTAGAGATTAATTCACAGTGTAATTAAATGATGCCAATGAGTGACAATAGGCACCTAAATAAATCTGATAGAATTAAATTTACCAATCAGCGCAGTGCAGAAAAAATAAGTATCAATGGTGAATAATAAATTTTTATGGTGGGACTCACTAGTCACTGTTCATGGAATAATACTATTCACGAAACAATATTGTTCATGGAACAATATTATTCACACCAGAGCAAGAAATTTGCACACTGAATTTTCAACATGGAAACCCCCAAATACTGGAAGAAAAATCACAGGACAAACTTTGAAAAATATTCCCTTATATTCAAGATAATTACAAAATGTCATTTCCACACTCTCCAACCTAAGAGGTAAATATATTGTATTCCAATGAGAACCTTCCTATTCAAACACTACAATTTTGCAGCACCAAGAAGTAATAGAGATGATACCCAAAATATTCCCAGTGAATATACCTATACCCAACATTCTCTGGGATTTACTTACACTGTCTATCTTTTTCTCTTTGCAACTCTTGTTTCTTCGTTACTTATTGTGTTTCTTCAGCTGCTTCTTCGCCTCTATTTATAGAGGCTCCTGCAGCGTAAATGCGATCTGCATATTGCTGCTGCAAGAGAAATTTTATTCGCATGCACCGAAATCCAATCACTCTTCACGCATGCACAGTAATTTTTATTGTTCATGCGTTGAAAATTCTCTCATCTCCTCATTTTTTTCTTTCATTTAACATGGGTGGGGCCCACCAGTTGGACCCCACAATTCTCCCCCTCGAGTCGATGGGGAAATGATATGGGAGTAATCATCTAGGATCCATGTCGATTAACTCGACACAAAGTTAAAGCTCGTCTTGTGCTACAACTTTTGTCATCATATCAGTAGGGTTTTTATCAGTGTGAATCTTCTCTAGCTTGAATTGTTTTTCTTCTACAGCTTGATGCAGCCAATGATACCTGTCATCAATGTGCTTCGTCCGCAAGTGATACATTTCATTCTTGCTCAAATCCAAAGCACTTTGAATGTCACAATGGATAACAGACCTATTCTGCTTCATTCCTAATTGTTCAAGGAATCTTTTCAACCAAAGCATTTCTTTCCCAACTTCAGTCATAGCAACATATTCGACCTTAGTAGTGGACAAGGCAACACACTTATGCAATTTTGATTGCCAAGACACAGCTCCACCTGCAAAAGTAAACACAAATCCAGAAATAGATTTCCTACCGTCCAGATCACCTGTCATATCAGCACCTGCATAGCCTTCAAAAATTGGTTCTGGTCCTCCAAAGCACAAGCACATTCTTGAACTGCCCTTCAGATATCTTAAGACCCACTTCATAGCTTTCCAATGGTCTCTACTAGGATTGGAAAGAAACCTGCTAACAACTATAACCACATGAGCGATATCTGGCCGAGTACATACCATAGCATACGTCAGGCTCCCGACTACAGAGGAGTAAGGAATATCAGCCATAGCTTTCTTTTCTTCATCAGTAGTTGGACCACTCTTTTTACTGAGTTTGAAATGATTGGCCAATGGTATGCTAACTACTTTAGCATTCTTCATATTGAATCTGCCTAAAACCTGCTCCACATATCTTTCTTGTGACAACCAAAGCTTTCTAGCCATCCGGTCTCGCAAAATCTACATACCCAGAATTTTCTTTGTAGGGCCTAGGTCTTTCATATCGAAGGACTTTGATAATTTCTTTTTCATATCACCAATCATCTTTTCATCCTGTTCAACTATCAACATATCATCTACATATAGCAAAAGAATGATAAACTTATCACCTGGAAATGTTTTGACATATACACAGTGATCTACATCTGTCCAGGTATATCCATGACCCACCATGAATGAGTCAAACATTTTGTACCACTATCTAGGAGCCTGCTTCAATCCATACAAATTCTTTTTCAATCTGCAAACCAAGTTCTCCTTTCCAGCCTTCTCAAATCCTTCTGGTTGATCCATGTAGATCTCTTCCTCCAAATCACCATGGGAAAATGCAGCCTTCACATATAATTGATCAAGCTTCAAATCCAAGCTAGTTGTCAATCTGAGTATAAATCGAATAGAACTTATTTTGACAACTGGAGAGAAAATCTCATCAAATCTAATTCCCTCGCTTTTGACAAAAGCTTTTTACAACTAAATAAACCTTATACTTCACTATCTTGTTGTCATCTTTCTTCAGTTTAAACACCTATTTGTTCTTCAAGGCTTTCTTACCTTTAGAGAGTTTTACCAACTCATAAGTATTGTTCTTCTGCAAGAAATTTATTTCTTATTGCATGGCTTTGATCCATTGAACTTTATTCTTATGAGTATGAACTTCTTCAAAACTCTCTGGCTTCCCTTCATCAGTGAGAAGGACATACTACGGTTTGGGGTACTTGCTGGATGGATATCGCACTCTATTAGATGTTCTGAGTTGTGGTGTATGAGCTTGCTCCCCTTGCTCAACACCTCCGTCATCTTCAGCATCATCAATTACTGTCTCATTATCAACCCCATGGTCTTGAGCCTCTCCCTTGCTGTGGCATTTTCTTTAGGAAGAAAGACTGGTGTAAAATCAACCTTACCACGAGATCCATTAGTTTTCTCTGAAATAGCAAAATCCGACATAATTTCTTGCTCATGAAATACTATGTCTCTGCTTCTATTAATCCTTTTCTTTTCCGAATCCCATAGCTTGTAGCCAAATTTCTTATCTTCATAGCCTATAAATATGCAAGGAATGACTCTATCATCAAGCTTCTGTCTCTACTCTTTACTTATATGAGCAAAGACTTTGCATTCAAATACTTTCAAATGAGAGTAACTAACATCATGTTCGGACCACAACCTCTTTGGAATGTCAAAGCCTAAAGGAACAGATAAAGATTTATTAATCACATAGCACGCCTTTTGAACAGCTTCACCCTAGAATGGCTTGGACAGCTTAACCATTCTCAACATACATCTGACTTTCTCCATAATGGTTCTGCTGATTCTTTTGGCCTCACCATTATGCTGTGGGGTGCCAAGATTTTTTTTTTTTACAAAGGAATGTTGGTGGTATCCAAATCATGCCGGAGTTCCATGAATCTGCCATGTGAAGGCATGCAGGGTTCCTAAAGACATACAAGCGCATTTTTGGGCAATTTTATTAGGAGGAGATGAAGAAGAATATTTAGGATTATATCCAAGCTTGTGCTATAGGCCAAAATAAGACTTAGGCTAGGGATTGCTACAGCTATGACCTGTTTAGAAAGGCATTTGGAGAGACATCACCATGGCTTCATTGAGGGATTACCCAAAGCCAAGGGCTTTGATTGGATTTTGGTAGTGGTGGAACGGGTAACCAAGTATGCCCACCTCATTCCGCTTACTCACCTATTCACTTCCAAGGAGGTGGCGATAGTTTTCATTAAGGAAGTAGTTCGGCTGCATGGTTTTCCTAGCGTTATTGTCTTTGACAGGGATAAGGTCTTCCTGAGTGCTTTCTAGTCAAAGTTGTTCAGAATGGCTGGCACCACCTTGAAGCATAGTTCCACATATCATCCGCAGACAGATGGTTAGAGTGAAGTGGTCAACAAGTGTGAACTATTGGTATAATACCAGTTATCAAGAATCCATTAGAACGACCCCATTTAGAGCTTTGTATGGCAGATATCTTCCCACTCTGCTAAAGGAAGAGAGGGATCAATAGTGGAGGAGGTCCAAACACTTATGGAAGAGAGGGATCAAATTCTGGATGAGTTAAAGTTGCAACTGGGAAGGGCCTAGCAGAGGCAAAAGAAGTATGCAGATTAAAGGCGCACGATTCAGCCTTATAAGCTTCAGTCATTGGCTCAGAGGCTCAACCAAATGTTGTGGAGAAGATTGGCTGTGGCTTACCGTTTGCAGTTGCCACCTGAATCAAAGGTATACCTAGTACTCCATGTTTCGTTGCTGAAGAGGTGTGTGGCACAAGGCACCATTGTTCAATCGTTGCCAAAGGAGTTAGCACCTAACTGGGAGTTACCCCTAAAGCTGAACGAAGTACTGGCCATTTGCACTAATGCGGAAAGGGAAAATGAGGTATTGTTTAAGTGGAAGGATCTGGTAGCATTTGAGAATTCGTGGGAGCAAGCTGTGGCATTAGCTAAGTTTTTTCCAAAGCTCCACCTTGAGGACAAGCTGGATTTCGAAGGGGGGTATTGTAATAGAACATAGCTGTTTGAGCCCTTATCACAATGTTAGTAATGAGGCCCAAAGTAGGAATAAGTATAAGCCCACTTATGAAAAGGTTTACACTAGAAAGGGGTGGTTGGGTATATATACATAATTATTAGGTTAGGTAGCTATTATATAAGAATTAGTAGTAGGCTGATAAGGCATTCAGACAGTTAGTTAAGAATAATCAGTAGGAAAGTTGGTGGCCTCTCGATATACCCTTGCTATTGAGGTGTATGTGAGAAGAATTTAGTTACTAGTGAATGGAGATAAATGCAAAGAGAATAGACAGCAGGGTGTAGGCAATCACTCAATGTGGATTTGGGGGCCTTTGGGTGGGGAGGCTGCAGACTCGTCAAAACCTGCATTGTCTCTATCGTTTTCTTATCCTTTCTATTCTCTGTTTTTGTAAGTGAGAATGAGGGAGTTCTCTTCTGTGATTTATTTGGAATTATTCCCACATCCTGTAATCAAATATCTTGGTTCCTAACAAGTCTCTGCTGAATTTTTATTTTTCCCTCCTCATTACTGATGTGTAACATGTTGGTTTAATGTTAGGTTGTGCCTGGTGAATATCGTTTATCAGCTATTGCTGAGAATGCTCCTGGGCTCATGTTTATGCCACCTTATATTGACGTTGTAGTAAAAAGTCCGTTGTTAAATGTAGAATTTTCGCAGGTAAGTTTTAACACATTTAAACTTTATTTTATATTATATTCTTGTTAGTTCTTTCCCTTTTATACCCTTATGTCTATTCTATCGTGTGCATGCTGAACTTTTTGGGTGCTCAAAATATATGATGGAGTCCCAAGTGAACATAGTTCAGCATGAGTGATCAGTCATCTATATTGTATAACTAGTTCAGTAATATGAATATGTAGATGACATTATATGACACTAATATTCTTGTATATGACATTATGATTAGAATGGCATTACTAATCTAAATTTTATTCAATTATAGATTTCCTGTATGGCTGAATTTTTATTTGATTCCTTTAAATTTCTCTAGTTTCCTTTTCATTTCCTTTGGCAATCTTTTTGCCCTATTCTCACAAGGACTAGGATTTAGCCCTGATTCTGTGTGTTATCAATTTATTTTTTCATAATATAAAATGTTCTATACTGATTTTCTGCTACTTGATTGTAGGCTCTGGTCAATATTCATGGTGCTGTAGTCTGCAAGGAGAAATGTGATCCATCTGTATCTGTTACTCTTGTTAGACAGGTTGATAAATATAATGAAGAGAGAAAGACAATTAGCCTGGGAGCAGAGCTTCATTGATGTAAATGTTGGAGCTGAGGACTTAGAAGGGATTTTGTTTGTTCAGAAAGGCTACTGGGTCAATGTCATCTCCTCTCATAATGTTGATGGTTACATGACTCAACCAGATGGGTCAAATGTGAATTTGAAGATTCAGGTATTTCGTATCTGACAATTATAGACCATAACTCCTTATACTTGTGTCCGGAAATTGCGCTCCACAAAATTCATTTCTCTTCTTTGCAGAAAGGTTCCCAGAATATATGGTGTAGAATATCCTGGAGTACATGAATTTTATTTTGGTGACTCGTGTGTCTTCTTTGGGAGCTCGTCTGTGTACGTCTAATCTATTGGTATGGAGAATTCACATAGCCACAATTTTATTTTCAGTTTATTCATTAATATTGGTACTTCCTTGGATTTCATTCCATCACGTTCAAATTTTTTTCTTTTTGTAGCCAATCCATCTAAAAGGAGAGAAGTATCTTCTTAAAGGACAAATAAATTTGCAGTCCAGCTCACTAAATGCATTGCCTGAGAAAATAGTTGTCGACGTTCAAAATGATGGGGCTGATGTTATTGATTCTGCTAATGCCAAACATAAATCCCATGAGAAGGATCAAACAAATACTGCTATCTTTGAGTACTCTGTTTCGGCCAATCTTGGAGAAAAGCTTACCTTTGTTCCTCGGGACTCAAGGTACACAGTTAAAATGCATTAAAGAATCAATGCTAAAGTGCCTTCAATAATAAAGTACATTAAAGTGCGTCTATACCATTTCATGCTAACAATGCTAATTCTGTGCTAACTATTTCAGCTGCTTTACTTTGTGCCATTTTGAATTTATAACATGTACATTCTCCATTATCTGGAAAAGAAAAAATAGTTATAAATCCTAACTTATGTATTAGCTTATCGTTTTTTCTATGTTACTAGTGTATTGTGCATATAATGTACATGATCTTTTTCTTTCCCTCTATGTCCAGTAGATTTTATTGCATAGCTATAAGACCTACATGTTGTATATGGGAATAAATATTGAGCGGTAAAAAGCGGTAAGAGAATATGTTTGATGTTATGCGTTGGACGAGAAGATACACTTAACAAGATAGGATTAGGAGTTAATGCATTAAAGAGAACATAAAGGTAGCATTTATATAGAGAAAATTGGTAGAATTTTGCCTTAGGCAATTTGATTACATGAAGAGTAAACCTACAGAAACTCCTGTAAGACAACTTGATTAGATAGAAGGTAGTCCAGTTGTTAAAGCTGTAGTGAGATCAAGATTACTATAGACGAAACCATTAAGAAGGACTCAGAATTAAAGACTTTTTTCATAGACATATCTCTTTTGTCCCATCCCTTTCCCTCCCCTCCTAAGTCTTGAGCTTTAGCATAAACAAAAATTATTCAAGTGCTGCAATGTACCCAATTTTATAATGTTGACTTATTCTTTTTGTTTCTTTACAGGAATGATGGGGAGAAAAAACTTTTGTTTTATCCTAGAGAACGTCATGTAAGTATTAAAAGATTAGTATGTCTGCAGGTGTTCTTGTGGGACAATCACTGAAAGTTTCATTTGAAAAATCTATTTCCTTAGGTATTAGTGACAGATGATAATTGTCAAGCTTATATTCTTCCATTTTTTTCAAGACTGGGAGTATATATTGAAGGATCAGTTACTCCTCCTCTTTCTGGCATTCATGTAAGGTTTTTGCGGCTGGGAATAGCAGCATCACTGCACTCAAAAGTGGTGAATTAGTACTTGAAACGACCACTGGGACTGATGGCACCTTTGTGGCAGGTCCTCTATATGATGATGTTGGTTACAATGTTGAGGCTTCAAAGGTAGTCTCATATTCAGAGCTATGTCAAACTACAAAAAATAATATTTTAAGTGGGGTTATACTGTTTCTCTGCTTATCTGAGATGTTTATGTGTTTAGATAGTTCTCATTTAAATGATGGTCAATGGTTTCCAGTTGCATTCTCTTGAGAAATTTAACATGACAAGTGCTCCAAAAAAAGGGAGCAAAACCACACCACATACATGAAAATTTTTTTGTTATTCTTTCAAGTGTACAATTTTCTTGCTATATTAATACTAATGGACTGCTCTCTTTTGTCAATAATGATTTTCTCGACCTCTTCTTATTACTCGTGTCATTTGATGAAGATCTAAGTACTGAATGCACAAGGCCTTTTCCCCTGTGATTGCCTTCATGTTATCGTACATTTTTGGATTTATTCCCAAGAAAAAGGCTTAGTTATTTTTGGTGGTTGTTCTTTTTGCAGTCTGGCAGTCTGGCTATCATTTGAAACAAGTTGGGCCTTACTCCTTTAGTTGTCAGAAGCTTAGTCAAATTTCTGTGCACATACATCACAAAGATGATGTTAATGAACCCATTCCTTCAGTTCTTTTACCGTTGAGTGGTGACAATGGTTATAGAAACAAGTCAGTATCTGGGGCCGGAGGGACATTCCTGTTTGATAACTTGTTTCCTGGAGTGTTCTATTTGCGTCCTGTTTTGAAGGTACTTTACTGGACATAACTCTTTATGATATTGGATTTTGCTGCTATTCTGTTGTTCTTGATATGCTTGAAATTTATATCAATAAGCTCTGGTTCATGTGCTGCAGCACTTGCAGTTCACAATATGATTTGATTTGATTATGATCCAAAATCATCTCTCCCTCCCAAAAGGGAATAGGAGCCTAACTGTGCTTGCTAAAAAGACAGAAAATGAAAATAAGAACCGGACAACTGCTGTGGCATTTTTCAATCGTGTTTAATTGTGTAGTTTCTTCATGGAGACCCTTCATGTGTTTCTATTCAGCTCTTAACGAATTTTCTGCTTGTGTTTCTTTAGGCTTGTACTGAATTTTTTGTTGTTGTTGCTTTTCTGGATGTGTTTGTAAATATAAGGACTAGTAAGAAATTGATGAAGGTTAAAATTCATCTTATTTCCTAGGAGTATGCTTTTGCACCTCCAGCACAGGCAATAGAGCTCAGAGCAGGGGAGTTTAGAGAAGTTATTTTCCAGGCTACACGTGTTGCTTACAGGTTTGCTTCCATTATTTCACCTGAGTGCCCTCTCTCTCATTGAACTGAAAATAATCATCGGTGAGTATGTGTGTTTACTGCATTTCAAGTTTTCTTAGCTTTGTGGCGGTGGCGATTGTTTTTGCAGTATATAATGGTTTAATTGCTTATCTTGGCCTTCTACTGTGGAAAAGAAAAATTGTCTCACATTTTCTTTGGAGTCACTGAAACTGATTACTTAACATTATATGATAGTGTATTTCAAATTTGGTATAGGGTTTAGTGCACTTCAAAAGGGACTTGGATCCCCTAAATTGTAGGTTGCACTTCAGAGGGTAAAATGCAAGATTTTAATTAATCATCGATGAAAAATCAATGATTTAGGATTTTATAAACTATACACCTTTACATGACAAATCATACAAAGTGTGATAATATGGAGTCTGAACCATTAAACTTTTAATGTCTTCTTTTTCTTTCTTTTTTTTTATGCATTGAGAATCTCTTATCCTCTTGACTCATTGTGATATTCTTTTCTTGTTAATAAAATTTCTACTTTATTGAAAAGAAAAATAATCTGAACCATTAATTCTCTCATCAACGGTAATCATGCACCTTACCCTAAATTGTGCACTTTAGAGGAGCCAAATCCTTCGAAAAGATATCTTGGAATTTAAGTTCAAGTGTTGTCTTTGTTTATATAATTATCCTCCTGATTAATCCAAGTAATTGGGACCTACACACGTATAGACTGTCTGTAACCTGTTGAAAACAAGGAAAGCACCTTCTCTTGTTTAAGGACAGTGCAAGAGGGAATGCCAGTGGGTTATGTGAAAACTTGATTCTGAAACACTGGGATAAAGACTGTACATCAGGTATATTAGGATATGTTCTATTGGTGAATTTGAGGGAGAGCAGGAGGGGTACTCAACAAACGTTTTCTCCGCAAGTAAATTATCTTCATAATAGTACTGTTACTTTTCTGAAACACTGGGATAAAGGTTGCACGTCAGGTACATTGGGATATGTTCTATTGGTGAATTTGAGTAGCAGCAGGAGTGGAACTCTACAAATATTTTCTCCGCAAGGAAATTATCTTCTTAATAGTTATGTTAAATATATGTATACTTCTTGCACACTTTTTTTGCAAGCTAGGCTCCTCTGCAACTATATCTTTTCTGGTTTAAGCAGGAAAAACAAATTATTGCACCATCGATGCACGAATTATACACAAACATTTAATTTTGTATTGCTGCATTAGTGAAAACTGTCTTAACTCAATTACTCACTACCTTAAAAGTCTTGCAAATAAAAATGTGATTGGATGCAATGTACAATTCTTATAATGATATTGCATAAAATTTAATCTTTTAAAAAATTTCAAAAAAAAAAAAAAAAACCACCGCAACTATTTGGAATCATCAGATGTGTATTTACCTTATATAGCACTTGCTGATATATATTTTCTTTGCTGAATTCTATAGTAAATTCCATTTGAATTGGTAGTTGACCTAATAGATTGACTTCGAATCATATCTATTCAAGTATAAATGATTTTAGCAGAACACAATGCTGCCACTTTTCTACAAGGTTGCCACAACTTGAAGATGCACCCTATTGCAATGCTGTGTTAACTAGTACTTTTATTTAATATAAAGGCACATAAAACTATGCTAGTTAATGGGGTGATGGAGGATATAAAACCGATGCTTAGAGGAAGAACATACTGACAAGATAGCCACTGAGCATTCAACATGTTTTCATTCTTTTTGTATTTTTACCACGAAATCTTATTATAGCACTCTTCACGCTTTGAACTTTTCCCCAATTCCTAATGCATGCACTTTTTAATTTGAGCATACCATATTCTGGAAGATGCTGAGGTAAATCCTCTCTTACAGTGCTACTGGCTTAGTCACATTGTTGTCTGGCCAACCCAAAGGAGGTGTTTCAGTTGAAGCTCGGTCAGAGTCAAAACGTTATTTTGAGGAAACTGTGACAGATTCCTCTGGGAACTACCGTCTGAGAGGACTGCTACCTGATACTGTCTATGCTGTTAAAGTATCTAAAAGGGATGTTCTGGGCAGTTCTAATATAGAGCGTGCATCTCCTGATTCTATTCCAGTCAAGGTTAGTTATCGATAGCACTCTCTCTCAGCTTTTCTGTCAATGTGCAGGTCCTGATGTAAGCTTGTTGATTGATGTTCCCAGGTTGGAAATGAGGATATCAAGGGTTTGGATTTTATAGTTTTTGAGGAGCCGGAAATGACAATTGTGAGCTGCCACGTCGAAGGGAATGGTACAGATGAACTGCGTAAACACCTGATGGTAGAAATCAAGTCAGCTAGTGACGTAAACAAGATAGAGTCCGTCTTCCCCCTGCCAATTTCTAACTTCTTTCAAGTGAAGGGTTTATCTAGAGGCAGACACCTTCTACAGCTTCGATCTGGTCTCCCTTCAAGTTCCCTCAAATTTGAATCTGATATCATTTAGGTTGACTTGGAGAAAAATATTCAAATTCATGTGGGCCCACGGAGATAAAGGATTGAGGATCTGCTTAAGCAGGTTTCTTCTTTTGTTTTCATCATTTTTTTTTCAGCCTAGATACAAGATGTACCTGATTTGTTTATCACACAAGGTAAAGACAAGGCTTTCCAAATTTGTCAGCGAATGAATTAGTGCTATTCGCTTAATGGATGAAGCCTCGCAGCTTGCCACGCTACGTGGAAGGTATATTCTCGGCGTTTAATTTAATGAGAAGTCAAAATATTCAAGTACGATAGTTAAACCTAGATTTCTATCCCTCTCTCTCTAGCTTCTAGCCCGCCGGTGGTTATGGCCAGCTGAAAACATGGATGTTATGGAGAGTATTAATTAGGATGAGGCTTCTATTGTCAAGAAAAATATGACACCGCGGAGTAACGTAGATTTGTAGTGCTTCCTACCACATCGCCCACCCTAGACATATGGTGGGCTGGGTTTCTTCCTCTTAGGAACGAACTCACTTGCGAGAGTGGGTATGCATGACCCCATGCAACTTCGAAAATTATGTTGCTCGTTGCAATTCTTAGATACAAGAGACTTCTCACATTTACGATATTGTTTAATGTTAAACATATTTTTAATGTATAAAAATTATCATTTAAAATTTTTTAATGCTTGTGTATTATATTTTTTCCTCATGGCTATAAAAAAAAATATGAATTGCCTAAGTCTATGTACGATAAAAAAATTATTTATGTATCTCTATTTATCATTTCGAGTTTTCAGGAGAGATGATTTATAATATAGTATTAGAGTTTTTATAACTTAGATTATAAGTTAGCTTAAGTTTTGGGAAAAGATGTTTTATGCCGTGCTAATGCCAATTTTCAATTTCTGTTCCCCATAATGTGATGGTCAGTTGTTTTAAAGTAGAAACAGTTTTTAATATGGCTGCCAAAATATAATCACATCAGGCAATTTCTTCTATTGCTGCCTTGGTAACTAACCCTTTTCCTCGACAATTATTATTTTGAGGAAGTTTCAAGTCGTTTGAAGGTGATTAATTGGCAAGTGATTTTACCGACGTACCTTCGTAGTTATTTTCTTATTTGCTACCACCAATTTATCTATCTCTCTCTCTCTTTAGGCATATCCGGCCATTACTAGAGGGTTTTCATTTGTTTTAGAGGATTAAGGTTTACTTAGTTCGAACAGTATATTCTTTTATAATGTTGCCGTTTGTCTCACCAACAATAAAAACTGCTGCGATGTTGCTTCACGAGATGAAAAAGAAGGAATAAGCCCCATTGTTGTCACATCTTATGTATGCATTTGGTTGGTCCGCTGCATTGGAATGTAGGGTCTATATTTCTGTGCCATTCATCCTCTCTCATTGTTTTTAAGGTACTATTCAATTAAAATGAAGTGGATGATAAAGAAGACATCCAAACCATAAAAATATCATGCAAAGAAAGAAGGATAAGAGGGACAAACAAGATATCCCGCATAAAATAGGGGCTCTTCTATAAACTTCATGAGCTTGAAATTCAACCAAATAAACCACTTCTGTTTTTTTGTTATTCGTGTATGCTTCCAGTTCAGGTTCATTTTTTGTCCAAGAATCGCAACACTATTCACTAATGCACTTGTCACCATAGAATTTGACCAGACTTTAGAATTTTAAGAAAGGGGAATTCAATTATCTCTGAGTTGTTTGACGTTAAATTATGCTAAGCTTTAGATGCTTTAGCTTCTGGACAAGCTATCTGCTATCGCATTGCACTTGGGAACATATTCCTCTTCTGTTTTTGGGTAGTAGTTTCGGTAAAATATTTTAGTTGTGGTTTGTTTTGTTGAATTCCATTGCGTAAGCATGCGTAGATTGGTTCGCTATATGAGCGTAAGCTTTCACGCCAATTTGTATTTTAGCAATTACTTCTATCCTTCAAACACCTTGTTGTGGGTTCATTTTTCAATCTCGTTAAGTGCAGCATACTGTCTATATAGAGAATTTGTTTTTAAATTTTCCTCTTTTGGGTACGTGTTCGAGCACTCACATTTAAACATACCCACACCAACTAGAAAGAGCATGACTTGGCCCTCTACGTTGCAATTCACTCTCAAATATAATATGATTCAATGTTACTGGAGAGCAACATTGGATTGATGACCCAATACGATATGCAAAGTGCGGGGAACTGTTAAAGCATGTGTGTTGACGAACTTGCCATAATTGAGGGATAACGTACAATGTGTCAAGAGCATAGCATGTATTAGGGGCACGAAACACGTTGTATCGGGTAATTTGCTGAAGCGTACAATGGAGAATTGCTTGTGCTAAGCAGTTGTAGGCATCAAAGAATACAAGTACTTTTAAGAGCTTTTCTGGAAGTAAACGTGACGGCCAAATTATACGTAAGTGAGGGCGTATTGACACGTATATTTTTAGTGTGTATAAAAGGCATGGCGGCAGATGCACTAACTGTGGTTGAGAATTTTAGTGCAATTACAGGTTGCACCCGTGGCCATCAACCATCAATGACAAAGCTATAGTAGAAACTTCTGGCCATCTTAGTGCCAGTCACCACATCATTACCTTCCTACTGGAGCCGTCTCCTATAAATACGGACGTTGTTCCTCAAATCATCCCCATCAATCGAACTGCAAGCTTTTATTCCTAGGCTACGAAACTCCCCATTCCCGAACATATTCTCTTTAGCATTTTTCACTTTCGAACAAACATGGCCACATTTTCGCACAACATTAAAATCTATGTTGTTTTATTGATGATTATAATCGTTGGGATAGTAGAAGGAAGGAAAGTTCAAAATTGTGGTGGCTTTGGAAGAGGTGGAAGAGAAGGTGGAGATTTTGGTAGTAATGATAAAGGTGGCGGTCAATTTGGAGGAGGTGGAGGAGGGGGGTTTGGTGGAGGTGGTGGCATAGGGGGTGGTGCTGGAGTTGGTGGAGGTGCCAATGTAGGAGGCAGTGGAGGTGGAGGAGGTAACATTGGTGGAGGCGGAGGTGCTGGTGGAGGTGGCAGGGTTGGTGTAGGTGGAAGAGGTGGTGCAGGCGGAGGTGTTGGGGGTGGCATAGGTGCAGGAGGAGGTGCTGGTCTTGGTGCAGGCATAGGTGGAGGTGCCGGGGTTGGTGGAGGTGGTGGAGGAGGTGCTAGTGTTGGTGGAGGTGGAGGTGCTGGGGCTGGTGCAAGTGCAGGTGGAGGTGGAGGTGGAGGTGGAGGTGGAGGTGCTGGAGCTGGAGCTGGTGGAGGCAGAGGAGGAGGTGCTGGCCTTGGTGCGGGTGCAGGCGGAGGTGTTGGTGTTGGCGCAGGTGGTGGAGCCAGTGCTGGTGGCAGTGGAGCTAGTGCTAGTGGAGGTGGAGGAGGAGGTGCTGGTCTTGGTGCAGGTGTAGGTGGTGGTGCTGGGGCTGGTGTAGGTGGAGGTGGAGGTGCCAATCTTGGTGCAGGTGCAGGCGGAGGTGCTGGGGTTGGTGCCGGCGGAGGAGGAGGTGCTGGTGCAGGAGCTAGTGGAGGAGGAAGTGGAGGGGGAGGTGCTAGGGCTGGTGGAGGTGGAGGTGGAGGAGGAGGTGCTGGTCTTGGTGGAGGTGGAGGTGTTGGGGTTGGTGCAGGTGGTGGAGCTGGGGTTGGTGCAGGTGGAGGTGGAGGTGCTGGGGCTGGTGCAGGTGCAGGTGGAGGTGGAGGTGCTAGAGCTGGTGGAGGTGGAGGCGGAGGTGCTGGTCTTGGTGCAGGTGGAGGTGGAGGTGCTGGGGCTGGTGGAGGTGGAGGTGGTGGAGGCTGGGTGGGGGAGGTGAGTGGAGGTGGAGGCGGAGAGTCTTTGGTCTTGAGTGCAGTCTGGGAGGAGGTGTTGGGGTTGGTGTAGGTGGTGGTGTTGGGGCTGGTGTAGGTGGAGGTGGAGGTGCTGGTCTTGGTGCAGGTGTAGGCGGAGAGTCTTTGGGGTTAGTCAGGTGGAGGAGGAGGTCTTTGGTCTGAGGAGCTAGTGGAGGAGGAAGTGTTAGGGCTGGTGGAGGAGGAGGAGGAGGTGCTGGTCTTGGTGCAGGTGGTGGAGCTGGGGCTGGCGTAGGTGGAGGTGGAGGTGGAGGACGAGGTAGAGGTGGAGGAGGAGGAGGTGTTGGGGCTGGTGCAGGTGGAGGTGGAGGTGCTGGAGTTGGTGCAGGTGCAGGTGCAGGTGGAGGAGCCCAAGTTGGTGGAGGTGCAGGTGGTGGTGGAGGAGCCCAAGTTGGTGGAGGTGGTGGTGGAGGTGCCGGGGTAGGTGTAGGTGGAGGAGGAGGTGCTGGTCTTGGTGTAGGTGCAAATGGAGGTGTTGGGGTTGGTGCAGGTGGTGGTGCTGGAGCTGGTATAGGTGGAGGAGGAGGTGCTGGTCTTGGTGCAGGAGGAGGTTCTGGGGTTAGTGCAGGTGTTGGAGGTGGAGGAAGCGCAAGTGTTGGTGCAGGTGGAGGTGCTGGTGCAGGTGCAGGTGTAGCAAGAGGTGCTAGGGTTAACAGAGGAGCTTAATTAAAATGAAGGCTTTTTATGATGGAGGAAGTTATAGGATTAGTGCAAATGGTGGAAGTTTAAGCAAGTAACCATGATGATGTGATAATTGGTATAAGTGAAAAGGAGAAACGGATGGTACAATAAGTGACAAGATTATATTGTATTGTTATAAAATAAAAATATATTGCCAGTATGTATTAGAAGATATTGTTAGAGAAATATTATGCTTGTAGCATGTATAAAAGAAAATTGATTATAAGACAAAAAATTAAAAGCAATTATCTTCTCACATGTAATTTTTCTTCTAATCTTGATGATTATAATAAGTAATGGCTAACATTTCATTGCCACATGATTTAAAGATTAATTTTGATGCATTGTTAATGTAACAAGATTTTTATATTGTTATCTAATTATATACTTTTATTTGTAAGATTTTTAAGATAATAAATGTTAAGTTAAACACTTGTTGATATAACAAAATGTGATTGAATGTTTGTATACAATTTTTCTTTTTCACACTGAAATTGCATGTATAATTTGAATATTGTTAAAAAGATCTTGTTGTCTAAAAGGTCGCTAAATTCATTACGCAAAAATGAAATTTTGATAATTTACATTAAGGATAATTTTCCATCAAAATTATTTTTAAGTCGTGGAAAGATTTTTTTTTTCTATTAGTTTATGAAAGCAAACCCAAAATAGCTTATAAGAATTTCTAGAGCTGTTGTAATGTGCTATTAGGACTAAAGAATTAGTTCTTGGTTGCGCCCATTCAACCAAAAAATCTTGTATTTTGGAGGATTTTTTTATTTGTAATTTTTTATTCTTAGGGATGAAGATACCATACTATTAACTTGTTAATGGAACCTGCTACATGATTGGTGGAATTCAAAAAAAAAGAACCAGAAAAAGCATAGCGGTGAAAGTATTTTACCGAAAGATACAACATTAAAAGAACTTTGTTAGTTTCACAAATAATATATAACAATCCAATAAGGTTAACTCAATCAAAGTAGGTAATGAGTTTCATCCATAAAAATGGGTCCAAATTTCGGAAACTCTTTTAAAGAATAGTCATATCATTTACCATTTTAGGTTTCGAAAATTTAGACTTTCCTGCCTAAGTTTTTAATTTAAAATCTTTCTAGGAACAAATAATATATAATAAAAGAAAGCGTATTTGTATACAATGAGATTAGAGCGCAAGTGCAATTCCCATTGTTGATATTCGGTGAATTAAACTTGAATTCATGAGCTGGATGCATGCCAACATCACAATGTCTAGTATGCAAGGGTGCTTATTATTCATGTTTGATTTGGAAAGCATGGTGTGTGTGTGTCTATATATATATATATAGTCGACACACATTTATTCATCCAATTTTATATAAAAGCTTTTATTCAGGTTCAGTTCTCCTAATACAAGCTAAATGTAGTCTTAAACCACCTGCATGATGCTTCAAAGTCCAAACCAAGAGCCAAATAATTGTCCACAGTTTTGGACCCTTATAAACGTTTTGTGCTAGCTTGCCATAACCATATATTGCGTCCATCAATCATAAATAATACAGATAAACACTTTTTCTTACTCTAAGAAAGCATTTAAAAAGTTCCTCAAGTTGAAAACCATGTATTTTGTCATAATTCAATCAGGCTTGTGAAAACTAACTCGGCCATCAAGGAAGAAAATGCCCGTGTTAATAAGCTTGAAGAAACATGATGAAAGAAAAGACAGTAGAGTTAGCTACTGATATTACAAATTGGACTAATTTTAATTTGCAACATTTCATAGAAATAATTTTTCAGGCTATGACCACCACTAATCATTTATTTTTCAACATTTTTTTAAGCGAAAATAGTTTTAGTGATCAACGTTATCAATGTAGAAAATAGGTTTTTAAATAAAATTAACATGTGGTAAGGGAATATATATCTGCAATCCACCCTTCTGTGTCAATAAAAGATATGTTCACGAACTGATCAAGCTCAGATCCGCTTAGGCGTTTCATCCAAGGCACACGCTGGTATTTGTTTGCTCCTGGTCCATAGCATCCCTCCTCCACAAACGTGATCTTTGATCTGCAATCAAAGTTCATTTAATTTTGTTTTGTTTCGTTAACTTACATATGTTCATGAACATGATAACAGCAACAACAACAACAACAACAACAACAATAATAATAATTGGACTGTACGAGTTTAATATGAAATATATATAGTTAAATATCTTACACATCATGGCCCATAGAACTCCAACCTTCGGGTCTAACCACATCTGATAGGAATGAATTGGCTATGATGACTCTGGCATAACCTTCCAAAGCTCTCCCAAGTTGAACTTTTCCACCGGTTCCAGTTAGATTACAATTTTTGAACACAAACCCACTGCTATCATCTGAATCCCTTTCGCTAGCTGTAATTACCCCATCAATTTTGGAACCAAGTCCAATTGAAAAATTTATTGTACTTGCCTACGTAATCACCAATAATATATATATCCAGAATCAGATCACTAATAAATCATGATGAGTAGTATTAATAAACAAACTATCTGATAGCACTTGAGGAATTCCTCAAGTGATAGATTGATTTAATTCCTCTCCTCAAGTGCTATCACACAGTGGAATTAAACCAGTTTGAGAAATAAGAAAAATTAATTTTGTTTTATTTTACCTCAAAGATTGATTGACCACATCCAAATATGAAATCAGTTCCACCTTGAATGTAGCAATTGTCATAGTAATGGCGGCCATAGGAATCAAAGAGGGTGTCTTGCACCCCTAGAAAATCACAATCAATGAAAGCACATTTGTCTGCATGGATCCTCACTGCCACGGCTTGAATCACGCTACTTTGCTTTAATAGGTTGTACGTATTCTAAGAAGATATATATTGCATAAAAAGATATATACTCAACTTTAATTTGAAATTATTTAAAAACTATGTTAACTATTTCTTTTTGTCTAAATCACAAACATTTAAAATCTAGTTGATCGTGACCAATATGGTTTGAGCTGAGTAAGCCTATAGTGGAATAAAACTCTTCTAATATTTTCGCAAGATTTTAACTCGGAACACTATGTAATTAGGCTGTAAGTTGAAGAAGTATTGAATAGTTGACTAGTTAAACCGTCGGTATATTAATTTATTAATTTACTGAATTAGTAATATTTCCATAAATTAAATGTGATAATTATTCTTAAAACAGTAAATAAAATAAAAAAATTACTGCAAAAGTGAATTAAATAAGAACTAATTCATTTTTTATTTTTTAAAAAAATATTTTGTAATTAAAAGATATGCAAAAAAAATAAAATAATTAGATAAAGTTTTAAAAAAATACTAAGTTTAATAAAATATTCTGATCCTTTTTTTAATTTATGGCGCTAATGTTGATTCACATAATAAATTGAAAAACCAATGTTCACATTTCTTGATTTGCACAATGAATATACGCACCCAGATTCAAATTGATGCATGTCGTCCCACGAATATATGTTTTATAGTTACCTTGAAGGCAAGGCCCTTTGCAACAGTATTATTTGCTTTTGAATTGAAAGTAGCACTGAAATGTGCATTGCCGTAGTCATCCCATTCTATACTAGTGATTGTCCTGCCAGCTCCTTCAAGATAAATGCAAGGTTTGTCCATCGGAATTACCACTTTCTCTCTGCGATATAATGTACCAATAATGAGCACATAGTGATATATATGATCCTCCTTCAATTCTTAGACTCTCAGATAAATTAAAAATAACATTATAATTATATATATATATATATATATATATATATATATATATATATATATATATATATATATATATATATATATGCATGAAAAAAATAATATTAATAAAAGCAAGATATATATAACAAATTAAACGCTTCACAGTAAAGTTATTTCATGATATATATGCGATCGATGACAAGAAAATTAAAGATTTACCTACCTGTAAATGCCAGGGGCAATTCTGATGTGAATCCATTGAGAGTTTCCTGAGGGGGCAGAGTAGTCAATGGCGCTTTGAATTGTTGCGAATTCTGCATATCCTGACTGACTGACAAGAACGGTTTTGGGTGGTTTGGCACAATCCTGGGATTCACAAACACTAATACAAATTATTAGCAACGCGAAAATGAAGGAAAATAATTTTGAAAGCTGCATTTTTTTTTGGTACAGTATGTGCAAGTGCGCAGTAATGTCTAAGCACTGCCGAAAGTTATTAAATAATGATAAGTACTGATTACATGCATTTACTACCGAATAATACATTGCCCAAAATGGAATAAAAAATCCATCAGAAGTTTGGTATGCTAAAAAAATGTAATTAAAATCCATTATCTTTTAATTTAATTAAGAAATTGAGATTTTACTATGGGTCCCTTTGGTTAAAATTTTAGAGAAGTACTTCTTTAAAAACAGAAGGAAAATTTGAAGAATCAGAAAATTTGTATGCGTTTGGATTTAATTATAGAAGTCCTTTTTATTATAATTAGAAATAGTTAAATTGTTTGGATGGAATAGATATAAAAATAATTTTTTTGGACAAAATTAAATTACAATTCAGATTATAATTTGTAATTTAAATGGGACAAGTAGTGAGAGATATTTAATAGAATGTTATTTTTTGTCTTTTTCATGCAATTTATGAGGATATATTTGTAATTTCAATAAACAACCAACAACATCCTCTCTCTTCTTTTACAAGAAGCATATCCCTACATACTTTTAAATAAAAGTAGAAAAATGGATTATTTTCTGCTTTTCTTTCTTTTGAGAAACACAACTAAACATGTGATTAAATCCTAAATGTATTTTGTACAAATAAATTTAAAAAAAATCATTTTGTTTTCCTCTCATAATTTTATCCAAAATAGCTCTCTCTCTCTCTCTCTCTCTCTCTCTCTCTCTCTCTCTCTCTCTCTATATATATATATATATATATATATATATATATATATATATATATTAACGTTGGTGTATTATCGGTATATTTTTTTTCATATTATTTACTGATTTGTCTTTTATAACTTTTAAGATAATTATAATGAGAATCTATATATATATCACTAATAATGTGGAAACGTGCAACGAAAATGAATTCACTCGATCAATTTTCCGCACATGTGTATTGCCATGACTTTAATTTGTTAAATTCATGGGTTTTCTCATTAGTGAAGGCGTGCTCTAATCCTGCATTAAGAGGCAAACCTTCTTGGTCTAGGCATTGTAATATTGAAAAAGAGTAATATGACATTTAAGAACTAAAATAATATATACAGTTAACAAGCACTAACATTTTGCACGTTGACACTTGATAAATAATATAAAATTGGTAATAACTTTTTTTTTCTTTTTCTGATAATTAGAAAATTTCCTTAATAGGAGGGAACAAGTCCAAACACAAGGCTGGTAATGGAATGAACCTTCCAAGGTCCATGACACACAACACAAGTTCCTTCTAGACCCTGCACCAGTACAACACCCCAGAGCCATGAATACAAACTTATTTCAATACAGCGACGCCCAAAAGACACGAAAATAAAAATACATTCTACACTTATTCGACATGGATGCAGCAATGTATATCAGACAAGCTTACATTAGATCTGCACCACACATCTTCTTATAATTGGTAATAACTTATGTTATTTATTTCGAGTGATCGATGTATATTTTGGTCTTTAAAATTATAGTATGTTTCACTTTAATTCTTAAAATTATAAAACTAGTGATTTAATTTTTAAATTGTAAAATTATTCAACTTTGTGTTCAGCTAAAGTTTAAGGGACTAACTTTAATTATCCTAAGTGATTCAAGTTTTATTCAGGATAATTTCTCATAATTTTTATTTTAAAGAGAATTATGTTACAATTTAACTTTAATTTAAAGGACAAAATTGTAACAATATTCGAAACATACTGCGCAAAGGAGTAAAGAGCCAAATAAATTGGCAAACAGGCCAAAACTCCATAAGTAAATATATTTTTTAGGGACTCCATAAGCCAATATATATAAGCAATATCAGAAATACATAAATGCAATTAATATCTGCTAAATGTGAAAAAATTTGAAATAGAGATTTTCAATATAGAAACAATATAAAAATAAAACAAATATGTAAGTGAAAAGATTGAAGTACAAAGAGGGTGTCTGTTATATATATATATATATAATTTTATTTCCTTTTGTAAACTTTGGGAAATTAATGGAGAATAAAAAAAATTTTAATTTTGATGTACTGATAGTGTAAAAGAGTTTTCCACTGTTATCCAATCTCATCTCTTCTTTTATATAATTTTTCAAGTAGTGGGGTTGAAAGTAATCATATTTGCATATGTATTATTATATGATTTGATGAATGAGTAAAACTTCTTTACATTGTTTAGGGTTACATTTCAATTAAATCCTAAAAGAAATATATATGGATTATTGAAATCAAGCCAATAGCTAATTATAAGGGCCAAGCTTAGCATATATAATTTTTTTAATTAAGATATTAGGGAAAAGATAGGAATGAAAGACGAAATTGTGACCTCTTGTACTTTATTAAAACATGCAGGAGTATACTATTAAACCGCAGGTTCACTTGTATTTGAGGTGATATAATTAGATGGTTGAAGTTTTTAGTTTAGATGTGCTATCGATCTTACTGACATCTAAAGTATAATAAAAAGATATTTAAAAGCGTGTTTAAGGGTACTATATTATCATTGTATTTTTTACACTGTAATATTGCTTTATTAAAATTGAATCTTCTAATTTTTTTAACTTTTAATTTATGAATACATTTGTGAAAATAGTTATTGACTAATATGAGAAAGAGTATAACTCTCATGCAATTTTTGAAAGAGGAAAAACAGGTAATTATTGTGAGTGTTTTTACAAATTCTTCTTATATAAAAAAAATTGAATATAAAAAAGGTTATATCGATCTCCTTTTTTACCACTAATAGATAATGACGTGTTTTTCAATTATGTGAATAGATAACAACATATTTAAAAATTTCAAAACAAAAAAGAAATGATTAAATAAGGTACTTAAATTATAACTGGGAACTTTTATGAAATAATATAAATAACAAAATGTAATTTGGAGGTGAAGGAGGAGATGCTAGGCTTGATGCAAGTGCAAATGGAGATGTTGGGGTTAGAGCGAGTAGTGGTTCCAAGTTTGGTGTAGGTGGAGGTGCTGGTTTTGGTGCGACTGGAGGTATAGGTGTTGGGGCTGATGGAGGTGCAAGTGGTCATGCCGAGGCCTGTGTGGAGATGGTGGTGCTAGGGTTGGCACAGGCCATGTTGTCGGGGTAGGTGTAGGTGAAGGAGGAGATGTTGGTCTTGGTGCAAGTGATGGTGCTGGAGTTGGTGTGGGCCAAAAAGGAGGGCCTTGCTCTTGGTGGAGCTGAGGAGGAGGTGCTGGGGATTTTGTAGGTGTTAGAGTAGGAGGAGGTGCAAGTGTTATTGTCAGTGCAGGCAGAGAGGGGGTGTAGGGATGGTAGAGGAGGTACTTAGATGAAAATGAAGGCTAGCTTATGGTGGGAAACCGCTAGAATTAGCGAAATGATGGAATTTTAAGTAAGTAATAGTGGTGATATATGATAATTGGAACAAATGAAAATGGAGAAATATATGGTGCAATAAGTGACAAGGTTATGTTGTTATAAAATAAAAATATATTGCATGTGTCAAGAGATATTGTCAAAGAAATATTTTGGTTGTTGTAAGATAATAAAATTAAAACTAATTATCTTCTCAAATTTAATTTTTCTTCTTTTCATCTTGACGAATTATAATAAGTAATGGAAACATTTTATTGCAATATGATTCAAAGATTAATTTTAATATATAGTCAATGTAAAAAGATTTTATAATATTGTTATTCAATTATATATTTTTATTTGTAGATTTTTTAATAGATAGTGGGTGTTAAGTTTAGTAATTGTTGGTGTAACAATTCGTGATTAATTGCCTATGTACAATTTTTTTTATGCTGACAGTCTATTAAATTTAAACTATATATATGATTTATTTGCATGTATAGTTTGAATATTGTTAAAAAGATCTTGTTATCTAAAAATTTGCTAAATTATTTTGCAGATACAGCTGAATAGCATTTGAATCAACACTGAAAAAATACATTACGCTAAAATGAAATTTTAATAATTTATTAAGGATAATTTTTAACTTCCATCAAACTTATTTTAAGTCGTGGAAGGATTTATTTTTCAGTTTATGAAAACAAGCCCAAAATAGCTTATATGAATTTCTAAAGCTGTTGTAATGTCGTTGTGCAATTGGGACTAAAGTATTAATTATAGGTTGCGCCTATTCAACTAAAAATTCTTGTCTTTTTGGAGTTTTTTCTCCCCTTAGTTTAGCAAATAATATAAACATCTTAATGGGGTTAGCTTAACAAAATGGATTAAAAGCCCAACGAGATTTACCGTAAGGTTAGAGTTTGAAACCTGTAAAACTCTTATTGGAAACCATTTACTGCTTTTAAATTCTAGAGGTTTAAGCTTCTTTGCCTGACTTTTTCAGATTAAAAGTTCCGGGAACCGATAATATATAACAAAAGAAACCATATATAATGAGAGTGGAGTGCAAATGCAATTCGCACTCTTGATATATATCTGATGAGTTAAACTTGAATTCGTGGTAGTTTGTTTGCAAACACCGTAATGTCTAACACAAGGGTGTTTCTTTATGCCTGTTTGATTTGGAAAGCATGGTATATATATATATATATATATATATATATATATAGAGGGAGAGAGAGAGAGAGAAATATTATTTGTTTATAAAATGTGTGGGATATTATATTGATTTACATCATATCTATTATTAAATAAATGGGATATAAGTCGATACTATATCTCATGTACCTTATATATAAATAATATAACTCTATATAAAAGCTTCCGTCCATGTTCAATTCTCATAATACAAGTTAAATGTTGTCGCAACCGGGATCGCGACGGGGACGGCGAGAAAGAATTAATTATGTTTAAAAATGGAGTCGCCACCAAGTTTATTTAATTTGGAAAATCTTGGAAAAATCAATTTTATTTTTTTTGAAAATAGTGTTTGAAAACTAGATATGAGTTCGGGAGTCGGTTATGCATAGGGAAGGGTAGGAACTTAATCCCACGCACCCCTAATACACCCGTCCTTAGACGGTACCTTAGTAAATTATGCAAATTAAATAATAACCCCTCAAAATATAAATTAATGAAAGAAGACAAAACAAATAAATTCAAAAATTTACTTACGTGAATATATTTACAATTTAAATAGATAAATCAAGAAGAAATTAGTTTAACGAAATCAACACATAAATTAAGAAAAATAATTTACACATATATTTACAATGTAAGAAAAAGTAAATAATTTACATAAATGTATTTACAATTCAACAAATAAATTAAAGAAAAATTAATTTTGGCTTGACAGGAGTTGCCTGCTCCTACGTATCCTCTAGTGCAATGAGGAACTCAAAGTCACGTAGTTCTGTAGAAAATATTTGTGTGTTGGTCAATTTTAATTAATGAAAATCTTTCTGAATAAAGAACCTTTTCTTTAATAAAAAAAGAAACAAAATCCACTCTTGAAGAGGATTCAAGTTAGCACTCAGCTACTCAATAAATCCTAATGATTCAACAATAACGAAGATAACATTTGTTACTCAATCATCATCATTGATCATTACACGGATTCAAAAAGATTTGAGATAAAATTTATAAAACTCATTCCTACACGAGATTCAAGTTAGCACCAGGCTATTTAATGGTCCTTGTGATCCTACAATAGTGAAGATAACATTTGTTACTCAATCACTATTATTGATTATTACATAGGAAAACATTTTTTATTTATTATTATTATTTTTTAAAAAAAAGATATATTTATTTACAAGAAAGAAACGTGAAACACAGTTATTTGTTTTAAAGACTTATTGAATATCAAATAAATAACAAATCGTTCCCTAAACTATTTAAGTCTTTCCAAATGATTAAAATAAATAAGAAAATAATAATTTTCTATTGGCTAAAACTCTAACAGCCCAAAGAAGGGTAAAAGTTGAAAAATTGTCAAAGAAGCTGACGTAGATACCGACCCAGTTAAAACAAAATCTGTCATCTAATTAAAAAAAATGCTATATTCATCTATTAACCAAAATACATTCTAATCCTTAAACAACAAAAGAACCCAGCCCAAAGACTATATAGTCTAATAAGCCCAACGTTTTTTTATTAAAGCATTTTGATATATGTATATATATATATATATATCAACAAAAATAACGGAAACCTAAATCATATCAAAATGAACCAGCGCCAAAAAACTGTCTTAGCCCAATAACCCAATGTCCAAGAAAAACAATTTGTGGAAACTCCAAAGCTACAAGCCCAATACCTCCAAATGCATTTGAATAAAAACAAACACCCAGCCCCAACCAAAAGAGACCTAACACCCGAAATATAAAATGAACAGACCAGAACCTAGCGAGGTTATCCTAATTCATAACAGTTCTAAAGAACTAGCCCACGACATTTAACCAAGAGAAATAAGACCAATTAGACATAAAACAAAAGCAATAGTGTTAATGTATTGAAATCAAAATCCTAAACCAGATAAATCTAACTAAAAAAAAAAGGAACAATTAAAAAGAAAACTAAACCCAACATACTATAAATGAACAAGGTAGCCTAAACCCCAAAAATTGGTTTCAGCCCAAAAGGAATCTGACCCACAATTTTTAAAAACAAATATCTAAAGGCTAGCCACTAGAACAATCTTAAATTACAAAGTAAAATAATACTAAGTGGAAGTAAGTAGCAGTAGCAAACCAGAGCAGCCTGGGAAGGAGTTCCCGATGGAGTAGCTACGCGTGGGGTGACAACATGGTCATGTGAGGAGGAAGATCGAGATGCCACAGCAGGGAAGGAGGTTGCATGGCCGACGCCCTGGCGGAGTAGGCCTCTTGAGGCGGAGGACACGCAGAACTGGGCTGCTGCAAGGAGTGCGGATCTAGGCAGTGGTGGGCTGTTGGCTGCGTGAGGCAAGGCGATCCGGGTACAGGAAGGGCTCACGAGTTCAGTGGCCGCGTACGGAGGTGGCTGGCAGAGGAGCTTGCGGCTGTGCGAGTGGCTGCTGGTGCGACAGTGAGGAGTGGAAGGGAGGCTGTCGCCTGCAACAGGGATAAGGGGGATGATGGTGACGAGCTCGCGGTGGTAGGGGGTTTATTTTTTCTTTCTCTCTTTATTGCATTGGCTGGCTTATGATTGCTTTCGGGTTATAATTTTCAGCAAGGATTTGGGCCGTGGCAATGATTTTGGCTGGCAAGGGTGCTGATGGTCATGGGGGCGCGCGGCTTCAGCTGGTGTTGCGCAGGGGAACCGGCGACGCGATGACAAGCTCACGGTGGCAGGAGCTAGGTGGGCGGCGGCGAACCAAAGGAAGGGACAGCACCATCAGACATCAAGTTTTTCTTCTATTTTTATTTTTTTGATGATGCTGTAATTTTATGTTGAATGAAGGTTGAATGGTTTGCTATGATTTTTTATGGGTTCAGCTTGTGATTTTGTGTTTTTTTTCAGCTTCAATGTCATTGAAGTGATAGCTCCGAAAATGATGGTTATTGATGGAGGGTATTATGGTGAGAGAAGAGGCTACGGGTGAGAACCTTTTTTTGGTTTTGCTGGCCCCTGATATTGGATGAGGGCTGTGTTTTTAAACCGTGCTCGTGGGTCTCTGTCAGTATTCTCTAATGGGATTGCCCCCCCCATTTCCTTTTGTCCCTCTCCTATTTATGCTGAGCTTGGTTTAATTTATGCTTAACTCCATACTGCTCTTGGGATGAAGAGAACCCCACTAGAGTCTGCTTCTCACGCTTCTGCAGCTGTGGAGTGTCTCGCTTTTTCCCTTTTTTTTGTTCGTGAGCCTGAAGGTGGAGACATGCAGAGGCTCGCCCATGTTGTCTGCTTTCTTTTTCCTTACTATATGTTTTGTCAGACAAGTGAGAATGGGCTGAAATACTACTAGATTTTTGGTCGAAAAAAATGGGTGTTCACAGTTGCCCCTCTTTGCTTTTTTTTCTTACAAAATAAGATGATAAACTTAAGTTTTACATATTATTTTGCAAGGAAGGAGCAAAGATATGAACACTGATTTTGTTCGGCAATGCAGAATATGCTGACTTCAAATAACGAAAGAAACTAAATGCTCATGAGTGGCCTATGCAATGCAATGATGCAATTCAAAAACCAATGTATGAGTGACAAGAAATATGAAATTCAAGCAAGAGATGACAGAACTAATAGAAATTGAAGATTCTTGTGATCAACTGGCTACGGATCAACAACTGACTGAACTTAAAACGGCATTCTGAGGCCAATTGGGTTAAAAACGGTAATCCGAGGGCGACTGAAAAGTTAAAACGGCAATCTGAAGCCGATCGGGTTAAAACGGTAACCTGAGGTCGACTGAAAACTTAAAACGGCATTCTGAGGCCGACAGGAGTGAAAATGGCAATCTGAGGCCGACTGAAGAGTTAAAATGGCAATCTGAGGCCGACTGAAAGTAAAAGGTGGCAATCTGAGGCCAACTGAAGAATGAAAATGGCAATCTGAGGCCGACTGGAAAATAAATTTGGCAAACTGAGGCCAACTGAAAGTAAAGTGGCAATCTGAGGCCGACTTAAAAGTAAATTTGGCAATCTGAGGCCGACATGAGAAAGTAAATTTGGCAATCTGAGGCCGACATGAAAAATAAAGTGGCAATCTGAGGCCGATTTAAAGGTAAATTTGGCAAACTGAGGCCGACCTGAAAAAGTAATTTGGCAATTTGAGGCCGACATGAAAAATAAAGTGGCAATCTGAGGCCGACATGAAAAAGTAAATTTGGTAATCTGGAAAACAACAAATTTCACATTATCTCTTTTGCATAAGTCATCAATTTTCAGTTTATTTCAGAAAAACTGTCCGTAACCAAATCAAGCCTCAAGGAAGACTATAATCGATCAAACTCGTAATTCACCCACTGGACCTTCTGGCATAAGTTTTCTTTCCTTCTTCTGTAACTTTGCCTACTTCGTCCCCTTTTTCCCTTTTTTAGGACGATGATCGCTTTTCTGGCGAGTTTGACTGAAACTTCTAAATTTTCTTGGTGTGATGCTAGCCATGGATATATTGTTGTAAGAATTATTAGGTTGTATAACTCTAAACTTAAATTTATGCTTACTCAAGACATCATAAATAAACATGCACTTAAAGAGAAAATAAGAAGATTAGCCGGATAGACATCTTTATTGCTTGGTGTATTGGATGACAAAAGGTGGGAACAATCATAAAAGTGAAAGACAAGATTGTGAAAAACATGAAATTTTTGCCCCAGTTCCGGTTCTTTGTGGCTCATTCAATTGATTTCTTACAGCGAGTTGAACACCATAGCCATGATCTCCGAAAATGTCTTCAAACCCTTTTTCAAAAATTGCCCCAGTTTAAGTCTTCGTCTGTTTGATTCACTGAACAAATTCAACACTCCAAAATTGCCCCAGTGTAGGTTGCTTGAGATGATACTCTTTGTGCTCTAATTTTTGCCTAGGTTGCTCTTTCGAGTTTTCAACCTAACGAGCTTTTTTCTTTTTTTTCGTTTTTCTTTTCGTTTTACCCTAGCTTTTGCTTAGGTCGCTCTTTCGAGTTTTCAACCTAATGGGCTTTTCCAACATCTTTTCAAGCATAGAACCTTTTGACTGCATCGGTATTGATTGGTTTAGGCAATTCTTGTCCATCCATGTTTTGCAAAATCAACGCCCCACCTGAGAACACTTGCTTGACAATGTAAGGACCTTCATAACTTGGAGCCCACTTGCCCCGTGCGTCCTCTTGATTAGGGAGAATTTTCTTCAAAACCAAATCCCTTGGATGAAAATCTCTCGGACGGACCTTCTTGTTGAAAGCTTTAGCCATTCTGCTCTGGTACAACTGACCATGACAAATAGCCTTGATCTTTTCTCTTCTATCATGTTCAGCTGTTCATATCGAGTCTTCACCCATTCAGATTCCTCCAAGTCAGACTCCATCAAAACCCTTAAGGACGGGATTTCCACTTCTATAGGAGATATGACTTAGTTCCATATACCAATGAGAAGGGAGTTGCCCCTGTACTTGACCTTATGTTGGTTCGATACGCGTGCAAAGCATAAGGCAGCACTTCATGCCAGTCCTTGTAATTCACTACCATCTTGGCAACGATTTTCTTGATGTTCTTATTTGCAGCCTCAACTGCACCATTCATTTGAGGTCTATAAGGAGCTGAATTGTGATGCTTGATCTTGAAAGTTTCAAAGAACTTTCGAACTTGATGCAGATTAAGGTTAGGAGCATTATCTGTGATAATTCTTTCTGGAATCCCATATCTGCAGATAATGTCCTTTTTGATAAATCTGAGAAACACCTTCTGTGTGATGTTGGCATATGAAGCAGCCTCCACCCACTTTGTGAAATAGTCAATTGCGGCCAAAATGAAACGATGGCCGTTGGATGCTTTGGGATTAATCGGGCCGATGACATCCATGCCCCACATTGAGAAAGGCCAAGGAGATACCATGTTGTGTAATGGAACTGGAGGAGCATTGATTCGATCTGCATATGTTTGACATTTGTGACACTTTCGAACATAACCGATGCAGTCATTTTCCATGGTAGACCAATAATATCCACTTCTTAGGATCTTGCGCGCCATCATGTGCCCATTAGCGTGAGTTCCACAGATTCCTTCGTGGATTTCGATCATGATCATTCGAGCTTCATGAGCATCCACACATCTAAGGAAAGTGGTGTCATGATTCCGCTTGTAAACGACTTCACCATTTAGGAAAAAGGTCGTGGCCAATCTTCGAATTGTTTTTCTTTGCACTTCATTTGCTCCAGTCGAGTATTCTCCTCTTTGAACATACCGTTTGATGTCATGATACCATGGTTGGCCGTCTGGTTCAATCTCTACGCTGTCACAGTATATCGGTTCATCTTGCACCTCTACACGAATAGGTTGTACGTTTGCATGGACTTCCAATTTAGTCATCACAGCCAAAGTGGCTAAAGCATCCGCAAATTGATTTTTGTCTCGAGTTAAGTGAGAAAATGATATATCATCAAAGTGCTCAATTAGTTGAGATAAATACTTCTGATACGGTATCAATTTTGGATCTTTTGTGCCCCATTCTCCAATAACTTGGTAGATTATGAGCGCAGAGTCTCCAAACACCTTTAATTCTTTGATCCCTAAGTCAATTGCAACTTGCAAACCATTCGCACAAGCCTCATATTCTGTGATGTTGTTGGTACATTCAAAATCCAACTTGATGGAAACTGGGTACTGCTTCCCGGCTGGTGATACCACTACAGCTCCTATTCCACATCCATTCATATTAATGACCCCATCAAAGTACATTTTCCATACATTCTCCTTTTCTATCTCCTCTTTTTCCACTGTTAACACTTCACCATCGGGGAATTCAGGCACGATAGGCTGTATATCCTCAAGAGGATTTTCAGCTAGATGATCGGCAATTGCACTTCCTTTGATAGACTTCTGAGTCACATATTTGATATCGAATTCGGATAGCACCACTTGCCACTTTGACATTCTCAACGACACATGTGGACTATCAAATATGTATCTCAATGGATCCATTCGAGAGATTAACCAGGTAGTATAGTATAACATGTACTGCCTCAACCTCTTGGATGCCCACACTAATGCACAACAAGTCTTTTCAATCGCCAGATAACGGGATTCACAGTCATTAAACTTCTTGCTCAGATAATAAATTGCCTGTTCCTTCTTACCAGACTCATCATATTGACCCAACATTGCCCCAAGTGACGAGGGCAACACTGTGAGGTACAATATTAACGGACGGTCTGGTACAGGTGGGGCTAGAATTGGAGGCTTCATCAAATAAGCCTTTATTTTATCAAAAGCTTCTTGGCATTCTTCATTCCACTCTCCGGGTTGATGTTTTCGAAACAGCTTGAATATAGGCTCACAAGTGCTAGTCAAATTGGCAATAAATCTAGCAATGTAGTTGAGCCTTCCCAGAAAACTTCTCACTTCTCGTTCAGTTCGGGGAGCAGACATTTCTTGTATCGCCTTCACCTTATCAGGATCCACTTTTATCCCTTCTCTACTGACAATAAACCCAAGTAACTTCCCTGTAGAAGCCCCAAAAATGCATTTATTAGGGTTCAATCGTAACTTATACTTTCTGAGCCTCTCGAACAATTTTCGTAGAACTGCCACGTGGCTTTCTCCCTCCTTAGACTTGGCGACCATATCATCTACATACACTTCAATCTCCTTATGCATCATGTCATGGAACAATGTGACCATAGCACGTTGGTAGGTGGCACCAGCATTCTTCAATCCAAATGGCATGACTGTATAGCAAAATGTTCCCCACGGCGTTATGAAAGTAGTTTTTCCTTTGTCATGAACATCCATAGGAATCTGATTATACCCAGAATATCCATCCATAAAGGAAAATCGGTGACTTCTAGCTGTATTATCAACAAGGACATCAATGTGAGGGAGAGGAAAATCGTCTTTTGGACTAGCTTTATTCAAATCCCGATAATCTACACACATCCTGACTTTTCCGTCCTTTTTAGGCACGGGCACAATATTAGCCACCCAATCAGTGTGTCTTGAAACCTCCAGGAATCCAGCCTCAAGCTGTTTAGTCACTTCTTCCTTTATCTTCAATGACATGTCAGGCCGCATCCTCCTCAACTTTTGCTTCTTCGGTTCAGCTTCAGGATACAAAGGGATCTTGTGTGAAGCAATCTCTGGGTCTAATCCTGGCATATCACGATAGGACCATGCAAATACATCCAGGAATTCCTTAAACAACGTAATCATCTCTGTACGTTCAGGATTTGCCACTATTTTCAACTCCTTTTTCTCTTCTTCAGTGCCCATGTTAATCACCTCGATCACCTCATTGTCCAGATCAAATCCTTTTTCTGTATGTTCTAATAAGCTTGAAAACTGCTCAATATCTCCCTCATCCTCTTCAGATTCATGGTTATCGCAATCAAATGCAAAGAAAAGAATCAATTGATAAGTTTCCAAATTCCTTTTCTTGTGGCAAAATTTTTATGTCATTCATGTTCCTGGAAAGTAATTATGGTAGGTTGGAATGCTAAAATGGATCACAAACAATATAGGACAAACACGAATTAACGAGCTGGGAATGGAAAAGTAAAGGAATAAGGAAAGGAGAAAACAAAAGAAAGAAAAAAAAAAACGAAGCAAAAATGGAAAACATAAAGGAAGGCTATTGAAAAATCATGTAAGCTTATTAAATGATGTCTCAAAGTAGCATAAACAAAAGCGTAAATCTTAATTAATACAACCCAACAAATTACTTTGCAGCAATAACATCAATCACTGGTTCAGCAGTCCAGTTCATCAGCATCTCATCATTGTCAACAGCATGAGCATTGTTGAGTTCTTCTGCCTTCTCAGCATCCACCATGTTGATGGTAGTATAATGGCAAGGGGAGTGAACTATTCCAGCTGTAATTATTTCAACCGGGCCATGAAACGCCTCTCTTAAGTGAGGGATTTGCTTCACTTTTCCACTTTGTTCTTTCCGCTCCAGACTCAAAGCTCTCATCTCCTCGTTCAACGAGTCCTTGTACCCCGGACCAAACCGGTTGAACTTTTCGGGGACCGATATAAGGGTTTGGGTGCCTTGCAAACACGATCCCAGTCCTTTGCCTTCCAAATATCTGTTCTTAGCCATGATGTGGGCCACCACCTGACTTTGTATCGGGGGTTTAGCTTGCTCTTGTTTCAATCCTACTACCTCTAAATTATGCCATAAGCTACTCTCCACCAGCTCTACATTCTCTACATATGGCAATGCCACTGGTTTGGACACTAAGATTTCTTTTTCTCCATGAATTGTAACAACCATTCCATTCTCCACATATTTCACCTTTTGATGCAAGGTTGAGGGGACAGCTCCGGCGTTGTTAATCCATGGTCTTCCCAGTAGCATATTATAATCCGACTCAATCTCCATCACTTGGAATAATACTTCAAATCTGCTTGGGCCCATCTCAAGTAGCAGTGTTACTTCTCCAAGGATGCTCTTCTTAGCTCCGTCAAATGCTTTCACTACCATTAACTGTAGCAGTATATCATCCTTACTCATTGACAAATAGTGCAGGGTTGATACTGGCAAGACATTTAGCCCTGACCCTCCATCAATAAGGACTCTGGGCACAATATAACCCTTGCATTTAAGAGTTATGTATAGTGCTCTAGGGTTAGTCTGAGATATAATCTCTTTATCTGAAAACGTGATCATGTTAACACGCTTCCCCGGGTCCACCATGTTTACTACATTCTCCAATGATGCATCTGGCTTGACATAGGCCTCCTTTAACACCTTCAACACTGCTTTTTGGTGGAGTTCCGATGACAAGATTAGTGACAAGAGTGATATTCTAGCGGGAGTCTTCTTTAGTTGTTCTAGAATATCATACTCACTTTGCTTCATAATCTTCAAAAACTCTTCCTCCTCTCTTTCTCTTTCTTTTCTCTCTAAGTCTAAGCTTTTGCCGACGTTACCTTCGTCAACAAACTTCCCCTTCTCCAACTCTTTGGGCCCATAAACTCTTCCACTCCTTGTTATTCCCTTTACTTCCATGACACCCGTCACTTCTTCGCTTTCTCGAGCCTTCGAGGTTTCCCCTATGTCTCCCCTTGTCTTGACCTGAGTCTCATAATTCCAAGGGACAGCACGTGTGTCCTCATAACTGAAAGGTGTTAGCTTCTTCACAGTGATCACTACCTTTTCAGGTTTTGGAGTTTGATTAAGTGGAGGCACTTTGAGCACAAAACGCTCAATTACATTCACATCTTCAACAAAATTCTGCTTCTTTTCTGCCTGTATCACACCTAAAGTGAGTAGTTCTTGTACACGCACTTTGAAATCCCAACAATTCTCGATATCATGTCCAAGACTTCCACAATGGTATGCACATCTTAATTCCATATCATATTTCTCCTCTTCTTTCATCATAAAAGCAGGTGCTATGATGTTATAATTAGTTTCCTTCAAAGCAATAAACACTTTCTCCATGGGTGTTCAGAGACTCAAAACTTTATTGATCAATTGTTTCTCCACTTCCAAGGCATTCACACTACTTCCTCCTTCATGATTTGGGATCGGGTTATTAACAATATCGGGTTTTGGATCTTCTTGGAGATCCAGTCTCCCACAAGCAATTAGTCTTCTCACTGCCGTCTTAAAACCTTCACAATCTTCAATAGAATGTCCCGCAACATCCATATGGTATTTGCAAGTCAGATTTGGATTGTACCAAGTTGGAAATGGAGGTTGTAATGGGTGCACAGGGTATGGTAAAATCAAATGAGCATCAAACAACCGTTGATAAAGGTCAGCATTGGAAATGGCTAACTTTGGAAAAGGTGGTAGGTTTGGGAAACGATTGCGATTTTGGTTTTGAGAATTGGATCGAGGTGCTGCGTTTAGGAAGTTCTGAGGATGTATGGTTGGATATGTTGGGTTGGTATGGCCGTATGTGGATGTTGTTGACTTGAGGCTGGTGGTATGGGGTGGGATTTGTGGTTTGGTAGTGTGGGTAAGGAGGGATGGATAACATTTGGGGTCCTGAATATGTGGATACATGTCTTGGGGTGAACGGTCCCTGACCTTGCACATAATTTACTTCCGTTTCTTTCTTTCTGGGTGGGAATCCCCTCTTGGTGTCTTCATTGCTCATCGGGAGCTTTCCAGCTTTAGTCAAGCTCTCAATTCTTTCTCCAGCAGTTATTAACTCAGAAAAATATCGATATGCTTCTCCCGCCATTGCCCCGATGTAAGGAGACCCTAGAGTTGCTAGGAAGTATGAACACATCTCAGATGGGATGAGTGGTGGTTGCACTTGAGCAGCCAAAGCTCTCCATCTCTGAGCATATTGTTTAAAGGATTCATCTTTCTTCTTTTGCATTGTACTCAGCTATTCAAGGCTGGGCGCTATTTCCAAGTTAAACTTATACTGGTTCATGAATTGGTCACCAAATTTCTCCCCAACAGGAAATCTTTGCATGATCTAACTGGATGTACCATTCTAGAGCCGGTCCGGTCAAACTCTCGTGGAAAAAGCTAATGAGAAATTTTTCATCTTTGGACCAGATTGACATCTTGGTACAGTAACTCTTTAAATGGAAGAGTGGGTTGCCAGTTCCATCATATTTCGAAAAATCAGGAATTTTAAAATCTTTAGGGACAACCGTGCTAGTGGGAGGGCAAAGTTGCTCAATCTCCATGTAGCCATAATTATTTGGCCTTTGGATTGCCTTAATTTGTTCCTGAATTTTTTCCATCCATTCTTCTCTCGACTTGTCCTTTTCTGTCTCTGCACGATTATTCCCCGAGGAAGAGAGTTGCCTTGGGATGACATTTGGAGGCTGCTCCCAAATGTGGGTAGCGTGCCCATGCCCTTCAGCATGTGTATTCTCTACCGCGTGATATCCTTCTCCAATGGGAATAGTAATAGGCATTGTCGGTGGTGGTTGTTCGCGGGGATTATCATTCACCCCTTGCGTGACATTTAGAGCTGCATCCGATACCACAGGTATGGTTATCGTCGTAGCACTTGGTTGTACACCTCCTGAGTTTTGGTGGGCTCTCAATAAGTCGAGTGACTCCATCATAGCCCGCATCATCTCCTCCATTCTTCCCTGGTTACTTGACAACTCATTCAGTCTTCCTCTCATCGCATCAACTTCCATGCTTAAGTTTCTTCCGGGTTCGGAAGTAATTATAGTCGGGGTGGTTACAGCTGGAATAGCTCTTCCCGCTTCATAAGTAATTGCAGACGGGATGGTCCTTCCTGGTTCTGTGTTTCCGCCGGCCATCTTGGTTCGAGCTCTAGTGTTATGAACACGAGTTAGATCGGTATCCTCTTTCCTTGGGCGCCCAATGGTTACGAATCTTGCGCTGTCACAAACTGTGTAAGTCAAGAAGTTAAAATCTTGTTTTATGTTTTTTTTTTTTATCATTTATATATATATATATATATATATATAAGAAACAAACGAAAGAGGTCAAAAAGTTCCCTTTTTTATTTTATTTTTAAAAGCAAGGATGCCCTGCACCCATTCTTATGGATATATCACCCTATGAGTCGAGGTGCGGTTGATAGCAAATCTAAGGGAGGATTCACTCCTCTATAGGTACTATCTAATGAACACTAGCAATGTGGTTCCTTTTCATATGTCTGAGCATTCTCACACTTTTACACAAGGACGAACTATCTCAAGGTAAAAATGTGATTGATTACTTTCTAAGGGAACATCTATTCCTCTATAGAGAGCATCTGGCGAGCTTGAGAAGTCACAATTGCCAGTCGAAGTGAAAGTACAAACATTAAAGTTTCATTCATTCTTGGGTGAAGTTCTGAGTACAAATCGTTTCAAGATACATTTCATGAGTTTCAATCCTCTTTTCTTAACAAGGAAATTCAACAATCCTTGACTCATGATAGATGATTACGTCAAAGCTTTCATTTTCTTCCTCTTGAGGCCTTTAGTGATCCTTTCGCATGAATCCATGAATTCTGTCACCTCTTGAGGCAATCTAAATGGTGGCAACTTATTAATTTGCTTCTTGGCTTGCTCGACACGGTAAATAAAATTTGGAATGTAATGACTCAATTCACCGGTGAGCTTTCCACATTTTTCTTCCCATTCTAACGCCTTTTCTCTCCATGACTTCCCGAATTCTGTTGCATCAACAAACAAATCATGATATTGGTTTGCTGATGCCCATGCTCGAGTAGCCTTTCGATGCCAGGTCAACATGGTTGATAGGTGCTTCACTTGTCCCTCCAGTTTTTCTCTCATACCTTTCTCTTTCTTGACCTCCATTCTCAAGCTCCAAATGTCTTTATCTCGTTGGCTGACTTCCAATTCTACTCTTTCCACCATGCGATTTTTCTTACTAACCTCTCTCTCCAGCTGATTCTTTTCCTTCACAAGCTTGTGGAGTCCTCCCTCTAGCTCTTGGATTTTGGCCAGATGCATGCTTGAGATTTTCTCCTTGCCCTTCCTGGACTTGGTGATTTCTGCTGCCTCAATACATTCGTCTTTTAGGGCCTCAATTTCTTTGGCCATTTTCTTGCATTGATCTTGAAGGATGTCAACCTTCAGGTCTGCCGCTTCCTTTTTCTCCTCCAGAAACCGCATTTGGGCCTTCATCATTTCCATCTGTTAGGCCGACTTTGGAGTTTGTGTGGGAGCTAGGTTGTTGGGAATATCCTTTGGGATATTATCTTTCCCGACTCTTGCCTTCCTCCAGTCTTTGTATTCTTGAGAAGAGGTTAATTTGTTGGCCGAAGTTCTGCTTTTCCCTAAGATTTTGACATCACCCCATGCCATTTTGATCTTCCTTTCTTGCTCCAGGGTACTCTTGTCTTTTTGGTATAGGAAACTGAATACTTTAAGTTGTTCTTCTTGTGGCTTTGTCTGAGTCCAGTGGAGTTGTCTAAGCACTAAAGCAAGTGTATAGGAAATACATCCCCTTGGACCCATCAGCGGAACATTATGGAAGTCACCACAGCTGTAGATAACACTGTCTCCACGATACCAAGGACATACCCATTTGAAAGTGTTTGATTGGATCTGTGAGAATTCTTTTTTCCATGCCTGAGCTTCTTGACACTTTATCTGTATGCGATGGAAGTCCCCTAACGGATTAGGAAGAAGGCCCATGCGGCTATTAGCATATACATGAGTCATGAACCACACGTATAGCATTGGCAAACAACAAATACAGCCTTCCCCCTCTTTTGAGTACAAACCCCCAAAGAAAGGAATGTATCTGCTAGCATGGCCGGGATAGGATTCATGCCACACGTTTCGAACTTGAAAAACACATCCATGGCAGCTTGGTCAATGACATCGGGCGTGAATGGAAACAAAACCAACCCATAGATAGTCAGTGCTAGTGTTCGTTTGAAGAAATCCCAATCTCCTTGTTGAGCCAAAGTTTGCATATGAGTCTCCAGCAAACTTCTCCTGATTCCTTGAGTAGACCCCCTGTCACAACGTACCCGGAGGGTGCCGCGACGAGAATGACAAATAGTTTAAAATAATGGGAGTCGCCACCAATTTTAATTATAGCTAAAATTGGAAAACTATTTTGGTAAACTAGTCATTTGAAAGAGATTTTCAGGTTCGGGAGTCTGATTACGATTAAGGAAGGGTGGAAACTTAATCCCACTGCACCCCTAATACGTCCGTATAAATACGGTTACCTTAGAGTTTATTATGTAAATTAATTATAATTTTAATATATTTATTTTTCCCCAAAATGTAATTATATATTTACAAAAATGAAACTAAAATTAGTAATTATATATCTACAAAAATAAAGATGAAATTGATAATTATATATTTACAAAAATAAAGATAAAATTAATAATTATATATTTATAAAAATAAAGCTAAGATTAATAATTATATATTTATAAAAATAAAGCTAAGATTAGTAGTCATATATTTATAAAAATAAAGCTAAAGTTAAAAATTATATATTTACAGAAATAAAGCTAAACTTAAAACAGAAATTAAGGAACTAATTTTATGAAAAAGAGATTTTGGTTGGATAGTTGTTAGCTATGCCGACGTATCCTCTAGTGCAATGAGGAACTCAAAACCACGCTGATTACGTAGAAAATATTTGTGGATTGATTGATTTTAATTAAAAGAGAAGAACAAAAAAAAAATGCATTGATTAATTTAATTTTGAAAAGATTGGCGACTTATTAAAAGAAAAATATGGCTTTGCATAGGATTTCAATTAGCACTAAACAATTAATAAAGCTTTATGATTGAACGGTGAATAAAGGAGGCATCCACCTCTCAATCATGACTATTGATCACTGTATTGAAGCATAAAAATTTATTTTTCTTCATTTTTAATAGAATAAAAAGATAAAACTCAAAATCCTATTTTTAAGGCGTCTCAGCTTTAAAATCCCTATCATTAAACAAATAAGGTCTAAAATTCTAAATAGAATAAACTAAGACTTTTAACTGAAAATAAAATTATCACAACGTTAACCAACAAATAACTAGGAGGCCCAAGTTAATACACTTCAAAGGTAATAACATCCAACCCAAATTAAAAGATATAAAAAGCCAAACTAAATAAAATAAAGCCCAAAACTATAATTCCCCTAAAACTCACGAGACCAACTCAAATGGTTTTAACAAAGCACAAAACACATCCTGACAAAAGGTATAAAGGAAACAATAAAAAATTGATTTGCTTTACCTTTACTTAATAAACGTGATATGGAACTGGGAAAGAAACGAAACCGTGAAGCATGAGTGCCTTGACGACTATGGCCTGATTTGGTCTGACCTTCGCGATGTACTCTAGTGGATTTCACGGCTGACTTCTTGGCGAGGAAGGTGATGGAAGGAACAGTGATGAAGGCTTTAACGGAGGAGCGGGCTGGGCATCATGGGGGAAGCACTGTGATGCGGTGCTGCAGGATGCGATGCTGGCGGTGTGCGAGGCTGGCTGTCGGTCTTTGTGCACATGGCGTTGCAGGTGGGGTCTTTGTGGCGGTCGCAACTCCTCCTTCTTCCTTTCTTTCTTTTTATTATTTATTGATTAAGGTTTTGAAAATTGTTATGGATCATGTGGCCTGAGTTTATGTTGATGAAGATTGGGTATTGTTTTTATTTTTATTTTTTGGCTGAGTTTGAAAGGTAATTATGATGGTAGGCTAACGGCTGTTGGTAGTGAATAAAGAATGATAATGATAGTTTGGGTGGTTATCAGGAGTGATGAGTTTCAACAATGGAGGCTAGGGATGAAGTTGGGGTGATGATGTAATGGCGAGTTTGCAGTGATTGTGAGAATGATGACGTTGGAGTTAATAGCAAGATGAACTTTTTCTCTCTGTGTCTTTTTTAAAATTGGCTTTGTCTGTCTCCTTCTCTCTGGCCTTTTGCTGGGTCTCTTTTCTAAAAAAAAGTTAGCTCCCCGTTCTCTCGCTGAAAATTTGCTTCCTTTCAGTTCTCTCTCTGTTTGCAAAAAAAAAATTGGCTCTCCCCTCTTGCTAAAAAATTTGCTCTCTGTGTGTTCTCTGTGTTCTCTCCCCCAAATTCCCCCGCACTCTCCTTCACTTCTCTCTTTTTATGCCTTGCCGTTCTTGATCTTGACAAATGATGAATCCCTGTCTTAATTTTCGGTCCTGAATTCCTGGGATCCTTAGCAATTTGATCTGACACAAATGTCAGATGCTTTAATTTCCTTCACTGTTGGATCTTTGAACAAAACAATCAGTATTAAATACACCGATCCAAGGTCAAGGTTTCAAGCTGTATTATTTGTCTTCTTATTGCTGAAATGCTGAAATGAGATTTAGTGTGATGCAATTGTCAAAACACGCTGCTTGATCATTTAATGCAGTCATGTGCACTTTTTATATTTTTTTGTTTATTCACTCCTTTCCTTTGATTTGATTGGACATGGAGAAAGATACTGAATAACCAAATGGTTTGCTGCATATGTTCATAATCTGGAAAAGACTACGAAAACAAAGACTAATTTTTTTGTTTTTTTTTTTTTTTAATGGGCTAACCGAGTATGGGTTTCAGAAGAAACTAGAATGGGTTGAACTAAAGACTTATATTAACTAGAACAGGATTGGGCTGACACAGAGAAAGAAAAAAAAAAATAATAATAATAATAATAATAATAATGATGAAATAAATTATTAAATGAACATGTTTGGACAAAATGTGGTGTTCACACCCCCTTACTTCCATTATCATCCGGTTTGAATCAACTCCGATTATCTTGGCAATGTTTTCCTTATTAACATAATGCCCTTGGTATAGATATACACCTGATTTTTCTTGGATCGGTAGTCTCAGTATAACCACATATTCTTCTATGGTTGGCACAGCATCAAGATCGGGCAACTCAAAGCAACAAAGAGAAGGGTTCCAGAATTGTGAGAGAGCACTCAATGCCGACGCTTCCATCGGAATGGACAACAAATCCAATATGCACCCGTAGGTATTCTTGAAAGAGGATCGGACTTCACGAGGCATCAACTGAACTATTTCTTTTACTTTCTCTAGCTCATTGCTCGTCACTGTAACCTTGATGTTTCTTTTCCAGTCATGTACATTGCTAGTGTTCATCGGTATTGCATCCATTTGCTTTGAACTTATGATGAATCAAAAACCACATACACTGTGTACAAGAATGAAATAATTGAGTAGAATTAAAAAGATGGAAGAGATAAGAATGCATGCTTCTATGAAAAAAAAAATTTATGCTTCCTTGAGAATTTGATGATGCATAAACCTATGTAAGTGAACACAACTGAAGAAAAGAAACATTTCATGTAAAAAACAAGTTTTGTTATGAGAAACGAATGGAATGAATGCATGTGATAATGAATAGAATGCCTAAACATCTGAGAATGAACGTCAACATTAAGTTATGAGATAAGGAACTAGCTAACTTAAATGCAATGTAACAATGTTTGGTGTAGAAAAAAAACATAAAGGAGTGCAGTGTAAAAGGATGAAAGAAGCATGCTCCCATTGTGCTAGTCGGGTAAAACCTAATGGGTGGGATGTTCTAAGGCCAAAATCCCTAACGTGGTAGCTACTAGGTTTGACTATACGTGTACACATTCATGGTGGGTCTAGACTTCTAATGACCATGGTCCCCAGATTGCCCTTATCCACAGGACAAGGATCCGACCTCTGAACCAACCATAAGTAGGGATAAGCCCTCTCAATATGATTGACTCATAAGGCCAGTAACAATCTGAGTGGTGTCCCAACAACTACCAAGTGAGCATGAAGCCCCTCATGGCAATGTCAAGAAACCCCCTAATCCTAAGCTCACTTGCGGGCTCGGGTATAGAGTCCAAGAATACAGTGTGTGAATTAAGTGATCGTGAGGTGTGTGCTGGGAGCATACAAACCTTCCGATCCTATCACCACAGACACTCCTGCAAAACAAGTTACAAACAACACATATGTACAAAATAGTCATCTATCCTAAGATTTTAATAAATAAAGAAAATTTTACAAAATTCAAACCACAGGTATATACAGAATAACAATAGTCGTCTATCCTAGAGTTTTAACGAATAAACAAATATTATATATAAACATCAAGAAAATTAAACTATACAAAAGAGAATTCAAGAAACACTGCACAAAATAAAGTGAGGAAAGAAAAACAAGAATAAATGGGGTATATATTTAATTTGCACAACTAACTATAATAGGCCTGACTCTCTTACTGAAGTCCCCAGTGGAGTCGCCATCTGTCGCAACCGGGATCGCGACGGGGACGGCGAGAAAGAATTAATTATGTTTAAAAATGGAGTCGCCACCAAGTTTATTTAATTTGGAAAATCTTGGAAAAACCAATTTTATTGTTTTTGAAAATAGTGTTTGAAAACTAGATATGAGTTCGGGAGTCGGTTATGCATAGGGAAGGGTAGGAACTTAATCCCACGCACCCCTAATACACCCGTCCTTAGACGGTACCTTAGTAAATTATGCAAATTAAATAATAACCCCTCAAAATATAAATTAATGAAAGAAGACAAAACAAATAAATTCAAAAATTTACTTACGTGAATATATTTACAATTTAAATAGATAAATCAAGAAGAAATTAGTTTAACGAAATCAACACATAAATTAAGAAAAATAATTTACACATATATTTACAATGTAAGAAAAAGTAAATAATTTACATAAATGTATTTACAATTCAACAAATAAATTAAAGAAAAATTAATTTTGGCTTGACAGGAGTTGCCTGCTCCTACATATCCTCTAGTGCAATGAGGAACTCAAAGTCACGTAGTTCTGTAGAAAATATTTGTGTGTTGGTCAATTTTAATTAATGAAAATCTTTCTGAATAAAGAACCTTTTCTTTAATAAAAAAAGAAACAAAATCCACTCTTGAAGAGGATTCAAGTTAACACTCAGCTACTCAATAAATCCTAATGATTCAACAATAATGAAGATAACATTTGTTACTCAATCATCATCATTGATCATTACACGGATTCAAAAAGATTTGAGATAAAATTTATAAAACTCATTCCTACACGAGATTCAAGTTAGCACCAGGCTACTTAATGATCCTTGTGATCCTACAATAGTGAAGATAACATTTGTTACTCAATCACTATTATTGATTATTACATAGGAAAACATTTTTTATTTATTATTATTTTTTAAAAAAAAAGATATATTTATTTACAAGAAAGAAACGTGAAACACAGTTATTTGTTTTAAAGACTTATTGAATATCAAATAAATAACAAATCGTTCCCTAAACTATTTAAGTCTTTCCAAATGATTAAAATAAATAAGAAAATAATAATTTTCTATTGGCTAAAACTCTAACAGCCCAAAGAAGGGTAAAAGTTGAAAAATTGTCAAAGAAGCTGACGTAGATGCCGACCCAGTTAAAACAAAATCTGTCATCTAATTAAAAAAAATGCTATATTCATCTATTAACCAAAATACATTCTAATCCTTAAACAACAAAAGAACCCAGCCCAAAGACTATATAGTCTAATAAGCCCAACGTTTTTTTATTAAAGCATTTTGATATATGTATATATATATATATATATCAACAAAAATAACGGAAACCCAAATCATATCAAAATGAACCAGCGCCAAAAAACTGTCTTAGCCCAATAACCCAACGTCCAAGAAAAACAATTTGTGGAAACTCCAAAGCTACAAGCCCAATACCTCCAAATGCATTTGAATAAAAACAAACACCCAGCCCCAACCAAAAGAGACCTAACACCCGAAATATAAAATGAACAGACCAGAACCTAGCGAGGTTATCCTAATTCATAACAGTTCTAAAGAACTAGCCCACGACATTTAACCAAGAGAAATAAGACCAATTAGACATAAAACAAAAGCAATAGTGTTAATGTATTGAAATCAAAATCCTAAACCAGATAAATCTAACTAAAAAAAAAAGGAACAATTAAAAAGAAAACTAAACCCAACATACTATAAATGAACAAGGTAGCCTAAACCCCAAAAATTGGTTTCAGCCCAAAAGGAATCTGACCCACAATTTTTAAAAACAAATATCTAAAGGCTAGCCACTAGAACAATCTTAAATTACAAAGTAAAATAATACTAAGTGGAAGTAAGTAGCAGTAGCAAACCAGAGCAGCCTGGGAAGGAGTTCCCGATGGAGTAGCTACGCGTGGGGTGACAACATGGTCATGTGAGGAGGAAGATCGAGACGCCACAGCAGGGAAGGAGGTTGCATGGCCGGCGCCCTGGCGGAGTAGGCCTCTTGAGGCGGAGGACACGCAGAACTGGGCTGCTGCAAGGAGTGCGGATCTAGGCAGTGGTGGGCTGTTGGCTGCGTGAGGCAAGGCGATCCGGGTACAGGAAGGGCTCACGAGTTCAGTGGCCGCGTACGGAGGTGGCTGGCAGAGGAGCTTGCGGCTGTGCGAGTGGCTGGTGCGACAGTGAGGAGTGGAAGGGAGGCTGTCGCCTGCAACAGGGATAAGGGGGATGATGGTGACGAGCTCGCGGTGGTAGGGGGTTTATTTTTTCTTTCTCTCTTTATTGCATTGGCTGGCTTATGATTGCTTTCGGGTTATAGTTTTCAGCAAGGATTTGGGCCGTGGCAATGATTTTGGCTGGCAAGGGTGCTGATGGTCATGGGGGCGCGCGGCTTCAGCTGGTGTTGCACAGGGGAACCGGCGACGTGACGACAAGCTCACGGTGGCAGGAGCTAGGTGGGCGGCGGCGAACCAAAGGAGGGGACAGCACCATCAGACATCAAGTTTTTCTTCTATTTTTATTTTTTTGATGATGCTGTAATTTTATGTTGAATGAAGGTTGAATGGTTTGCTATGATTTTTGATGGGTTCAGCTTGTGATTTTGTGTTTTTTCAGCTTCAATGTAATTGAAGTGATAGCTAAGAAAATGATGGTTATTGATGGAGGGTACTATGGTGAGAGAAGAGGCTACGGGTGAGAAACTTTTTTTGGTTTTGCTGGCCTCTGATATTGGATGAGGGCTGTCTTTTTAAACCGTGCTCGTGAGTCTCTGTGAGTATTCTCTAATGGGATTGCCCCCCCCCCCCATTTCCTTTTGTCCCTCTCCTATTTATGTTGAGCTTGGTTTAATTTATGCTTAACTCCATTCTGCTCTTGGGATGAAGAGAACCCTACTAGAGTATGCTTCTCACGCTTCTGCAGCTGTGGAGTGTCTCGCTTTTTCCCTTTTTTTTTGTTCGTGAGCCTGAAAGTGGAGACATGCAGAGGCTCGCCCATGTTGTCTGCTTTCTTTTTCCTTACTATATGTTTTGTCAGACAAGTGAGAATGGGCTGAAATACTACTAGATTTTTGGTCGAAAAAAATGGGTGTTCACAAATGTAGCCTTAAACCTCCTGCATGGTGCTATAAAGTCCAAACCGGGAGCCAAATAATTCTCCAGTTTTGGAGCCATAGAAACTAGGGATGTTTGCAGTTCGGTTTAATTTGCCTTTAAGATAAAAATCGACTGATTCAATTAATATTTTCATTTCAATTTGATTTGGTTTGGTTTTTAGTTTTTACTAAAAAAAATATAAAATATAAAATATAACTATGACCGACATCAAATTAGACTAAATTGTTATTATAAAATTATATAATTATAAAATCTAAGGCAATTTTTAAAAGTCATGCTAATATATAATACTATTAACTAATAAGCTAAACAAATAATAAAAGATTTGAATAAAAATAATATTGATTAAATTAGAAGAATTGACTTATAATCGAAAATCCAAAATATTGAGTTAAAACATGTGATAAATTTAGCTATGGATAACAAATTTTTCGATTTTCACAAATTAAGAACCAATTCAAACTGATTTATTTTGATTTTGATTGGTTTTGATTTTTAAATTGATTTTCAATTTTAATTTGTTTAGTTCAGTTTTAATTTGAATACCCCAAATAGAAACGTTTTGTGCTAGCTTCCCATAGCCATAGAATGCATCCATCAAATATAAATGATAGAGAGAGCATCTAAAAGTTTCTCGAGTTGAAAACCATGGATCTTGTGATAATTATTCAATCAGACCTGTGAAAACTAACTCGGTGATCAAGGAAGAAAATGATTGAAACAGCATTAATACCTGATATGGAAGGAAAGACAGCAGAGCTAGCTACTGATGCTACAAACTGGACTAATATTAATTTTTCAACATTTTTCAAGCGAAAGTAGTTTCGGAGTGATCAACGTAAAACTCAATCAAATTAAGATCTTAAGGGAATATCTTCAATCCATCCTTCTGTGTCAATAAAAGAGATGTTCACGAACTTATGGAGCTTAGATCTGCTTAGGTGTTTCATCCAAGGCACACGCTGGCTATGGTATTCGTTTGCTCCTGGTCCTGTGCATCCATACTCTACAAACGTGATCTTTGATCTGCAATCAAGTTCATTTTGTTTTGTTTGGTTAACTTATATTCATGAACATAATAATAATAATAATAATAATAATAATAATTGGACTATACGAGTTTAATATGAAATATAATTAATGTCATACACATCATGGCCCATAGAACTCCAACCCTCTGGTCTGACCACATCTGATAGGAATGAATTGGCTATGATGACTCTGGCATAACCTTCCAAAGCCCTCCCAAGTTGAACTTTTCCACCGGTTCCGGTTATGTTACAATTTTTGAACACAAACCCACCGCTATCATCTGAATCCCTTTCGCTAGCTGTGATAACCCCATCCATTTTGGGACCAAGTCCCATTGAAAAATTTATTGTACTTGCCTACGTATTCACCAATAATATATATCCAGAATCAGATCACTAGTTCGTATACGCGATGGTGGTATCAATAATTAAACAAAATGTGATAGCACTAATTAAAGAGGAATTAATTGGAGGAGTAAGAAAACTTAATTTTATTTTATGTTACCTCAAAGATTGATTGACCACATCCAAATATGAAATCAGTTCCACCTTGAATGTAGCAATTGTAATAGTAATGGCGGCCATAAGAATCAAAGAGGGTGTCTTGCACCCCTAGAAAACCACAATCAATGAAAGCACATTTGTCTGCATGGATCCTCACTGCCACAGCTTGAATGACGCTACTTTGCTCTACTAAGTTGTACGTATTCTAAGAAGATATATATTGCATAAAAAGATTCAGCTTCTTATTATATAATATGAAAAGCTATGCTACATAATTTTCTGATGAAAAGAACTATTGATATACGTTCTTAACACGCTATTTATCCAGTGCTATACAGAGAAAGATCGACAAACAAATTTTTAACATATTCAACTTTAATTTGAATTTATTTAAAAATTATGTTCATTATTTCTTTTCTGTCTAAATCAAGAACATTAAGAATTTAGTTAATCGGGGCCAACATGCATGCATGGGTTGAGCGATGTCAGTCTCCTATGGGATAAAGCTTTTCTAACGCTGATTTTCTCACAAGATTTTAACTCAAAACAATATGTAAGTTTAATGAGTGTTGACTATATAGTTGAACCAATGAAGCATCGGTATATTAATTGATTAATTTAGTGAATAAACGATATTTTTATAAATTAAATATATAAGTATTCTTAAAATATTAAATGAAATTAAAAAAAATTACTGCAAAAGCGAATTAAATAAGAATTAATTCATTTGGTATTTACAAAATAAAAATGTAATTAAAAGATGTGTAAAAACTGAAATAATTTAGATAAAGTTTTTTTCAAAAAAAACCTCAGTCAAGAAAATATTCTGATTCTCTTTCATGAACGAAAAACCAATCTTAAATAATAAAAAATTATATGAAAATAGCACTAATGTTGATTTACAGAATAAACCAAAAAAACTAATCTTCATATTTCCTGATTTACGCATTTAGATTCAAATTGCATGTCCCACGAATGTTGTTTTATAGTTACCTTGAAGGCAAGGCCTTTTGCAACAGTATTATTTGCTTTTGAATTGAAAGTAGCACTGAAATGTGCATTGCCGTGGTCATCCCATTCTACACTCGTGATTGTCCTGCCAGCTCCTTCAAGATAAATGCAAGGTTTGTCCATCGGAATTAACACTTTCTCTCTGCGACATAATGCACCAGTAATGAGCACATAATGATATGATCCTCCTTCAATTCGTAAACTCTCAAATAAATTAAAAATAAAATTATATATATATATATATAAGCATGGCCATGAAAAAAATAATATTAATAAAAGCAAGGTATATATGATAAATTAAACCCTTCACAGTAAAGTTAGCTCATGATATATATGCGATAGATGACAAGAAAATTAAATATTTACCGACCTGTAAATGCCAGGGGCAATTCGGATGTGAATCCATTGAGAGTTTCCTGAGGGGACAGAGTAGTCAATGGCACTTTGAATTGTTGTGAAGTCTGCATATCCTGATTGACTAACAAGAACGGTTCTGGGTGGTTTGGCACAGTCCCGGGATTCACAAACACTAATAACAATGATTAGCAATGCGAAAATGAAGCAAAAGATCAATTTTGAAAGCTGCATTTTTATTTTTATTTTTTGGAAGTGTTTGCACGTGTAGTAAGGTCTAAGCACTGCCGCAAGATATTATTAAATAGTGGTTATTTTTCTTTTTTTTAAGACGTGTAAATAATGACTGCTTTTTGGGTAACTTGTGCTACAAAGGAAAAATAATGGTTACGGTCTTTCGAATTACGTGCATTTACTACTAAATAATACGTTGCCCAAAATGAAATGAAAAAATCCACTCAGAAGTTTGTTATGCTAATATATCTTTTCATGTAATTAACAAAACTGGCATTTTACTACGCAAAAAAATATATAAGTTTTAATCTATTATCGGTATAATTTTTTTTTTTATATTATTTCGTAATCATCTTTTTGCTCTTAAAGATAATTATAATGGAAATCTAATATATATCATTAATGGTGTGGAAATGTTCCAAAGAAAATAGGATCACACGATCAATTTTTTCCTGATGTGTATTGCCATGACTTTAATTTGTTCCATTCATGGGTTTTCTCATTAGTGGACTCTATACGTATTCAATAAATTGGAAGACGTATCCTAACCGTGAATATGCAATGAACCTTCCCTTGAGTTTAAACTTTGTAATATTGAAAAGAAAAGAATGATATGACATGTGTACGATTAAGTTATAGCGTAAAAACTCTATTAAAAAAGAAAGTATTGTTAAAAATATACACAATTAACAAGCATGAATAGTTTGACATGTTGAAACTTGATAGATAATATATAACGGATAGTTACGTATATTATTTATTTCGAGTGAATATTTATTTTAGTTTTTGAAATTATATATATATTTCACTTTAAGCTCAAAAAATATGAAAGTAATGATTTAATCTCTAAAATTATAAAATGTTATCAAGATATAATTTAATATGTTTTAACAGATGCCCTCCTTATATTTCTATCTTTTCACTTACATATTTGTTGCATTCTTATTTTGTTTCTATGTTGAAAATATCTATTTTAAATTTTTCACATTTAGCAGATATTAATTGCATTTGTATATATATATATATATATATTTTGGTCGGAATTTATATATTTCTCATATTACTAATATTAAGGGTGTCCTTATTGCTACTGCAAGTTGGGCCTCACCCGTAAACTTAGAGACTCACGAAGGGGAAGCTTGGGCTTGTTTCTTGGGCTGCAGTTCGCTTTAGACTTCTTTATTTTGGACATATTGTTGCAGAGTTATAATTCTAAAGTGATCCAAGCTTTGTCAGCCCATCTGAAATTGGAAACTTACTGCCGGAACTATTCAAGTTTTACTTTGTTTAATTTTTAACATATGTCTTTTGTGACACGTGAAAAAAGATTGAAATAAACTAGCCCGTGAACTCTGCTCCGCTAGCCCATGAACTCTGCTCCGCTAGCCCTTACTAATCCAGTACAGATAGTCACATAGAAGGTGCACCTAGCTGTGTTTGTAGTCTCTCTCTTTTGGACAATCAGAAATATTAGTTCAACGTCTGAAAAAAGAAAAAAAGTGTTTTTTGAGACACCCACTTTATTATTACTAAATATGATGTTAGTCTCCACTTCTCCAATATCTGATCACAATAGTAAATAAATAGGTGTCTCTTAAAACATCTACTTTTAAATATTTAAATAACACTTCTCATAAATCCTAGCTAATAATATTTACCTACTTTCAGGAGTCACACACGCGTGCACACTCTTCTTTGGACATTGTGGGTCTAGTTAATAATATTTATCTCCTTTCAACAGTCACACACACACTCTTTCTTTTGGACATTTTGGGTCCTAGCTACTAATATCTATCTCCTTTCAACACACAAATAGAGGGTTAGGATAAAAATATACCTGTATAATTTTAAGTAAAGTTATATTCTCAATATTTTTTTATAAAATGATATTTTTATTTATTCAATTATTGAATTATAATTACCCATTATAAATATCGCTTATATCAAATTTTATAAAAATTGAATATCAATCAGAATATAATCACATAAGTCTTATTCTTGTTCATTTCAAACATATATATTATATTGATATTGAAATATATAAAAACTAAGCTAGATGATTTTAGATTAATCTAAAGTTTTATAAACATGATCTATATGATTTGGACTTATAATCTAATGATGAATTTTATTAAAAATTAATCAAAAAGAAAAGTTATATATATAGTTATGGGTATTTGGCCTGTTCGTCCTTTTTGTCCAACTCTTTATTCCTTTGTATATTGTGTTTCGTTACAATTTTGTCCTTAACAAATTAAATAGTTTAATTTTGATATATTTATTGCTATCCAATCAAATTCTATCACATCAATAAATATGATTAAGCCTCTTTCTCACCATTTCAAATTGATAATATAAAAAAAATTTATATTGTCAGTACATATAAATTAAAACCAAAGTCAAAATTATAACATAATTATCTTTAAAATAAATATTCACCATGCCCTGAATATGATAATATACCTAAATATGTTGTTTTGAAATTATCTTTCAAAATATATATGGGTCTCTAAAGGAACCCACCGTCAATATTGGTGAGTTCCTTTTATTTTTTTTTATTATTTTCTTTTTGTGTTTTACATATGTATAATGTTTCTCGCATTGGAAATAAAAACAACTTTAAAATATGTGGCTAGGTGCTAACCCCTTAACTGAATCTACAATATGCGAAGAGAGTAGTTATTGAGTTGTTTTATTTATACTCGTGTGGTGTATGACATCGTGTGAGCTCACATCTTATCTACCATTAGTTGAGATGTAGACCCTATTTAAATAGCGTACACATTATATTCAATGATAAATTAGGTGTTAATCAACATGGTGTCTCACACCTCGTGAGTACAAATAATATTTTTCTTAGCTATTATGTCTAGTGATGAGTACCTTGAAAGAAAAAAAAGAGTAAAGTGTTAAGTGGGTAAATGACATTTAGTTATATTTTTCGATGCATTTAGCCACATTAAGTAAATGTGACAGCTAAATAAAATTTTTTTAATCCAATAAAAAAGTTTAGTGATTTTTACAATATGATGAAGATTCCATTCAAAATATCATGTCTTTGTAAATGAATTTAAAATCCCATACTTACATCTTAACAAAAAGAAATCTCATATTTACATAATTTACACTTAAAATCCCATCTATAAAATATTGAGCCTAGATGTCTTTTGTTGTCACTAATAGATTACAATAATATAGTTCTTTTAAGAAAAAATTATATTGATCTTTCCAGAGATTTGATAAAATTCACCTTGGTCCCCCTACATCTATTCGGGTGACACAAACTCCCTTGAATGCATTGTTAAGAAAATCAGACCAGACTTGCTAGTCCAATCGAGTTAACTGGGAGTCCAATCGAGTTAACCGGAAACCTGGAACCGATCACTTGGCCGGTTCGGTTAAGTAGCTGAAAGAGGATGGACTTAGAATCGGTCAAAACCAGAAAAATCGGCAAACCAAACCTATTGGACCTATTTGGAGCTTTTGATTTTTATATTTTTTTCAGTTTCAAAATTAAAATACTGATATCTTGTGGCAATCACAAAGAAAAAATGACAAAAATGGAACCAAAGAAGGGCACTAACAAATATTGTTAGGTTATCCTTCTTCTCTCCCCGTCATTCACGGGCTGCTCATCATAAAACTCGCTGGTCATCAATAAATATTGTTTTCAAATACTTTTGTGACCGTATTGTGAGGCTAAGACTAGAGAAATTTTATATGGATTATGTTTGTTTTTATAAACCTATGAATATTTTTTTTTTGTATTGATTATGTTAATGTTAATGATTTAATATATTTTTTATATTCTAAATAATCATATATATATATATATATACACACACACACATGTTCTGGTTGAACCCTGGTTGAACCGGTTGGACTTCTAAATCCTTGAACTAATACCTTAACCGGTTTGATACCCGGTCTAATTTTCTCTTCCTTGCTTGAATGTACTATTCAATGTGCAATGAGGGGAAGATGATGTATAGATTTCACAAATTCATATGAAGTAAGCAAAATGATTTATAAACTCAAAGCTCTTTAAAGTAAATTTTACAAATAAAAAATATACTAGATGAATTTCACTAAACCTCAAAGGAGGTCATTGTAATTTGACCCCCTTTTTTTTATTTGGATAGATTACAACATAGTTAAAATAAGCTAGTTAAATTAACTTGAAAATTGTATATAATATATACATATTTTTTTATTTTAATACATTATTAATATAAAAAACGTAAATATCTAATTATGCAAGTCACATTACTGAAAAAATTGAATCTTTTCATGATTAATTAAAAAGCTGTATAAAAAAATATGAGTAATTGTAAAATATTTGATATTGTTAATAAATTAAATTAATCTCTAAATGATATGCGTGATAAATTATAATAATATAAAATTTTAAATTCATGAATGATGTTAAATAATACATTTGCAAATATAAATGTTAATTTTTTTTATGTTTATGATATATTAAAATTAAAGTTTAATTTTGATGTACTAATAGTCTAATCATATATTTATCATATCAACAAATATGTTTGGTTCTCATACTCATAGTTCAAAAGTCATGTATCTAAAATAATTTCATTGGGTAATAATATAAAAATATTTTATATAGTCAATGTATTAAAGAATGCCCAAATTGATCTTAAAAAATATAGTGCATGACAAATATTATTTCATCATCAAAAGAAACACATTTGATGGTCCTTCACAAGTAATTAAATATGTAAGACATAGTTCTTTCTCAATATTTTAATGGAATTATTTGTCTTATTTGTATTTTTAGTATGGATCAATTAAAATTATTTTACAAATGACGAAGGATCAATTTATCCTAAAATTTCTTTAGAAATATTAAGAAGGGATTAACTTATCCTATACTTTTAATTTTGAGGAGTAACAAAATATGTTTTTATTATTGAGAGACTAATTTGTTCAGTGCTATTTTTTTTTCGAGAACTAAGTTGGGGATATGCTCTGAAGTTAAAATACTTAAATTATATCATTATTTTGTAAATAAATATCAGGAGTTTCTCTAATATCCTCTAAAATTCAAGAGTACCGATATATTTTCATTATTTTTGTCTATAAACAAGCCACATGTCTCATTCATTCAAGTTATTAAAATTCATAAAATCAAATATTAAATTATAATTGTTGAATACAAAACAGTAACGATATTTCATGGCTATCAAAGGAAAATTAAATATGTCTTTTTTATTCTCAAGCCGTAGATTTCAGTTGAACCGTGGATATTCAACTGTAAACTTCTAGAATATTTAAACTGGGGAAATAAAAGCAAAGTTCAAAAAGCTAGTATGGAATATTCTTCTTTGAATAAAATTAATAGACTACAACTTTTATCTCGGCAAAGTACAAAAAGAAAGAAAATTGGTGCCGTGAGCAGTGCACAGAATTTCAAAAGCGTGTGGTTTTAAAAATTCTGTAACTACAGTTTGGTACAACAATTACGCCTGCCTCAAGTCCTTATTAGTGCAACGAAATGGACCTCGTTGATAACCACCACAAACCTTTTTTGCAACTAATCCACCGACAACTCAGTGATTGGCACACTTGTATCTTGCTCGTTTCGTTGATTAAAGAGACCAAGTTCTTGCTAACAGTGTTAGCTCATTTGATATTTTTTTCTTTTCCCTTTACTTTGTCATGATTTAAATTTAATTCCTAGACTTCTTTATTGATAAATATCTTGCAAGTAGTTGCTGAACTTTAGAACTTGTTGTGACCCTCATTATAAATTAACTCAACTAGTTGAAGAAAATTATATGAGATTATGTAATTTTTATAGAGTTTAATTATAATGTAGTTACAGTGTATATTTTTTTTACACATTGATTCAATCAAAACATTCAATTTGTATGATTTTTTATACAATAGATGTGAAATTTAATCACCTATATTAATGTGACAAAACATGATTTGATGACAATGTAAAAAAATTACATTAACAATGTATATAAATTAAACTTATTTTTATATGTATTAATTTAATTTAACAATCTCAATAGGTCGTTGTTTTATTTATATTCATTTTTTACAAATAAAGCTTATGCAAACTCTTTAAGTGCATGTAACCCGAGACGAAACTAGATTGTTTTATAAGCAAAACTAGAGTCATCAAAATGGGCCAAGTTCGATGGGCTGGGCTGGGTTGGCTCAAATAGCCTAATAAAAAATATGGGCTGACCTAAGAATATAAGAGAAAAAATTTATATAACCCGATTTGACCCGGCCCGATTATCTAAACATAATATTATTTCATAATTAATTGTAATATAATGTGTAAAAAATGCATTTTCCAATAGACCCTTTTGTTTTTATACTTTCTTCCAAGAGACATAATTAAGTTCTAGGAGATATTTTAATGCTTGAAAATAAAGTTCGAACCTTTGACCAAAACCAAAAAGGGGAAAGTTTGAACCAAAAACAAAATTTACTTAACTCTAGTAGAAAGAAAGTACATGTACATGTTACTAAAACTCAAACTATTGAATAAAGAGTTGCGGAGCCCAAATACAAAACCATGGTTAAATTGAGTGATTGATATTGTTGGCTCTTTTTTTTTTAATTATTCAAAAACATTTGTATTGGTTTTATTTTAAAAAAAAAATAAAAGAGTAAACCTCAAAATAGTCCTTAAGGATTTTTAAATCGGACAAAATAGTCCATAGGAAATAAAGATAGACATATCAGTCCCTCACTTTTTAAAAAACTGGACAAAATGGTTCCTGAAGAATAAAAATAAACAAATCAGTCCATCACATTTTAAAATATTAGATAAAATGGTCATTCCGTCAATATGAAGATGAAGATTTATGAGGGAATGCAAGACATATAGTTTAGTTTGATGGAAATAATTAAGAGTTTTATGTCATCTACTTAATAGATCATTAATAGAAAAATTTGACAGAAGGACCATTTTGTCCATTTTTTTTAAAAGGTAAGGGACTGATTTATCTTTTTTAATTCCTCAGGAACCATTTTGCCCAATTTTTTAAAAAGATGAGGGACTAATTTATCCATTTTAGTCCTCATGGACTATTTTGCATAGTAATTAAAACCGGACCAGACCGGCCGGTTCGAACCAAAAACCGGTGAACCAGTCATTGGACCGATTCGGTCAAGTCATTGACCCAGTCAAACCTGGGTTGAACCGGCCAAGCCGCCTTTAACCCGCGCGACGCCTGACCGACCGAACCGGACTTGAACCACGCGCCCAGCCTGTACTCATGGCAATCTATGATAAATCCGTGAGAAACCAAAAATCATCAAAGGCTGGAGTAAAACCCGGGACCGTCTGGGAAGGGATGCGTTGCATAACCACCACGCCATTGTTTTGTTTACTATATAATGCGCGTTTGAATATATATGTAGTATATGTGGCTGGTTTATTTTTCAAAATATGATGATCAAAAGTGCCACTCATGGGACTCGAACCAGAGACATGCGAGTAACATGTGCTGGTCAAGCATGGCTACCACTAAGCCATGTGCCTAGTTGCTTGTTAATGTATCACTAAGTATATATATTACATATTAAATTGTATTAGATTATAATTTTGCATATTTATTTAATTAAATCCAGTTCAACCGGTTGAACCCGTGACCCACCGGTTGAACCAGTGATCCAGTCCCTTGACCGAGTCGATCACTGGTCCGGTTCTGATAACTATGCTATTTTGTCCAATTTAAAAATCCTTAAGAATTATTTTGGAAGTTTACTCAAAATTAAAAGGTGGTCTAATGTTTGGCTTGTGACCCACAAAGAATTGGATTGGGCCAACAAAATTCTAGCTTGAAAATTAATTTAGCTCAATCAAACTTAGCCCAAAATGGATCTGGTCCCCTTTTGACAGCTCTAGGGGGAACATAAGAAAAAAAGAAAGTTAAGGCTCATTCTGGTTTTATTTTTTGTGCTTTCTATTTAAGATTTTATAAGAAAAATACTAAAAATAATAATTATTTTCAGTTTTTATTTTTTATTTTCAGCATTTCTTTCATAAAATTATGAAAATGCAAACCACATGAAATAAAAAGAGAAAATAAAAACCGAAATTAAACACTCTTAGCTTCTTAAAAAGATGAAAGTAATATTTATTTCGTTGTTGTTATTAAAAAAATGATTAGAAATTGAAAAATTATGTGTACAGTATAATTTAAGCAGGACATGCTAAAGCAATGTTGAAACAACAGTAATAGAAAATCAGTACAAGCTGACACCTGAAAAATATTAACATAAAATAAATATGGTCCAAATAGAAAGTAATATCTTGCTCAAACCGGGTGAGACCTCTAAGACAGTAAAATTCTCCCTCAAATTTTAACATAGCTGCATAATCAGAACTCAAACCCATGGTCTCTAATTAAGCTAGTACAAACTCTGCAAGTTAATCTATGAGCAAACATAGTTAAATGCCATACGTATTACTTGAAAACTCATTCGAATTGTATGATTTAATCGAATGACAATAGAATATTATTTAAGTTATTGGTTCATTAAAATTAAACCTGATAACATAGTTATACAAATAAAAAAAATCAAGAAAAATGTCTTTTTCTTATATAAAGGGAAGTAAATAAGGAATGGTATGTTTGAATAACAGATAATTATATTGGAAAAAGAAAGAAAAACGATGTAGGAGAAATTTTTTTTATCTTGTTTAAAAATTTAAGAATAAATCACGGAGTAGTATGCGACCTGTGATTTTGAGATTCTCACAATCGGGTCTCAAACTCCAACTAATACTCCACAAACATTTAATAATTTTTCCTTTTCTGTTTGCCGCTTTATTTTTCATAAATTAAAACACCGATGTACACCGACTGACGCAATGCATCAAGCACGTCAATCGTTCATTGAATCTTCGTGGAGGTAAACATGCTAATTAAATCGTATAAGAAAAGGACAATGTTATATAATTAATAGTTTTATATAAAAGCGATTTATTTTGTTATTAATTTCATTTTATATTTTGTGTAGTACTATTGAAGAGTGTTTATAAAATTTCATATATTTAATTAATTTTTATATACTTATGTTTGATAAAGTTATGGATTTGTATAAATAAAAATTTATTTTACATATTAAATAAATTTCTAAATATTAGAGCATATTGTGGCTCTGAAATGAATACTACCATCAAAATTTTAAACTTAAATAATATGCTCTAATTAATTTTGAAATCTAATAAATCTGGATCCAAAACAAATATATAACTGATTTATATTGGTTCACAAAATAATCCAATTAACATTTTATATATTTGCATTTCAGGAAACACGTATATATTTGATAAATTTTGCGAAATTGCTATAAATTGTTCATGCCATTATCTCAATAAGGAGATGGTATTGGCTTTATCTTTCTATCAATTTTGTTGACATTAATATTATAACTCGAGTATATAGTAATAATAATTAAAAATAAAAATAATAGTGTTTTTTTTTTTTGCGGGGTGTACCTAATTGTTTTTCGTAAACTATATAAAGAACTAAAATAATTTTCTTATTATTTGTAATAAATATAATAGTGTGTTTATAGACTATACTGGGTTTGAATTCTTAAAGTGAGATTTTGATGTTAGAGGATTCAAATCTGTTTATACCATCTCTGAATTTTCACAACCTTCTCTTCATAATGGTCCCACGAATGGCTTAGCAAATAAGGAAAGAAAAATAAGAATAGAAATGAACAACCGACTTCGAACTTCCCGTTTCACCCACCACCTTCCGTTCCAGAGAGATCCACAACCCCATCTTGCATTACATGCGTGTCCCACTAATCTCCTTCCTCCAATCCCTCTTTCTTAAAGCCAATTCAAGAAGATTTCGCAACTTGTATTTAAAGAGCCAATTTTTATACTTAATTAATCATAATATATCATGTAATAACACCTCTCGGGATTAGAGAGTATAAAGACTGGCCGACGATGCAATTTTCATTTTTATTATAATTATCATGATTTCAAAATATTAAAAATATTACTCAGTAAAAGAACCATCCAGTTATTAACTTGGTTTGATATGAAAACTTCATTATTTTTATTAGCACTTTCTCTAATTGGAGCACCCGATCATGCAAACAAAGCTGGGGCACTTCTTTATTTCCCGTTAAGTGAATGTTTTACTGTTGTACATGATTTGAAAAAAAAAAAAAAATTCACTGGGAGAGATATATAGTAGGCAGCAAACACTCAAAAAAGATTTTAAAGGTTTTGGGTTAGAATTTTACCTTTTTATTAGCAAAAACTCAAACAAGATTTTAAAGGTTTTTGGGTTAGAATGTTATCTTTTTATTTAAAAAAAATATTATAATATAGACATAAATTTGGGACCTACTTTCAAGGTGAAGGACCATAATTTCTTCTTTATGTTCCTGACCAACCTTAGAAAACATTGAATACATCGAAAAGAACAATAAAGATTGAGAAAGGAGAATCAAAATCTACAACGGAGGAAGAAGGAAGAGAATTCCGCAATTTCCTAGCCTTATCTTTTAGGATTAATGATTTTCATTATATGTTAAACAGGAAATTGTACTTAGATGGATCCTTGTAGAAATTTGTAGAGTGTAAAACTTTGAACATGAGATATACTTTATTTTTGCAGATCAAATTCCACATCTATTATGTTTTCACTTTTTCGAATGTTATATCTATTATGTTCTGGATCCTTGATTTCGAAGCCCAAAAAACTATATGTTGATAAATGGAAACTGATTCAAGATTTTTCCTTACATCTAAAAAAAAAAGTTAAGGATCATTTTATTTTATATTATCCGAATAAAGATGAATAAGATTATATGTAAAAGTCATGGTATTCATCAAAAGATATTACTATGTAGTACGAAATCATCATCAGCTGATGTGGCCGTTAGATAAATATTAAGTTAAAAAATAAAGAAATGTTTCATCTCAATTTTCTAAAAATGTTTGATTTTGGTCTTTATTGGATTAGTCTAGTTGTTGAGTTGTGATATTTGTGTATAAGGGCTAGAAGAAATTTTTTTAAAAATATTTATAAGAACTAAATCCAAAATTTCCAATATTTATAAATGCCGAATTAAAATTTTTTATGGGGACAGAAATTAAAACAATAGGGATAAAAGTCAAAATCTTTGAAAAATGGATATAAAATTATAGGAATTAAAACCAAAATCTACTATATTTTCAAGGAAAAATATGTTTAAGTCACGTTTAAAACTAAGTTAACATTTTATTGTCTTACTTTAATTTCGACAAATTAACTAAGTTAACATTTTTTGTCTTACTTTAACTTCGACAAATTAAATAATATATTTTGAACATATAATTAAAATGTCAATCGCTTAATTATATGTATATGCATATCATTATATATTCAATTTTCTGAATTTTATATGCTTAATGTTTAAAATAAGGAAAAGAGATATTTTACTCCTTGAAATGTAAGCCATGTGCACATTATTTTCATAATTTCGAAAATGTTCAAATCAACTCATGACATTTCTAACAATGTAAATCGACATGTTTGTTAATTTTTTTTTAAAAAAAAAGAAGGTAAGATGCGGTGCTACATATTATTTTTTAGTTAGAGTAGTATTAGGATTTGCGTATGAATTAAAGTTAAGGATAATGTAATACACTTATTGTTTATAAACAATAGATGGAAATTAACAAAAATAATTAAAGTATGCACACTCGTTGAAATTCAAGAGTCGATTTACACCTTTTTAAAAATTCTACATGTAAAGTATACACGACGTTTTAATTATTGCATTGATAAAATTTAAAATTTATATAAAGTTTACTAATTAGATTTATACATACATAATACCTAGTTTTAAAATGAGTTAATCCCTTCTCATATTATTATATTCATTATTTTAAATTATTATGAAAATAATTAAGAGTAAAAATTCCAACTTACGCAATAATTTTAAGACTTTGTACTAGTTCAGCTATATCAAGATTTATTAATATATTAACTTATCTTAGAGCATTATGCTGAGATATGACGTGCGAACTCCCCCATTAGAACTATCTGGCTCTCGTAGATGTAGATCACAACCGTCGAAATATAGAAGTCAAAATTCTGTTTTGAAAATAAAAAAATAAACAAATAAAAATAAAAAAACAAGAGAGCCCCCAGATGAATGGATAGGAAATAATAGTCGTATCCTTTGTCTAATGGAAAGTAGTAGGAAATACTTTGCCTAAACATTTAATTTTGTGGGACCTTAGCAAAAATAACATTTAGGTTTATAATTTAATTCGTCGGCTCAATGTTTGAAATCAAATATCATTTCATTCAACAACAACTAATAATTAAAGTGGCTCATTTTACCCTACCAAAAAAAAAAAAGGAAAAAAAAAAGAGGAATATAGCTGATATTGGGGGTAAAAAGGAAAAGGAAAAAGTGGAGAAAAGCATTGAAAACAACCATGACCAAACGACCGCCCGCTTACATCTGGTATCATCTTGATTCTGTTTTCAATTAAACTATTCTACTTATCTTCTACAGCATCTTCCTGTGTTGGCCTATATATACATATCCACAGAGCACTGCCTAACAAGTGCAACTCTTCCATCATATAATTCCTCGAAAAGTAACCATTTTTATTGCATTCTCCCCCGCATAAACTGCTGAAATCACTCCTCCGAAACACTTTCCATACTTGTCAAATATATTGTATCTGTTGTTATTCTGATCATTGCTCAAACTTAATAATAATAAACATTGCCTTATATACCCCGGTTTTGTATATCAATTGCTTCCATTCTATATACGGTTTTGATTTAGTGTGAATTGATCTTCAAGCTTTATTGCAGTGAACTTGTACATAAATACAATTCAGTAGAGCTACCCCGTCTATTGTTGGAATCATTTAATCTTTTCTCCTCCATTCTTTTTTGTCCCGTTCCTATCTTCTCTTCTCTGTTCTTCACCATCTTCCATGGCACCTCCTCCCAATGAGCCAGTGACTTCCACCATGAGACTCATCAAGTCCAAGTCACTAGAAAAAGCTATTGAGTTATCCGATGGCAAGCTTACTGTGAGAGCTGTGCCATTGCTAACTCAAGTCCCTGAGAATGTGTCTTTCACTCCCTTTTCCTCTATACCCCAATCCTCTGATGCTTCACCCTCCTTGGTTCAGCGTGTCCTAGCTACCGCTCACAAAGGTGGCTTCCTTGGGTTCTCTCAAGGTGAGCCCTCTGATAGGTTGATGAACTCCTTGGGTAGCTTCACTGGGAGGGACTTCCTTAGCATCTTCAGGTTCAAGACATGGTGGTCTACCCAATGGGTTGGAAATTCTGGCTCAGATTTACAAATGGAAACCCAATGGGTTCTCATTGATGTTCCTGAGATCAAGTCCTATGTTATAATCATTCCCATCATTGAAGGAAGTTTCAGGTCTGCTCTTCACCCTGGCTCTGATGGCCATGTCATGATTTGCGCAGAAAGTGGCTCAGCCCAAGTAAAAGCATCAAGTTTTGATAAGATCGCCTATGTTCATTTGTCTGAGAATCCTTACACCTTGATGAAAGAGGCCTATAGTGCTCTGAGGGTCCACCTCAACACCTTCAGGCTCTTGGAGGAGAAAACACTGCCAAATTTGGTTGACAAGTTTGGTTGGTGCACTTGGGATGCCTTCTATTTGGCCGTGGACCCTATTGGAGTTTATCATGGGCTGAAGAATTTTGCTGAGGGTGGTGTGTCTCCAAGGTTTGTTATCATTGATGATGGATGGCAAAGCATCAATTTCGATGGTGATGACCCCAACCAAGACGCCAAGAATCTGGTCTTGGGTGGCCAACAAATGACTGCAAGGCTTCACAGGCTTGATGAAGGTGACAAGTTCAAAAAGTACAAAGCTGGCCTCTTATTGGATCCTAATGCTCCATCCTTTGACCCAAAGAAAGCCAAGGTATTGATAGCAAAGGGAATTGAACTTGAGCGTTTAGAGAAGGAACGTGATGATGTCATCGATTCTGGAAGATCCAATTTGACTGAGATTGAGTCAAGGATCAAGCAGGTAAAGAAAGAAATCGATGATCTCTTCGGTGGAGAGCAAAGCAGTGCTCCAAAGAATGAAAATGGAAGCTGTTGCGATAAGGAAGAGGATTATGGGATGAAGGCTTTCACGAAGGACTTGAGGACCAAGTTCAAAGGCTTGGATGACATATATGTTTGGCATGCACTTTGTGGCGCTTGGGGTGGTGTGAGGCCAGGAACTACGCATCTGAACTCTAAAATTATCCCTTGCAAACTGTCCCCAGGACTTGATGGTACAATGACTGATCTTGCAGTGGTGAGAATCGTTGAAGGCTCGATTGGACTTGTTCATCCTGATCAAGCCAATGACTTTTATGACTCTATGCACTCTTATCTTGCCAAATCTGGTATTACAGGAGTCAAAGTGGATGTCATCCATGTGAGTTTTCATTTTTCTATTTCAACATAAGCTATATATGTTTTGAGTCTATTTTAATTACTCTATCCAACTATTCATTAACTAACTTTCATTACGCATTCTGTTTTTTTTTTATTATTTTAAATAACTAACTGCAGTGTCTTGAGTACGTGTGTGATGAATATGGAGGTAGAGTTGAGCTTGCCAAGGCTTACTATGATGGATTGACAAACTCCATAGCCAAGAATTTTAATGGAAATGGAATCATTGCTAGCATGCAGCAGTGCAATGACTTTTTCTTCCTGGGAACAAGGCAAGTTTCCCTGGGAAGAGTTGGTAAGTAGTACACATAGCAGACATATAGCTCACTCCATGGATGTTGTTGTTTTATTCATAGATGCACACAAAAACAGCATTTAATCAAAATTTCCAAAATTTTGTGGCAGGGGATGACTTTTGGTTCCAAGATCCCAATGGAGATCCTATGGGAGTCTTCTGGCTACAAGGGCTACACATGATTCACTGCTCTTACAATAGCTTATGGATGGGGCAAATGATTCAGCCTGATTGGGACATGTTCCAATCGGATCATGTGTGTGCCAAATTCCATGCAGGGTCAAGAGCCATTTGTGGTGGCCCAGTTTATTTGAGTGACAGTGTGGGTTCCCATGACTTTGATCTCATTAAGAAGCTTGTGTTCCCGGATGGTACCGTACCCAAATGCATACATTTCCCACTTCCAACTAGAGATTGCCTTTTCAAGAACCCTCTATTTGACCAAAAAACTCTGCTCAAAATTTGGAACTTGAATAAGGTATCCATCTCACCAACATTAACATACATATTTCAATTTTTATTTGATTACCATGTGACATGTAATGATAAATTTGTTCATGTAACAGTATGGAGGAGTTATTGGTGCTTTCAACTGTCAAGGGGCCGGTTGGGATCCTAAAGAGCACAAGTTCAGAGGTTTCCCCGAATGCTTCAAGCCAATATCTGGTTCAGTGCATGTAACTGAAGTTGAATGGGACCAAAAGAATGAAACAGCCCATATGAGCAAGGCAGAAGAGTATGCAGTGTACCTCAATCAAGCTGAGGAATTGCATTTGATGACCCAGGAATCTGAACCAATCCAATTCACCATTCAACCTTCCACTTTTGAGCTCTACAGCTTTGTGCCAATCACAAAGCTAAGAGATGGCATCAAATTTGCACCACTTGGGCTAACAACCCTGTTCAATAGTGGAGGTGCAATTCAAGAATTGGAATATGTTGAGAGTGGTGCCAAGCTTAAGGTTAAAGGTGGTGGGAAATTCCTTGCATACTCAAGTAAGTCTCCAAAGAAGTTCCAATTGAATGGCTCTGATGTGGCTTTTGAGTGGCTCCCCGATGGCAAGCTAACAGTCAACGTTCCTTGGATTGAAGAGGCTGGTGGAGTTTCTGATTTAGCAATTTTCTTCTAGATTTGAATTCTGTTTAGCATAAACATGTAATGAATTAATGTATGCCTTTACTTGAAAAGATGATGATTGTAGATATGGTGTTTTTCTTTACTAATCGGTGATCGTTATTTGACATAGTGTATTAACAATTTCTCTCATCTATCGAATCATTTCTTTTTGGTTGGTCCTTCTAAGTATTACATCTCTTCGCTTCTGTTGCTTACATAGCAAGTAATACCGAGACAGAATATAAGTAACTCTGTTCCTTTTAAAGGCTGTCTCTCGAATTTAATTCGGATTAGATTCACCGTGTAAGGTGAGAGCAAACTCAGGTTCTGTTTACTTTGCTGAAAATAGTTTTCAATTTTTAAGTGAAGGAAAAATTAAAAATTAAAATTTGTGATTTTCAATTTTTTCAGTTTTTCCTTCACAAAAATTAAAAACTAAAAACTCAAAATTGAAAATTGAAAATTGTTTCCAGCAAAATAATACCCTATTCTATGCCATGAATTGTTGTCCCAGGGCTGTCTCTGTTCCTTTTTTCCCCGGTGCAATACAGCTGTCTCTTTCGAACTTAATCCGATAATATAATTTTGCTCTCAACTTACACAGTGAATCTAATCCCATTTGTGATACTTCATTAGTGTTTGGTAAGCAATAGAATCACATTTGCATCATTAAAAAAAAAAAAAAAAAAACAGGAAAGGAAAATAGATCACTTGTAGTAGCCAGTAGGTTTGCAAGGCACATCATTTAAAATCCAACATTAAAAAAAAAAAAAGGAAGAAGAAATGTTTCGAGAGTTCATAATGACTTGCGTGGCACTTGTATGATCCAACAGCTGAGCGCAATACGTGCTATCAAACAGCATAAGCACGGCAATCGGCAATAAATGAGTGCAACTGTCCTATTGTGTTGTCTTTATCCGTCTTTTTCGTCGTACAAAGACAAGAATTTTAAAGTAGATTTAGTTTTAGTTTTCAGTTTAATTTTTTCAATTTTCAAAATTTATAAAAAAAATTTTCTTTATAAAATCTAAAATATAAAAAAAACTGAAAATGAGAATCAAAATCAAACCAAAAAGTCCTTGGCTGCAACGCCCATTCCAACTTTCTAGTTGTAATACGTCGGCGGAATTGAAGAATCACTTGAATAAGGTTATCAACGGAAAAAAAATATGGTTTGTGAAGTTTTAAGCATTGTGTAAATTTTTTGTATTATTTATGTTGACACCTATTAAAAATGTTAATCAACATCTGAACTTGATCTCACACAATTACAAACCCTAAACATATGTACAGTCAACTGAAATATAATTTAATTAATCAACTGAGAAAAAGGTCATAGAAATAACTCTTAAAAGTTAAAACGAAGGAACCCAACCCAATCTTATAAAAAAAAAAATTCACTTAATTTTAAAATTTAATTTCAATCAGGAGGATAGAAGCGACATCCACGCATTATTAGATGGGAGACTAATTAAGTATGAGGCCTAATAAATTTGGTAGTTAGTTTGGCTCCTTAAATATATTTGATTCCTAATAGTGTATATGGAGAAGATTTTATGACTAGAGGCAAGACCCATATATATGAGTTTTATGTCTTAGGAGATTAGTCATTATTTCTAGCAGTGAATACTCTTAGTTTATATATTAAAAGATGGGAGACTACTTCTAAAATGATTGGCTTTTAATTTCGTAATTCCATTTTGAGTAGATAGAGATAATAATTCAAAACAAGTCCAACGAATAAGAACCATAGATTGATTTGAGATACTAGGAGCATTATATTTGTTCAAATCAAAGATACATTAGGGTGTGGCGAGGGATTTAGTGATTTGCATCAACTCATAAGTTTAAAATTCCATTTATTATACCAAAAAATGTAGCAAGGAGATGGCTAAAATTCAAATTAATGTTCGTTAATTGATTTCCTTAATAAGTCGATTTCTTCAACAAATTAGATGAGTTCCATATGATGTTAAGTTTCGTATCATATATGAGTTCTAGATGATGTTGAGTCTCGTATCATATAGGAATATTATTCCGTATAATAATTTATTACACAATAATCTCTTTGATTTTGTTTTGAATTGAGTTGATATTAAATCTAATCTTAATTATAGTTATGATATGGCATAAAAGAATATCCTAATTTATCAACGAATAAAAGTACGAGACTAGGTCCCTTAAATATGAGTTTTCTTGGTGATGATGATGTTATGAGTTTGCTTGGTAGCTGTGTATATAAAAAAGATTTTGCTATAAAAAACAATTCTCACTTTGATCTTTATGTCTTAGATAAAGATTAATCATAACTATTGACAATGTACATCTCTTGAACAATTTTATTTAGTTAAGATATTATAAAATAGAAGGTGAGTATGAAAGTTGAATTTGCAATCTTTTATTAGTTATTAAGATAAGTAAGAGTCTATCATTAAAGAATGAGCTCACTTATATCTCCTTAACAATTAACAAACAAACTAATCAAAAAGCATAGCCTAATTTTATTATTGAATTGCTCAAAACTATGTGTACGAAAAGTGTCCATTGAGTCAAATATCAAATAAGACTATGATCATTACCAAAAAAAGATAAAATAAAAGTAAGAATATGACCATCGAATCTCTTTTATAATGATTTGGATAACCTTACTCTCTGAAAATTATCCAGTTGAATTCTAATTAAAGAATTCGTCATTAATTTCTTTAACGCGTGATCCATGGGCTGTTTAGCTTCCAAGTATACGGATGTTACTATTGCGGATAAGATATTTAAACGAAGAACTAAAAGGACAGAGCAAATACCGTTAGATAAAGGTGAATACTAACTACATATAAGTATTATCTTATTAGTGACAGTTATTGAAAGCTAATGCGCGTGCCGGGACCAAAATGCTTGTGGCACCTTTCCTTAAGCTAAGTTGCTTGCAATTCACGACTTGGAAATTTCTTGCATTGAAATTTCGAGCGGGCAACACCTGTGTAGCAATGTGGACAACGGTTCTGCTCTACGGATTAACCGCTTTAGAGGAAGCTGTTTTTATTGTTGTCGGTGTTTGTCACTTCAATCTTCCCCGGGAGGAACGATATTAACAACCGAAAGCTACGGTCAAAGGGGATCATGCCTCAAACGTTAAGGCCGAAATTGTACTAGAAAGTGATTGAGGGTCCAATTAGTATTAATGTTATTATCTGAAGAAAAGTTACAAAAAGTTATCCTGTTCTTTGGTCGGTCTCTGGCTGTGGCTTTCGTTTCACCAACTATAGCTAAGATACTGTCGGTATTCCATATCTTACGGGAAAGTGAGGCTAATCTTAACCAACTAACTAACCTCGATTAAAATAGTATGTTTTATCTTTGAAAATGAGTTTGAATTTTAATTTTGGATTTACGACAAACATTTTTTTTGGTTTCAATTCAAATAATTTTAAAATTATTTAATTCTTATTGTTAGCTTATCTTGGTAAAATATTCAATTGCTGAATGAAAGGTTAACGCAATTCGATCTTAATACTCCTTCTATTCTTGAATAATTATTCATTTTTAAATCTCACATTAAAAGGGGTTTAATGAACATTAAAAGCTTGTGGTTCAAGAAAATAAAATATTATAAAAAATTAACCGAATTAATGAGAATATCATATCATAAATGAAGGGGAAAAAAGTGATTCTTTTGTCACAAAAAAGGAGATAAATGATATAGAGGGGAAAAATGGATAAAAGAACGTGGCCTACAACTGCACTCATATATCTTCTATCAAATTGATATTCTCTTGGATACTGGTGTTGAACACCCGAGCATTCCTCTTGAATCTTCATGCTGTTTAATTTATTTTCTTGAAATATATGTACTATCATTAAACTTTAAAAATAAAAAATGAACTATTGAGAGTTGAGACACATCATTCCAAGTGTTATGAAACAGCCTTATTCTATTTTTCAATCTACTTTTGAAGTAGTGCAGCCACATCAGGCCTAGAATTTATAGAGAGGTTACCATTTATGCCCTGTGACACTTGCCAATTTGCCATTCTTACTTATGTGATTATTTTAGCTAAAATTTCTCAAAACTAAAGAAGGTAAAGATGTAATACTTACTGCAATATTACCCAAGTAATCTATGATTACAATGTAGGGACGTAAGAAGCAGTACACAAGCTATGAGACAAGTTCAATTTACAATATAATAGCCTTATCCTGTCTTTTCCATAGTTAATGGATGTCACCATAAACTCCTCTCCTTATAATCTCGGTCCATTCAAATGGCTGAAATCTCTCTTTTGAAATGCTACCAAGCCTACCATACTTGTGAGGTATTGCACATTAAGATTGTGATTCTGTTCTGCCATATATGCATCCGACAAATCAAATTTGGCATAAATTGATCTTCCCTTTTATATACACTTCAAATTTGGCGTAAACTGATCTTCAGCATTTGTTGAGTGTGGAACCAGTTAGCAAACCACTGGGTATATATATATACCCAAGAAAGCTGGCATTCTTCACTCATCAAAGCAAGCCCGCTCTCTTGTCTTTCTACCTTTGAAAATCATTCATTCATTCATTCCATCTTTAATTTCTCCACCGTTTTGTTTCTTTCTCATCCATTTTATTTTCCTTCCATGGCTCCTCCTCCCAATGAACCAGTAACTTGCACCTTGGCACTCCTCAAGTCCGAGTCATTTGAAAACGTTTTTGACTTATCTGATGGAAAGCTTACTGTGAGAGGTGTGCCATTGCTCTCTCAAGTCCCTGAGAATGTGTCTTTCACTCCCTTTTCCTCTATATGCCAATCCTCTGATGCACCACCCTCCTTAGTTCAGCGAGTCCTTGCTACCTCTCACAAAGGTGGCTTCCTTGGGTTCTCCCAGGGTGAGCCTTCTGATAGGTTGATGAACTCCTTGGGTAGCTTCACTGGGAGGGACTTCCTTAGCGTCTTCAGGTTCAAGACATGGTGGTCTACCCAATGGGTTGGAAATTCTGGCTCAGATTTACAAATGGAAACCCAATGGGTTCTCATTGATGTTCCTGAGATCAAGTCCTATGTCATAATCATTCCCATCATTGAAGGAAGTTTTAGGTCTGCCCTCAACCCTGGCTCTGATGATGGCCATGTCATGATTTGTGCAGAGAGTGGCTCTACCAAAGTGAAAGCATCAAGTTTTGATGCAATTGCCTATGTTCACTTGTGTGAGAATCCTTACAACTTGATGAAAGAGTCATTCACTGCTCTGAGGGTTCACCTTAACACCTTCAGGCTATTGGAAGAGAAAACTCTTCCAAGTTTGGTTGACAAGTTCGGTTGGTGCACTTGGGATGCCTTCTATTTAACCGTGCAACCCATTGGGATTTGGCATGGGTTGAAGGACTTTGCAGATGCTGGTGTGACTCCAAGGTTTGTTATCATTGATGATGGCTGGCAAAGCATCAACTTGGATGGTGGTGACCCCAAAGAGGATGCAAAGCATCTTATCTTATGTGGTGACCAAATGACTGCAAGGCTTCACAGGCTTGATGAATGTGACAAGTTCAGAAAATACAAATCTGGCCTCTTCTTGGGTCCTAATGCTCCTTCTTTTGACCCAAAGGATGCCAAGGCATTGATCTCAAAGGGTAATGAACTTGGGCATTTGAAGGGTGAACGTGAACGTGCCATGCAATCTGGAAGCTTCGATTTGGATGATTTTGACTCCAAAATCCAGCATGTGAAAAAAGAAATTGAAGATCTCTTTGGTGGAGTAGAACAAAGCATTGCTCCAGAAGCACAATGTGGAGGTTGCTGTTCCAAAGTGCAGGAATCTGGGATGAAGGCTTTCACAAATGACTTGAGGACCAAGTTCAAAGGCTTGGATGACATCTATGTATGGCATTCTCTTTGTGGTGCCTGGGCTGGTGTGAGGCCAGGAGCTACACACCTTAATGCCAAACTTGTCCCTTGCATAGTCTCCCCAGGACTTGATGGTACAATGCATGATCTTGCTGTGGTAAGAGTTGTTGAGGGTTCCATTGGGCTTGTTCATCCTGATCAAGCCAATGACTTTTTTGACTCCATGCACTCTCATCTTGCCAAATCTGGTATTACAGGAGTCAAAGTGGATGTTATTCATGTGAGTTTATATTATTCTTTTTTACGTATTCTAACTTTATAATTAGTGCATGTCTTGTTTTATCCAACCACTTTACTAACTTGGATTTTGCACTTGTAATCCCAGACTATAGAGTATGTGGGTGAAGAATATGGGGGTAGAGTCGAGCTTGCCAAAGCTTACTATGATGGATTATCAAACTCTATTGCCAAGAATTTTAATGGGAGTGGAATCATCGCTAGCATGCAGCAGTGCAATGACTTTTTCTACCTGGGAACGAAACAAGTTACCATGGGAAGAGTTGGTAAGCATACACATAGCACATAACTTATTCACAAACGCATGCAGAAACATTATTTAATTGGATTTTGTTAAATTTTGTTGCAGGGGATGACTTTTGGTTCCAAGACCCCAACGGCGATCCAATGGGAGTGTTCTGGTTACAAGGGGTACACATGATTCACTGCTCCTACAACAGCTTGTGGATTGGCCAAATGATTCAGCCCGATTGGGACATGTTCCAATCGGACCATGTGTGTGCCAAATATCATGCAGCATCACGGGCCATTTGTGGTGGTCCAATTTATTTGAGTGACAATGTGGGTTCCCATGATTTTGATCTCATTAAGATGCTTGTGTTCCCTGATGGTACCATTCCCAAATGCATACACTTCCCCCTTCCTACTAGAGATTGCCTTTTCAAGAACCCTCTATTTGACCAAAAAACTGTCCTAAAGATTTGGAACTTCAATAAGGTATCATTATATCTATATATCTCACGGACATTAACACACATTTTATACAAATGTTCATTTGATTACCATGTAGTAATAATATCTAACAATGAATTAATTTGTTCATGTAATTAACAGTATGGAGGAGTTATTGGTGCTTTCAACTGTCAAGGAGCTGGTTGGGATCCTAAGGAGCACAAGTTCAGAGGTTTCCCTGAATGTTACAAGCCTGTAGATGGCTCAGTTCATGTAACTGAAGTTGAATGGGACCAGAAGAATGAAACAGCACATATGGGTAAGGCAGAGGAGTATGCAGTGTACCTCAACCAGGCTGAGGAACTGCGTTTGATGACCCCAAAATCTGAACCAATCCAATTTACCATGCAACCTTCCTCCTTTGAGCTCTACAGCTTTGTCCCAATCACAAAGTTAAGTGGCAGCAGCATCAAATTTGCACCAATTGGGATAACAGGAATGTTCAACAGTGGAGGGGCAATTCAAGAATTGGAATATGTGGAGGGCGGTGCTAGGCTTAAGGTTAAAGGCGGTGGGAATTTCCTTGCTTACTCAAGTGAGTCTCCAAAGAAGTTCCAATTGAATGGCTCTGATGTTGCTTTTGATTGGCTTGCTGCTGATGGCAGACTGACAATCAACCTTTCTTGGATTGAAGAATCTGGTGGAGTTTCTGATTTAGCTATTTTGTTCTAGTTTTTTCAATCTGTCCGATTTTGCATAAACAATAATGCCCTTGCTTGAAAAATAATAGTTGAGAATTTTGGGCGAGATTAGGAATGCTTTAATTTTTTTTTCTCTTTTTGATAAGTCTATATTTTTTTCATTAGAGGATTGGTTTAATATATCAACCAATATTGTCTTATCCACGGCGTGATTTCTTTTATGTTAATCGTATACCTTTTGCTTTCTACATTAATCCCTGCATTTGTTGCTAACCAAATAATATGGCGCAGCTTATGAAGTTGTATGATCCTTTTATTTATTTGCATGGCTGTCTTCTCATGAACTAAACTGCAAAGTTAAATTGACCTCATTGAGAGTTTTTAAGCAGAATGAGGGAAAAAATGATTTTGCGTCCTAAGCCAGTATAATGGTATTTTTTTTTTTCAGCCATGGTTGATTACCGTAAGAAAGAATAAACAATGTATCGGTCTTGTGTGATTCAAAACCCAATAACAACATTTGTTACAAATTGGGCTAAGTAATATGCTTCAATATTTTTACACATAAAATCAATATGAATATTATAGAAACAATAAATGTAATTATGATTTACACAACTGCAGGTAAAAGATTATCCAACACTGTTGGCTGGTGAGGTAAATGAAACTAAAATATAGGCTCGACAAAGTTAGGAAGTGACAAGATCACATGATCCCTCTCTGTCTGATCTCTTTCACGATGAATGTTTGCATTGTCTAATCTGTCCCTAAAAGCCATGGATTTGGAACATTTCCAAGGACATTTTGCATTTCATTTCAAGCGGGGCTCACACCAAACTAACATTATGATACCTTTAATGCCCAATAGTAAGTCAAACCAATCAAATATTAGCTAGCCTCATTTCATCACTAGGTAAATGGAAGCATATATAGTTGTATATATCACACACGATACACATTGTTAAATCCTTTCTATATTACTCCCCGCGTCATCTTCAATCCTTTGTGTTTATAGTTTTTTAAGCACACGGACAAAGTAAAAAAATCTCTATAGTTAACTACAAAACTTTTATCAAACGTAACAAATGAAATGACAGGCCAATTTCATTAGTTGGTGATAGAGTAGTTAAATCTGCTTGCTTTTTCCAGCAGATGTCTTAATTAAGGAAGATTGATAATAGTTGATTATAGCAGGTCAGGCTATGATCCTTCATAATTGAATTTCATTTATAGTAAATTTTTCTCAAGAAAATTTAATTGTGCGCTTACAAATAAAATTGTCCTTGCGGGCGGAAAGAAGACAGTGAAGGATATCGGTGGAGGTGGGGTGTGTTGATTCGATTCCAATTTGCAAATATACAATGAAAAAGGAAAAATAAAAACAAAAAAGAGATTGTTACCCACATTAAGCATATTAGTATAAAAATTTCGGATCCTTGTCTCTTTCTATTTGACCCCGAAGAAGGGGTCACTATTTATCTGCAAACAGATATATTATCCTATTTGTAGGTTGCGCTATTTGTGTGGGTAGTAGAATATTTGAACACACATGCAGAGAAAGCCAATCAAATTGAAATACTAGTTTTTTGTTTTTTTTTTTCTTTTTCTCACTAGCTCGTCTCCATGTGCAGCTAGCTAGCGCCCTCATTTCACCTTTATTATTATTGGTTTTGAATATTCATTGAAAGGCCAATTGGATGAGGTGATGATTATTATCGAAGAAAAAGTTAAATTAGAAAGAAGAAGCCAACGGGGAAAGTTTCCCTCTCGCCCGATCACGAGTTTGATTTATGCTAATTGAATGCCGTAGTTTATGTTCCCTTAAATAATGTCGGTTTTCTAGAAGGTCTTCTCACAGATTGAGAGGGAGACAAGGAAGAAAGGATAGTAAAGATTTGCCTCATTGTATTTTTAATCAGGTTATGAAAAGGATAAGTTTGCCACTGCAAGTGGGTCATTTGTAATTAAATGTAACGGTGAAATGGGGGTAAGAAATATTGAAATAAAATATTTAATTGAATCATGAAAAACTACTAGCAATCATCAATAATAGCTACCAAATTTATGCCATTTATAATTGGGAATAATTTTCAGCTTATGACCCAGCAATAATGGAGATGTTACTAATAATAACTCAAACTTAATTAGTTGTCCTTACGTGATTCCTTCTATCTTAAAATGATTTAATTTGCTTTTGTTAATTACCAACACGCTAATTAGTTGTTGGGTAGTGATAGGAGGGATTTAAGATCAAGTAGGTAGCCTTTTTTTTCTGTGAATAATGGATAACTTTATTATTATTATTATTATTATTATTTTGGATTCGATCAAAGTAGGTATTAACAGGAATTGAAATAGCATTAAAAAAGAAAATAGCCACTGATATAATCTCCTTTCAAATTATTGTCTCGTGATAGATAGTAGTGGATCCTTTAGCAGTTTCACGTACGAATAAAACAAGAAAGGCAATATATTTTAGAGTAGACCCACCTAAAACGAAAGATTAGGTTTCAGTGTTTTAAGGTACATGGTGTGTTGGCTATTCGGCATACAACCATATTATAAGGGAAGAATAAATAAATAAATGGAGAGGGTATCAAGGGAAATAAAAACATATATTTAAATGATATTTCAATTATATTATTATTGATTAAAAAACCCAATAAAAATAGACAAATACTATCAATCAAAGAAAATTTGACTACCAATAAGGTCTAACTCAGTTATCATATAATTGAGTTCTTTAAGCATGTTATTAGAGATTTAATTTTTATCGTATATAGAAAATAAATTTTATTGGAAGATGCAATGTCTACTTTAATAATATCTATATTTCACAAGAATTAGCCTTTGATTGTCGATTAGATAGCGTCTTTGGCTGACCCCAAAAAAAATAAAAACAGAAAAAGAAAATTTGACTGAGCGCGTAGTCAGAAATATCGGATTAGTAGCGTGGACTGGTGATGCTGGTCAATTTCCTTATGTTTGGCTCGGGGACCGATGCAGAGTGGGATTGCAATACAAGACGATGACGTTTCGCAATAAGACAAAACAAGATTTTATTTTCATTCTGTGTATTCTTGTCCCTTCCTTCCTTTTTATTTGGTCAGCTGTTTTTGTCCCTTCTTGAGCTACCCAAACCCAAACGTATCCGAGAAGCAACCATAATATTCTATTAGAATTGTTTTTGGTTTTGTGTTTTATAAAATTGTTTTGAAAATAATATTTTAAAAATTATTTTGAATAATAATTAATAAAATCAACTAATTACAAATATGTCATTGCATACCTGTTATTTTAGAAAATAGAATTCCAAAAATATTATTCTATTTTCTAATTTTTACTTTTGAAATACAAAACCTATTTTTTTATTTTTAAAATCATTCTTAAAAAAAACCAACCAAACAATTTTTTTTTATTTTTAAAAACTAAAAATTATTTTACAAAATACTTTCTAAACGGTCCCTAAAGAGTTCTTTTTTTTTTTGGTATTTAAAATTTTAAAAGTCTTGAATCTTGATACTATTATTTGAAGTATTTATTTTTAGTAACACTAATCTTTTTAAAATTATAATATGAAGATTTACTTGGGGTTGAGGAGATTAATTCACTTGATCGATTTTTTTCTCATATATAGTCAAGACTTTGATTTGATTTTAAGGTTCTTCTCACCAGTAAATAAGATATAAATATTACTATAAGCATCTGATAAGCTAAGACATACTCTGATATTCGATTGGGACAATTCTTGCCCAACCTAAACTTATGTAAAAAGCCAAAGATGTACTTAGGAATGGCAATGGAATAGGCCCATCTCATAGATATAAATTGGTTTAATTATATCGCAGGTCCGTATAGTTTTACTTAATTTTCAATTAGGTCCATATAATTTAAAAGTTTCTAAGTAGGCTTCTATAGTATATGAGATTTTTCAATTAAGTCTTTGCAGTTATAAAAAAAAAAAATAAATATTCCATTAGAATATGGAATATTTCATTTCTATCTCTTCCTTCACATAACGACATGGACTTAATTGAAAATTGACCGAAACTATAGAGACTCGAAGAATAATTAAACATTTAAAACCCATAAAGTCCCAAATCATTATTCTACCATTCTCTAAGTTTATAAAAATAAATAAATAAATAAAAGAAAATTTTGTCAGTGCTGATATTTAGCATTTCAAGATAAATTGTATACACTAAATCAAAATCAAAATCTTATATACTATGAAAGAAATCAACTAGCTAGAATTGACTTTTAGAATATTTTGTCATTGTTTTTTTCACTTTCAGATAGATTAGTAGTCTCCACTATGATGACTTATCTGATCATAACTATTATACTTGTTAGTTTTTAACATTTAAATTAATTATTTCAAAAGGTTTATTCATCTATTTATTCAATTTTTTTGTATTTACCCTCTGAAATTTTTATTTGATTTGATTTTGATTAAAAACCTTTAAATGTTAATCTAATTATTACATCTTTTAAACAAAATGATATCATTAAATAAAATTGATACTATTTGATTAAATATCATTGTTATTATCAAAATCACGTTTTGATATATCTCTATCATAAATCATGCTTTGATTCCTCATTGATTTCCTTTTAAATCGAATATGGGTTGTTAATTGCATACATTAAAAAATATATGGACGTTGAAGAATTGATTTTGGTATCCCATCGTTACAGTATATGGAGTTTGATGTTCATAAAAGTATTTCTTTTACATATGTAAATAGATTGCCTTTTATGATAATAATAATAATAATATACATTGATGAAAAGTCTTGAGTTATTTCTAGCTAGTTATACACACTATCATTCTATTACCTGGGTTATACATCAAAACATATATTTTTATTGTTGTTCTTGTGTTACTGGTTAATATTAGAAGAGTTTGCTGTATCTTGGGAGATTTCTTTATAGTGACATAATAATCCTTAAAAGCAGTGTATAACATGTCTCAAGCTTAACAAACTTCCTTTTTCTATTTTCTTGTTTTCTTATTTTGCAGGAGCAGGGATCAGATATTTTAACAATACTTTGGAAAATTTTGGAAAAACAATATATCTTGGACGAATATTTTATAGAGAGATGTTAGTATTTGGTGTGAAAAGATTGCACCAAATTTCACGGTGCCAAATATAGTGTTATACAAATGAAACTAATTGCAGGAAGAAGAAATGCTTAGGTGCATTGAAAATAAGTGAAAATATTTATTTTGATTCATTCATTAATTTATCTATAAGTTTTATAGGTTATTAGTATTTCATATTTTCCCTATATTTTTTATGCAAATTTGATATGTCAATTAATAATTAGGGTATAGCAAATATTTTATCTTACTCTAAGAGCATATAAGAATTTCTTCTATAGGAAGATATTTTTTTATATGATTAGATTCACACAAGAATTGTCAATTAATTATTTTGTTCTCTTGATACCCTTATAAGAGAGTGTGTTAGTGAATAAATTAATTATGAAAGACAATACTGGGGTAGACGAGAATGGTAATATTGTAAAATATATTTAAAATTACTCTAATTTCAAGTTCATTCCATCATTCCCTCAATTTTGGTGTAAAATATATTTAATTATTCTTCAGATCTCTATAGTTTCACTCAATTTTAAATTAAGTCCTTACAGTGTATGAGAATTTCCATCTCTCTTTTCATATAATTGCAGGGACCTGATTGAAAATTTTCATACACTATAGGGACCTACTTAGAAACTTTTAAATTATAGAGACCTAATTGAAAATTGAGTAAAATTATAGAAATCTACAGTATAATTAAACCATATAAATTCGCCCTCATCGCCTCCACATTCTTACTGGGTGCCATATTTTAATTGTCTCAAGGGTAAATCGGTATCTAACGTTCATGGATGATAAAATTTATTTTTTAAGTGATAAACAAATTAAGAGTAATACAAATTTATTTGACCATATTCATCAACAAATAAAACAGTTAACGTAACTAATTATTGATACATAATTTCTCACATTTAAATTTGTTAATAACTTAGCTAAACTATTCTGGAGTAAAATATAATTCTTTCCCATCAAAAAACACTTTATTCTACTCCCTTCCCTCAAAATTTAAAACAACCATTCCCAATTTTCCGAAATAATCGAGAAAAACTACACTTTATCTTATTTTTATTAATTCTCCATTTTCTAATAATTATTTTATTTTACTAAAATATTCTTTATTAATAGTTATATATATACTATATTTTTTTACAAATTAAAACATACATGGCTTATAATAATACAAAGTATTGATATATTTATATACACATGTATTTTTTTAAAAAAATTAGAGGATAATTTTTTAATAGTAACAATATATTGTAATGATTATTTTTTAAAATATAAAAACTACACATTTTTTCAGCTGTTGATTTTAAAATCTTAACGTATAGGAAAATAAAAATTATTTCTTCATTTTGTATATAAATATGAATAACCGAAAAGACAATAAAAGAATTTTGTAATGTTATTACAAAAATAGAAAATAATATTTTAAAATTAATAGTCCATAAAATATATAATTTTTATCTTTAAAAATATTGATTACAAATTATTGTTATTATTAATTTTTTTACTATTAATAATATGTTATGTTAATGTATCAATAATTAAAAAATTCAATTTTGTATATATATTAATATTTTATATTATTATAAGTCGCATATATTTTACTTTATAAATATTAATATATATAACATTAGTAAAGCAGAATTTATTATGAGAAAATAAAGAATTAATAAAATATTCAAAAATAAATTAAAATGTAACTTATCTTAATTTTAGAGGAAAGAAGAGTATATTTTTTAAAAATATAAAAAAGAGTGTAATAATATCGTCTTCTCAAAAGGGTTTGTAATTTATTCAATGTTCTATAGATACACAAATCTAAATATTAGTATTTGCAATTTGCAAAAGTAAGATAGGTAAATTAGAAACTATTGGTGCTTATTAGAACTATACTTTGGATGGGAATGGAATAAGACAGTTGCCCCGTCCACGCCACGAAAAGCAATAGAGCAGCGAATCGGCTTGCAGATTGTCAAAAACTATAATTCCCTCCAAGCGGCAGGGGGTATAGCATATCCTCCTCGAACTTATGCAAGGGATCTCCTTTTCGTCTTATTCTTCCAGCATACTTTGAATTGGGGCTGAGTTACCACTTACAAATAATTTTGAAATGTATTATAAAATACTGTAGTTAATTTAGGGTCAATGATTTCCCTATGAAATTTCACCGGTCAATACACTTAGTTTATTACGTTTTCAGGTAAATTAATCTGGACTGAGAGTGGGTGAGCAATCCGCAATGTGCAGATAAAGTACATGAAAAAAAAAAGTTAAAGTAACTGAATATGTGGCCAACAGACTCTGAATCAAGAAATTTTTTTTTGTAAAAACAAATGTCAACGAATTGTTTGTTCTACCGAACTCTGTTTTACCATCTATACCAAGTGCTTGACGCAACTTTATTGTTGGGCTTTATATTTATGTACACATAGAAAAAGATAAACAGGTCACATTGAGAATGGTTTTCACGAAGTGAAAGTGAAGCATCTCTTGTATAAGACTAGTATCCGTGCCCGACGAATTATGTATATTTGCTCCTCTTTTTTATATATTTGGTACATAATCCACTTACAACGGATTATGTTCCCCCAATCACTCTTCTCAAATTACTCCAAAATTAGCGTATTATAATATTATACCACTTCCAATTCCATATAAAAATTAAAAACTCGTTGATGATTTATATGTACAAATGGCGTTATTTATGGTGAAATTAGGGGGGGATTGGAATTCAATTCCTCTAAAATTAGAAGATTGATAAAAATTAATATAAAAAATAAAGGGTTAATTTCAATAACTTTTATTATAAATGAATCACATTAAATAATTTAAAAAAGATTAATATTTTATTTTTACACTTTATCGACCCTCACTCACTTGAGTATCCAGATCCAAGATTTTATGAGTGGCAATGGTTTAGACACCAGAGAGAATAGAGTACGTAAAAGCCTCCGCTCCGTCCTGCTTCCTATGCTTGCAAGGGACTTCATGTCTGCAGCATAACAAAGTTTCTATTCCCCCCCCCCCCCCCCCTCTTTTTTTTTTCCTTTCTAATGTCGTTGTCGTTATCTTCAATTCGATAAATCATTATCTAAGTGTACAATTGTGCATATGCATGAACATATGATGTAGGGCGGGACCCATCTAAGTTAAAGAAATTGATGAAGCAGGGGGACCAAGGAGCGTGGCTAATGGCTATTTTTGCGGGCATACGCAGTACATTCAGGGACGCAGCAGAATAGGGGTGAGGTACTACGTACAGGGTCCACGCCGAATAGAACCCCAAACCACCAGCATTATTGCATACGGTACACAGCTCCAACAGAGAGTATTTCCTGATGCTAAAAAAGTGTTGTTGAACGGCCTCTCTATATATATATAGTACAGAGAATTTAACTAGCTCAACAAAGAAATAAAGAAAAATGCCCTCTTTCGTGGTTAATGATCTTGCATTTAGATCCTTCACCATATCTACAAAGCTTGAAATATGCTCAGTTTCTTATGCACAACCAGCTACAGTTCTCTCTCTCTCTCTCTCTCTCTCTCTCTTTTTCCCCTGTTTTTTGGAGCTTTTCCTTTCTTTTCATTTGTAATCACGTTTATATACAAAGCCCAGAACAATCTAGTTACAGCTAAATAAATCGTGCATGGGCGGAGAATATATAGTACGCGGTGGAGACCCCAAACCTTTTGCAAAATGGCTTTGTGCACCTTTTCAGTTTTGATTTTCTATATACGATTATAGCTAGGGTTCAGGTTTACTCCTTGCATTGTAATAAATCACGTCTCTCACTTGAATTACTTCTTATATATACATGAGAGGATCTTTTGCTATGGTTGTTATAAAAATTGACACACTTGCATCTTGAATAACTTTTTATAGAATATTTTCCTTATCCATCCAATAATTGAATTAACTGTAATTACATATGATGCTGATTATTTATGTCAATTTTTTAAAAAATAGAGCATATGCTCAGATGTGATTAAATAATTCTTATTTGTATATTTAGGGAGTATTTATTATGTTAATTTAATTAGATACATATAAAAATTGTATTGAACCATTTCATATTAACCTGAATTTTTATAAATATGATATATGATATATAAACTTTCAATTTAATGATGAATTTTGAAAAAAAAATTATTCTATAAAAAAATTTTCATTGGTCTTAATATATGATTTGAGATTAATTTTGATATGCTGTAAAGAGTTTTATACTATCATATAATTATGTGTTTTATTTATAAGAATTTACATAAGAATCAAAATCTTTTACTAAAGTGTCAATATATGATTAAGTTTAATATATTGACATTATATATAAATCAAGTTCATATATATATATATATATATATATATATATATATATATATATATATATATTTGAAAAAAGTGTTCTAATAAGTTTCTCTCTGTATGATTATTAATCCATTGAAAATGCCGAAATTGGAGAAAGCAAGAAACATGCTATACAGTAACAAGGTGTACGAGTACTTGATTAATCACAAGAAAAAAAATAAATGGAAAAGGATCATCTAATAAAGTGAGGATTTTATTTTATAAAATAAAATAAAAAATTTTTATTGTTAGATTAATAAATTTAAAAGTAAGACCCATTTTACTCATTGATCTAGAGCTCTTCAGTTTAATCTTTAAAATTATATCTTCATTTTGGGGCATTCAAATCCGACAAGAAGGGAAGAAATAGAATTATCGAAGCATGCTAGCTAGATAACAGCAGGGGGGAGCGAAGTATTTAGTATTTACACGGAACCATGTCATCATGCGTCTCGTGGCTCACTTAAAGCCACACGTGCGTGAACTTCCCATTGGGAAGAAATGCGGAATGATCTTCAGAGAATGCAACATATTTGTTTTCTTATTTCTTTTTTTTTTTTGGGGATTTCGTTGCTGTTTTCGGCTACAATCATGAACCGCCCCACTGATCAGAGATTACGTTATTCGATTTTATTATTTTAACCCCTAACTTTTTTAAATATTTAAGTATTCTATTCATAAATAGTTATGGGTCTTATTATTGTTATTTAATTTTTTTTTAACTCATTCTTTTTTATCACTCTTTTCATACTGTATGAAACTTATATAGGTGCTTATACCATGAATGTTAAAATAGAATTATTCGTACACTATCTGTGTCCTACTCGTGGGGGTGTGGATTTGAAAATGACACGTATGCTTGATGATTTTATTTGATATTTGATAGAAAATAACATCAAATAAAAAGTAGATCGACTTGTCCACCGACTATACGTGGCTCTGATTGTGCTAGATGTGGGGGGCGTATACGTGCGTCCACACGACTTATATATGGTCTGTAGTTCTTAAACGGGAGTTATATCTCAGGTTGAAAAATTGAATAAATTATTTTAGACAAAATGTTTTAATAACTTCAAGCATGATTAAGTTAATATACGTCTAATTTACCAAAAGGTTAATATACTTCTAAATTTAAATTATGATATAAATATTTATCCTATATTTATTTTATACGATTTAACAAAAATGAAAAACTATAGACTTAATCAAGTGTAAAAAATAGCACACAGCTTTTTAAACAATGAATATGAAAATTACATATATTTACTTATATAATAATACATAATTAAATAATTACATAAAATTTCTTTTACATTGTGAGTACTTAAAATTAAATCCAAATAATAAAACACGTGCCGAGTTTTATTTTATTGAACGTGCATGAGTTTGTTAAATGTAACTTTCGAATTAAACTTTACAGCCTCCCAGGGATATGGTCGGTTTATCAAGACAAGTCTGTGGCTACATCGCTTGCATCCAAGACAAACTGGATCAGTTCTTTCCAATTGATATATATACCAATCAACTAAAAAGTAGAAAACCTCTAAAGCCAAATTAAAGGCTAGCCTCCAATATATTCTTTCACTTCTAGATTATAATGGGGTGCATTCCCATTTAGTCGTGAATCCTCGCTGTGGTATAAATTTCCTGTTAACCCCAACCGAATAACCCATTTATACATGATAGTAATATTCTTCTCTTTTTAGACATGAATATCATCTGCTCCCCAAAATGGTTTGGCCTCCCCGCCAACCAGGGCCGGGGGTATCTCTCTAAATAACACATTAAATAAAGGATATATTGATTATATTGCTTCCTTCTTTAATGCTTTATGAACCTGACTTGTCAATTTGTCAGGAATTGATAAGGTTAAGGCCGCCATTATTTTCGAAGAAAAATAATTAGTATGGGGCAGCATATATTGCTACCTAGCTAGTAGGGCGGGGGATTATAACCCATCCCGGCTCACCAACCCATCCTGAAAATTTACTAGATTGAGTTTGGATTTTAGAATTTGACTCAGTACACTTTTTAGATTAAGTTCAAGTCATATATTGGGTTGATCTGATTCGGCTCAAAATTAAATAATATTTTTAAAAATATATTTTTTAATAATGATTTGAGGAAAATTATAAAATTTTTTAGTTCAATTAATATCTTTTATACAACTATATGTTATTTGTATATTGATGTGATTTGTTTTGGAACATGTATCACCAAATGCCTCTTAAATTTTTTTCTTACTTATACAATTTTATAACTTTAGTATAAAAAATGTCCAAATCCTCGTATATAGTTTGAATGTTAATTTGACTTGGTTCATAGTTGGGTCATTATCGAATCGAATTCAGGTTCCAGAGATTGACCCAGTCTAAGTGTCAGACTAGATTCTAGTTTTATCCAATCTTATCCAACCCGTCTCTTGTACACTCCTACCAGCTAGTTCCATGAATCCGACTAAATACTATTTGGTTTTACAAGTTGGTATTTACAAAAGAAGGATATACTTTATATTATTAAGGATGTGTTTGATTGATGAAAAAAAGTGAAAGATAAAATATATATGAATAAATAAATGTAAAATAACACAAATTCATTTATGTAACTTTTACTTTGTTTTTATCCTCAAACTAAATATAGTTTGAGAATAACGTTATTTTGGGATAAAAGGTAATAATGAATATTTATAAAGAGATAAAGTGACAAAACACTGGATGGTAAAAAGAGTTTAGACTCTTTAAACATGTTATATGTATTTAAAAAAAACCTTTAAGAGAGATTTTTATTTAAGCTTTTTTTTATTAAAGGAAATTAGTCCGTCATCTATTAGATTAGAGATACTCTAAGAAGAAAATGTGGAGTCTTTTTTTTTTTTTTTATAGTTGTGTAATATTGTCTCCACTTATTATGTTTAAATATAATATTACATTAATATTAATATATTTGATTGATTTAACTGGTTTGATATTTAATTGTTTAAATAATATTTTGAATTCAATTAATAAGCCAATTCATTGATTTTAGGGTGCCTTTATTTTATAATTTGAAAAAAATAATTATAAAATTTAAATTTTATATTTAACCGAAAAGTTAAAATTGATATTTTTTTTTTCAAAATCTATTATTTTTGGCTTCTACAAAAAAAATAAAAACTAATTTTTTGATATTCTGATTATTTTTAAAAAAATAAAATATACAAAAACTGATTTTTTAATAAAAATACTGATTCTGAGATGAAAAAATCCAACCAAATGCACTCTTAATTTAGTCCGACTAGTTGAGGTAGAGTGCATTTTATTTTAAAATTTTTACAGAGTAAAAATAACATTATTCTGTATTGTACTGAGATAGGAAACGGCGTTAGAATCCAGAAGGTGTCAGCGATAGCAGGCGTAACCCCGTTCACACACATCAAACTGGTCAAACCTCAAACGGTACGTATGAAAGCGTCTACCATGGGTGATACCCTCATGCATTGAATGCCACCGGTCCAACCTTGTCCGTACCATCCAACTACCGACAATTGCCGGTCAATTCCCTTGTTGAATTGATTTCTTGTTGCTTTGCCAAGAGCCCAAGACAGATACCCAGCCTCGTTCTCATTCTCATCCATAAAAAAAATCTTTTGTATAAGTACAAATTTAAGAATTTATATTTTAATATATTAAAAAAAATAATTATATATGATAAAAAAAAATAAGGATAATAAAATATACAGATTAGTGAATGTATATTAATTAAATTAATAAGTTTTATTTTTATTATAAATATATTTAAATATAAAATATCAGACCTGTAACTCATTTACTATTGCTCGTTTTAGTTCCTATCCCCATTCCACAAACAGCTCTAATAAGCTGCTTTCACTTTCTAAGCCATCTCGTGGCCCTCCCTTCTCTCTCTCTCTCTCTCTCTCTCTCTCTCTCCCACCTAGCTATAAAACTGCTAGATCAACCCTATCAATATGACTTCATCTCTTAGTGACGACTCATCAGAGCCTTGAGGTTTTAGGTTCGGTATAGATGGTGAAATGAAGTGAAGTATTTGGGTTTGAGAGAGAGAAGTGAGTGAGGTAGCTAGGTACATGGAGAAGAAGGAGATGATGATGGGTGTGAAGATGGAAGATGCGGTTGGATCTTCTTCACCCTTCCCTTCTTCATCAGGTCATAATAATCCATTCTCAAGCGTGTTTGATTTCTGTGAAGAAGCGGATGGAAAGGACTCTTTAGGGTTTATGGAGTTACTGGGTTCGCAGGACTACTATAGTACTGCTCTTCTGCTTGATTCGCCTCAAGTGTGTGTGGCTCATCACGGTAACTCTGATGATCTCAAGGATCATCCACCCAAGGCTGCAGGGAAAGAGTGTTCGGAGGTCTCAAACCAGCAGCAACCTCCCACTCCAAACTCTTCTTCTATTTCATCTGCGTCCAGTGAGGCTGTCCATGATGAACACAATAAAACTACTGTAGACCAAGCACGTGATGATGAGCACCAAAAGACCAACAAACAGTGGGTTATTATTACTTATTACTTTTGCTATTTAGCTAGATACTTTTTTTGAGCTTACTGAAATGGGCTGTTTTAATTTTGTGCTATTATGTGATATTTACTCTGGACTTTTATTTTCATTTTTTGTGGGTATAAGTTTTGTGAACTTAATTAATTTCATGAGTGAATGGTTCATGGGATATATATATATATATATATATAGAGAGAGAGAGAGAGAGAGAGAGAGGAACATGATTTAGGGTGTGTGATTGAGTAGAAAGTGCGTGTTTAATTTTCAGTTCTACTTCTGGTTTAATGATGAAGTGGAAGAACATAATAGAGAATTCAATAGGGAAAAGATAAGATGGGCTTGCCTTTTCTTTTCACATTGCTTTTCTGCAATATACAACTCATTCGTTTGATGTTTTTGGAACATTCCAAAGATTTGATGGTTGTTCGGGGATCTGGTTCAGGTTGAAGGCCAAGAAGACAAATCAGAAGAGACAGAAACAACCGAGATTCGCGTTCATGACGAAAAGCGAGGTTGATCACCTGGAAGATGGGTACAGGTGGAGAAAGTACGGCCAAAAAGCTGTGAAAAACAGCCCCTTTCCAAGGTATATATATGTATTCATAATTATATCTAATGCTTCACTCTAATTAATAATCCTGCAAACATTATTTTTCCACATTCATCCTTTCCTTGCTACCCTTTTTTCTTCAAAATTTGATTAATTTTAGAACCTAAAAGTTCAACAAAAAGTATACAAAGAAATGCTGTCTGAAGTCTTAACATTTGTGGTGTGTACACACACATATGTAGGAGCTATTATCGTTGCACCACTGCTTCATGTAGTGTGAAGAAACGTGTGGAGCGGTCTTTTAGTGATCCAAGCGTTGTGGTGACAACCTACGAAGGGCAACACACCCATCCAAGCCCAGTTATGGCTCGCTCATCAGGCCTTGCCGGACCTCCAATACCACATGGTTTCTCTGCCACCGCCATCGGCTTTGGTTCGTTAATGCCTGAAAACTACTTATCCCAATACTATCAGCGACAACACAATCAACACCACCACGTATTCAATACATTGTCATCTTTGGGTTTCCCTTCTTCAAAGATTAGTAATGCTTCCATTTCTCAAGAGAGACAGCCTTGTAATCCAGCAGGGACGAATGCATTTCTAAGGGACCATGGGCTTCTTCAAGATGTTGTCCCTTCACACATGTTGAAAGAAGAGTAGATCGATGATGATGTGATGATTTGTTATTCTGATCGTGACTTTTTGTAGGGGGACTTAGGTGAGGCACTCTATTAGTGGTAATGTAAAATTCCTTCTGATGACTGACAGGTGGTGATAATGATGAAGTAGTAGATGATGATCATATACTTGGAAGACCCACTTTATTTATCTTTTTGCACATATAGACCTTATCATAATTAAATACCACTAAACATAATGGATTTTAATCCTCATCGACGTCTCTTAATTACCATAGCTAGGTTCCATTCATATCTTCTCTTCTAGTCTAGTTTAATAGTACCAAACAAGCAAATTTTTACTAACAAGTATCCTCCTTAAGACACTAGTTAAGATTTTTGAAAAATATCACCAAATAATAGTATTTTTTTATATATATTTAATATTTTACTTTCAATGTTATATATATGAACAATATCTTTCGAAGTAAGAAAAACAACAAAGTTTTCGTTTGTGGATTGGACTATGGGGCATGATTAAAAAATAGGAACTCGGGCTTTATACTCCTTTTTCATATTCAGATTCTGACTCCTCGTTTGTCTTGTATTTTTGTTTCTTTCTGCTGGAAGGAATGTGCATTGATTTCACTGTGGTACAGCAGTAAAGATTGTTAGGTTTAGGTTTTTGAACGGAAACAATTGGTATGTAAGCTTACTAGTTTTGTTATGCCCCGGGAATCCATCGAGAATGAATTCTAGGGAAATGTGATTCTATTTTCTTATTTCAAGATCTGGTGGAGAAAGTTGTGTCCCAATAAGGGGTCATAAGGTAATAAATGGGTAGAGTAATTCAACCATTAACAACCCACTTTTTAAGTCCTCGAGTAAATGCCTCTTTTTTGTCTTGCACATGAAGCAATCCATTCACGGATTTGATTCACTGAAGGGCGGTGAGGGGAAATTGAAAGAGAAGTAAACAAAAGGAGAAAAACTTATTCAATTTTGACTAAAATCACAAACTAGTCCCTCATATTTGTATCAGATAACAAGTTAGTTTTTTAAATTTTAAAAATTCTAAATTGATCCCTCACATTTAAAAAAAATTGGACAAATTGATCTCTCTATACACTATACGAATCTGTACAAAGGACCAATTTATCCCCTTTTTTTAAATGTGAAGAACCAATTTGAGATTTCTAAAATCTGAGGTACTAACTTATTCTTGATGCAAATTTGAGGGACTAATTTGAATATCTAGACTTCATTTTTTATTTTCTATTTCTACAACTTACTTCAAAAAATCTTAAAACTAGAAAACATAATAAAAATGAAAAATGGTAACAGAAACCAAACATACCTTAAACAACCTTAACATATGAAGCATGATCTGGCCTCTATGATGGGATACATCTTGGTAATGACTCATTGTACTTCATCCATTCTATATTAATAGTAACTTTTGAAAAATCATACAATTTTAATGCATTGAAAAGTAAATATATACAAACTACAAATTATAGCTAAATACAATAACTTTTCAATATACCAAAATTATACGATTTTTCAAGAACAACTATTAATATAGAATGGAGAAAGTAGATCAATCTATTAAGGCACCATAATAAACCGTGTCGTATTTTTTCTCTAAGGGTGGGTACATTTGAGCAGGTAAAACTCCCATACAAATAGATCAATAATATTTAGACATAAAATTATACACCACAAAAACATACACAGAAAGAAAAAGATGCAGAGGTAAATTCACGTCTCTTTCTCTTTCAAGACCACCACCTTTGTGTCCATATACCATTCCTCATAGAATAATGGTAAGTTAATAGGTGTTCACGGATAGGCATCAATGAGCTGCCGGGGCCCTGCTTTTCCTCTTATACGCTCTCTCTAGCGGCCGATACATTTCACCGAATTTAATCCGTACAGTTTGGCATGGAGCAGAGAATAATTAGCAACCCGCACTATTGTAGTATTCCAGTTGAATTGTTCAATCCAACTATGGGTGCCAATTAAATTACCTACTATTCTTTCCCCCAAAACAAATTTAGTTTTTAATGCATTAAGCACGTTAAAAACTAAGAATTTCCTTGTATATGAAAAAAAGTTTCACTTTAAGATTCTCAAGAGTACTCGAGACCCTCGTCAGCAAAACCCAAGAAAAAACAAAACGCTATCTCCTTTAGCATTGCAATTTCTGGATATTCCACAAAAACCCAAGAACCTCAACAATCAATCAGAACGCTGAGCAGTGATGAACGGTGAGATGAAGTGAACGAGACGGGCGTTTTGGTAACATTTCTCACATGGCATTACTGGAGCGGAAAACTCCTCTCATGTTTAAATTCAATTCATTATAGACATAATTATTTGTATGTTTTGAAATCTAAGACGTGCACCACGTGGGTAGCGCCTCATGAATTTGCAGTCCTTACAGTCAGTGCAGTGCAGGTGGAGCCCCATTTCTTATCAAGCTCTCTAAGCTTTAACTAATTTCCAATTCTCCATCATTTGGAACACAAATACAAACAAGACCCAGAACATCTTAGTTTAGGATATGTTTGGCTGTATACTCATCCATAAAAATTTATATCCCATTTTTACTTCTCAACCAAACATATCCAAAAATTCATTTCGACTCCTAGAGGTCTCTTCCTCCACAAGGTATTAGCACCCACGGATGATCACATAGGACTCACTTATGTAAGTATATAAAATACAGAATGGCCAAGATACAAAAAGGAGATAGAGGAGGACATGGAAAAATGAATTTCTTACTTCATGAGTACGAAAGGAGATACGCCAGCACCATGAAAACACAACAAAAATCTGGCCCGGCATCGTAATGTTGAAAGTTCTGGAATTCCATGGGCGCACCTCGTAAAATAAATGATGGGGAGAGATGGGGGAAGGGGGGGTCTCTTAAGTAGAAAAATTAGCCGGTACATGTCCCTTTCAGACGAACTATCTAATGAGGGAATTAAGGATGCAACAAATTCCCCAATAACAGATTAGTAATGGCCATTGCAATGAACAATTAGGTTAGTTGCAAAAAACCTCTGAAGAAACGTAAGGTTAGTTCTAACGCAATTTGAATTTTGAAGGCCAATTTATGATAATAATAATTATAATAACTTCGAATATTTATATCAAGAAAAATAATTGTGAACAACATTGAGATTCAGTGCACCAACAAGAAAAATAATATCACACCTGTGCAACAATAGGACTTGTTTCTGACTGCCCGTGATCATGATTTGTTTCCTGCAAATTAACAGAACTGTTAAAATAAGAAGCATAGTATGGCTAAAGAAGAGTAAGCAACAAAGTCCCCTCCATCAACTAAGCAAAGGTTACTTTCAAACAAACTGGTGTTGCACTAGGATCATCTTTATCAATATTCATTATAGGTATGTAAGGATTTTTGCCCCCCTTGTCAGAACTTGTTAGTGAGAGAGATAAATCTGAGAAAAAGCACCTGTTGACTTTGAGCACCTTGTTGGGCGGAAGATAATGACAGTTGTGAGATAAGACAGCTCCTATCCTCCTGTTCCTGCTTCTGTGATTCTTTCTCATAAAAAGTATACTCCTCAGGCTTTTCCCACTGCCACCAACTTAAAAGAGTAACCATCACATATCAAAGCAACGGAAAACCAAAACAGATTGTATGAACAAGATCCAAAGGGTGAAACATTACTCTGCTTTCACAAGTGACACAGTTGTAGTAATAAGTATGACCGTCCGGGCAGTAGTGTTCACTCCAGTCACACTCTGGAAATTCTTCATCTTGGGGACTTGTCGGCATATCAGGTGAGGCAGTGCCAGCAACCGTATTAGGATTGCTTCCACTCTGCGTAGGCAGCTGGGAAAACATTAAACAGAGGAAAATTATTGCAGGATGTGAAATAAGAAACTTGACCAGTATCTTCTCTGAATTAGATAATTTTGGCAAATTACATTGATCTCCCCTGAATTTACTCTTCAATGTGCAATGGAGGAAAGAGTGATGTAATAATTCTAAAAATTTAGGGGAGGTCAATGTAATGATTTCACAAATTTAGAAACCTCTTGAGCAAGTTTTATAAATACTGGGAGCAGGAGGACATTTCACCAAATCTTAAACGAAGTCAATGTAATTTACTTTTTTTTTTAATCATTTGCAATGTAGCCCAAAAATAAATAAATAAAGAATCCAGCATAAAACAAAGTGAATGGCATGTTCAGTAGTTTTATTTATCAATAACCTTAGGTCTCTCCAAAGTCCTAATATGTTAATACCGTTCCTCAATTATAACAGCGCATCACCGGGAAAAAAAATAGCTGAAGAAATGGTCGAAGTTGCTACATTTATGAAGGCAGGCAAAAAAAAAAAAAAGTTTAGCAAACTTTAAACAGGACAGAGAGACACCTGACCCGAGACATTGTAAATGATCAAATTAGTTACAATTATAAAGGGGGAAAATTATGGAAACTTTCTGGAGAAAAAGAAGTACGGTTTGAAGATTAAAGGCTGTTACGATCCCAAAAGTACATAACAATATTGATCATCACCTCAACTGTGTCAGTCCAACTCTTCAGTAAGAGAAATTTACTTACATCGCAACCAAAATGCCCCTGAAAGATTGACTTTCCAACAATGTTTGATCCAGTATTGCTAGTCAGTCACTAACCTGTGAACTTAGCTGCTGCTCTATATTTTGAACTGGAGAATCAGCTGGATGTGATTGTCTCTGCACCTCAGGAACAAGTGGTTGAGAAGACAACTTTGGAGCTTGAAGGGATTGCAAAGGCATTGAAGCCAATTGTGAATGTGGTTGCTGGGGAGGAAATGGCTGTTGTACCACATTAGCACCAGGTTGCCAATTTGGCCTATTAGAAGCAACTTGTGGGTGTGGAATTGTGGAATGATGTGGGGCAATTGGCAGCATACTCCCTCGAATATTGGGATCACCAAAACTTGGCACTGGCCTGTGACAAGAACATTAAACAGGAACTTATTTGGCATGCAACATCCATGTAGCAATTACTATTGAAAGTCAAAAGAAGAAAAAGATGTAGAAACAAAACAGAACAAACCAAACTGCAGGTTCTTGAGAAGAGGGACCGAAATTTGCATTCCCAGAAAAACAGTTGCCCCTGAAGAGAGATGCAAACAATCAGAACATGAATAAAATTCCAAAAAATCATAAGAATTAACAAAACAGAAAACAAATATTCTACTTGCCAGAAAAAGTATAGTCAAATTGGAGTATTTTTGCAGAAAAGTATTAACTGTTAATAAATATAGCAAATATACTAAAAGTATAAGACTTTCATATACTAGATTTATACATAACAAGAATATTGAAAAATAACATGAAATATGAAAAATACATTAAACAATTCACCAAATAAGATATTAGTTGTTGAATAATTTCATTAAGTGTGATTTTCATGATCTATGTTGAAACATTTCATCAAAAAATTATTCACTAATTTTTTTAAATATTTTCTTTAAATATTGAAGTGAAAAATGTATCTCCAAAACTCTCTTCTATTTTCCAAATATTTATCTTTCCAAATTTAAATATTTGGGTTCTATAATTCAAAGTGATGGAGAGATAGCCAACCAAGATGATCAAAGTGAAGAGGTGTTTTGGGTCTTATTTGTGATAAAAAATGACCACTAAATCTTAAGGGTAAATTCTACCATACGGCAATAAGATCGGCTTTGTTATATTGGACTGAATATTGGGTAGTGAAAGGTTAACATGAAAATAAGCTACATGTGACAGAGATGAGGTTGTTGCAATGGATGACTGGCCACACTAGATATGATGGAATAAGAAATGAGTGCATTAGAGAGAAATTGGGGTGACGTCTATCATAGAGAAGATAGTAGAATCTCGTCTTAGGTGGTTTGAGCATATTTGGAGGAGACCAGTAGAAGCCCTAGTAAGGAGAGTGGACCAAATGGAGAATAGCACCATAAAAAAATAGAGGAAGACGGGAAAACTATAGGGGAAATAATTAAAAGAGTTTAAATGTCAATGGTTTTAACATAAGTATGATATATGATAGAGCACTGTGATGTCGCTTGATCTATGTAGCCGATCCCACTTGGTGGGACAAGGCGTGGTTGTTGTTATTGTATTTATCTTTCCTTAAATATAAACTTCTTTTGCTTTGGGCCATTATGACATTAAGAAATAAGCTCAGATGTCGTGTTTTCGAAATTTGATATTATAAATAAATAAATGTGCATGAAATGCTTTGTCAAGGAGCAACTTTGCCTTAATTGCTATGGATTTGGCCATCAATATGGTCAGAAACGCTTATAAATTGAATCAAAGCATTCTAGGATCAAAACTGGCTTTCCAAGTAAAGGCAATTATGACATGGTGGCTTCACTAATCACCATGCTATGGTCTGGCCCATCAAACCTCTATCAATTTCAGCAGTTTATGCAAAATCAGTCAATTCAGAATTGTTATTAACTTGTTATATGGTGTGAATTGGCTCCCAGTTCACTTGCTCCACTTGGACAATCAGTTCTGGTTCACAATAGCAGAAAATATGCACCTCTAAGCCAGGTAATCACATAATTCGATGCCCACCCAAGATAGTAAACAGTTAAAAGTTAAGACAACATGAATTCAATACTTCTTTTTAGCATAATACTTGCCGCTCAATTAAGTTAATAAGGTTGCTGCTTGCTTGATTGGAACCCCACTTCCCCACTCCCAAAACAAACCAACCAAAATGAGAAATTCACCATGAATACTTGTTGACTAGTGTTGCATTAATCTATTAATTAATATCAAAGACTATGATGAACAGAGAGTTATTCGAAAAATAAAGGTGAGAAAGTAAAACCTTGATTCTCCAGTCTTAGGTTTCTTTGGATCCGCAAAACGAACAATTAATGGATGATCACAACCCTACATGATTAAACATAAGAGTTCAACATCCATTCAAAAGTGGATATAGTAATATGTATCAATTAAATGATTTGCTTTACTCTCATCGTGAATGACATGTTCAGCCCTTTGATTGCTGCCAGCGCCATTTCTCTATTAGAAAATTTGACAAAAGCATATCCTTGGAAATCAAGAAAGGCATCCACATGACAATAAGTTAGGTGAAAGGGAAAACCATGAATAATAAATTTATAAAATGAAAAAAAATAAACACAAGACTTAGTGCTAAACGTTACCATAGCCAAAAAATACCAATAGTTGATTATAGCATTAAAAATACCAATAGTCGATTATAGCATTACCGATCGGGCTTGATACCATCTATGTATGCATGTATGTTTGTGTTTGAATATGTGGACATACGTAAGTTCCCAAAATATTAGTAGTTTAACACATTTACTCATGTTTTCTCCCCCCTTAAAAACATAATTCTCGAAGCAAAACTTAGCTCTAAGAGAGAGAGAGAGAGAGAGAGAGCTCCACCCTCTAATTTATCTACCAGCTGTGTCTAATTTATCTCTCCTGTAGTTTCTTCTTCTTCTTCCTTATTATTATTTATTTATTTTAACCAGGTCCACAATCTCCTCTTGTAGTAAAAATGTTGGATAAGGAAAACAAGGAAAAATCAAATCAAACATTTGTCCGTTCTTCAGAGCCTCTGATTATATGAAAACATTGCAAGATAGGATCAGAGACCAACCACGACTGTGCGCAATGAAAACATCTTCTACATGCCCATAAGTGGAAAATATCTGCAGAAAATATGCATGCAAAACTCAGAAACTCAAAACAAGCCTAAGATATCACACAAACCCCAGCAGGCTATGAAGGATATTCCACAGTATGTTATACAATCAACAAACAATATCCCATATCAAAGTAAAATAGAGGTCTACCGCAGTAAAGAATAAACTTATCAGTTATCATATCTACCATTTAAACTGAATCAGGCGGCAAAATGTTACAGATAGGTAGACATTAGTTACAAACATTTGTGGCTAGCTATTATTAGCCACATAACAACATCATGACAAGCATCAACATGATAACTAATATTTGGGTCTCCAATATCTATTTCTAATTCAATAGGAGTCATGCTGGCAACATTCACAGTCCAGCTGGCCTATCAGGCAGGTTTCAATAGATTTCTACAATCAGTACATCATCAAGTAAAGCAAAATGGATACAGTCACTAGCATGAAAAAGACACAAAATCAACTTGTGTTTAGGTGAAGGAAAAATATATTTGGATGGATGTGAATGGTGAAAACATACTTCTTCAATTTCCTTTTCAGAAGCTTCTCTATTGATGAAATTAACAAACACTTTATCTGCCACCTCTGAAAGAATATAGTAATAACGGAAGATGAAATAAAAGACAAAAGTGGTAAGACGAAAAAAAACCACATAAAAGAATAAAAATTAGATTAGTAGGTCATGGCTTACTTGGAGGGGGGGGAATAAGAAGTTTTCCTTCTGAAGGATCTTTCTTCTCCAAGTTTCGGCCAAACCCTAGAACCCAAGAAAAAGAATAAATATGAATCATATAACTAATACACAAAAGAGTACGATGCTCCTAATTACTCATTACTTGCTGGAGAAAGTATACTAGATTCTATTGACGAGTTTTGAAGTTTTCATCAACAACACTTGAAATGTTCAAATGTAATGGGATGAACTCTTTACAGCATTAAATTTAAAGTTCATATTTCCATTATAAATATAAAGGCCTTGTGTCAGAAACTTCCCACAGTAATTTAGGCATAATAACTAAATTCCTTAGCTTTAAAACTGATAACATATAAATATCAACAATAACAACATAGTATAGTTTCAAAAACATAAGGGTGGCCATAAAAATTCTGTTTTAAACCAAATCATAAAAATGGTTCAGTTTACACACACACACACATAGAGAGAGAGAGAGAGAGTAAATTACTCTCACCTCCCTTGAATTTTGGTTGTCATTATGCAAAACTCTCATCTATTTTGAAAACCCACAGAAACTTCCCCAAACACAGCATATGAGGGGAAGTTTGTGATAAATTACAAATTCAAGGGAGGTTTGTGTGAAAAGAGCAGCTCAAAGCACGACGCTCCTATCTAATGGGGTCTGGGGAGGGTAGATATACACAATCTTACCTCCGCTTTGCAGAGAGGCTTTTTCCAGGATTTAAACACGTGATCTCCAGGTCATACGACAACAACTTTACAGTTGTGCTGAGGCTTCTTTAAGGGAGATTGGTGTAAATGGCACAAAATAAAACCGGGAAGAGTAAAATACAGCTAATATGGAGTCCATAATCCAGTGTCAAACCTGTTCTTTATTCTAATTTTTCTTTAAAAATTGAACCACAGTATGTGTTTATATTTCTTAAGACAACTAAACTGGGTAGAGGCAATATACTTGATTAATCAGCTACAAAGTGGAATCTGGCTAAGATATAGTAATACAGTATTCAACTAATAGGTTCAGACTTCAAAAGGAAGTAAAAGTTCCAAAAGTTACCAAGGCGTTCAAGTTCCCGATCAGCAAATCTGACTACAACAGCAGATAATTCCTAGGAAAAATGAGTCAAACAATAAGATGTGTTTAAAATAATAAAAAGTTAACGGGAACAAATGGTTCAATTCATCTATCATAATATTGTTCTTACTCCAGGAAATGTATACTGATTGTTTAAAGCCTTAATGGCCCTGTCAGCTTCATCTAATGTTGCGTATTTTACAAAACAACTTCCTGCATAAGTTAATCAAAATAAGGACTAATGTGATCACTTGTAGATATGATATGTAACAAATATCACTGGCAGCCCCAAGTGAAGCTCTCCAATCCTTGCAACCCTTGGCAAACCAAATTGTTCAAACTGATGATAAAAAATAGCAGATACCTTGTCGTGCACCAGTTCTCTTATCCTTTAAAAGAACAACCTCAACAATAGTCCCATGTCCTTCGAACACAAGGCGGATCTGATTAAAAATAAAAAATAAAAAATGAAAAAAGATGGAAGAGAAAGAGCTACAATAAAAAAGAAGAAAATGTAGAAGAAAAGAATAAAGAACTATGAAGTTGAGCATTCTGCCAAGATATTCAATGTCAAAAGATAGACAGATAAATAAATAAACAAATAAAACAACCCCTTTGGTAGGGGGAGTGGGAAGAGCCAGGAGGAAGTGGCTTGGATTTCACAACAAGACATTCTTCACCTGTATATTACATGAGGCCTAAAATTCATTTACAGGTCTTCATGTTCAAGAAAGGTTACAATTTGATAAACTATGCCATTGTGCTGAGAGGCAAAAAATAAGGAGCAAATCTTATCATTTGAAACTTTAAACCCTAATATCCCAAAGTGATGCTCATGTTGAAACCAAGACTACAATAACACTTGGAACATACTCGGCATAGAAAGTAGATATTCGAGGATGGAATGGCAATTTCTAATTACTGTTGTGCCACGGAATCATCCTGGAACAGAATCACAATTGTAAAAAATGAAGATAAACAAGGAAATAAAAACAAAAACTTAATCGATTCCTGGCTGTCGGAGCCACCATTCCCACCTCCTTAGGAAGGTGTAGTGATAAAAGTCTGTGTGTGTAAAATCGAGCCCTAGAACTGAATTTGCATGTGTGCTTTCTCTGTATTGTGCCTTTCCAAACATAGGATCTATCCTCCTCGTTGCAAAATAGAGACAGAACATTGACGGTGCTTCAAATGTACCAAGCATACTCTTACACATACAATTGAAAGTGCACTGAGAGTCAGGGAAAAGTTTGATTATAAAGAGATATGAACCATGCTAATTAGTACAGAAAGATTCGTACAAATGATGGGTCCAAACAACGCGACAAATAAAAGTAACCGTATCCTTACAGCTAAAACAAAATAACAACCGAAAAATAAAAGGAAAGAAAAAAAGGAACAGCCAATAGCAGCCTTTCATAACCATTTCATAGCTTCCAATTTCACAACAATAAGCATTTCTCAAGAGACTTACATCAGTCTCTGTTGTTGTTCTGGGAACCGGCGCAACATAGACTTTCACGCCATCCACTTGATCTGCAAATAAGGATAGCGGCAGTCAGCCTACCAATGCAAACAACACTAGCAAAACAACTGTAAAATGCATAAAAAAAATATATAACTAAAAAGCATGTTCTCAAGGAGAATAGCAAGAGAAAACACCAGAGTGATGCATTGTCATCGGTCCCAAAAGTGCACAATAAAAATATGAATGCAAGGTGCAAGGCAGAGTCCTAATTACCGGTCAGGAATACAATTAAGGCGAAAACTCATCACTTTTTTTCTTTTTTGGGCCAATGGGTCCATTGGTATCAAAGCATTGAAGAGGTATACCTTGGTCCTAGCAATTGTATGCATATTTCACTATGGTCATGAAATTAAGAAGGTGTCAATTTAGTCCCTAACATTGCAAAAAGTTATTCAAATCAGTCCTTTTAATGATTCGAGTTAGTCCCCACCAATATCATTATTTGAATCACTTTTTTGCAATTTCAGGACTAAATTGACACTTCCGTAGTCGTAGTTTCATGACTACTCGTACAATCACAGGGACCAAGACGAGCCTTTACTCAAGCGTTGAAATTCAAGTTAGAATGAAGATATCATGAATCATAGTGTGACTGGAGATCATCTACCAAATTAGACTGGCTATCTAGGAGCAACATGAAATAAGCATAAAACTGGACTTCAGCAAGATAACCAAAAAACGAAAAAGAAAGAAAAAAAAAATATTAGGGTAAAGAAATTTGGTAGTACAAACCAGGAGGAGTTGAAGACCAAGCTCGTTTGCGAGGTGGACGAGGCATGGAATGGGGATTATTGTTATTATTATTAGGATTAGGATTAGGATGAGGATTAGGAGGATATCCAGAATCGAGAGGGTTGATGTAGTGGTTGTTAGGATGCTGTAGGTAATCATGGCTGGGGAAGGCATTTCCGTTGTGGCCGTTAGGGTGGTTGAAGTGGTTGTTATCATGGGGTTGCAGGGGATGACTGTGAGTGTGAGGGTCTCCGCCGAAATTGACCATCTGGTCTTGCTGCTCCCTCTGACTCTGAATCTCCAGCTTCGTTAGCTTTCAATTACACGCTAACTTGCTTCCTTTGCCTAATATATGGCTATGCAGTTAGATAGATAGACAGAGAGATTGAAGAACAGTAACACAAGCTTTGGCCTTTTTCCGGCGATCTTCCTTCGCTTCGGCTCTATTTGTCTCTCCTCTCACTTTGCTATGCTCTGAGACCAACTGGGACTCCAAGTTCTCAAGGAATTTATTTACAAGTTAATGCTCATTTTAGTCCCTCACTTTTTACTCATGAGTTATTTTAGTCCCTGACTTTTAAAACGAGTCAAATCAGTCCCCAACATTACAAAATGTGAGTCAAATTAGTCCCTTATTCCACTTTTATTTAATATTTAATCAATTAGATGATGATATGTAACATTAAGTTATATATTATCATACTATGTGTCATCTAAAGTAGAATGAAGTTTAAAATAATTTATTTTAGTATCTAAAATTGTATAAAATGAGTCAATTTAAAATGTATAATGAATATTTAAATGACTTATTTTGTATAATTTTAAACATCAAAATAAGTCATTTTAAAATATATTCTACTTTAAATGACATGTGGTATGTCAAGGTATCACTTAATGTTATTAATCATCATTTAATTGATAGAAAATTAACTACAATTGGGTTAAAGGACTAAAATGACTCACATTTTGTAATGTTAGGGACTAATTTGACTCATTTTAAAAGTCAGGAACTAAAATAACTCAATAATAAAAAGTGAGGGACTAAAATGAACACTAACTCTTTATTTATTTATGGTTTAATCATAGGGTTTAGGGTTTATTTATTATATGATTTAATCATATTACATGTCCTTATAATTTTACTCAATTTTTAATTAGATCTTTATAGTTTAAAAATTTCTAAGTAGATTTTTTTAGTGTTTGAAAATTTCAATCAGATCCCTATCATTATAAAAAAACAGAATATTCTATGAAATATGTAATATTACATTGGAATATGGAATATTCCATATCTATTTCTCTCTTCACATAACGATAAAGACTTTGTTGAAAAATCTCATAAATTATAGGGACTTAATTTAAAATCGAGTAAGACTATAAGGACCTAAAAAATAGTTAAATATATTAAGGAAATAATTGAATGAACTTGAAATTAGAGTAAATTTAAAAATATTTTATAATATTACCATTTTCGTCTACCTCAACACTATTTCTCATAATTAATTTATTCACTAACACTCTCTCATAAGGGTATCAAGGGAACAAAATAATTAATTGATAATTCTTTTGTGAATCTAATCAAACAAAAAAATATCTTTTTATAAAAGAAATTCTTATGTACTCATAGAGCAAGATAAAATATTTACACTACTCTATTTATTAATTGACATATCAAATTTGCATTAAAAATATAGGGAAAATATAATATAATAATAACCTAGAAAACTTATATATCAATTAATTAATGAATCAGAACAAACATTTTCACTTATTCTCGATGCACCTAAATATTTCTTCTTCTTACAATTAGTTTCATTAGTATAACACTATACCTGGCACCGTGAAATTTGGTGTAATATTTTCACACTAAATACTAACATCTCTTTGTAAAATATTCGTCCAAGATATATTATTTTTCCAAAATTCACCAAAATATTGTTCAAATATCTGATCCCTGCTCCTACAAACTTAAAAAACAAGAAAATAGAAAAAGAGGTTTGTTAAGTCTAAGGCGTGTTATGCACTATTTTTAAAGATTATTCTGTTACTACATAGAAATCCCTCAAGATACAACAAGCTCTTTTGATATTAACCAGAAACATAAGAACTACAATGAAAAATATGTTTTGATATATAACTCAGGTAATAGGATGATACTGCATATAAATAGCTAGAAATAACTCAAGACTTTTCTTATATATATATATATATATTGTTATCATACAAGACAAGTTATTTATATACATAAAAGAAAGACTTTTATGAACATCAAAGTCCATATATTGTAACGATGAGATAACAAAATTAATTCTTCATTGTTCATATACTTAAACGTTCATATATTTTTTTAATGTTTGCAATTAACACGTATTCGATTTAAAAGGAAATCACTGAGGAATCAAAGCATGGTTTATGAAAAAGATATATCAAAACGTGATTTTGATAATAACAATGATATTTAATCAAATAATATCAATTTTATTTAATGACATCATTTTATTAAAAACTATCATAATTAGATTAACATTTAAAGGTTTTTAATCAAGATCAAACCAAATAAAACTTTTAGAGAGTAAGTATAGAAAAATTGAATAAATAGATGAATAAACCTTTTGAAATAATTAATTTAAATGTTAAAAACCAACAAGTATAATGGGTATGATCAGATAAGTCATTATAGTGGAGACTACTAATATATCTGAAAGTGAAAAAATAATGACAAATCATTCTAATAACCAATTCTAGCTAGTTGATTTTTTTCATGGCATATAAGATTTTGATTTTGATTTAGTATATACAATTTATCTTGAAATGTCGAATACAAGCATTGATGAAATTTTCTTTTATTTATTTATTTATTATAAACTTAGAGAATAATAGAATAATAATTTGGAACTTTACAGGTTTTAAAGGTTTAATTATTCTTCAAATTCTTCTAGTTTCGGTCAATTTTCAATTATGTCCTTGTCATTATGTGAAAAGAAAGATGGAAATAGAATATTCTATATTCTAATAAAATATTCCATATTCCAAAGAATATTATTTTTTTTTATAATGACAGGGACTTAACTAAAAAATCTAATAAATTATAGGGACCTACTTAGAAATTTTTAAATTATAGACACCTATTTAAAAATTGAGTGAAATTATAAAGACTAATGTTATAATTAAACTTTATTTATTTATGGGGTGGGTGAGGTGTGGGTTTAGGTAACTTTTCAAAGGATAGGAGAACGAGGTTTTGACTACAACGTGTTGTCATGAAAACTATCTTTTAACTTAAATTCTTTTGTATAAATATCGTAAAATCTATTTTAGATTTAAGGTAAGTTCACTTAATTATTCATAAACTCTTAACACTAAACCATGATATATAGAATGATTAGTAGCTAGTTAAATTTTTTAAATATTTAATCAAAATTTGATTAATATTTTACTATTTTCATATAAAACATTTTTAATTATTCATATAAAGGAAAAATGTGATATAAACATAATTTAATTATTAACAAATATATTTCAATATTTAAAATTACTCTTCCAATATTTAAGATGTTGTTATTTGATTAAAAAGTAAAGAATCTATAAACAATTTTCCTTTTCTTATTTTTACAAATCATAATTTACAGCATAAAATATTTTAGTTATATTTATAAAATATAAAGTAACTTGTACATATTAGATGTAATTTTTCAATTTATTTAATTTGATATGTTTAGAATTTTATTTGGAGGATAAAATAATTTTATACCTTCAATTAAAACAATTTCACTAAAATAATAAATCATGAAAAATAACTATTTACTATTACAATCATCCATCATAAGTTATAATATTGATGAATTTTTTTTTGTTGAAAATATAAAATTATTTTAGATTATGAATATGTAGAATATTTTTGGTGGTAGAGGTTAAACTCATACATTTTTAATTGGCCTAATTCATTGCATGGTTTTTGTCAGTTTGGGTCGAGAATTGAAACGCTTTCAAGGTGATCTTCTTTTGGTCAAAACTTGGGCCTTATTGGATAAGATTGAAAGCCCGTAAATGAGGCCCTAAAGCCCATGAATTTATTGTGGCCAAGGGGAGGAAGTCTCGACCAAAAACCAAAAAAGGGGAACGAAGTCTGCATTCCGCAACTCTTCTGCAGCGGGAGTGACCGAGAGAGAGAGAGCAGCCACGCCACAAATCAATCTAATCTAGGGTTGTAATCATAAAACATCGCAACGCAATTTTCATCATCTCCTTCTTCAGGTAATAACATTATATTATATTATATCAGAAGCTGCTCTGTTATGTTCTCATATGCTAGCAACTTTGACTTATGGTTCTGCGTTTTCTCTTCAATCTATAGACAAGGAATTAATCAATACGCGAAATGAACGCGGGAAACAGTTCGTAGTTCGTAGGGGAGGGAGCGAATTTTGGCGGCAGAGCTATATTCTCTTCGTAAGAATTAAAGATATTGTTATTTTATTCAAAAGATGTGGATATGATTTCATTATTGTAGCTTCATTTTTTTTTTTTTTTGTGGGAATGTAGGAATTCAATCTAGATAGGTGCTTGTGATGGCGAATAGACCGGATCCTGATATCGATGACGATTTTCGTGAGCTTTATAAGGAGTACACTGGTCCTCTGGGATCTTCTGCTGCTGCTACCAATACGCAAGAGAGGGAAAAATCAAACAAAAGGTCTCATGCTGGCTCTGACGAGGAGGAGGAGGAACCTCGGGACCCTAATGCCGTTCCAACCGATTTCACCAGCCGGGAAGCTAAGGTTTGGGAGGCTAAGTCGAAGGCTACAGAGAGGAATTGGAAGAAAAGGAAAGAAGAAGAAATGATCTGCAAACTTTGTGGAGAATCAGGGCATTTCACTCAGGTATCACAGCTGCTTTATTATCAGTTGCATCCCCTGTGCAAATGTTTGTACTTATGTAAGCAATGACATTTACCTGATATTTCTGTGCTTGCAAGTATCTCTAGTGCTAATGTGGTTAAAATTTTTATATTGGTAGATTGCTACAACTGAATTGTATAGAGCAAAGAAGGCAATGAGATAATTTAGTTCTCATTATAAAATAAAAGAAAAACTAATTATCTTTGATTTGTAGTTGGCACTAGTATCTATACACAAGGTTTATATTTGTTTCCTGTAGACAATCATTCCTTGGACTAGTGGTGTTGTGAATTTAATCTGTAACAGATGGTGTTGGTAGTTGACTACGAATGTGATTATCATCTTCTTTATCATCATCATTTTGGTTGAATGATATGCCACATGACGTGACAACATAGGGTTGTCCATCTACTCTTGGAGCGAACCGCAAGTCTCAAGATTTCTTTGAAAGGATACCCGCAAGAGACAAAAATGTGAGAGCACTTTTCACGGAGAAGGTTTTAAGCAAGATTGAAAGGGAAATTGGCTGCAAAATTAAGATGGACGAGAAATTCATTATTGTTAGTGGTAAGGATAGATTAATTTTGGCAAAAGGTGTTGATGCCGTGCACAAGATTAGAGAGGAGGGTGATCAAAGAGGATCTTCTAGTTCTCACATTACCAGATCAAGGTCACCTGAAAGAAGTCCTGTTAGTGCCCGGTTTCAACGCTCTGAGCCTCAAAGGTCTCATTCTGGACCACGAAATGCATCTCAGTTTCAACAAAGGTTTGGTAGGCAAGAGAGGGCTGTTGAAGATCGTGTGCGAGAGGACATTCAAAAGTTTGCACGAGGTTCTCCACAAGGTAGGGACAGCATAGGATTTGTTTACGGCATCCTTAGAAAGCTGGTAATCTCATGTTCGTAGCTTGTTAGGATTCTGTATACTTCTATTCTTTTGAGTAAAATTTATCTTGAAGTGGCCTGCATTGTAATGATGTTGCTATTCCTTGTCATTTACTTGCAGCAAGAGGTAAGTTCTTAGCCTTCAAGCATTATCACCGTCCTGAAGGATTGCCTCCATTACGAACATATTTACTGAAAGGATTGGCTCCCATGGTTTCACTTTGCGAATAAAAAGAAAATTTTTGCATTAAAGCTATGTTAGGATCTTGAATCAAGTGCAATTTGTTGAATTAAAGCAAACCATTATGTTGGCATCCTGACTCGAGTGCTTACCATACTCTTCATTTCATGAAGCTTATGGGAATAGTGGAGCTAGAGGTCGTTCGAGCCATTCAAGATCTCCAAGACAGCCCCCTTATACAGGGAACTCGTATAATTCGTTTGATGGCCGTAGTCAAAACATGGGTGCTTGTAGGAATGAGGGGTGGGATTCTCATAGAAGAGAATCTGCTATCCAACCCAGTCATCAGTTTGATTACAATGGCTCCCACAAGACTTTAGAAGAATTAGAGTTGGAGTATAAGAAGGAGGCGGCAGAGCTAACAAAAAATCGTGACAAAGAAGAAGATGAAGAAAACTTAAAGCATCGTGAGGTATAATTGTTCAACATACATTTTTGTTTTTGCACATCGACTCATAATTAGCAATCCTTCATTCTTACACAATGCCATCTTGCTAATTATAAACAAGTATTAGAATCATTCATATGCTGATCTGCTCACACATGATGCTGCGAGTATGTGGATCATTAGTATTTAAAAGATGGTTTTAACGGGAGTTAAGTTAACAGACTGCAAATGTGGGTTTGTTTTCTGTATGACAATTTTCTAAATTTCGGTAATGTTAATAAAGTCTTACAGTGTATTATTGCTGCTGTTATCCTTTGGCTGTTACTCTAGTGAGACTAATAACTGGTGAATGGCTGTTGGTTAACTGAAGTTGGCTCCATTGTTTTCTAACTTAGCTTCTATTTCAAGTTTTTCTTGTCTTTCATATAGGATTTGCAATTGAAGAAAAGGAAAATCAAAGCTTGTTATAGTTGAGTTTGGATTTAATTGTACTGTCTTGATTGTTATAGCTTCAGAAGATCCAACCTGACACTGTATCTCATGTTAAAGTAATTTGATATCTATCCAAGTACTGGTCTTATTTTTGTTTACTATATGATTTCTAATATTTTATTTACTTCTGGAAGGCTATTAGGGATTTAAGGGAGAACTACATGAGCAAAGTTGCAATGTTGAGGGTCACACACACAAAACAATGGGAAGAATTTCTTCTGCTTGATGCCCACAGGCGTCAACAGCAGGCGATCCAACAAATGTCTTCTGGTTATGGGGGTTATAAACAGCCAAATTTTGCCGAATATGATGGCTCCGCTGTCAATCCTCACTATGCACCTGTGGAATCGAGGAACAGGTTCCCAGACAGTGTGGATACTTATCCTAATAGGCCTCACAATAATTTTGGTGAATTTCGGAGGCGTGGAGATTTTCCAAAAGCTTACAACAGATATTAAAATTCTATATATGAATGAAGCGGTGAGTTATTCAACTGACTTTGTCTTTCAGACCAACTTAAAAGGTGGATTTTAATATATTAGTTTAGATCTTTTGGTTCTTGCTCTCAGTTGTACAGTTGGTGAACTCCTTGCCTCATTTTGGTAAACCTCACACATCAGGATCTTGAGTTGGGGTTGGATTGTTGTTATATTTAGTTCTTTTTGTATATACTAGTTGTCAAGTCCCAGCGTTCAATATTGGGTTGACCGAGGATGTCCTTGCTCTTTTTGTTATAGTGGATATTGAAGTTTTCTTCAAGCTAAGCCTTAATTTTACTCAAAAAATTTTCAGGGTCCAGATTGATCGAGTAGGCGTTTAATGCATGGGAGCCCAAAATGTAGGTAAGTGTGTTGATTAATCTTAGGATTGGGAAGGGACATTCAGTCCAGTTGATGAATTCGGTTACCTTTTGAATATGGCTGATCAGCTTTGTTAAGAACTTTGCTGTAAGTTGTGATGCATTATTGGGTTATTATCCACCCCTGGTAACGTGGTACTAATTTTTGAACTTGGTCGATGTTATGTTGTGCGGAGATCCTTTAAAAGATTGGTTGATTTTAGTAGAACGACATATATGGCTCTTTGCCGCGCAGGTGTTTGATGTACGCCTAGAGAGTGCTCATGGGCAGGTCTAGGTTCTACAAGTTTGTGTCCGTTCTTGCTATGATCTTCTCGGGCTTCTCATTGGTAAATACTAAATACCCGTACAACATAGTTCCCTGTGACGCGCGGGCAGATATAATCAACCTAGACCTTTTTATCTTTTTAATACTATCTTAATGAATTTGTATTTTATTATAGATAAAGTCTGCAACTGGCCACAAGAAAGTTTTTGATTTAGGTCCTCGAACAATATTTTACTCTATTAGATTAGGGGGGATATGGGGCGAGAACTTATCGAAAATTGGATGAGTCTTGACACCCTTAATTAGTTATAGAATACTTCTCTTAATTCTATTAGGCAGTGTGAGCTGTGTGAGCTGCAACTGCTGTCATCGCCTGCCTTGGAGAACTCCTAGGGGATAATGGCAAACCAGGAAACGCATCTCTGCTTTGGATCATATTATACATGGTGCAACTTAGAAGCATTGATATTCCCTGGTCCTTTTTGAATCATAATCTTTTACCTTCCTCTCATTTTCCTTTTGTGGGTGTTTAGCTTCGAGAAGGGACTGCAAGTAAGGAATATGTCGCAGTAATGTGAGTATTGGAAGTTAGAAACCACCCATATGTTAAACCTTTTATCTTATCCCTCACCGTTGCCAAAGAAAGTGTCTTGTCATTTAGCAAGATATCAACTTTATGGTTTATCTTGTCCACGGGAGGTGGCCTTGGGCTTACAAAGAACCATCGTCAGGGTTAAGCAGAAAAAAAAAAAAAAGGTGAACTAAGAACGTAAGGATATATGGCTAGTAACGTTGCTGTTAGCAACTTCGCAGACTGCGATAGGTCATAGCACAAATGCTGGGTTGAGCTTTTAATTTTCCGGTCATCCTCGTTTATGGTTGAGATTTATAATTGTGCTAGGCCTGTTTAAAGTTGTGGAAAGCAAAGAAAACCCCTCAACTAGCATATCCTCGGTTGGTGATACTTTTTTCTACAACTCCTTTTCGTTGTAAATAACGTTGTTGTATTTTGACATATTAGACTGAACAGTTTTATTACTAAACGAGGATATGACATTATTAAAAGGGTTAATGCATTTTATCCCCCCCCCCCCCCCCAACAACCAATACTTTAGGTATGATGCAATTTAAATCTTGACCTTTAAATTTGTGCAATTTGACACTGAATTTTGTAAATTGTGCAAAAAAGTCCTTCTGTCTTGACATTTAATTGCACCATTAAGTGATTATGTGCAAGTCATGGGACTAATCAAATGGACAAAAATACCTTTTTCTTTAATAAAAATTTCCAACCCTACCAATAACAACCTCATCACCATAACCATCCCATCTCAGTGCTAACCATTTTTAATCCCACATCACAAACAAAATCAACCGAAGTCCCGACAAGCCATAAACCAAGCAATTCTCAATCCTAGCAAACACCCATCAAACCATAAATCCATCCCCACATTAATGTGAGTCTAACAAAAACCCAAAAGAAAAAAAATCATAATATGGAATGAGCAAACCATTGAACATAATCCGTACAGAACAAAACCATCAAAGTGGAAACACCCATCAAACAAAATCACAGAAAAAGAGCAACCATCAAACAAAATCAATCTAAACCATCTTACAGCCACAAATCAATCTTTCCAAATCTCAAACAAAATTTTGGAAAAAAAAGAAGAAGCAGGAAGGTGTTCCCGTTAGCGTCGTCACCAAGATTGCACCCCAAAAAAATAAAAAGAACCCAGAATTAGGAAGGTGTTCCCATTAGCCCTTCTGCCATTGAAACCGCCACCGGCAAGATCGATGCCCATCATCTCAAGACCTCTGCTCCGTTAGTGCCATGGAGCTGCCAATGTTGTGCTGTCGTTGCCGCCATTCCTACCATGGTCATCGCTGTCCACTCTCTCTGCGTTATCTTCTTCAACAAGGTTGTCACTCTTGTGATTATGCTTTGTTAGTTTTTTGCTTTTCTTCAGATCCATGTTGTGGTTCACATTTCAGATCTAGCTTCACTTATCATCTCGGTGAGTGGTGCAAGAGAGGTGAGAAAGGGAAGCTTTGAAAGGGAAGTAGCAGGGGAACTTCACAGCAGTGGCTTAAGATTCAGGCTTGGCGGGGCGGAGAGAAGGGAAACTAGAGAAAGGGATATTTTACTATGTTGGTGTTGATAGGGTTCCATTTTAGATTGGGGAACCTACGTGCATGTTTAGATTTGGGGAAGGGAAAGGGTTAGGTTTGGGTTTGGGAATTTTATGAAAAAATAAAGGGTATTTTTGTCAATAACATGTGTCACGTGACTTGCACATGACCACTTAATAGTATAATTGAATGTCAAGTTAATGAAAGGACCTTTTTGCACAATATATAAAGTCCAAGGTGTCGAATTGCACGAATTTAAAAATCAGGGTTTAAATTGCACAATACTTAAGGTACAGAGGGTAAAATATACTTAACCCTTATTGAAATAGCTTGAATATTTAATTTAATTGCTAGGGGAGGTGTTACTCACAACAATACTTGAGGATTGTTCATCTCTGAAAATATATTCATCAAAACAAAAATAATATTTCAACTGTTGTTAAGTATCAACTTGTACTGTAGCTTTAATAAGAAGAACTAACAATTTGTTGCAGTATAGAAGATCCAGGAGTCTTACGATAATCATCATCATACGTGTGACTAGTAAACGTGTTTAGCTTTTCGTTTCGGAGACCACCTGTTTCTATGCTTTTAGTATGCATGCAGCATATAATTCAAATGGAAAGGGATCTTCGTTTCTTCTTTTTACAGGGACGTAATCAAATTGAGTCAGACTTAAACTGTCTTTCTCATGCGTATATCTGAAGTGAAAGGCAACAAGCATCAAACCAATTTTCTTAACATATGTATTGAGCCAACTATTGTCACTACATTAAAAGTTATAATTGCAAGTTAGGGCATAATTATTCTTTCCACTCAAACCTATTATCAAACTACAAAATCCGATTTAATGATTTAATTCTGACGACATAAATATGATGTTAGCTCACAACTAAATTCGGATAGACTTGATTATCTGAAGTTACTTCCACTATCCATCCAGGAATAAATGTCATTTTAGACAAACTAATATATTAAATGTTAATGTATCTAATTATAATTTTAAGAATAAAATTGAGTGAATCAACAAATTCTGCATGATTCACGAACACTGTAGAAGAAGAAGACAGAACGGGATATGATGATAATAGATGCATACATACGGCTTTGCGATTGGTTGGATTATGACAGGTCCTCGTACCATTCACCAAACAGAAGCTGAGGACACCCCTGGGCTACGGGAATTGAAAGCGAGACATGGCAGTGCCACTCTTCTTGAAATTTACACGGATTTACTATTCGCCCTATTGACATTATGGCATATGGTCCACAGAGCATGCAAGCCCATCATTTTTGATAAAAGTAAACGCTGGAAACTGAATCTAATGTATATCCTCTCTGACGATCGCAAGTAACGACAACAGCTTACAACTCCATTCATAACGGGATAATGTTTTAGAAAGCTAGTTAATGCGATTCAACGTTTAAGCTTTTATTGAAAAACAAAAGTTGTCTTATTTCTATCAAAATTATTATTTGAACACAAAAATATATATATTTATTGAGACCCTCATTTTATAATCATTAAATATGATAGTAGTCTATACACATCTTATTCATCCATCATATCTCATAATTATAAATTAGGTGTCTATTAGAGTGTTTAAATAATATCACTGTATTTATATTGGCGAGTAATTATGAAATATTATTCCGTTTGTTGATCACTAAAGATTGCAACTTTTCATAACAAAACTTTTAGTTTAATTAATAAGTTAAAATAATTAAGTTGCAGAAGAATTTGAGAAATCAAACGGACTATTATATGGAGTATTTTATTCTTCTTTCTGTTCCAAATCTTTCTCTCTCTCTCTTTTTTTTTTTTGAATGAATTGAATTTGATAACATAAATTAGAATATCCCATTTTACTAGTACACGCATTTCGATCTTTTTCTTTTTTGGTTTAATGCCTTAGCTCAGCCATTTATTACTGCATCGTTTGCAATAATAAATAGCATGGCGTTACTATATGTCACCCACATCAGCGAGACCTGATTTTCCTCAGACAACATCCATCCATTCAGTTGTGCCTGCGTCCACCAGCATGTGGAACACTTCACATGCATGCATATTGTTCAGCATATATATATATATATATATATATATATATATATATATATATATATATATATATATATATATATATATATATATATATCAAATCGTGGTCGGCTTGAACCCATATATATCTTTTTTTAATTTCTGTCAACAACCCAGAAAAAAATATCAAATTGTGCGCGCTCATCTATCTCTTCCAATTGATGATGTGATCATAGTAAATGTACTTTTTATGTTTGTTATAAATCATATCCCATGCTCAATTCAATTCATAATAACAACTAAAATAATACACGTAGTGAAAACAAGCTAAATATTATTTATTTCTGATCCGTTTGTAGTGTCCCTTTTTGACGTATAAATAAGGGAAGGGGGGAGGGGGGGAGTGACAACGATGTAATTAATCTTTGACGTTAACAATGATTAAACGTTTGTGGTGCATTATATCATTCATGAATGATTCGCTGGTCGATTTTTTATTTGTTATCGGTGGTTAACGTTAATGAAATGGGAAGTTTTTGATGTATGAGAGCAGAGAGAACCGCACACTGCAAAAGGATAGACATATATAACCACCTTGTTTAATTAACTTGATATTATAATATTGAATTTGACAAATGGGACACGCTAGTTATTAAGTGGCAAAATATGCTTGGTGAGCACGAGTCATGATGGTGTTCAGTAGGTATCAGCCATAAACACCCGTGTGATGCAGATGTATGGCCCATAAACTAGCTGGATTTAACTCGTGTATTTCCGAAGTATGCCACTTTTATTGACCAAAAAAGAGTCTACCATTCTTTTTTCAACTCATTCCTTTCACCGGTTTCTATTGCGAGTTATGAAATAGTACTAATAAGTACTAATGTGCAACGTATTTAACCAATTGAGCAATAAGATATCCACAAGAAGGTACTATTGTGTTCACATCGTGCCCAACAGGAAACGGAACACTTCTTAATACGATCACCCGGAATTTTGGCTCATGTTATTTATATCAATGGTTTTACATAGCGGTCCACAATCATTATTGTGGTTGCTATATTATTGTTGTGTATCGACGGTATTTTTCCCTTGCAATTTTCTACGTCGCAATGCAATTATAACTATGATCGCATTCAGAGTTTATAACTTTAAAAGGAATGAAATGGCGATATATCGAAACAAAAACATGAGATCACTTGCTATATATATATATAAAAGAAGTCTCTGAAAAAAAAAATTACTACTTAGAATGTGTTTATAAACTTGGGTTTTGGAGAGAAGGGGAGGGAATGATAGAATCCTATAGAGTAAATTTTAAAAAATTTATTTTACAAATCTTTTTCTTCCCCCTTCAAAAATAAAATCGCAAACACACCCTTAGAATTGGTAAACACATCCATACACCCCTTCAAATCTTTTCGGTACCCCAAATATTTTTTAATCCCAAGTTTTTTGTTGCATGGATACAAAAATAACTACCACAACGAAAAAAATACCTTTCAGTATCATGTACTCAAATTCTTTGTTTAACTATATGATACTTCAAGTGCATGTGTCCCCTCAGCTAAGCCTAACACAGCCCTTACGTGCCTCGAAAACCCTAGTTCACTGAAAACCATGATATTGTTGAAGTCTGCATTTTTATGCAGAACAGGCTCATTGCAGTAAGAAATCCTTGCTGTAATGAGTAGGTAAGACGGTCGGGCTTGCTGCATTAAGAATTAAAGCAGGCAGGCCCTCTGCAGCGAAAAGGTAGGTTGCAGGTTTGCTATGACAAAGACCCTTGACAATGACAAATGTTCAAAATGATGCAGTTTCACTAAGTGACACCCCAACCCTATTTAAACCATCTCATACATATTTTTCACCCCAAAAATGCAAACCCTAACATTCTAACCCCCTCTTCCACCCTTCACTCTCATCCTCTGTTAATCTCACCTCCTCCAAGCTTCAAGATAAGAGATTGTTGGTGGTTTATGCTAGGTTTACTCTCTTTTCTTCCTTTTCATGCATTCGGGCATTATTGTTATTGATTGTTGTCAAGTTTGGGTACTCTCCCAATATTCATAGAGTTATGGTAGATTATTCATGGATATTTGTTATTTCCATAACAGACATTGGTGTCATCCCTGTTTCATAGAGCTCCATTGGTGTTGTCACCACTAGTTTCTCTCCTCTAGATGAGTGAGTTATATTATGTGATATCTATTTTGGTCATTAGAGATAGAGAAAAACTATTTTAACACCTAAAAATGGGTGTTTAAAACAGACACCAATTTTATAACCATTGGATGTGATGAATGTCCCCACTTATTCTTAACATTCATCACATCCAATGGTTATAAAGTGGGTGTCTATTTCAGACACCGACTTTTAGGTGTTAACGTAGCATTTCTCCGTTCCTAGCCCTATGACACAAGAACATGATTTTAGAGGATTAATGTGAATTTATGCCAAGATTTGAGATTTTATGTTTATCAATTTATGATGAAAATTATGTTATAAAACTCATAGGACCATATTGTTGCTCAATTGATGTCATGAATAGATTTTGACCATGAATATTCGAAATGGCATGTTTAGACTTATGCTTACAAGAGTTGTATGTTTATGAAATAATGTTTTCCTTAGAATTAGTTAGAGCTCAAACACAAAATTTAGAGAAATTATTTATTTTTCATGATTTTGAGTCTATATTAACTATAGAAAACAGATAATGAGTTAATGCATGTAGGATTGTTAACCTTGGTACCAACAAGTTGTTCATCAGAGGACAATCTCGCCCCTCTCAGAGTATTCAGATAATAAAATCTAGTTAGATATTCAATATGAAACCTTATATTATTGTTATGATATATATATCTCGAGATTCTTGTTTTTCTATTAGGTTACTGTTATGCACAATTTATAGGAATTTGGGGTATTATGTGTTTAACTATGAAAATTGTTTCACAACTGCTGCATTTGATATTATTATTTATGTATCCATTGCCGGTTGTTTCATATGGGGGTTATGAATGTGAATTTGCTCACTAAGTTTTAAATGTAACTTACCTTTCGCTTTTTCTTTCCTTATAAATATATACAACAGTTACATTAGATCCTCCTTAGTCTCCTTCTCAGCACCTATAGTGTTTTAACTACTGAACCTCACTTAGGAGTGAAGTATTTTGTGTTTTGTCACATAGTGCTCCAGTGATGTTGCGGACAAGGTCTTAGACCATGCACGATATAATGTTTTGCTACCATAATTCAGATTTGTTATGCACTTAAGATTATATTATTTTTCATGGTTTTATGCTGAGCAACTCAATTTACCTTTTCATTTTATGATTATGGTTTATGGATTTTAGACCCAGATTATGAAATGGATTATACATACTTATTATGTTTCGAAAATACAGGTTGATTTATATTTGAAAATGGAAATTATATATAAGATATGCTTATAATATGATTTAATGACTACGAGATTTACGTAAGGATGATATTTCTCATGTGTCGATCATATTTCCAAATCACATCATGACAAACCAAGTCAACATTTATTAACTACTCCTTAATAACTTTCATAATATTTGTCAATTTAGGACAAATACAAATATTAAGAAAGATAATAAATTATATTGGTAATTGAGTAAAATATAGTAAATGGACTAATGTATCCCTACATATTAATTAATATAACATAATGTTCAAGGCTAATATTAAATGGAATGATTTGAAAATATAAAATTAATTGGAGGTAGTATTGAAAAAAAATTAATATTTTATTAAAATATGAAATTAATATATATTTTAAAATATGAAATGAACTAAAAATAAACAGATACTTTTGAAAGGAATGGAGTGCACTGGATGATTGTCATGCCTAAATGCATAGTTGGTGTTCCACAAGCGAATGCCTTAAATTGATGTGCAAGTTTCAACAAATTCCGCACAGCATTGCCACTGTAACTTGATGACTAAAGTCAACCCGAGTTGTCATCACAAATAGTAAGATAAAGCGCTCCTGTACGGTAACGAACTTGTAATTAACATGGTTATTAAGTGTTGGTCAACAAAAGGGACTTAAACAGGTTAAATCCGTCAAGCTGCAACCAAGACCAGGTCAAGTTTTGAATTAACGACCAAGACAACAAAAAGAGATGGCACTTTGGTAATAATACCAAAAACCAAGGGTGGCGTTGTATTGATAATGGTATAAATGCAACTGGTTCCGGTAAAGCGACCGCATCAAGCAGATCTTCAAACACCAGCATTAAGTCAACAAATCGCACACATGGAGATGGCTAAAATGTTCACCACTGCTTTCTTCTTCAAATCCCTCTTCTTCTTTTGGTACCGTTTTTTCCTTAGGCCTCTCAAGAGCTTCCGCAGAACCAACAGCTACATCACCATTGCAACCCAATTCAAACACCAAAAGTACTCTTCTTCTCTCCTTCTTCATCGACCAGACCTCAGCGACCACACTCTCTTGCTCGATGTAGAGGGTGCTCTGTTGAAGTCTTCTTCAGTGTTCCCTTACTTCATGCTCGTTGCTTTTGAAGCAGGAGGGCTCATAAGAGCCATTGTTCTGGTCCTCACGTACCCTTTTGTTTGTTTAGCTGGGGATGAAATGGGAATGAAGATAATGGTGATGATATGCTTCTTTGGGATCAGAGCAGAAAGCTTCAGAGTTGGGAGGGCTGTTCTGCCAAAGTTCTTCATGGAGGATGTTGGTGCTGAGATGTTTGAGGTTGTGAACAGATGTGGGAAGAGAGTGGGGTTCAGTAAGCTACCGAGGGTGATGGTGGAAAGCTTCTTGAAAGAGTATTTGGAGATTGATTTCGTTGTGGGGAGAGAGATGAAGGTGTTGTGGGGTTACTTCGTGGGGTTGATGGAGGAGAGGAGAAGTAGCAGCGTGCGTGCTTTGGAATTGGAGGTGGCTCAGGAAGGGAAAGGGTGTTGTTCCAATATCGTTGGAGTTTCGGGATTTCATGGGGATCTTCACCAGGAGATCTTTTCTCGCTGCAAGGTTTGTCCTCTAAATTAATATTCTTTTTTGTTTTTGTAAAATCATATTTTAATGGAAAATGTTATGGCATGTTTCATTGGAGTTTTTAGTTTTATTTTTCAATTTCTTAGATTTTATGAAAAAAATACTGAAAATTTTATAAATTATAAATTTTATATTTTAATTTTAATTTTTAGTTTTTAATATTTTCTTTATAAAATCTTAAAAATTGAAATTAAAAAAGCCTTTAGGTTGTGTTGCATACTATTTTTAACTTACATTTCATATCCAATGTTAGATGATAAGATATATGTTCTACTTGAATAGAATTTATATCTCATTTAATAGTAAATAAAGTTTGAGTTGACACAACAATATCACTATAAAAAATGAGTATTTTGAATAATTAATTCTCAATAAAAGTATTGTGAAAAATAATAATTTTAACATTAAGTGATTATTGAAAATATTTATAAATTTTTTTATATTTTAAATATAAAAATTTATTTATAAATATTTTCAACGGTCATTTGGATTATATTTATGAATTTGAATATTGAAAAGGAATTAATGGATGATGGGAAGAAATGGGTTGTAGTATAAAATTTTAAAATATTATATTATAAGTTTTTTTCAATTATTTTTCTTAACAATACTTTTATTTATACTTAATTTCAATATTTGAAATTTTGAAAATAATTTTCTTGTAGTTTATCTACTGTAACATATATTCACGATAACGAGAAGTTCTTACATAGACTCAATCTCAACACTTCATCCTTCCACACACTCATAATAAAATTAAGATCCATTAATTTTATTTATAATATACTCATTTGTTTGTGAATTTGTGATTGTGTATAAAAATAAGATGGTAGAAGTGAGCACACGTAATTCTACCACAACTCATTCTTAGCTGTTTTAGCCATGGGTGAACCCCGTTGCACGCCTCTATTTATTAAGTTATTAAATTCAGTACTGTTACTTTTGATCACTAGTTTTTTTTTTAAATGCCATTATATTAGGAAATCCAATGAATAATATAGAATATAAATTGTTTTGCTATGGAGTAGTAAATTAATATCAGGAAAAAATTAGAGAAGTCGTGTATTATTAACTAGTATTTTATTTATTTTTGCTGATGACGGTGAAAAGATGATATATCCATTGTCTTATCATATTCATCGCATTATTTTGTTATGTAATTGAATATTTGGCTGTATATATACACGTGGATTTTGTTCAAAGTGACATGCAGCTGGCGTCATTAAGCAACGTTATTTTTATGGTAGAATTTATATTTATATGTGTAATTTTCTGTTGTGTTTCTTTTTACAATTTTCATTCAACTTTATGTTTTAAAAGGGAGAGTTTTTATTTTAAACTTATTTTTAAAAAATATTGTATTAGTAAATGCAAAATAACATGTTAGTTTTAAAATATTTTAAATTTCCGTTTCTTTTGGAAATCAAACAAAATTAAAATAATACAATAATTTTATAATTATTGTAAACAAGATAGTTAGTGTCCTTAATAATTTAAAAAGACATTAAATGACTTGAAAAACATCACATACCAAATAATTTCAGGAGTATTTAATATATCAAAACTTTAAAAATTTATTACTAGTATAATTTTTTATTCTTTAAAATTATAAAATTGTTGTTAAAATATAGTGAGTCAATTCTTTTGTTCAAAATGATCTTTCAAAATAAGGTGATATGTTTATTATTCATGTAAATGAGCCATCTTACTTTATTTTGTCTAATAAGTATAATTTTTTTTGTTTCAATCATTTTGACAATGATTGTCATATCACTAATAAATATAATTGTCATATCATTTACAGGACTTTTTTTTTTCAAAATAAGTATGATATTATGGAAAAATTTAATTTCTATATATAAATAATATAAAATTTTTTTATGCTACTATTTAATTATATACTATCACATTAATAAAAGTGATCAAGTCTTATCTCAATTACTTAAAAAATTATACAAATAAAAAAAATTTAACTGAATAACAATATAAAAAAAAAACTTTATATTATTAATAAAAGTTGTGCTCTATCGAGAGAAGCGTTGAATATTAAAAGGCAACGAACTAATAACATTTTGTTTGAATCTTGAACAATAATTAGGAAGTGCACATGGTGGCTGAAGGGGACAAGAAGAGCTGGCAAAAACTATCAAGGGACAAGTACCCCAAACCCCTTATCTTCCACGATGGAAGATTGGCACTCAGACCCACACCCCTTCACACCATTGCCCTCTTAACCTGGGTTCCCTTTGCCTTCTTCCTCGCCATTTTTAGGACCATTGCAGCACTCTCTCTTCCCTACAACATCTCAACCCCTCTCTTAGCATTAACCGGCCTTCGCCTCACTACTTCACTCCCCAAAACCGCCACCAACAAAAAACATCATCATTATAATAATAATAATAATCATCATCATCATCATCTCTACGTGTGCAACCACAGAACTTTGCTAGACCCTCTCTACATATCATTCGCACTACGAAGCAAAAACTTAGTGGCTGTGACTTATAGCTTGAGCAGAATGTCTGAGTTTCTTGCACCGATCAAGACGGTGCGTTTAACAAGGAACCGCGGTGAGGACTCGAAGACGATGAATGAGTTGCTTAGAGAAGGGGACCTAGTTGTGTGCCCAGAAGGGACCACATGCAGAGAGCCTTATTTATTGAGGTTCAGCCCTTTGTTCTCCGAACTGTGTGATGAACTATCGCCGGTTGCTGTTGATACCCACGTGAGCATGTTTCATGGCACAACCGCGGGGGGTCTTAAGTGCATGGACCCACTCTTCTTCCTCATGAACCCTTCCCCTTCTTATTCGGTTCAGGTGCTTGAGAGTGTTCCAACAACTTCAACACTGTCCACTGCTAATTGTCACCATTACGATGAGGACGATGGTGATAAGAGATTTGAGGTGGCTAATAGCGTTCAAGATCAGATTGGGAAGGCTCTTGGATTTGAATGCACTAAACTCACCAGAAAAGACAAGTACTTGATTTTGGCTGGTAATGAAGGCATAGTTTCCACTAGGAAAATCAATGTCAAGTAGTAGTAGTCTTAATTAATTACTGTGCTGTTGTTGCTCACGCTTTGTCGACTTCTTTTTTCTTTTTCTTTCTCTTCTTGTGTGAATATAATGCTTTGTCAAGTCACCAACATTGAACAATGTCCTCGTGGCTATATAATTGTAATGAAAGAGATATACAATTTGAATAAACAAACGAATAGATTATATTATTTATTACGGACCGATGAGATTAAAAAGGAGTGTGAGGGTGTGAAAGTGAGAGTGATATTTTCTGCTCCGAGTTAATGTTTACTTTATTGTCTGAATATTTTTTTTATGAGTTTTCTTAATTTTTAAAATTAGTCATTTTGGTTCTTTGAGATTTACAAACATAAATTATTTTAATTCTTTTGTCCATTTTCATTAACCCTCCATTAGTTAAGTGATGACATATAGTGTTAAGTGTATAATGATAATTCAAGTGGGTCAATATTCTAGTCCCGGACATTACGTAGAAGTAGTCGTTTTAGTCCTCATGGCATAATGATGTAAAAGTAAAATTTTTAAGAGTAATTTTACATACATGAGAGACCATAAAATTATTATCTTAAGAAGGGTATTAAATTCTTATTACTCATCTTTTTATCTTGAAAATAAAATATATTCATTTTTTATTTTAAAAACACATGTTAGAAAATTTAAAGTTTAAGTTCTAAAAATAATCTTGATCAAATTTTGGTCTAATGATCACTCCCAAATGGCTTCCACATGACAGCACAATCCTACACCAACGTTAGGTATAGCATCGTCGGGCATATTGTGTGTGCAATATAATTTATTTATATGATTTAACTAGTTTGTTATCGTATCATAGCCGAACTGCTGGTTTCGTTACAGCAGTGGATATTATAATAATTAATTATTACCATCGTTGTGCTGTGGTTAATAGAAAACAGGACAGCTAGTGAATTGTAAGTGAAACCTAGTTTCTGGTTCTGTTGCTGTTGCTGCAATCTTCTATCATGACTCTGGCCATAAGGTATATGGTTTTCACTTTCCACATTAACTCTCACACATTCACTTCTTTCCACGTGTGCAAATGTTGTTTAGGCTACTTGGGAGTTGACACACCGGTAATTTAATTTGTATGTCTCCTTTTAATATCTATTTTTGTTTTTGGTGTTAATTTGATGTTGGCATCTTAATAATCATGTTTTTATAAATATGATTACAAAATTAATTCAAAAATCATTTATTAGACTAATTTTTTTACGTGATTATTTCACCAAAAGTTGAACAAGATTATTTCTATAACTTAAAATTTAATTTTTATAATATATATTTTTAAAATAAAAAATGAATACATTTTTTTAAGATAAAAGGATAAGTAATAGGAACTTAATACCTTTTTTAAGATAAAAATTTTATTGGCTCATATGCATAAAAAACTTTTAAAAATTTAACTTTTGTATCATTATAGTTTGAGGGCTAAAATGAGTCATTTAAATTATTTTTACACATTTAACATGACATGTCATTATTTAAGTGATGGCACAGGGCATGGGGGTTAATTGATATATATAAATAGATAGACTAAAGTAATTTATATTTATAAATATCAAGAGCTAAAATTACTCATTTTAAAAATCAAATATTAAAATTATTTATAAGATAAATATTAGAGACTAAAATAAGTATTAATTATTTCTGCTACTGAAATACTTTTGCTTTTCTTTATTAATTGCCTTTTTTTTTTTTGGCCATTTGTCCTTATTACTGCCTTGTAATATAAAGCAATATTAAATTGACTCTTATTCATGTCATTTCATCACGTTAATCTACTTCCTGTGGTGTTTTTGTTGTTGTGTGGCCGTTGCGTATGTGACGTGGTAGATACCCCAAGCATGCCTGCTAGTGGATCTCTTTAATAAGTTCACTATTATTTCCCTCCAGCACCATTTGATTTGATGCCATTTTTTATGCTTGACTTAAATGAACAAGGATATGAATCATATGATCGAATTTTCTAGATGGGACTTGCAATAATAAGTCTGCAGGTATTTGCTGTAGTGGGGTAATCCAAAAATGACGGTGTATTTTAAAATTTGAGTGCGGGGCCATTCAAAAATTAAGTCGCCAACCCAAGTCTGGTGATATACAGCCCATATTGTACTATATGTGTGTGTATGATATAAACCAAATAGAATGCTCCGCCAAATTGAAAAAATGTGTACATAGTTGAACAGTTGTTTGGGACATATACAAAGCTTCAGATTTTGAAGTTATAATTTAAAGATGTATTTTAAAATGCTAATATTAATGATTGGTTTAGTGGTACATATGTTTTTCCTCACTTTCCCAATATGCATGTATTCATTGGTTTGTTATTAATAATTGACATCCACTCTTATTGTAACCCTTATTTTCTGTATTTTAATTTTGATACACTAATACTGTCTTCTAGTCAAATCTATTTATATGCATGATTTGAAAGTATTGAAGTCAAAATCAAATATATATTACTAATATAATCAATAATATGTGATTATATTAGTGTGAAAAGAAAAATGTTAGTAAATTTTAAATATATTGAAATTGGTGCCTAAAACATACATTCTCTAAAAGAATATTTCTCAAACCACAAGGAGTGGCATGGTAGTAGCTCACCTGGTCAGAGACTCGATTCTTACTTATAGGAATAGAGGGCTCCCATGACAGGGGATTATTAATCATAGTTGAATGACGATGGTTACTCTCATTTCGATTAAAAAAAAAGGAATATTTCTTAATAGAAATTAAAGGTCTGTTTGGTTTGCTGCTTTTAGTTTTTATTTTTTAATTTGTGTGAAAGAAAAAATAAAAAAATTAATTTTTAATTTTTAATTTTTTAAATTTTTCCTTTATAAAAATAAAAAAATAAAAACTGAAAATTGAAAATGAAAATAGTAAACCAAATTAAACAAGCCCTGATATCTAAGATGTACAAATATCTCGGTTCTACGTACTTTCCGTTTTTAGTTAGAGGGACAGAGGCCCTCATGAAGAAAGCTACGGGTTGAAGGGAACCTGTTACGACCAAGAAGACGGATTCGTGAACTTTTAGCAAGCCCACAGCCACTAGTTGGGAATGTACCTTATCTGCCAACCAGTTTTTGTGTCCTGCTGCCGCAAAAAAGAAGCAATTGTTGCTGCTTGTTTGGGGGCTCAACTTGGGTTGCTATTTAGGCACTCTAAATATTCCCACAAATGAAGCACCCGTAAAATGCGTATGTAGCTGGCTAGCTGCCCATGCATTCAGGAAGAAAGAAACAAAGAGCAAGGTAGTGACTCATATTTGCCCACAGGAAAATTCTTTAATTGAAGAACTATTGTAGTTTTCAACTAAGAGGGTGTTCTGGTGGGATCAAAATACTCTCTCATCAAACCATGTCCTTTTTTTTTTTTTTGTCTCACCAATCATGTACGGGATGGATCCAGAAAAAGTTCAACAGAGAGACCGAAAAAAATAAATTATGTCATCAAATAAGTATTATAAATGAAATATTTTAAATGAATACATCTCATAATAATTATTTTAGAGTTGTTTTTTTTATTATTATTACAATTCACATTCTGTTATTTCTTTCCTGCAGTCTAATCTTTTGTGTTCCACTGTCAACAAATAAATAATACCTCAAATATTTGTCTCAAAGTAATTATATTAAAGGAATTTTACCATAAATTTTCAATTTTGTCTCTTAAGCTAATAAGCTAATTGATAAATTTAAAAAGAATTAGTAAATTTTTTTTGTGAAAGTTTCCAAACAATTAAAAGTTTAACAAACTCCTTATATTTTTATATAAGATTTAATTTTTATACACTGATGGTATAAATTTTTTTATATAGTCACCCAATTATATATTATTATATCAATTTCACTTCATCAAAGTTAATTTAATTTTTTTATATATGCAATATATTTTATATTTTAGTTATATTATTTTTTATTATATATATTTTAAAAATTTTGAGTGTGAGTGTAGGTGAGGTGTTTTTGTTTTTGGGGGGTGGGGGGGGGGGGGCGGGTTCAGGCCCTTTCCTGGCCCCTCTGCATTCGTCCATTTTTATTGTTATGTAGAATATAAAAATCAAGAGAGATTTAAAAATTTTAAGTAGTATATAATGATATATCTTTCACATGGCAATATATTACTGGTGGGATATGTAATAGGGCACGGTTTGAGAAGATAACATTTCTATCCACTCTGGTGCTCTCAATTTGGTGAACGGAAACACGACAATTATATTATGAGGACATAGTAATTGCATATGATTGATGATTTACAAAACATGGCAAAGAAAATAGACTCATTCTATGCTGTGCATATAGGTAACTTCCCAAATAAGGAAATTGCACATGTTCTTTCCACTTTATATATAAAACATACATAACTCATTAACTTGTGATATATGATATATTGACCCCAATTAGTGGCTGATGAACGATAGCCATTAAGTTTAACTTGTGACCATTTTTTTTTTTTGCTTTTAAGGACCTATCAACCATAATTTGATTAAGGTAACACCTTTTCCTCTATGAATTATGGATACAGATAACTCGTCACAAGAACTGAGTTACAGAATTATTTTCATATTGAACTGTGCCTCAAGTTCAATTCATAGACTTTTCTGTAAGTATATTATTTGTTGATATCTTTATAAATACTTAGTTATGCTGGGGTGTGTCTTAATTAGACCCCTTTTAACCAAAAAACTATAAATATAAATATAAGTCTAAATACCCAAAATAGACCTTAAGTTTTGTATCGGGGGATAAGTTAGTCCTTCAGATTTTGAAAATCTCAAATTAGTTTCTCACATTTAAAAAAAGGAACAAATTGATTCTCTATACAATGTATGAAGGGGCCAATTTATTCCTCTTTTAACTATACAAAATTGTACCGAGGGATTAATTTATCTCATTTTTTTAAATGTGATAGACCAATTTAAAATTTTTAAATTCTAAGGGATTAACTTGTATCCCAATACAAATCTGAGGGTCAGGTTGAGATTTTAGTCTTAATATAAATGACTAAACGTGGATAACATGATCTTTTACAAAATTACATTATTTATTTATTTTATGAATTGATAACTACATGTTATAAATTAGGAAGGCACAAGACCAGTGACTTTAAAAAAGATTGGACTTCTTCCCTTTTTTTTTTAGGACATGGGCTTTTTCATTTGGTTAAAAATGAAGGACTCCTTCGAACAACAATTAGGCCTGAGTAAATGGGCCAACAGAGTCCGATCCAATACCCCTTTTTGTTATCCCAACACAAAGGCTAGAACAGACATGACCCCAAAAAAGGAAAAGCGAAGGCTAGTACACACACAGTCACAGACCCAAAAAAAAAGAAAAAAAGAAAACCGCAATCAATGTCGGTCGGCTCGTCGAACTTTAAAGGGGAAAAGGTTGGAGAGCCTCAGTGACGACCGCTACAAAATAAAAGTAAAATAGAGAAAACAAAAACGAGAAATAGTGGGCTTAATGGTAATTATGCTAAGCTCGTCTTCCTCGCATGGTGTTATAATTGCAGCAGAGCACTAACCCTAGCTTGTTCCTTGGAGTTGGAGGTGGAGAGGACTCTTGTGTTTGGGGCAATTAGGGTTATTTGTTTTGATGGGTACAGAGAGGAAGAGGAAGGTGAGCTTGTTCGACGTGGTGGACGACGGTGCCGCTAAGATGGCCAAATCGAATGGCGGCGGCGCTGCAAACAACAACAACAGCAGCAACAGTCTCATCAATCGGTGGACTGGGAGGCCTTACTCGCAGAGGTACTTTGACATTCTTGAGAAGAGGAAGACCCTCCCTGTTTGGCACCAGAAGCACGAGTTCCTGCAAGCTCTCTCTCAAAACCAGACTCTCATTCTCGTTGGTGAGACCGGCAGTGGCAAAACCACCCAGGTTTGCTTTTTTTTTTTTTAATTATTTTTTTCGCTTCAAATATAAAAATATTAAGTTTATTTTTAATTTTATACGTTTTCATTGTTCAGGTTGTATGCTTTTGTTATTTCTTAGGTTATAATTGTGGAAACAATCATAAAGATTAATTTTATTATGTTTATTTTGATCAGTATAGTTGATAAAGATGGGAAGAATGCGCGTTAATTGCTTGTTTTTTTCGATGTTGTGGATGCATTGAGGAAGCTGAACGAATGAAGATGAAGTAGGAATAGTAATGGGATTAATTGAATAGAATTGTTTATTTTGCTGCGTGCATCTTCCTGGGGTTGGGTATGATATAGGATCCTTTACGTTTGGTTGCTTTCACTTTGTTGTTAGAAGGGATAGTAGGAAGGAAAAATACAGAATGAACATGAGGATCATTTGCTTCAGTTTTCTGCTTGTCTTGGACTCATTGGTGGGTGCCCTGCCAGTAACACACCCTAAGTGTCATATCACACACGAATATTACGATGGCAGATGCATTATCTTGGTTCTGTGTGCATGTCTCTAATTTAACCATTTTTTAATTATTTTTTGGGTGGCAGATCCCTCAATTTGTTTTGGATGCTGTCGATTTGGAAACACCAGATAAACGCAGGAAGATGATGATTGCATGTACTCAGCCTCGGAGAGTGGCTGCGATGTCTGTTTCCCGTCGTGTGGCTGAAGAGATGGATGTAACTATTGGTGAAGAAGTTGGTTATAGTATCAGATTTGAAGACTGCAGTAGTGCAAAGACAGTTTTGAAGTATGTTTGATTTTATTATATAATTACTTTCTATAAATAATGCAGAGCCTGGGATGCCTCGTCTATATATTTCTTTCCACTCTGCTCAATTTTACTCTCTTGCATCTAGTCTCAACCGGAATGTTTTGTTTGTAGGTATCTCACAGATGGTATGCTTTTAAGAGAAGCAATGACAGATCCACTTTTGGAACGATACAAAGTAATTATTCTTGATGAGGCACATGAAAGGACTTTGGCTACAGATGTGCTGTTTGGCCTTCTGAAGGAAGTGCTTAGAAACAGACCTGACTTGAAGTTGGTTGTAATGAGTGCAACTCTTGAAGCTGAGAAGTTTCAGGGCTATTTTAGTGGTGCCCCTCTTATGAAAGTTCCTGGAAGGCTACATCCAGTGGAAATTTTTTATACCCAGGAACCTGAAAGAGATTACCTGGAGGCTGCTATTAGAACGGTGGTGCAGATACACATGTGCGAACCTCCTGGAGATATACTTGTATTTCTGACGGGAGAGGAAGAGATAGAAGATGCATGCCGCAAAATAACTAAAGAAATTTCAAATATGGGAGATCAGGTGGGCCCTGTGAAAGTGGTACCGCTATATTCTACTCTTCCCCCGGCTATGCAGCAGAAAATTTTTGAACCAGCTCCACCTCCACTTAAGGAGGATGGTCCTGCTGGAAGGAAGATTGTGGTATCTACAAACATAGCTGAAACTTCATTAACAATTGATGGTATTGTCTATGTTATTGACCCCGGTTTTGCTAAGCAGAAGGTTTATAACCCACGAGTTCGTGTTGAGTCTTTATTAGTGTCTCCAATATCAAAAGCCAGTGCTCATCAGAGATCAGGGCGTGCTGGAAGAACTCAACCTGGGAAATGTTTCAGACTTTATACTGAGAAAAGTTTCAATAATGATCTACAGCCACAGACCTATCCTGAAATTTTGAGATCAAATCTTGCCAATACGGTTCTTACCTTGAAAAAACTGGGTATTGATGATTTAGTGCATTTTGATTTCATGGACCCTCCTGCACCAGAGACCTTGATGCGTGCATTGGAAGTGTTGAACTACCTGGGTGCTCTGGATGATGAAGGTAACTTAACAAAGCTGGGTGAGATCATGAGTGAATTTCCCTTGGATCCACAAATGTCAAAGATGCTCGTTGTCAGTCCTGAATTCAACTGTTCAAATGAGATTCTGTCAATATCCGCCATGCTCTCAGGTATTATTCTTCTATCTTGTCAATTTTGTGTCAGTTCACTGTCCACCATAATGATAAGGTTATGTAGCTTTGCCGGGCCCCATTTTGAAATGGACTCCTTGCAATTATGCATGTGCACAGGGATAATCTTGTGCATATCATAGGGGATGTTTGACTGCTTACTTGTGTGCTTGTTTGCACAAGTGTGGTCAGTGGATTGTGTCTTGTTAGGTTGTCATCAGCAACTGTCTTCTCTGGGTTCCATGCCCCCGGCTGGCATGCACCATAGATTATAAGTAACTGCTGATGTAGATAGTTTCAGTTTGTCAGTTTTCTCTCATGAAGCAAATGGTGTGCTCTCGCCTCTATGCATCTGCTGACCTACTGTGGGCCTCCTCTGTGATAATCGATTTCTTTATTTAGTACCCAATTGCTTTGTCCGGCCTAGAGAGGCACAGAAAGCTGCGGATGAAGCTAAAGCTAGGTTTGGGCACATTGATGGAGATCATCTCACACTCTTGAATGTCTACCATGCCTACAAGCAAAACAGTAAGTGCTTATTTCTTCTTTTTTATTTTTATTCTCAAATATTTGCTGTTAATATGTTTTCAAATGTTAAATTTGTTAATTGTATGTGAATGGCTTTTCAGATGAGGATCCCTCTTGGTGCTACGATAATTTTATTAATCAAAGGGCGCTGAAATCGGCTGATAATGTTAGACAACAGCTAGTGCGTATCATGACCCGGTTCAACCTCAAGTTGTGCAGCACTGACTTTAATAGCCGTGACTACTATGTCAATATAAGAAAGGCGATGCTAGCTGGATATTTCATGCAGGTCGCTCATCTGGAGCGTACAGGACATTACTTGACAGTGAAAGACAACCAGGTTTCTTAAGATTAGCTACAATTTGTCTTAATATTCTTATTTCATATTTATCATCAAATATCTGGAGTGTTTGGAATGTAGACATGCCGTATTTTATATATATGGTTTCTAATGATTATGTTCTGTTTGTAGGTGGTGCATTTGCATCCATCAAATTGCCTGGACCACAAGCCTGAATGGGTCATCTATAATGAATATGTTCTTACTAGTCGGAATTTTATTCGAACTGTGACAGACATACGTGGGGAATGGTAAGATTTTCTCTTATAACCAAAAAAAAAAAAAGATTTTTTCTCTCTCTTTGCATGTGGATTATTGATGTTTTGTCCCATCATGCTGTTGAAGTTGTATGTGCTTTTCATGTGTGATGTGTTAAAATGAAGCCTGATGAAAATGGAAGAATGTGTTCAATAAAATTGGAAACTTAGTAATGAGAAACTTTTGAATATGGTGAAGTGCACACAGGTGTGATTTATGATCTAAATTGCACTGTTAGATTTTTAAGGGAAGAAGAGTTGGAAGGCATTTGATCAAACAAAGTGTTGAGGTTTTCCCTCGGTTTAATGTTATATAGCTCATCTAATCTCATGATCATGCATATCGATAACTGACGCAGGTTGGTTGATATAGCACCACACTACTATGATTTGTCAAATTTTCCACAATGTGAGGCCAAGCGTGTTCTTGAGAGACTTTACAAGAAGAGAGAGAAGGAAAAGGAGGAAGCCAGGAGGCATAAATGAAATCCCTGCCATCCACACTGTTTTAGTAATTGGATTTGCATTGAACGGTTTCGTCTCCTATAACTGAGACTCTGATCTCTCGTGCGAAAGTTGCGTGATGCAGCCTTTTTAGAATGAAATGCTGATTGAGAGTAATTTAGTTAAACAATGACGAAATTCCCTGTATCATTTTCTAGATTATTAGTAAACATTATTTTTTTATATTCCATCATTCCCCACGTTATCTTGTACCTTAATTTCCAAATTTGTTTCTGTGATGTTAGTTCCGTCAAAGATAGATGCCCAGCATAAATGCGGGGTCGCCAGATTTCATTATCGGACTGATAGTGTGATATCATACTACGCTACCATGGAAATGAAATAGCGCCAGATATAAGATTTTGCCAGCCAACCCTTCCTGCGTTCTCTTTTTCGGTCAACTCAACTGATGATGTTATATTACAATATTGATGTTCATCATCTGTCTTTTCACTATGGTTTGTTGTTAGTTATCTGGTCAAAGCAGAAAGCATGTTCACATCAGCCAAATAGAAAAGTTGTAAAATATGGAAACAACTATGAAGTCATATGATGTCCCAAGAGCATTGACAATTGTCCGGAGAAAAGGGCCGCAGTCGATCTACGTTCGGAAAAAGACTTGCCTATTTTGAGAGTAATGCTCATAGTTTTTTAGTGGCAGTTTAGATTTAATTTTGGAACATTATTTTTATTCAAATAGTTTGTGAGATTATGAGGTGATATATGTTCTTAATGGAGTCTCTTCCGGAAAATTAGAATCTGATGAGTTCTTTCCAGTGGTGCGATCATTCCAGATAAATACATACAAAGAAGACCGAACATCAAACTCCACTTGGCCAGGCCTCAACTGGATCGGTTCTGTGGAGTCTGGGTTAAATTTTTGCATTATACTTAAGTAGAAAGTCAAAGTTTGCATTGTTTATTTATTTTTCAAACAAGTTATGTCAAGCAGAAAGTTAGATGCACATATACTTGGGGTACGTGAGTATAAATTAATAGTCTTAAGTTCTTTCGATTACAAAGAAACATTGAACACAATATCTTGATCCTTTTTTGGGTCCGTAATTTGAATATATCTCCAAGGATTTTGGGGTTTTCAAAATTTGAGTAACCATGACTCCCCTAACCTCCACTAAGCTCTGCCACCTCTTTCATTGGTCTCCAATTGTAACTCTCTCTGTATTTGATGTCTCTATAGTTAGAAAAGCTCACCCATAGATATTTGACAGTTTGAACCATCCATTAGCCATCCGTTTAGTTGAGAAAACCTCAACACAGAAGCATTTGATTTACTAAGAGCCAAGCAGGGAAATAAGTGCTTGAAAGTTTATCTAGCGTGACTTGAGGATGATCATAACAAAGATTCCCATATTTGTTGTGCTCTTACTCAATATACCTGATGAATTCCTGCATGTGCTGAGAGCCACAGAAGAATGAGGCATGAGGACTTCTCTTCTTAGCAATATTTTCCTCCTTAAGTCGCACAGAATTTTCATTACTTTGCTGAAAATTACAGTAAGCGATTACTCAACCCAGCTAAATGCCTTCTGCTTTTTGACTCGTCTCTCCTCCATCGTGTCCCTCAATTCATTTACAACGCTCCATGTTCCTTTCTCACCTTGGATCTTTGAAAGCATCGAGTAAGAAACCGGATGCTCGCTTTCTAGTTTACGAATCCTCTCTGCAGCACACTCTCCGAGTTCTAAATTTGAATGCAGGCCACAAGCTGCAAGCAATGCACCCCACAACACCACATCAGGCTCAAAAGGCATATTCTTGATCAATTTTTCTGCTTTATCAAATTGTCCTGCTCTTCCATAGAGATCCACCATGCAAGTATAGTGCTCCATCTCTGCTCGGATCCCATACTTGGTCGACATGGCAAGGAAGTGCTTTTCACCTTCTTCAACAAGACCAGCATGCACACATGCTGACAACACATTCACAAATGTAACTTCATCAGGCGTGACGCCACATTTTATCATCCTATCAAACTCCTCCAATGCTCGGGTTGCAAGCCCGTGCCTTGCAAAACCACCTATTATTGAATTCCATGACACCAAATTCTTTTCCAGAATGGACTCAAAAACAGTGAATGCCGCATCCATATCCCCACATTTTGCATACATATCTGCAAGGGAGTTCAATGAGACAACGTCCCCTGGTATGCCAGACTTGATAACACACAGGTGGACCTGCAGACCCATCAGAAGAGAAGGACAACCAGCACATGCATCCAACACACTTGAGAATGTAAACTGATTAGGACGAGTCCCTGACTTAAACATCAAAACAAAAAGCTTAAACGCATCCATAAACATCTTGTTCTGCACATACCCACTAATCATCACCGTCCAAGAAACCACATTCCTCTCACCCATCTTGTTAAAAAGGGACCTCGCTTTGTTAACTCGCTTGTTCTTGATATAACCATTCACCAAAGTGGTCCAAGAAATAACGTTCCTTTCAGGCATCAAATCAAAAGTTTTTTGAGCATCAACCACACTTCCCGTTTCCATGTAACCAGAAACCAGAGCATTCCAAGATGTAACATCTTTCACCAATGTATCATCAAATACACGACCCAAAACCTCCTTCAACATTAAACTCCCATAGGCTCTAATCAAAGCAGACCCGACAAACACATTCAAGCTGAGTCCCAAATGCAGTGCTCTAGCATGAAGCTGGTGCACCAAAACATCCAGCTCAGTGCCCATAACTGCTCTGAGCAATGTGGATAGAGTGTAATCATTGGGTGCTATACCAGCTCTTCCCATCTGCAAGAAACACTGGTACAACCCGTGAGTGTTGTTGGTTCTGTGGAAACCAGAGAGCATGATGTTCCAGGAAACGGCGTCCCTGTTTGGCATTTGATCGAACAGGTCGTGGGCATGTCCAATTTGATGATGTCGAACGTAGGCTGTCATCATCATATTCCACGAAACGAGGGAGCGGGACGAAGGGTTTTCGTCGAACAATTTGCGAGCTTCGGTTATGTTGTTGTGGCGGACGTAAGCATCTATCATGTAATTCAGCTCTGCTGCCACAGAAACCGTACACAAGTTGCGGGAAAACGGCGTCCGCGACAACATGTTCAGGATCAGGACACGCATTTGTTTTTGTTATTTTCCTTCTAAACCATGTCCTTTGTTCCAGGTTGCTTGGAATGAAAAGATGATGAGGTGCTTGTATTTTTGTAATAATATCCCAAGTTTGAGTATTTTATGTTAAAAAGTATAGTGTTGGAACATCTTCACCTCGCAGCTGTTCTAAGCGTGCGTCATGTGATCTAGTCTGAAATCTAATGTTCAGATTCCATGTTAAAAAGAAATTCTGAAAATTAAAATTAATTTTACATTGAAAAATCAAAATGCTGGTAGTAGTTCTAGCTCACAAGATGCATATGCCGATATGCGTGTTGCCAACGGATAGCATTGCGTATTTGTTGTTCTAATATACACTGGACAATCAGGTACGATATATGGTTCAGCAGCTGCTTCATAGTACAACATAATATAACAACAATTTTGTTATTTCAACATTCGATTGTCTCAGACACCTAATTACTTAAATACTGTACTGACAAAATACATGGGTCCCACCACTTACTTTTTCTCTCAAATTATTTTCTCTTCATCACTCCTCACGTTATATGGGACCCATATAATTGTCTATGCGTGTTGAAATGGAATTTTCCACACACCAAACCACAGTACTGTACTAGCCACTAGGACAACGTAGGTGAATTTGGGAGCGGGAACAACAGTTATAATGAAACAGAGACTAAACAAAGGCAGCCTCATCGGGCATGGAATGTCAAATCTTTTGTTTCTCTGCAGTCAAACTTTTGTACAATTCGTCAATTTCCGCCTGTTAGAATGTCTACAATTTGTGAGTAAAGGCACAAAGAATAAGGAAGAGTGAAAAATAAGTAAGAAAGAAAGAGGGATACCATATTACCTGATAATACTTGAGCATATTGTTTCTTCTCTTCTTCAATGTTGCAGTCACCAAGTCTCTTTCCATGTCAAATGGACACGGCTCTAATATCACCCCTTTGATATGTTCAAAGCCCTTCAGCTAGTTCATTGGAAGAAAAATAATGATAGAAAACAAATCAAAATAGAATATGGTCGTAAATAAGGAATCAACATTCATAGTGTTATTTGAGAATTCATATTTGTTACTTACCTTGTTTCTCTCAGCAGTGAGCTTGAGCTCAGATAGGACATATTTCTTCAATTGGTCGAGTGAACATAGTTGAGAGAAAGGAGCCATGTGACCATTTGAATGTGCCCACTTCATGGTAATTTCTTCATTTGGAACTACTACAGCAACCAACACTGACTTGAAGCTATTCCCATAAACCCACACCTTCAGAAAAATAACAGCAAAATAAACCACAAACTTATCAAGAATCTAAGGACTGAAAAAGTGTCCATAGTAAAGTACTGAAGACGTTAAGATGCTTACATCCTCCACTACTGGAGTGATTCCATAAACATTTTCCAAATGCTCTAGTGCGATATACTCTCCTTGAGAGAGTTTTATAAGATTCTTCTTCCTGTCAATAATCTTAAGGACACCATTAGGTTGAAGTTTTCCAATGTCCCCTGGGGATACCACACAATTGCACAATCAGAATATATCAGGTAAATATTATTGCTCACAAAAAAGGTTGAGTTTAAGGCAGGAAATGACAAATTCAACCTGTGTGAAACCATCCATCTTTTATGGCTTCCCTTGTTAACTCAGGGTTTTTGTAGTAACCAGTGAAAACAGTTGTCCCTCTCAGACATATCTCACCACATGAAGGACTTCCAAGAGGGTTGTAGCCCATATCTGGAACCTCCTCCAGCCGCAGTTCATTGTATACAGCCACAGCACCAACAGTACCAAGCATGCACATCTCATCAGGATAGCCAAGAGTAGTTGATCCACATGTTTCCGTCAAACCTGGATTAACCATATATTATTAGTGATTCATTGTAATGCATGTTTTATGTCCTTATTCATAAGCAGTGTTCCTTACCATAGCCTTGGCATACAAATGCACAAGAAGTAACACGCAAGAACTCTTCCACCTCCGAGCTCAAGGGTGCTCCTCCAGATATTATTAGTCTAACACGCCCACCAAGCCGAGCCTTGACCTGATTCGCCCGGTTGAGGGGAAGGAAAATGGAGAAATTTTAGAGAAAGTTTAGCTATGTAAAAGGAGTCAAGTTTATACAAAGACAAATGGATGCAACAAAGTGATTATGACCAGATTATTAATTTTGAGATGCAGGTAGTCAAGAAGAGATACTACCTTTCTAAAGGCTAGTAGATCTGCTAAACGTGATGCTTCACGGTGTTTATATCCTCTGTTCATCCAACCAAGTTTGCTGTGACAAAATGTAGTAGCAAAGTTACATCAACTATTAAATATAATCAATAACCTCAACTCATAAACGAAAGTCCACCTTTACCAAAATTTTTGCAAAAAGTGGAATCATCTAATTCCAACTTACTAATTGTACAGCATGCCAAAAACTTTTCTTCTCACTGGATTGAGTTCTTCCACTGCTTTCTTAATACCTGAAACAGATGATCTTGAACAAGTTTTATACTGACTGCTGAGTTTAAATAAAAAACAAATTTTCTGCTAGTGCGTGATTCTTGCCTTCATGGACTTTCTCAAAAACCCGAGGGACACCAGCGAACAGCGTTGGTTTCAGCTCCATTAAATCATCCCTCAATGCGTTTAGATCCTTCATGCAAGCAATTCAAGAATTTACAACATTTAAAAGTAAATAAATCATTTCTTATGTATAAGTACTCAGCATGACATGGAAATTAGGGGGCCAGTACATGAATTCTGATTTCAGACACCGATGGAAAATCATATGGAGATATATATTTGCGGAAGGATTTTGTGCTTAGATAGACAGATGAAACTGGATAGGGGACCCTGCAGTTTTCTTGCTTAAGTAATTATATCTCATCTACACATTTCCTTTTCTCTAAATATCATTGCCACTAATCAGCAACACAGCCATGATGGTGCAGTCTTGGTCCTGGTATGAATGTACAAGTATTACTCTGGTTTTGATTTGCTACGTTATCTATTTGTCCTCTGCACGCGCATGTGTGTGTGTGAGGAAAACCAAAGAACTTTGTGATCCGTTAGCCACTCTCTTCCTCATGTCTCTACTCATGTTTGCAATAATCAAGCAAATCCAAATCAACAAATTAATTTTGCATGAATATACCCCATGGTAGTAGCCAACAGATGCACCCTTGCGGAAGAAGTACTCCTCAATTGTGCGATCAAGGATATGAGCCAAAGGGAGGAAGGATAAATACACATCATCCACAGTCATCTGTACAAAAAAAAAAAAAAAATTGATAAAGATGCCAGGACAGCTAGAAATTTACAAGTACAGTTATATCGTTCTGAGCAATTGAATTATGTGAAAAAATGGTATCATAAAATTTTTCCAATGGATCCACCGGCACCAGATTTACCTTGTCTTCAAATTGTTCCATGAAAATATCCATTCCTCTTACAAAAGCCGATATGTTTTCATGTGTCAAAACAACACCCTTAGGGTCTCCACTGGTTCCACTTGTATACATTATTGTGCAGATGTCATGAGCCTGAGGTGGAAAAATGCTTGATGGGTTTTCTTTTCCCTGCAAGATTATAGGCCGTTCAGAATAATTAGATTAGAGATAGATAAGCATGACTGCATGAGTTATTCATAATAGTGGGCTACAGGTAACAGCACTGAGTTGCACAAGATTGATTACTATATGTTACTAAAACTCAAGTTCCAACCTCATGATGAAATCCTACATTCTTAGAGAGCTTTCTGCAAATGTTGGGACTACAGCACCATTACAAATGTCAAAGAGCACGAGTTATGCATTTTTGCTGTTAACCTTTTTTAAGAAAAGTACATCATCTAATGCAAATACAGGCAAAATTCAACAATAGTAAAAAACAAAGAAGTGCTGAAAAGTGAAACAAACCTAGCCTACTGGTACATTAAAGAATATAGATATCAGTATATGTCTACGATGACATGCGAAGTATGATTTATTCAGTGCGACAAATTCCTTTCAGACTAACCATTCGCAAGAACTCTTCCCATGAATATGGCTTGACTCCAATGCTGGTGGCCTTATGTTTCTCTTCCTCAGTTAATGAAGTGAAGCACACCATCGCTGTAACCACAACCAAACTCAGTTAAAAATGCCTTCTGTTATCCGCAGCATAGCAATATTGAATAATGGCAACATGTACCTTTCAGTCTTTTAGCAGATTTACAATCAGGATTCAACAGCTGCAAACAGCATATGTACCGTAAGAACCTCTAATTTCCTCTGAATCTCATTTATAGATGTTCATATGGAACAAGACATGATTTAACTTTAGATAGCATTCTTACTTCTTTAACCTTCTTATCTTGGACAAAAGCAAAATCTACTTCTCCATGATCTATGATAAAATTTACAGCACCTGGCCCTGCATTTGGTGTTCAAATTGCTCCAAATCAACAGATATATGAAGAATGATACAAAGTAACAAGTAAATGAAGAGTGAAGCTGAAAGAATAACTGGTACATTGAAAAAAAAAAGGGAAAAAAAGCAGATGCAAAGTAATATGGAAAAATTACCAAGGGTGTCATAGAGAGGGACACAAACCATGCTGTGTGCGCAACAAGCCTGCATCAACATAAACACGTTCATGAATTATGATAGGAGTCATTGAAGGAACAATATTGAAAAATTAACTTGGAGAACACAATGGATAGGGAAGTGCCAAAGTCCTAAACCTCCATTGCCACAATCCACTGAGGGCAGTTAGCCCCATAAACTCCAATCCGAGAGCCCTGTGACAGGAGAATTACCACAATAGACATTGATCAGAACTCAGAATATTCCATTCAAAGACTATTAACGTACTGCATGTAAAATTCCCTTTGCAAGCACTTACAGGTTCAGCACCACATGCTCGCAGAGCAGAACCAATATCCAGAACTTCATCATAAACTTCCTTATACGTCTTCCAGACATATGGTCCTACCTATAACCAAGAGCAAAAACAATTTCCTTATCTTTCTGACATGTACGTACACATAGTAAAAATGAATTTCCATAAACTACCTTTCCATCAACAAATTTACGCCATCCCAGCATACGGTTTTGAGGATGCTTTTTGACAGACACGCTGCAATCATAAAAAAAAAAATGTCAACTCAAGTCTCATAATAACTCATTCATGAAAGTATCATCCATTAATCAACTAGTGAACTTCCACTGTTGTGCATGGCTTTAAACAAGGAAGAACAAGAGGTAAATAGTTACTATAGGAACTGAATTTATATTACCTGAAAATATCCCAAGCGGTGCTAAATTCAGGATCAAGTGGAGGGAATCCATTTTGGGAGAGGAGGTTGCGGTATATTGGACCCACAGATGGCTTGCCATTCGTTCCTTCTTTTCCTTCCTCAACCTTAGCTGCAAAACTCTTCATTCTCCTTGATTTTTACTTGCTTATATAAATGTATGTGAAACCTGAACAGGACAAGCTTCACCCAGCAGGCACTTTCAAGAAACGAGAAAAAGAACACGAACTAGCTGCAGTTAATATTTGTGAAGTTGAAATAAATCAATGAATGATGGTTCCAAAGTCGTTTAAGAAACATTAACCTATGTTTCTCTCTGAACTTTTATAAGATGTGTATATATAAAAGTGACAAAGAATAAAACATGACGTGACAGATGCGGCATTGAAGACCATCTTGCAACCAAAGCAAGTAGCTTAATTAATTTACATGTAACATTGAAAAAAAAAAAACAGGGTACTCGAAAGTGGAAGGAAACCGGGTTCCGAGCAGCCAGGAACTTGATGAAGGATAATGTTGCAGTGGTTTCGTCCAACACCAAGCGGAGGAGAAAAGTAGTTTCATCCAGAAGAAAGCCCACAGAAAATTCAAAAGGGGTGGGTAAAGAAAGTCTTGTTCTTTTTCTATTTTGCTTTTTAATCTTCAAACAAAATAAAATAATGTCTCATCTTGGATCATTAGGATACACAAACAACAACACATGATGACATAAAAAACATGATTACCTCGTTGTACGTTGTGCTTTCACTTGGTGTGTAGAATGTGCAAAGAAATTAGTACGCTAGTGCAGAACATAGGTGTAGAAATTAAGGTGTGGACGCAAAATCACAGTGTGACTAGTGAGAAATAATGCAATAGAAATGTTGGTTTTGGCAATTTTATAGGAAAAAGAGAAGCAATTGGAGCTGAAAGCAAATGGGGGTTGTTGAAACGAGTGATGAGCTTAAGCTCTTGCACACTGAATTCTCATTTATTACGTTTCATGTCTCCATGCTCTCACCATCTCCAAAATTTGCCAACTGAAACGGGTGAACAAACTCTAATTACTTTTTCTACCTTGTTGGTTACTTCTGTAGTTAAACAAGTACCTTAAGTAATGCTGTGCTGTTTTCTTATATTGTAAGATTTTGAGTTCGAATGTAGTTAAACGGAACAGTGTTCATTTTTCCTTCAATATTCATTCACAACACAAGTTATGAATCCAATGCCAATAAGCAATCTCCTCTAACTACATTTTTCACAAGTAAATTTAGTGATTTAATTTCTAAATTTGAGGTACAATATACAAACGGTGAGGCTCAATGTTTAATATAATAAAAAGTTGTTAGATTAGTAGTAAACAATTTGTAGTCCCCTGGCAATAAGAACGATAATACAAGCTTGATTATAAAAAAATCACACTTACTAAAAAGAAGAATCATAAACTCTTCATGCTCGAACTTATAAGTACAATGCCTCCTATAATTTATTTCAATAAAATAATATATTTATTATTTAATTATATATTATCATGTACCTAATAAATATGGTGATGTCATTAAAGGAGTTTAATTATGATAATGATTATTCAAACAGTAAATTATTTGATAATGAAATAAAATGAATTTAATCTGTATATACTAATGGGGTAAAAGAAGAAAAATTTAGAAGAAGTGTCAAATGATGGTAGATAACCACCCACCAAGCCACCATGATATGAATTAAAGAGAGGATTCAGGCGAGAGGAATTCAGCCCCTAGATGAAGTTTACAGTGGGACGGTTATTTTTTTGTATTATTATTATTAGTGAGTCCCATCAGGTCTGGTGATAGTATTTATGGCCAGCAGTAAGGCCGCTGATCGATTGGAAGTTTCAACAAGGATATGCATCCATCATTAAATTCTCAATAGAGACACGTAACGCATTATGTAACAAAAAAAGGGAACGCAGTTATTTTTTACCCAGTAAAGTACTACATCTGACTGTGTTTTTAAATACGATAATTCCATACTTTACCCGGCAAAACGACAATCATTTTAATATCATCTTTGAATAATTATAAAAAAAAAAATACCATTACGCCATTTGACCACGGTTGTGACTTTTTCGAAAATATTAGAATTGATCTGACGGTTCAGATTTAAACATGAGGCAAATAATTAATAACATGAACAATGACATGTTAATGTTTCAAAATTTATATTTAGGCCTTTTAACTAATTTTTTGTTATATTTGTATCCCAAATTCTCTTTTAAAAAAATTAAATTAATCCTAAATTCTAAGAACCCTAACTATTCCCCTCTTGTATATGTAGTCCCAGAAAGAACAAAGTAACATCCAATCTGCAGCAAATTCAGTTGCGAAATTTTATTGACATTGGCGATTCTCAAAGCAGATTCACCCCAATCAATATTACTAAAGCAGCCCAAGAATTATTGGTTATTATTCTTTTTATTTTCATTTATGCAGAAATTGGATTGAATCTTAGCTTTTGTTCTCATCTGGTGGGAGGGATTGTGTATGATGCAATGGATTTTGTTAAGCAACTTGAAATGTAATGTCCATTTCCCTTGTCGTTGTTGAATGGAATTAGAATTGGTTTCTTCCCCCCTTTTGCATTTCTCCATTACAATATTGTTGAGCGAGTTGCATTTTCTAATCGAAATTCAAATCAATACTTTGGCACTATGTAATGGAAGTGATGGTCCGGTGGAGGAATAAAAATAAAATGATGGTTAGTAATAAATTGAATGAAAACTGAATTCTATTAAATGAATAGAAGTTTTACATATATACGTGACAAGTTGTCATTAAGTGATGCTATACTTCTGTAACTAACTAAAGATCAGTGACTAACTAACTAACAGAAAAATTATGATAAATTTATTCTATCTTCACCCCCCCGCAAGTTGGAGAGTGGATATTGATCACGTTCAGCTTGGAAAGAATGTTTTGAAAGGGCCCTATGTGAAGAGGTTTGGTTAGAATGTCTGCTAGTTATAGTTTGGATGAGATAGGAAGTAAATGAATTAGTCCACTTTTGAGTTTTCCTCTCACAGTGTGGCAATCTAATTCAAGATGTTTTGTTCTCTCATGGAAGGATGGATTTTGTGCTATGTGGATAGCTGATTGATTGTCACAATATAATGGGATTGGCTGTGATGGAGCTTGTTTTAGATCAGTGAGCAGGTATTGGAGCCACTGTATTTTACAAATTGTTGTTGCCATTGCTCTATATTCTGCTTCTGTGGAGCTCCTTGATTGTTGTTTGCTTTGTGGATTTCCAAGATATGAGGGCAGAACCTAAGTAAACACAGTAGCCGGTGATAGATTTTCGGGTATCCTTGCATCCTCTCCAATCTGAGTCACTGTAAGCTGTTATTTTTAAATCAGATTGAGCAGGGAAAAATAATCCTTGAGCTGGCGATTTCTTGATGTATTGAAGGAGTCTTAGGGCTGCCTTTTGATGTGCATCTATTGGTGAGGAAATGAACTGATTGAGTTGTTGAACTGTGTAAGAAATATCTGGTCTTGTGGTTGTTAAGTATAGAAGTCTTCCAATTAACCTTCTGTAGTTGTTGCTGTCATCTAGAGGTTGTCTGTCATCTTTTGATATTCTACTAGAGCCATCCATTGGTGTGGATGCAGGTTTTGATGCAAGTTGTCCTGTATCTTCTAATAATTCCAATGCATATTTTCTTTGATTTAAAGAAATCCCTTGTTTTGTTCTTGCAACTTCCAACCTGAGAAAGTATTTGAGATCACCAAGATCTTTGATTCTGAACTTAGAGTGTAGAGTTTGCTTGAATACTACATCATCTACATATGTGAGTAGTGCTGTGAATGATTTCCTTGTTGGCGTGTGAAGAGTATAGGATCTGATATGCATTGATTATATCCTTTTGAGATCAAGACTAAGCTTAAAGTATTAAACCATTCCCTGCAGATGTGGAGTAAAAACGAATGCTTTGGCACTTTGGAAGATTGAGAAGTTTAAAACTTTTTTCAAGAGATTTTGGGATAAAATTATGATGACAAAAATATAAGTTAAAGACCCTAAATCTAAACTATGAAATAATGATATGGGTTGCTTATGTGGCTAATCACCTGCCATATGTTCAAATGTAATTAGGTCACATAAAAAGGTTTCAAACCCGATATATATATATATATATATATACACACCCTTGTGACTTTAAGAAAATATTATACTATTAAATAATTTTTTATTAGTGTAATTTGATCTTAATCCATATATATAAAGTTTAGTCACTTACTCACTTTCATAGTTGTGCCTCGTTACCAAACAAACATTTCTAATTGTAGCTAGATGTAACTATTGGTGCCGGCAATAAAAGTTCCAGCACAAATTTTCAACTGGACTGGCAACATTTTTTATGCCCCGAGTTTAAACTGTAGAGTTTAGTTCGTTTTGGTACTTTTTTTTGTGGGCTTAAGCAAAATATTTATTGACTTTTATTAACTGCCGTAGTTTATAGTTATACACTAGTGGAGGGAATATTGTTGCGCATTCGTGAGTGGGGCGTGCAAAGGAGATTGGTCTCCATTTGCTAGATTCTCCCCCTAATGGTGCTGGCATCTTATCCCTTATGATATTTTGGGAGTTAGTTTCTCAACTAAGTGATGATTCGTGTATATCATAAAATGACAACAAATTTATATCATTGATATATATGGAGAAGAAGGCAAAATAAGAAAAGTGTGTTCAATAAAATTAAAATATCAAATAGAAAAGAAAAATAATTGAGATGTAAGTTTATTATGGTATTTTATTGTACAACAAACTTTTCTTTTCAACTAGATGCTTTAGTAGTTAGTTAAGGGCCCTCTTTCTTTGTTGTTTTTTTTTTTCTTCCTATCTTGATAAAACAAACTGATGTTTTACTCTTACCGCCGACCATGGTAGTTCACCAATAATCAATTTTGGAGACTGCAAACAAGTTTGGTTTGTCTGTTTTCGGCCCACACAGCAAGTTTGGTTTACAGTTCTAGATTTGGAAGAATCCGATGGGAAACAAGCATGCGCCAGATATTGTGTATTAGAGGCGAGTAGTTTGGATAAGCTGAAATAATTATAAATGTGGATGTAGTTGTCAGAGTTATGTTACCCTCACACTCAATGAAGTGAAAAGAACACGCATCTTAATCTGTCTATTAGTTAGTAGTTGTTAGTTTAGCGAATTTCCTCCCCGATTAAAGACAGATGTAAAGTTTTTTTCAAAAAAATAAAAACGATGACGCAGCTGTCTAGAATATAATGGCCCAACCTTGAGTCTCACGTACATACACTCCATATTTAATACTAAATGGCACTTAACAAAAAGTACGGGTTAGAGATAAGTTTTAGCTACTTTTGGTAATGAGAGGTAAGTTTTAGCTGAAATGATGCAAGTAGTTTTTTCAACCATGGACCTTAAACCCCACAAAAGAAAATCTTGACCGCTAAATTCAACCAGCGATTACCAAACCCTAAAATGGGGAAACCAAACCAATGGCTGCTGCGGCGTGCTAATAGTAACGGTGAGTTGAGTAATGTCACTGTTTTTGTTTCTGTACACTCATCCAACTTAAATATCGTGAGGCCCTCATTTACTTCAATGTCCTGACGTCCCTTTCTATACTTTTTTGAAAAAGTAAAAGAAATTCTAAGTTTGGAGGTAAAATTAATTTATATTTATATATAAAAGATATTTCTTTACATATAAACATCTTTTTAGTTATAAAAAATAAGTTTAATTTTTAAGAGATAAAAAATTGTAGTTTATGAAAAAAGACTTTTTATACTATTTTTAGTAACTAGTTTGTACTTGTGCCTTGCACAAGTGTAGTTATATAAATATAGTTATATAATAATTGATTATTAATATATATATATATATATATATATATATATATATATACACACGGAAAATAATCTGTTTATATTGGTATAAGACTTGCAACATAGCTTACATTCTTAATAATATTTTTTTCAAACTTTGTCTTTGAATTGAAATTTTATGTTATAGATCATCTCTACAAAATTTTGTATTAATATGAAATTATTTGATATATTTTTTTTATACATATAAATCAATGTAATAAATATTATATGTATATATAAGAACTATTTAATCACAACTTTATATATTTTTGATTTATTTGAAATTTGGCATGGACAATTAACACAAAAAAATAGTTATAATTTAGTGGTTGGATTAACAAAAATCATGTTCTATTGAAAGTTATCAAAAGTATAAGCGTGTCAAGTCTTACACCTATCAATGGATCCCTCATATGTAAGTATAACGAAAAACAAATAAATTTATATTATAAAAATTATTTTATTTTGATAGGTTATAATTACCAAACAATTGTATAGGATAACTTAAAATAATAAAAAATTAAAAAATATGTGAAATGAGAAATGAACGTATTTTAAAAATGAAAAGAATAATTTTCAAATTTTAATTTTAGAAAATATAGGATTTTAAAAAGATTTTGTAAATTTTTTTTTTACATTAACAACTTATTATAAAATTATAAGAACTAAAAAGTAAAGTAATTCATTTTCTTTCTCCTTTCTTTTATGAAGGAGAGCAATAAATTAATTTTCATGAAAAACTCAACCAAACAAAATTCTTATAATAACACATTAATGAAAATTTAATTTAATTCGTAAATATAACTACTTTTAATTTTTAAATGACAATAGAATAACTTATTACATAAGAAAAAATTTCTCCTTTATCTTTAGCCTTATAATAAAGTAATTTTTCAAATTAGACAAACTTCTTGAATTAGACAATTAAGATTTTAATACTTTTATTACATTGATCAATCAAAAAGAATGTGCGACAATATTGTTGTTTAGCTCCCTAGTTTCAGTCATCATGCCACAGCAAGTGTCATAGCATGCATGTGTCACGACCCGATTTGGTAACATAACCGGCACATAGGGAATCTCATTCCCACATAAGCCTTCTAGGTGATATATCTATCTAAATGCATAATCTATCAAAATATTCATTCTTTAAACATAGCTTCGTTTAAATCTTTATTAAAATATTTATCCAGGACCTGATTTCTAAAATAACAAATCTGAAATACTTTAGTACATAAAGCTCTAAAGTTCTCTTAATTAATCTCTGAAAATCTGTTTAAAACTTGAAAATTAAATCATAAATGCATCTCTAGTTCATTACATAAATCTTTGATCATAGTCCACATTTCAAATCCATACTTAAACTTAAAAATATATATATGGAAATACATGAACTTTAAAAATAACTACAACATCTTAATATATATGCGTGGCTCGGATCCTACCTGTAAAACTACTAGAGCCCTCTAAGACTAACATAAACCTAAACTAAGTCTTACACTAATGCAAAACTTACCAAAGGATAGTTGCGGCTACTGGATCGGTAATGTAAAGAGACTTGCACCTGCAACTATGAGTGAAAGGGAGAGGGGTAAGTCAACGGACTCAGTGAGTGAGCTCTCACCCACCCACTCACAGGGACAACCAAGAAAATATATAATACAATATACATGCAACAATCATAAACCATTTGATATTTACACACATATATAGCTAGTTAGGAAAACACTTTTCATTTTATAAATTCACAACAACCATTTCTAACTCATAATCAAATATGAAATCATTTTAACTGAGAGTTCGATAGAACATCGGGAAACAATATGCTGAACATAATAAATACATATACTAATAAAAGCTGTAAAATCATAAACTGAAAAATTGTACTCAATTAGCGAACAAGAGCACCTGATAGTTTCTCTCGGACAAGCCATGGGAACCTAACTAGTTTTTTTTTTTTTATTTGTAACTACTGGGTCGAAACTGTTCTCTACCGGACAACTTGGAACCAATGCTAATGATCTCTTCACAGCCATTAACTAACTGTCTGTTTCATTATCTCTATCGGCTAAACTAGTTTGTCATAATCACAACTGAAGGGTGGGCTAGGTGCTCTGTCCTTCGTGAATACGAGCCTCTAAATTCTTAGTATTCTGAGAGTTTTGGATTTATATAACTCTAATAATCTGACTTTAGCATTATTGTGGATATGAAAATCGTGCTTAAGGGATCACCCGCTTGTAGGCATTCCAACTTCAAGCCCGCAAAATATGTATCTAGCAATTGTTATGAACTATACCGAATTCCGTACCTCTTGATACCATAAAACTGAAGTTCTAAATTTTCACTTCTCAAGCTAACCACTTTTCATAAGCTTGATAACTATAAAATTATAGTTCAAATATTGGAGCTTATAATCATAAAAATTCTGGAATCACACTAACTTCTTTCATAAAACTAAAGCATATTTTGTTCAACATTTCTCTAACATATGTAAACTCACAGTGATATTGTAAAATATAAAATCACAGTGATATTGTAAACATAGTTTGAAATCTTAAATTTTTAAAATCACAGTGATATTGTAAACTCATAATAATATGTTTGATAAAATAGCACCTTACTACAATATGTATTTTCTAAATAAATCCTTTCTCAAACATGTGAAATATTTTCGATTAACACTTAATTTTGTCCGGTTTCAATATAAAATAATAAAAGATTCGGTCGATTGCCCGCTGGTCAGCACCGATTTCAGTTGTGTCTTCTTGCAAAAAAAAAAATAAGAAAAAAAGTGATGATGAGGTGCCTATCTTCAACGCCCGTTTTCTTGTTTGTGAAAATAAAGGATCGTCGAAAACAAAGAACGAAAATTTCAGAAAGGATGAGCACCGAATTCAAAGTTTCAGAAACTGCGGCTCATCAAATCCTAAATTCTTCAGAATTTCACCTACATATTTGAAAATCTCAGATTACAAGTGGGTATAAAAAGGGGTTGACAATCTTGAATAAAGGGAGAGAGATCGGGAAGGAGGAAATTTTTTTAGCAAGATACACAGATTGACACAATCATCAGTACTCTTACTCCCTCTTTCTCTGTAGTTCACAGAATCCAACTTCCCCTTTTGTAGTGTTTATAACAAAAAATGAAAACCAAGCTCCACAACCCATATGCATTTTAGATTTGAAGCTTGCGTGGACGAGCCCCCTAGCCACCGCGCGAATCCCCTGCATGTATTTCATCTCCATGGCCGCGCGATCTTCCCCTTCCCCTACCAGTAGCCGCGCGGTCTTCCTTTCCCTTTCTCTCTCAATTTTTCTCTCTCGCCCCTTCCCCTGCATGCGTGTATGTGCATATGGTGACAGGACTGAGCAATGAAATCCATATCCTTTTGTTTCTCACTTTTGTTATTTTATTATTTTTTTGTTTACAGCTTTTTAATGAACCCATATCCCGAATAACAAATGAAATCCGTCTTCCAGACACTTCTTATCCTTGTTAGTTTCTTTATTTCATTTCTTTATAGTATGGGCCGCGATTAGACTTTTGGGCCGTTTGAGTCAAAAAGAAAAACAATAAAAACATTGGTGAGAGAGAGTTCCGTGTGCATGTGTGTGTGTGAGAGAGGAAATTTCCTTGTTTATGTGAGTGGTAGTGTAGTTGTGAGTGAGTAATAGTTTTAAGTTTCAAATATGTATATGTATAGGTGGGCAGTGGGTGCGCTGACAAGCCCCACTCCCTTAATGATTCTTTTTTTCATTTTTTGTGTTAATAATGTCCTTTTTTTTATTATTATTATTTATCTATTTGTTTTTTTTCTTTGACTAATTTGGACCGTATTGTTTTTTGGCCATTTCGTTTAGGATTAGCAAATATCCTGGTTGTTTGGGCTGTTTGGATGGTTTGAGAGTTTAATTGAGTGATGAGAGTTTAGGTTATTTATTAGTATTATTTTTATTTCCATTTAGAGTTTGGGTCCTTATTTAATGATAAGTGTTTTGAGTTAGTTTTATTTTAGTTTGGGTTTGCTGTAGATAAAAAATATTTTAAATTTTTTGAGTTTTTTAAAATAATAAAATAATAAAAGTAAAAATAACCTTTTTTTAAAAAATAAAAATAAAAATTGTTTAGATCTCTTAATTAATCGACAATTCTTCTCTTTTTTTTTTAATGGTTTTAGTTTAGCCGTGATGACTTACTAATTCTATATTCAAAGACTATTTTAGCTGCGACAGCTTGATATTCTAAAAGTTCTTTTAAAAAATAAAATCAATCAACCAAGAATAATTTTGTACAGAACTACATGACTTTGAGTTTCCCATTACACCAAGGGATACGTAGGAGCAGGCTATTCCTATCAAGCCAAAATGAAATTTTCATACTTTTTGTCTCACTTGTAAATATTTTTTTTCGATGCATTTTATTCTTTTAAATTTTAAATTAGTTACTTGTTAAATATTTTATTTTGAATAAAATATTAATTTAGTCAAGACGGATTGTTAACCCAATATGTTGGACATCTGAGTTGTGACAACTTGATGTTCCAAAAATTTTCTTTTGAAAAAAGGGATATTTATTCTTTTCTTTGTAAATATTTTTTATTTTTATATCAAAATAAACTTTGTATATTTTTCTTATTTGTAAATAATTATTATTTATAAAAGATATTCTATTTTATTTTATTTAAATTATCCATTTATTTTGGGATATTTTATTTTAAATAAAAATGTTGATTTAGCCTAGACGACTTGTTAACTGACATCTTAGGACATCTGAGTTGTGACAGCTTGATGTTTTATTTTCTTTTTTTTTGTAATAAAAATATAAACAAATATTTTGAAAAGGTTATTAATTAATTTGCACAATTAATTAAGGTACCGTATAAGAACGGGTGTGTTAGAAGTGCTGTAGGATTAAGTTCCTACCTTTCCCTAAGCATAACCGATTCCCGAACTCAGATATGATTTCAAAGATAATTTCTTTTAAATAAAATGGTTTTTTTTTTCATTTTTTCCAATTTAATAAAACTTAGTGGCGACTCCATTTTAATCAACTATTTTTTGCCGTCCCCGTCGTGATCCTGGTTGTGACATTTTCCATATCATACAACATAGCTATCATGGTTCCATGGTTTTCTAAAACACATTTCTTTCATGCCATCATCATAAATAATCATTTTTCTAACTAGACATAATCATGTAGAATCATTTCCTATACTTTTTCTTATCTCAAATTTCATATTTAATAACCATAATGCAAGAACATATTCATAATGATGAAACTAAGGCTATGAGGTCAAACCCACTCACTTGGAAGGGACGAAGAAATGACGTCAACACCAATGGAGCTCCGTGAAGCGGGGATGGTACCAACGACTGCCATTGAGCCATCACAAACTCTAGATTAAACTCTAATCACCTCTAGATTGAACTCTAATCACCTCTAGATAACTCTAAAACAACTCTAACAATATTAGATGAGCACTTCCACTTCACAACAACAAACGAAACAACAAAACCCAAACCATGAAACATAAAAAACAAAGGAAGAATGTAACATCCTAACTCTTAATCCAATACTCCTAGAACGTATTTTGGTTAATCATTAGTTTATTACCTTTTAGTTTCATTCTTTCTTTAAAATACTTAGCGGAAAATACGAATAAATTCTTCTTTTTGAAACTTAAAAACAAAACATGAGCCACTGTTAAAATAAAATCTAATCTTCGCCGCAAACACAACATATAAGAGAGTTAAATCATATCATTCATAGCCACAACATACAATTGTTATATGTAGCAACACAACTCAGTCATATCATCATAGATACATTAGTTACTACTAACATAGTTTCATTATCACATCAAAAGAAATACACACACACACACACACACTCATATATATATATATATATCTAAAGAGGAATCTACATGCCTCCATTGCATCACTCTAACTCGACTCGTAGCGTGTATCCTATGCCTATGCCTTATTAGAAGTCACGAACCACGTCACTATCCTTGTTTGGAGATGACACGGAAGAAAAGAGAGGGATGAGAAACTCATTCAAGATTCTCAGTAGGGATTTTCGACTCTAACACACGTGTCATCATCATCATCCCCAGCCACTTCGGTTGTAATTATGAAAAAGGTGTTTATGCATAAGGTTTGGTTTTAAATTTCTCAAATCCATTTATCCGAAGTGGGTGTCTTTTAGTATGAGTCTTAATGATATGAATGCATCAGATATTGGATGAATGCATGACAATACCATATGCATATTAACATGAAAAGCATAGCAATTGAGCACAACATAAAGAAACATAATCATATAGGTGACATAAAGGCACAGTACTTTCATATAACCTCTTTCTCATATTCAAACTCTTAAGTTCTCTTTCATTAAGGCCATCAACATATAAGTGATATATAACTTCTCATGTAAAACTTTTTCTCTTTTCTTAACTGTGTGACATTAAAACATCATACTTGAACTCTTAAGTTCCTTTTCTTAAAAACCACCCTCTTAACATAGCCACAAAAAACTAACCAACATACCGGCCCCGGTGATTTTATCATGGTCACCAAAAACTCTATCTCACCTATCGCCTGGGAATCAATTTAATCCTAACTAGTTGTCATTAGATTTCATATGGGGTAATAGATGGGGTAACTTATCATCTCTAAGGATCAGCTAATACACCGACTCCTGGAGTACGGGTTAGGATTATTTCCTTCTTTGAAACGCTCTACTGCCATCTAGTGTACAACAAATTGTCCGCTTTGGTAGGCTGCATCTACGATACCCTCATGGATTTGCCTCCTCCCCACCGGAGCGGGAGAAATGCGTCTCAATGCTATGTCACATTAGAACTCATTTCCTGGGGGTGCTCGGCTGAACCGGTGTCACCCAGGACTTATCTCATATGGTTTTCAAAAACATTCTCAAGTTCTTAATTTGACGAAAATTCGGCAGCATAACAGCTGTAAACCAAATTTCTTTCAAATTTCGTTTTATGCCACATTAACACATAATGCATGTACATTTCTCATTCAACTTCTATAGCCATGATAAACTTAAAATCACATAAAAATACTCATCATAGCATATACGTCATCACAACATACTTACATTAATAAATTCATAGCATTAAGAACCTAAGTTGTCTTATGCTTTGGCCCTTAGGGCCTTAAACTTAAAATCTAAGTTCTTTAGCATCAGATCTTAACCTTTTATGCACCTATAGGTTCACAACTAATTGATTTTCACTCATTACCATGATCATAACCTATTCTAAATCTCATTAGTGCAGAATCTATGTTTTGCAATTACGGGCACTTAGGAGTCACAACTTTGACCCTTTCTAAGTTCGATTTTCTCCTAAAGTACTAAGATCAATTCCTAAACCAATTATGAGTGATTCCTATACATTTACACTAATTATAAACCATATTTACTAATATTAACCATGCTAAAACAGAATCTATAATTCTTACTTCTAAGGGTTCTAGAAATCTCATTTTAATTCTTTTCTAGTTACTAACTTATCTTAGCTTTCTCAAATTAACTCTTACATCAAATTAAATATACATGAATATACTCATTCTAACATAATCAAATCATCATCATACAGTGAGCAAATAATCATGGCAGAACCGTGAATATCATCATCATATCATGCATAGAATCACATAAAATTTCATCTCAAGTGCACATAAATTACTAATTTTCTCTTGGAACCCTTTTAGAACCTCAAAACTATTTTAGAAACTATTTTATTTCATTAAAATCATAAAAATATGAACAAGGGCAGTAGCTAATTTATTTTGCTCTTAGATGAGATTTAGAACATAAAAACATCTTTATATAATATGCTAAATTCATCTAAACTTAAGAAAATTCTTAAATCATAGTTTGTTAGTCCTTGTGACTAGGTGAAACTCATGGTAAGCTCATCCTCATCACATGGCCGAATTCATACTCATAAAACAATTCTATTTCCTAACTTTACTTGAGATAACAAGGGACAAGTCTTTGAGCTATAATATTTTTAAGTGATGACAAGAATATAAACATGCTATGCACTTCATTTTATCTTAAGGTTAGGTGATAACTTGAAAAGTAAACATGGAATGCAAAGCTTGAATTTAAACATGATAATGCAAGTTCATTTATTTATCTTTGAGAGTTTAATGATGGCATGGGAAAATAAATATGCTATGCAAGGTATAAATTTAAACATGAATGCTAGTTCATTTTTATATATCATTAGAGCTCATACAAGACTTTAGAGAATCAATATCATAATCCCAATCATAATCTCATCAAGATAAAGAAAGCTCTAGAGTTCTAAGTACCAAGGTTTCAAAGAAACCTCATGGTTCTTTGAACATCATCATCAAGCTCAAGGAAATGGATTCAAGAAAAACAAAACTTCCAAGGAAAAGGAAAGAAAGGAACCGAAACTACAAAGAGAAGGAAAATACACCACGTTCTTTATTATGTACCCAAAACTTTCACGTGCCGGCCAGCTTTAAGGTTGACAAGGGTAAGCTTTGGGCTTTTTGAAATCCTTGTAATTATTTTCTTAAGTTGAAATCATTAGTGAGCTAAGTAACATAAGTAAAACTTGAAGAAAGAAAAACTCAAGCTTTAGAGGTCTCATTGAGATGAACACAAAGTCATAATCTAGGGACACTCATCATCAAGCTATCATGAGGAGTAAACTTGGGCCTTGAGGCCGAAAATGAAAAGGAAAATCCAAGAGGAAACCAAAAATGGAAAACAATGAAAACTCATGAAATCAACATTTTTGCTTCAAGAACAAAACATAGTTGAGAAAAAGATGATATTAGAACAACTCCTTACCAAGTGTGAAAATGAAAGCTTGGTTCTTTGAAGTGAGGATGAGAAGAAAACTCTTCTCCAAAATGATGATGATGATGATTCGGCCAATGCTAAGAGAAAAGGAAAGGAATGTGTTTTGTGTGAGCTTTGTATGTGAGCAAGGAAGCTTTGGTGTTTGGATTATGGTTTATGGTGGTTGTGTGGTGGTTTGAGGTTGCAATAGGGTGGCTTAATGAGGAGGATGAAGAAGATGAAGATGAAGAGGAGAAAAGAGCTTAAGAGTTCTTTGAGAGAAAAGAAAGGAAACTTAGAGAAAATCTTAAAACATAAGCTTGCAAGTGAGCAAATGGAACCAAGGCTTTTCATGATGGGTATTTATAAAATTTGAAACATGAAGGGGTGAAAGGAGAAGGTGCTGGCCATGAGTTTCTAGGCCTTGGAGAGAAGAAATATCTCATTTGGTGGTCATTCCAAGGTATGGTTTAAGGCATGGTGAGGTATGGTCCAAGTATGGTGCAAAGTATGGCCTAAAGGATGGCCTTTGTGTGCAACAATTTCCACATGTGAAGAATATGGAGGAGTGGTGGCTAGTTGCTTATCATGCCATCGGGGAGAGATTTGTCTCATCTAATTGTGGTTTAAGGGTGTGTTTAGGTGTATCTTTGATTAAACTCAAGATTAAGGATTTATGATAAAGTGTTTAGGTAATTAAGTATGTAATTAGGGCCATAAAAGGCTAGATTAGGAGGTGGTCTTGCTAGATTAATGAAGTCAATCCTCATTAACTTAGAATCCAATGCCAACATGCTTCTTTGATTTAGGGGAATAGGTAAGAGAAAATACTATTCATATATTCCTTTCTTAAAGAATTGAGACTAGAAAAGGATTTTAAGTTTCCTTAAGCAATTTTAGATTCTAATTAAATTTAATAAATTATTTTGATTTTAGATTAATTATGGAAATTAATTAATCTTCAATTAGAGCCTAACATTGCTTAGGTTTGCTTAATTACATCATTAAGCTCAAAAAAACTATGTTAGGGGCAAAATCGTAATTTTGCATAAAAACTGCCAGGGATCACCGGGACTTAAAAAGATGTTATGAAATACATAAAAACATCATTTAAAACCATCTGGAGAAGTTTCGGGCTCAATCGGCACTTGTACCCGCGTAAAAATGCTATAGGAGTATTTTGGTCATTTTGACTCGAAACTTCAGAAAATGAAATTTTCATTCCTAAAACCATTCAAAAGCCATCCAACCCCCTTCAAACATTGAGTTGGCCCTTTGAGGACTGCCGAGTCGGCTATTCCTCAAATTCTGGGTAGAAAATGACCTTAGGGGCATTTTGGTCATTTTTTCTCAGACAGAAAAATCGGGGTGTTACAAAGAAGATAGCAAAACTAACAAAAACCCCTTACCTTTGATCTCGGAAGGAGAATAAATGGTGTGAGATTGAGAGAGAAAGGGTTAGGAGAGAGTTAAAGAGGGAAGGTTTTGGTTTTAGGGTTGGAATCCCAAGTATGGGGTGTTTTATAAGAGTTGGGGGTTCACTTATTGAAACTGCATCGTTTTTGCATTGTGCTGACATTAGACCCACTCGCTGCAGCGAGTAAATCTCACTGCAACAAACCTGGAGAATCAACAATTTGCTACAACAAACATATCTCGCTATAGCAAGCCTCCTGGCCTGTTTTCTTGCTATAGAGAACATAACTCGCTGCAGCTAGGCAGTTCTGTAGAATTATGCAGTAACAACATCTAAACTGTATCTGGATTGTCTCAGTACTCACTTATTTATATTTATTAATTTTAAGTTAACTCTCCATTAACTTTAAAACATAAATATAAATAAGGAAATATCCCTATTTGGATTCAAATAAAATATCATGAAAATTAAAATCCCCATAAATCAAAATTCAAATTTTGGGTTTTAGTTCAAATCCAGGAATATTCACGATTTTCTAAACTCGTGGGTTAAAAACGAAATGTTTAAAGCTTTCATAAAATTCATTAAAAATTATCCTTTAACTTATTTTCTTTTTGGGAACAATTACCAGGAATTTTGATCCCAAGAAAGTGGCTTTATCATATAGCCCTTTAAGAAAGTGTAGGATTCAGACTTAGTGAAATTCAGAAGCCGACAATATCGGTGGGTCTCAAGAGATCCTAGGGTCGTACGGAGCTTGTTCACTAACACTGTACCTAGGGCATCACAGCATGAGTAGCAACATATTTCGAAATCAAATCTAAAAAGATTATTAAACAATTATTCCATGTTGCAAAAGGAAAAAAAAAAAAAACAAGATTTTTCATTCAAACTCTTCTATCCAAAATTAAAATGTTATGGGTTCTCAATTCTTGATGTGTGAGGTTTTATCTGAAGATAAATGATTGTTCTTAAAGTTTGAGGTGGATTAGCTACAATGATTAAAAAAACTACAAATTATTAATATAATTTCAAATAAAAATAATGATTTATTATTCAAGATTGAAAATTGAAAATGATATTCATAATATTTTCAAGTTTTTACTTGAAAATGTGGAGGATTTTGCTAATTTTTTAAGCCTTAAAATAATTTATTTATTTAAATTAAGGTTTTATATATAGTGAAGAATGAATGAGTGGATCAGTTCTCCAAATAAAACTAATTAAATGTATGAGAAAACAAACAATATAAATGTAATCTGATATATATTGAAAAATTATTGCTATAATAAATACTATTATGGTATGAAAGGATAATCTAATAAATTAAATGGAGTGAAAAGATATTCAAATTCATTTTTAAAAATTTTTCTTTTTAGATAACAATATGATTAGAATTTGGAGAAAAGCATAACCAAGATTCTAAGAATATGTGCTTTCTCTTATAAAAAAACAAAGATTTTTTTTTTTCCTCTTTGCATGTGATTATTAACGTTTTGTTCCATGATGCTGGTGCAGTTATAAATGCCCATCATAAATGAGAGGATTGCCGAATTTCATTGTTGAGCTAACAGTGTGATATCAAACTACGCTACCATGGAAATGAAATAGGCCCAGATATAAGATTTTGCCAGCCAAACCTTTTGCATTCTCTTTTTAGGTCAACTCAACTGATGATGTTGTATTACAATATTGATGTTCATCATCTGTCTTTTCACTATTGTTTGTTGTTAGTTATCTGGTGAAAGTAGAAAGCATGTTCACATTAGCCAAAAAACAAAAGTTGTAGAAAATGGAAGAAACTATGAAGTGGTATGATGTCCCAAGAGCATTAACAATTGTCTAAGTTCGTTCGATTACAAAGAAACATTGAACACAAAATCTTGATCATGTTTTGGGTCCATAATTTGAATATATCTCCAAGGATTTTGGGGTTTTCAAAATTTGAGTAACCATGAATCCCCCAACCACCACTAAGCTCTGCCACTGCTTTCATTGGTCTCCAATTCCATCTCAGTGCCTATAACAGCTCTGAGCAACGTGGATAGAGTGCAATCATTGAGTGCTATACCAACTTTTCCCATCTTCAAGAAAAACTGGTGCAACCCGTGAGTGTCATTGGTTCTGTGGAAACTAGAGAGCATGATGTTCCAGGAAACGACATCCCTGTATGGCATCTGATTGAACTGGTCGTGGGCATGTTGAATTTGATGATGTTGAACTCAGGTTGTATCATCATATTTCGGGAAACGAGGGAGCAGGTCACAGGTTTTTTGTCAAACAATTTGTGAGCTTCAGTTATGTTGTTATGGCGGCGTAGGCATCTATCATGTAATTCAGCTTTGTTGTCGCCAAAACCGAACACGAGTTGCGGGAAAATGGTATCCACAACAACATGTTCAGGAGCAGGACATGCATTTGTTTTTGTTATTTTCCTTCTAAAAAGTATTCTTTTTTCCAACTTTTTTGGAATGAAAAGATAATGAGGTGCTTGTATTTTTGTAGTAATATCCTACGTTTGAGCATTTTTTAAAAAGAATAGTGTCGGAACATCTTCACCTCGTAGCTAGTCTAAGCGTGCATCATGTGATCTAGTATTGTGAAATCTAATTATAACATTTTACGTCTAAGGTCCTCTTGATTTACTATATGTAATGTTCAGATTCTACGTTAAAAATGAGATTATGAAAATTAAAATTAATTTTATATTCAAAAATCAAAATGCTGGCTGTAGTCTTAGCTCACAACATGCATATGCCGATATGTGTGCTGCCAATCAGGTACTATACATAGTTCTGCACCTGCTTCATAGTACAATATAATACAACCAACCACAGTACTGTACTAGCCACTAGGACAACATAGGTGAATTTGGGAACGGGAACAACTATTATAAGAAAGTACAAACTAAATAATGGCAGCCTCATCTAGCATGGAACCTCAAATCTTTTACTTCTCAGCGGTCAAACATTTGTATAATTCATCAATTTTTGCCTATTAGAATGTCAACAATTTGTGAGTAAAGGCACAAACATTAAGGAAGAGTGAAAAAAAAAAATAAGAGAGAAAGAGAGAATGCCATATTACCTGATAATACTTGAGCAAATTGTTTCTTCTCTTCTTCAATGTTGCAGTCACCAAGTCTCTTTCCATCTCAAACGGACGTGGCTCTAATATCACCCCTTTGATATGTTCAAAGCCATTCAGCTGGTTCATTGAAAGAAAAATAATGATAAAGAGTAAAAGAAGAAATCTGTGAATCACCAAGTAATGGATATGGAATATAGTCGTAAATAAGGAATCAACATTCATAGTGTTATTTGAGAATTCATATATGTTACTTACCTTGTTTCTCTCAGCAGTGAGTTTGAGCTCAGATAGCACGTATTTCTTCAATTGGTCAAGGGAACATAGCTGAGAGAAAGGAGCCATGTGACCATTTGAATGTGCCCACTTCATGGTAATTTCTTCATTTGGAACTACTACAGCAACCAACATTGACTTGAAGCTATTCCCATAAACCCAGACCTTTAGAAAAACAACAGCAAAATAAACCACAAACTTATCAAGAATCTAAGGACTGAAAAAGTCTCCACAGTAAAGTACTTAAGACGTTAAGATGCATACATCCTCTACTATTGGAGTGATTCCATATCCATTTTCCAAATGCTCTAATGCAATATACTCTCCTTGAGACAGTTTTATAAGATTCTTCTTCCTGTCAATAATTTTAAGGACACCATTAGGTTGAAGTTCTCCAATGTCCCCTGGGGATACCACACAATTGCACAATCAGAACATATAAGGTAAATATTATTGCTCACAAAAATAGTTGAGTATAAGGCAGGAAATGACAAATTCAACCTGTGTGAAACCATCCATCTTTTATGGCTTCCCTTGTTAACTCAGGGTTTTTGTAATAACCAGTGAAGACAGTTGTCCCTCTCAGACATACCTCACCACATGAAGGAATTCCAAGAGGGTTGTATCCCATATCTGGAACCTCCTCCAGCCGCAGTTCATTGTATACAGACACAACACCAACAGCACCAAGCATGCACATCTCATCAAGATAGCAAAGAGTAGTTGATCCACATGTTTCAGTCAAACCTGGATTAACCACATATTGTCAGCGATTCATTGTATTGCATGTTTTATGTCCTTATTCATAAGCAGTATAATAAGAGTGTCCTTACCATAGCATTGGCATACAAATGCACAAGAAGTAACACGAAAGAACTCTTCCACCTCTGAGCTCAAGGGTGCTCCTCCAGATATTATTAGTCTAACACACCCACCAAGCCAACCTTTGACCTGACTCGCTCGGTTGAGGGGAAGGAAAACAGTGACATTTTCAAGAAAGTTTAGCTATGTAGAAGGAGTCAAGTTTATGCAAAGACAAATGGATGCAACAAAGTGATTATGACTAGATTATTAATTTTGAGATGTAGGTAGTCAAGAAGAGATACTACCTTTCTAAAGGCTAGTAGATCTGCTAAACGTGATGCTTCCCTGTGTTTATATCCTCTGTTCATCCAACCAAGTTTGCTGTGACAAAATGTAGTAGCAAAGTTACATCAACTCATAAATATAATCAATAACCTCAACTCATAAATGAAATTCCATCTTTACCAAAATGTTTGCAAAAGTGGAATCATGTAATACCAACTTACTATTTGTAGAGCATGCCAAAAACTTTTCTTCGCACTGGATTGAGTTCTTCCACTGCTTTCTTGATTCCTGAAATAGATGATATCTTGAATAAGTTTTATAGTGACTGTTGAGTTCAAATGAAAAATAAATTTTTTGCTATTTTGTGATTCTTGCCTTCATGGACTTTCTCAAAAACCCGAGGGACACCAACGAACAGCGTTGGTTTCAACTCCATTAAATCATCCCTTAATGCGTTTAGATCCTTCATGCAAGCAATTCAAGAATTTACAATATTTAAGAGTAAAAATCATTTCTTACCAAGAAGTACCTAGCATGACATGGAAATTAGGGGACCAATACATCAATCCTGATTTCAGACACCGATGGCAAATCATATGGAGACAGATATTCGCTGGAAGATTATGTGCTTAGATAGACAGATGAAACTGGACAGGGGACACTGCAGTTTTCTTGCTTAGTTTAAGTAATTATATCTCACCTACACATTTCCTTTTCTCTAAATATCATTGTCAGTTTTATCATCACTGCCATGATGCTGCAGTCTTGGTCCTGGTATGAATGTAGTATTACTCTGGTTTTGATTTGCTACGTTATCTATTTGTCCTATGCATGCAAATGTGTGTGTGTGAGGAAAACCAAAGAATTTTGTGATCGTTTTGTTATCAACTATCTTCCTCATGTCTCTACTCATGTTTTCAATAATTAAGCAAATCCAAATCAACAAATGAATTTTGCATGAACATACCCCGTGGTAGTAGCCAACAGATGCACCCTTATGGAAGAAGTACTCCTCAATTGTGCGATCAAAGATATGAGCCAAAGGGAGGAAGGATAAATAAACATCATCCACAGTCATCTGTACAAAAATAAAAAAATAAGATAAAGATACCAAGACAGTTGGAAATTTACAGATACAGTTATATCATTTTGAGCAATTGAATTATGAGAAAAATAAAAAATGGTATCGTAAAAAATTTCCAATGGATACATTAGCACCATATTTACCTTGTCTTCAAATTGTTCCATGAAAATATCCATTCCTCTTACAGAAGCCGATATGTTTTCATGCGTCAAAACAACACCCTTAGGGTCTCCACTACTTCCACTTGTATACATTATTGTGCAAATGTCATGACCCTGAGGTGGCAAAATGCTTGATGGGTTTTCTTTTCCCTTCAAGATTATAGGCCATTCAGATTAATTAGATTAGATATAGATAAGCATGAATGAGTTATTCATAATAGTGGGCTACGGGGAACAACACTAAGTTGCATAAGATTGATTACTTCTAAATGTTACCAAAAAACTCAAGTTCCAAAATCATGATGAAATCCTACATTCTTAGAGAGCTTCTGCAAATGTTAGGACTACAACACCATTACAAATGCAAAAGAGCACGAGTTATGTATTTTTTCTGCTAAGCTTTTTAAGAAAAGTACATCATTTAATGCAAATACAAGCAAAATTCAACAATAGTAAAAGATAAAGAAGTTCTGAAAAGTGAACAAGCCTAGCCTACTGGTATATTAAAGAATAAAGATATCAGTATATGTCTGCAATGACATGTGAAGTATGATTTATTCAATACGACAAATTCTTTATAGACTAACCATTTGCAAGAACTCTTCCCATGAATATGATTTGACTCCAATGCTGGTGGCCTTATGTTTTTCTTCCTCGGTTAATGAAGTGAAGCACACCATCGCTGTAACCACAACCACACTTAGTCAAAAAAGCCTTCTGTTATCTGCAACATAGCAATATTGAATAATGGCAACATGTACCTTTCAGTCGTTTAGCAGATTTACAATCAGGATTCAAAAGCTAAAAACAACATATGTACCGTGAGAACCTCTAATTTCCTCTTAATCTCATTTATAGATGTTCATATGGAACAAGACATGATTTATCTTTAGATAGCATTCTTACTTCTTTAATCTTCTTATCTTGGACAAAAGCAAAATCTACTTCTCCATGATCTATGATAAAATTTACAGCACCTGGCCCTGCATTTGGCGTTCAAATTGCTCCAAATAAACAAATATATGAAGAATGATGCAAATTAACACGTAAATGAAGAGTAAAGCTAAAAGAATAACTGGTGCCTTGAAAAAAAAAGGAAAAAAATGCAGATGCAAAGTAAAAATATGGAAAAATTACCAAGGGTATCATAAAGAGGGACACAAACCAAGCTATGTGCGCAACCAGCCTACATCAACAGAAACACATTCATGAATTATGATAGGAGTCATTGAAGGAACCATAGTGAAAATTAACTTGGAGAACACAATGGATAGGGAAGTGCCAAAGTCTTAAACCTCCATTGCCGCAATCCATTGAGGGCAGTTAGCCCCATAAACTCCAATCCGAGAGCCCTGTGACAGGAGAATTACCACAATAGACCTTGATCAGAACTAAGAAGATTCCATTCAAAGACTATTAGCATATTGCATGTAAAAGTCCCTTTTGCTAGCACTTACAGGTTCAGCACCACATGCTTGCAAAGCAGAGCCAATATGTAGAGCTTCATCATAAACTTCCTTATATGTCTTCCAAACATATGGTCCTACCTATAATCAAGAGCAAAAACAATTCCCTTATCTTTCTGACTTGTACGTACACATAGTAATAATGAATTTCCATAATCTACCTTTCCATCAATAAATTTACGCCATCCCAGCATTCGGTTTTGAGGATGCTTTTTGACAGACACGCTGCAATGATCCAAGAAAATGTCAATTCAGTCTCATAATAACTCATTCATGAAATTGTCATCCATTAATCAACTACTAATCTTCCACTATTTTGTATGGCTTTAAACAAGGAAGAACGAGGTGTTACCACCAAAATTAAAGTGGGCTGACTGAGTTAATTGGGCCTAGGTAAAGTTACACGGTTAAAGGAGATTAGGCTTATAGGTAATATATCGACTCATTGAAAGATGTGAGTGATAACTATGGTCGTGGAAATATCAAGCTGGAGCAATTGTAATAGGTGAGAGTGTGTAGTGGTAGTCATAACCTGGGGTAAGTTTAGGCGGGAACGGTTATCCATTGGAGCATGCTACGTTAATCGCGAACTGTAAATAGTGTTAGGCAAGAATAGTTATGTTAACTGGGAGTGTATGCCCAATGTGAAAATGTGAAGCCATGCTAATCGTTCAAGACATGTGTAACTATGAGCTTCATTGGACAGTTACCACAGATAGTTGTCTAGCCAGAGTGACTTTGAAATTAGTATAATGGCAGAAGAGGACAAGAGAAGTTATATCCATAATTTTTATCACTTTTTGTCTTAGTTTCCGTTTTCTTTGCGTTTAGGCATAGTGTAATGTAGATTATCAAACTTCAAATCCTTGTTTCCATGTTCTTTAGCTTTACTATTGATGTTGTACTATTTCTAATCTTTTATTAATCATAATTCCTTCTTCAATTCGAGTCCAGAACTTGTTGTAATTTAGCATTTGGAGAACCCATAACCAAGGGATAGATTCCCCTCCTTAGTGCAATCGCTTATTGAGCTTGGGGATCAGGAGTATATTTGTTTCTTGGCTTTGTTTATCTTCTTAACTTAGTCAAACCATATTTTACCACAACATATTTTTGGCATGCCTGGTAGGACTCCAAGGATTGATAGTAGGAAGTTCCAGTCCCTAGGGTTGGATTCTCAGTGGTCTAAGTTGTTACGCTCTAAAAGAATGAGTATTCCTAGTGCAACGTTGACCAAATGTATCGTAAGGGGGATGAAAGCGTAGTTGGCACTCTGGTGAACGAGATAGGCTCGAATATGCCGAAGAATGTCATTGTTTCCGCCCTTCGAAAGAATGGGTCTCTAGGTTTAATGTCTACTGCTAAGAACAATGAAGACAAGCAGCCTACTGCTGTCTGCATTGTTCATTAGACAATATATGGAACTTCGAGTAAATGATGTAATCTTGAATATTTCAAGTTAACTTCTTGATATTGTCATACCAATGGTGTTGGATATTGTGAAAGGTAATGGTTATAATCTATGTACGAGAGTTGTGCCTTATGAATTTGTGGGAACATATCTGCTGCAGCCATGCATGAACCTAGGGGGCAAGTTAATTTGGTTAGGAAGCCTGCAAATGCAACAAGTCACTTGGGTTTACCACCAATGACCAATAACAATCACGATATAAATGTTGATAAGCTGTGGTATGCATCCTTCGAGGGAGATCAAAACATGATCGGTGGTTTCAATGCAGAAAGGCAATGGGTTATGGCACCATATTCTATGACATACTAATGCCAACGAGGGGGTCCTTCTCCGAGTAATTTGAATTACGGTGTCGGCCCAAGTCAAGGGTTAAATTATGCTGCTCCAACACCAGATCAGTCATGGAATATGCCCATGCTAGGCTTTAATGCCATGCAGGATTAAAGGGTTTTTAGGCCAAGGCCGCAAAGGTTCATTCCAAATAACCAACTTCAACTGCTTGATCAAAGAAGGAATGGTCCTTAATTTTTAGATCCAAATGCCATTGCAAATGGTATGAGAAGGTATTTTGGGGAGCATCTAGGGCCGTTGGAAAGGCCCATATATAGAAGGCCTTACCCTGAGTGGGTTGACAAAGTACCTTTTCTGCATGGCTTTAGGGTACTAGATTTTGCCTTATTTTTGGGTGAAGATAAAATATCTTCAATGGAGCATGTGGTAAGTTTTTGCCTTAATGTGTAGATGCCGGATAAAATGGAGCACTGCAACTTCAGTTGTTTCCTATATCTTTAACTGGAATGGCTTTCTCCTAGTAGCTATCTCTTCCACCCAATTCGATACATAGTTGGGTGGATATAGAAGGCATGTTTCATGATCTTTGCTATGAATCATTGCTAGAGGCTTCAATCATAGACTTGTTTGGAATTAAACAATAAATGAATGAGCCAGTATTTGATTTCATTAAAAGGTTTCATAAAATATGATGCAAGTATAGTGTACAACTACCAGAATCCACATCCATAACGATGAACAATATGCATCCACAATTGAGAGAGAGACCTGATAGTTTTAAAGTATGGAGATCTAAACAATTGGCATGGAAAGCTTCTAGGGTTAAACAATTCATACATGTGAAAGAACAAAGGCGTTCAAATAAGATTGGTCGTAAGGCGTCCCAATTCATTTCAGTAGTGGAGTAAGAGTCTGATGATGAGTTTTGTAAAGAACAATTGTCCTTGGAAGGTGAAGTTATGGCAGCTAAGATAATCAAAGGGAAGTCATTCTCTTGCCTTGCGTTGGCTCCAACCAAAGGAAAAGAAAAGTTTAGGCCTGAGAAAAAGGAAGTGTACCTATTTCATATTATAAAGGCAGATTAATTTTTTGATTTCTTACTGAAGGACAAGCAATTAAAGTTTCCTGATGAAGACAATATACCCTAGTCAAAGAACTAAAGAACAAGAAATACTATAAACAGGATAATTCTAATACACATTTCACTGGTAATTGTTTAGTGTTCAAAGGAGTTATCCATAAAGCATTAAAAAAAAGGAAACTAAAGTTGCCAGAAAAAAGGTAATCAATATGACAGTTGATACTGATCCTTTCCCCATGGCTGTAATCAATATGGTCTCAGTATCTGATCGTAGCCATGATGAGAAGATTTCTGGTAAGAGTACTGTTAAAAAGAATATAATCAAGGCATGAAGGCTAAAGTCAGTAATAATCAAAGGAGTGTCAAGTAGAGGAACTAACCCACCTATAGCCGTTTAAGTGAAGAAGGTGAATATGGGAACTTTGGCAGATCAAAGTAGGTATGTTCAATCGGCTTAATTTCACAATGAGTTGAATCAATGGCCCTGGGGGGCAAAGTGCATGCAAAGCCAACAACGAGATAGACCAATTTTTTCCATAAAGGAAAGGAGAACATGAACCCAAGGAATTTATTTCAAAGACTTGACCATTTTGTTGATATTCCCAAGCCTAGAGGTTTCAAAGGAGCGATCGGTTCAATGTACAAATTCCTCGGGTGTTTAATCATCCTTTACCTAAAGAAAATAGGTGAGTCGTAGAGTTGAATTATATATGAGGACAATTGTGATACAAAAGTCCAGCCGAGACAGATGCTCAAGCCAAGGATATACGCTAACCAATCAAGCTAGATGGCGGTTGAGAAAGAGAAGATCCATGTATGTAGAAAGAAAATAAGTCAAAGAAGGCTCTTATTAAGTCTCAGAAATATTGTTTCCAAAGAAAAAGGGATTTCTTAAAGGTGAAAAAGAAGCTAGAGTCTCTGGAGAGAAACTGAGCTGTCAACATAGTAGGAATTCATGATATGGAAAAGAATAAGGCAGGGACAATGTTAGCTGTGTAGAAGTTATCCATTAATGAGCCATTACGAGGTAAGACTTTACAGGAAAGAAGCTCTATGGAGGAATGTAACGCCCCGATTTTTCTGTTAGAGTGAAAATGACCAAAATGCCCCTAAGGTCATTTTCAGCCCGGAATTCGAGGAAAGCCGGTTCGGCAGTACTCGAAGGGCAAACTCAATGTTGGAAGGGGATTAGATAACTTGTGTACCTTTCCAGGATCGAAAATCTCATTTTTCGAGTTTTCGAGTCAAAATGACCAAAACGCCCCTGCAGTGTTTTACCCATTTCCAAGTGCCGGATAAACCTGAAACTTCTCCAGATGGTTTTAAAAGGTGTTTTTATGTATTCTATGACCTCAGTTTTAATTTTTGAAGTCCCGGGCAAAATTAGTGCAAAATTACGGTTTTGCCCCTAGTTTCGTATTTTTACGCTTAATCGCGTGATTAAGCAAACCTAAGCAATATTAGGCTCTAATCGAAGGTTAATTAATTTCCTTAATTAATCTTGAGTCAAAATAATTTATTAAAGTTGATTAGAACCAAAAAGTACTTAATTATAACCTAAAATCATATTTTAATTTCAAGACACCTAGTCATAGAATCTTGAATAGTATTTTCTCTTTCCAATTCCTTAAATCATGGAATTGTGTTACACATTATTTATTAAAAAATGAGTTTAAAATTCTCTAATGATGTATGAGCACTCCTAAACTTGTTATAAACTCCCTAAATCACATTCTTAGTTACCTAAACTTAAGCTTAATCATTCCTAACCTTGTACCTAAGCTAATACACATCTAAACCTACCATTAACACACAATTAAATGGTCAAAACTCACCTCCTCTCTGCTGTCTTGAACCTGGCCGTGTACCCTCCCCCTCCATATGCATCACATGTTCAATTTTTCAACACTCCAAGGCCATACCTCAAGTCACATACACTATACCTTGTCATAACTTTCAATCAAGCTTGATTTTCCAAGGAAATAACTAATTAAAATAGCTCATTTTCTCCATTTATTTGTGGCTGGAAAAGTTCCAGCCATGCATTGTTTCTAGAAGCCTAATTTCATAAAAATTTGATAGGAAATTAACTCACATCAAACTATACTTTGTAGTATAGGTTCCATACTTCAAACCATGCTTCTATGACACAATCAAAGAGATATTTTTCTCTCCCTTTGTCCTTCAAAGCTACGGCCAGCACCCTCCCTTTGATGAGCTCCATGGTTTTGTTTTTCTATAAATAGGATGCTTGTGATAGCCTTGTTGCACCTTGAAGCATTTGCTAAGTTTAGAGTTTTAGAGTTGTCTTGCTAGTCTTTCTTTTTCTCTCAAAATTTCAAGAGTGTTCTTCCTTTCTTATTTATCTTCTTCATCTCTTCGTCTCATCACCATCTCTTAACCATCAAACACCACCCCAAAGCCTTGAACCATCATCAAACTTCTCAAACACCACACCTCAAACACAACTTCACCCAAAACACATTTCCTTTCTTTTCTTTCCTCTTTTGCCGAATCATCACCACCATCCTAGGAGGAGTTGCTCATCTCATTTCCATCTTCAAGTCCAAGCTTTACCTTCATCACAAGGTAGGGATTTGTTTTCAAACTTTGTTTTGCTCAAGAAAGTGTTTTTCTCTAGTTTTTCTCTTGGATTCTTTTTGAAACTTTCCTTTGTTTTTCCTTTCTTTTCATTTCGGCCATGAGGCCTTGATTTTGAGCATGATAGCTTGATGATGAGAGTTTCTAGATGATGACATTGTGGTCATCTCAAAGAAACCTCTAAAGCTTGAGTTTTCCTTTTCTTATGACTTCATCTATATGATATCTAGCTCACATGGTTTTCCAACTTAAGAAAATTAATCTAAGGATTTCTAAAAGCCCAAGCCTACTCTTGTCAACCTTAAAGTTGGCCGGCACGTTCTAGAGATTTTTCTCTAGATAGGGGTTTTGGGTATTTAATAAAGAACTTGATGTAGTTTCACTTTCTTTCTCTTTTATATGACTTTCGATTTTTGTGTTGTGATCTTTGAGATATTGTATTGGGTTGTTATCTTGTTAAATTCTTGAATGAGCTCTAGTTAACCATAAAATGAATCTTGCATCATGTTTATTTTATGCTATGCATATCATGTTTACTTCCTTGCTATCACTAAATATCAAAATAATGAATGAATTTGCATTATCATGTTTATATTTCAAGCTATGCATTATCATGTTTATATTTCAAGTTCTCACCTAATACCAAGATAATAATGAGTTGCATTCATATTTACTTTGTGCTATCACTTTACTTTCTAATGGAACCTAAAATAAGTGCATGAGCATGTTTATTTTTATGTCATCACCTAATTGAATCTAGAGCTCAAAGACTTGCCCATTGTGGTCTCAACAAAGGTCTAACAATATGTGTTTTTCTTGGGTTCATATTTCGGCCCTAAGAGGTCTTGAGGTCTCCAAGTATTTGAGACTAAGTCTTATAATTTTTCCAAGCTTAAGTGAGTTTAAGGAATGCATAGAACCAAGTTTTGAGAATTTAGAACCTCTTAGGACAAAGATGAATTGGTCACTGCCCTCTTAAATATTCTTATGATTTTAGATGTTAAAATTGTTTATAAATGAGCTTTGAGAGTTTAAAAAGAGTTTCAAGAGAAACTAGTATTTTATGTGCTTTAGAAATTATGTTTTATGCCTTTTATGGAGAAGTATATTTTCGGTTCTTCCTTGCTCTCTGCTGCCACTGTATGTGCTGTTTGATGATGATAATGTGTCCATGTTTGAGTAAAAATAATGTTAAGACTCATATGTAAAGATAGGATAAGTTAGGAACTAGAAAAGAATTAATTCGAGAATTCTAGATCCTTTAATTATGTAATTTTCTGGATTCTGTCCAGCAAGGTTTAGATTTAATAATCATGGTTTTAAATTAGTTTAAATATGTAGGAATGACTCATAATTGGTGTAGGACTTAATCTTGAATCCTTAGGAGCAAACTAAACTTAGAAAGGGTCATTGTTGTGACTTCTAGGTACCCGTAAAGTTAGGATTTCAAATTCTACATCCTTGAGGTTTAGAGATATTCTTGACCATAGTGTGAGGTGAGAAATACTTAGTTATAACCTTATAGGTTCCCAAGAGACTAGGTTTTGATGATCGATAACTTAGAATGTGAGTTAAGGACTTTAAGGGTCTAAACCGTAATTTCTAGAACCCCGTAATCACACAAATATAAGATGTCCAAATCTGCATAGTGCTGTTTGGATAAGTCCTTGAGCATAAAAATTAGTAACGCTTATTAGATGTGAAGCTATAGGTGTGTAAGAGGCTAAGAATAATACTAGAATGATTAGTTTACAAGTTTAAGACTCAAAGGAACCAAAGCATAACACACTATAAGTTTGTAACATAATAAGCTTGGGAGTTTGTATGAATGATTGTCTAAGGTGTGATTATGTGATGATGTATATGCTATGGTTTCATGTATGCACTATGAAGAAAGTTTCATGTGATGATGTATATGCTATCAAAAAGATTTATGTAATGAATAACGATGTATCTATGAATTAACACTTTATGAAAATTTAAATGTGACACAACACTGAGACGCCTTCTTGGGTGACACCGGTTTAGCCGAGCACCCCCAAGAAAACAAATCCGTGAGGGTATTGACATAGAGCTTGCCAAAGCGGACAAAACTACGATGCACTAGTTGCTAGTAGAGCGTTTCAAAGAGGAAATGACCCTAAGAGAGGTGATCCTTAATTGCCCCCTAGCTCGCACTATTAAGTCGGGATTATGAATATGTTACGCTTATCATAGGATAAGTAAGAACTAGTGACGACTAGTTAAGGTATGAGCTCATAACCTAGAGATGTTTTAGGGTGGCCCCATGAGATGAAAGTTAAAGTTAACAATGTCACATATACTATACTTATGCCAATATTATAATGTTTCTTAGTTATTCTATTGTTTGGTTTACCTTTATGATGCATTCATATCATTAGTATATTTTATGCTTAGTTATAAGACGCATTGTAAAAAATGATGGACCTTGGATAAATGACACTTTGGAAAAATAACTTAAAAGGAATTTATATGCATGCACACCTTTTAGAAATAAACCCAAGGTTCCTGAGGATGTGACGATGTCACCTAGGTAGGGATAACCCTACTGAGAATTCTTTTAGAAAGATTCTCATTCCCTCTCTCTTTTCTTCCGTCATATCTTCAGATGGCGACATTCGTACTCTTCATCGACACCCCGGTATGGGAGCTGCACCATGACCCGGCACTCGGGTCATACCATTTTGAGGGTCGCCAGACCGTCCGAGTGTTCCTGCTCATGGGGCGACCCTTCACAAGACTTCGTCCCGAGCTACCGCTTCACCCCGACTGCTCCTTACCGTCATAACGGGATTTTTGAGCGAGCGAGACCACGCGATGAGCAGATCCTTGGCATGGAGCCCGAGACATCAGCAGTATGCGAGTACTCCGAGTATGTGCCGCGTCCCCAGTACTCGGAGACGGACCCATCCGAGGACCTGCCATCCCACATGTACAGTTGGAGCTCCAGTCCCGCTCCCCCACTGATGAGGGCTGGGAGTGAGGAGACGGTAGTCCAGCCGAGGTTGGCTCGTAGGCCATCTATGCGGCCTCGCCGCGGTGGACATGCCCCAATGATGCGCTCGACCACTCCCGCCGAGATTCGTCAGTGGATCGACTCGACCCCACAGTACTCGGACCAGCAGGAGTAGACATAGGAGGGGTAGCAGTTAGTGCACACACACCACATAGTTGAGGACAAACCTTCTTTTGTATATGAGGTTGTCTACTCTAGGCGCACATGGGTATGGGTGTTGTTTCTCTTGTATTTACTTTTTATGATTTCCTTGTATTGCATTTCAGTTGTATTCCGCTTCCCGATGTATTGAATAGTCCTGCCCCTTTGGGTAGGCACAGTATATATATATATCCATGTTTCAAGTTGATGTCTCCATGATATGATGTGCTTCTTTATGCTTTGCTTATATGTTTCGCTATGCTTCCTCTTAAAGATTCGTGCGTGGCTCTCACTTTGATTTTAAATTCCAAACAGAAAAATTTTACCCATATTTCCGCTAAGTATTTCCTAAGTAAAAGATGAGACCAAGAGGTAATATTCTAAAGATTAACCTAAGTATATACTAGTAGTCTTGGGTTAAGATTTATGGTGTTACAAGGAAGAGTCTGATGAAGATGAGTTACTGATCATTGCCAATGATGAAGATTTGGAGTTGATGACAATAGTTAGGATGTTACCTTCAGATTTTGTAATTGAAGGAGATCAAATCGATACTTTGGAAGGGGATACTATGGTAGAAGAAATGGAATATATATCCATTATCAGTGAAAAAGACAAAGAGGGACCGTCAAGAAAAGAGCCAGTGATAATGTTTGAATAGCCAGAGCAACACGTGATCTGAAGCCGCTTTACATTAAAGCTTATATTGATGGAAAGCCGGCTTCAAAAGTGTTGGTTAATGGATAAGCAATCGTGAATGTGATGCATTTAGGAATCTTGAAGATGCTTGGAAAGACTACTGCAGATTTGAGGCAGACCAACATGAAGATGGCGAATTTCACATAAGGAACTACTACAGCCATGGGAATCTATATTGCTGAGCTTATTGTGGGTTCAAAGATAGCTAACACATTATTCTTTGTGGTGGATGCGAAGCCTGGGTATTCCCTATTGTTATGATGAGATTGGATTCATGCAAATGAATGTGTGCCATTTGCCCTTCACCAAATGTTAATGTTCTAGCACCAAGGAAAGGTAGAGGTAGTCCAAGCAGATCAGAAGCCTTTCACTGTAGAAGTCAAAATGGTTGAAGCTAGTTACTACTACCCAAAATTCAAGCCTCTATCTGTGATGAGTGGATAAGATGAAAATCTAATCAAGGCAGTAAACATCACAACTAGAAGATTCCTGATTGAAGTTCAGGTCGATCCATGACCTTGTTTAGAGTTGTGTAATGAATATGAGCCATAAGCGGTTAGCAGATAATGTCTTGCAATGGTTGCATGCTCACTCAACTGAATACAGAATCCTAGAATGTGTTCAGCAAAGTGAGGCAGCTGAGAAAACATGGATTCAACTGGAAATGGAGATGTATTACCATCCATAAAGTAAGATCAACCTAGTTTCGAGGCTCAGGACCTACTGATTGAAATCAATTTGGGCACCGATTAAGAGCTCAGGATGACCAAGATTAGTGGTTTGTTGAGTAAGGAATGTCAAGAAAAGCTGGTACAACTAATTTGTCTGTACAAGGATTTTTTTGCATAGGATTATCATGAAATGCCCAGCTTATTTAGGGATTTGGTGGAACACTGCTTGCATATCAAAGATGGTTACAAGCCTTTTCGACATCTGTCATGTCAATAAACCCAAAATTGCGGCCAAAGATCAAACAAGAAATAACAAGATTGGTGAAGGTTAGTTTCATTAGGACGGCAAGGTATGTTGAATGGTTGTCAAATATTGTACTTGTGATAAAAAAAAATGGGAAAGTTAGGATGCATATATTTTAGGAATCTAAATTTAGCCACACCGAAGGATGAGTATGTCATACCCATGGCAGATATGTTAATAGATTCTCTAGCAATAAATGAAATAATGTCTTTTATGGATGGTTACTTGGGGTATAATCAAATTTTTGTGGCTACTAATGATATACATAAAATTGTATTCTGTGGTGTTTTTGAATGGGTGGTTATGTCATTCGGTTTGAAAAACATCGAAGCAACCTAGCAAAGGGCAATGAAAGCAATTTTTCATGATTTAATAGGTAAGAGTAAGGAAGTCTACATAGATGATATAGGGTTTAAGTTAGCCAAATTCTAGAAGTATTTAAGCTAATTTAGAATAAGCCTTTATCAGGATGAGGAAACATTCACCAAAGGATGAATCTGGCTAAGTGCATTTTTGGTGTCTTAGCTGGAAACTTCCACGGGTTTTTAGTCCACCATGAAGGAATTGAAATAGATAAAAATAAAGTTAAGGTAGTGTTAGAAGCTAGGGCTCCAACTAACAAGAAATAATTGCAAAGTCTTATAGGGAAAATTAACTTTATGAGTATATTTATCACTAACTATGCTGGAAAGATGAAAGCATTTTCCCCGTTGCTGAGATTAAAGCAATGTGAGCAGATCATGTGGGGAAATGAACAACAACAATCTGTTGAGCAGATTAAAAAGTGTTTAGTGAGTCCCCTAGTTCTAGTACCACATTCTTTTGGGAGGCTTAGAATTATATATATATGCAGCAGAAGACTCAATTGGACGATTGTTAGCCGAGGATGCTAAAGATGGCATGGAGAGGGCAGTATATTACTTGAGTCGTATGCTTAATGATGCTGAAACTAGGTATATGCGTATTGAAAAGCTTTGCTTGTCTTTGTTCCATGCCTGCACTAAGTTAGAATATTATTTGCTTTTGAGAGAACTATTGGTCAAGTGTAAAATAGACATAGTAAAATATCTATTAAATAGATTGGTCCTTCAAGGGTGTTTAATGAAATGGGCAACAAAGTTAAATGCTTTTGCACTTAAATATATGCCTATGAAAGCCGTGAAAGGACAAGCATTAGTAGATTTCTTAGCTTAACACCCTTGCATTGAAGTGGATGATCCATTAGATGAATATCAAAATGTAATTGCAAGGGTGGTGAAAAAGCTAGAGCAAGGGTGGTGATCACAAGTCTTGATGGCAAAGAAGATAAATATATGTTCAACTTGGATATTTGTTGTTCCAACAACCGGGCCGAATATGAGGCTTTGATAGTAGGTCTTAGGTTGCTGAATGCCATGATGGTGCAGGCAATCCAAATAAGAGGGGATTCATAGTTGATTGTTAATCAAATAATAGGTTAATACAAGTGTAACAGCCCATAATTAGCTTCTTATTTGGAAGACCAACTGGCTGAATTTGTGAATGTGACAATAGCTCATGTCCCTAGAAAAGAAAATGAGCTAGAAAAATGAGCTCGCCCAACATGCCTCAAGATATAGATTAATCATTGGGGTATAATGATCGCCACAGCTGGTATACAGCCAAGGGTATTAGACTAGCATCAAGAGATTATAAAATACTTGTTAGATCCCTCAGCAAAGACAGAATATAAGCTAAAATAGTAGGCACTGAATTTTATTTTGATTGATAATGAGTTATTTAAAAGAACATAAGAAGGAGTGCTTTTAAGATGTGTAGGTTTGGAGGAAGCGATGTGAATCATGTAATACCCAGTGACGAGGACGGGGAGTGATCATTGGTGCAAGAAGGCACGGACAAGGTGTGACTTCAGGCAAGCTTCTAAGCAGAGGTGTACATGAATGAACTGATTACACACCCAAATGAGAAGGATCCTGATACTGTGTAGGTATGGGACAATATAATTAATGATGACTTATATGAATTGATTGGTACTACCTATATCAGTAAAGAACTCTATGGTTAGGTATGCTTGAGTTGGAGTAATTTTGGGATGGGTGACCTCTTGGGAAGTTTTTCCAGGAAGTGTGTGAGTGAGGACAAAGCATGCTGAAAAGATTGTTGTTGGTTTGTGAAGATAGTCGTCAATCCATAAAGATGCATGGAATAACCTATGCGGCTTCATGGATTGATGACTGTCCCCACAAACCAACACAGGTCTTTTCAGCATGTTTTGTCCTCACTCACACGTTTCCTTGAAAAACTTCCCAGGAGGTCACCCATCCCAAAATTGCTCTAAGTCAAGCATGCGTAACTATGGAGTTATTTAGTGATGCGCTATTGAAAAAAAAGATGCATCTTGTTGGTATAGGTAGTACCAATCAATTCATATAAGTCATTCTTAACTGTATAGTCCCATACCTACATAGTCTCGGGATCCCTTTTATTTGGGTGTGTAATCGGTTCATTTATGTAACCCTCCGCTTAGAAGCCTGTTAGGAATCGCTCCTTGTCTGTGTCTTCTTGCACCAGCGCTCACTCCCCGCACTCGTCACCGAGCATTACATGCCCACCAGCTTCAGCTTGGTTTGTCCCCAAACCACATTGTACTGGGAGAAATACTGCTCTGATACCAAAATGTAACAACCTAATAATTATTCCCATACGCTTAAGTCATAAAGGAGTTTATTATTAAATTGTTAAGCTTTGACGTCATGATTTTTCAGTTTCAATATATAATATAAGTCGAAAAATAATGATAATAATTCTATCTTTATTTAAAAATCAAACTAAAAGCCTGATGCATAATAGCATAAATAATAATAAGTCTCCGGCTATCAATAGTCCGGTCACCAATAAACCAAAACACTAAAAAATTAAATAGGTCTAATCAACTAAAGTATCATAAGTGAAACTAAATCTTATCTACTCTTTAAGTACGTACTCCTCCTTGAGGGGCTTACTAACCTGCTCCACATCTAGAGATGACACGAAAAAGAAAAAGGGTGAGAACTCAAAAGTTCCCAGTAAGGATAAATGCACATATTAATAAGTGTCATTAAAATCATCTCTAGCCACCTCGTTTTATTTTTAAAAAACATGAACATATAATAAGATCCAGATAATAAGTTCCAAAAATCTTTACCCGAGGTGGACATGTCTTTTAATATGATCTTGCTATCATTGATGCAGTCCTAACATTTACATGCTTGCATGATAATGCAATTAGTATCTGCATACATGAAATTCACATAGAATCACGTAAGACAATTAGTCCAATCTTTTTCAGTCCTTTTCTTAATACATCTCTTTCTTTATACATTCAGTTTCTCTAATCAGTGGGGTAATGAGCTCATACCAATAGCTGGACGTCACCAACAAACATTAGTAGGGATAATGTGGGTGATCAGTAGGGATTACCTCTTCCTAGGAAAGGATCCAAATTATTACAGTAAGGAATTATATTTGTTAACATTTCATGTACATGCATGTATGGTTACATATCTTAACATCATATAGTCACCTTTAACAGACATATCATCATATTGTAACATAGGAAATTTTAAATAAAATTTATATTAAAGCAATATAAACTATCCAGTGCCATCCAAATTACATATGAAAGTAAAACACATGCATTTCAAGGACTTATATATATACAACGGAAGGCATTTAGTATTTTTATAAATGTTTATATATATAGAGCATTCTTAAAAACAATGCCCCTGCATTTGTAGTGTAAACCAAATGAAACCAATCAATCAATAACAAGTGCAACGTTTATCTAGTATACAAAATCAAAAAATTATGATAATGAATTTGAAATCGAATACCCTTTTCAATTTACGTTGGTAAGAAGCTAATAAAAAAAGTATGAATACAATACCGTGAAAAGCTACATAGACCAATGCCATCGATCACTAGAATTTTTCATGGTATAGACAAAATAGAAAGGTTTTCAAAAAACCCCTAACTTGATTTCAAGATTAACAGAGATTAGAGACTCCTAAAATTTGTTGAAGTAAAAAAAGGCAAAATCCTCCTCCTCTATGCTTAGATGTGCCACGGCTTCAAGAGGGAGAATTAGGGATGGATTTTATTCCTCCAAATGTGATGATGATTTGTGATTAGAGATTTTGGAGAGGATCAACAAGATGAAATGAAGAGAATTTTTATGGAGGTGAAAGGGTGTGTAACCATATGCTCTGTTAAGGCTTAGTAGTAGAAGTTAAAAAAAATGAAAGTGAGAGAATGTGGGTAGTAGTCATTACTTTTATTGTTTGGGATAGAGATAGTAGGGTCCTTCCTTCCCTACTAATTACATATAAGATATTTTTAAATATAATATATGTATATATTTTAGAGTGGCTAAATTCTATTACTCCTATACTATCCATATTTGGACCAAATATTATTCTAACATATCAATTTATTCCACATACACAAATTAAAGGAACAAAGAATAAAATAAATTGAGGTCTTACAAATCATGAGAAAAGTACATGAAGGAGCATATGGAGCGCATAAGTCGGTGGCAAAATGAAATGGTTGATATATCATTATGGTTATTATTGGCCAACTATTACAGATGATTGTTTTGACTATGCTAAGGGCTGTGAATAATGCAAGAAGCATAGGCCCCTTCAGTGTGTCCTAGCCGAAGAATTACATGCCATTGTAAAGCTGTGGCCTTTCTGAGGATGGGCAATGGATTTGATTATTAAGATATACAACACTCTTTCATAATTGTAGCAACATGCTACTTTACTAAGTGGGTTGAAGCTTAGTCGATAGTAAAGGTTACTTAAGCAAAGGTGATTAGGTTTATTCAGAATTAGATTATATATCAATTTGGTATACCAGAGACTATTACGACGAATCAAGGTACCATGTTTATAGGAAGTAAAGTGAAGGCATTCACAACTCAATATGGGATTAAGTTGATTTTTTCATCTCCTTATTTTACCCAAGTGAATGGACAAGTCGAGGCTACAAACAAGGTACTTATCAATTGTATTAAAAAGCCTATTGAAAGTTACCCATTTAAATGGTATGGAGCATTATCTGAAACCTTATGGGCTTATAGAAATTCTAGGAGCACAGGTACTGGTTTAAAGCCTTATAGGTTAACATTTGGGCAATATGTAGTTTTTCCTTTAGAGATCAATATGAAGTCTCGAGTGGCAAAACAACATCATTTAAGTCCAGATGAATATAATCAAGCCATGTTTCAGGAAATAGATGATTTGCATGACGATAGGCTAATGACATTGGAAAATATCCAAGCTAATAAAATTAAAGTAGCAATAGCCTATAATAAAAGAGTGAAAAAGAAAAGTTTTTTAGAAGGTGATTTAGTTTGGAAAGCTGTATTACTCGTAAGGGTTAAAGATATGAGTATTGGGAAATGGTCACCTAATAGGGAGAGGCCTTTTGTAGTTAGCCGGGTTGTGCATGGAAAAGCATATTTTTTGGTTAGGATGGAAAGAAAAGAGTTAGTTGTGAGTATTAATGGGAAATTCTTGAAAAAATACCATCCTTCTATTTGGGAGACTAAATAAGTGTTATAATCCAAATTTTTCAAAAAGCTATATACATGTCGGTTTAGCTAGAAAAAGAATTTAAAACTTGCATACTAGGCCAAAAAAATCAATTAGATGGAGAAGTTGGATTTTCGGCTGGGGTTACATCCACAACTGCTACTTGCTTAACCTCTGAGGAAGCTACAGTACCCAGAGTTCCTTAACCACACCCTAGGCATTAATCCCTGCAGATGGTGATTGAATGTCCAGGCTACTAGAAGGATACTCGGATACAATGGCCACCATAAGGTCCACGGCTGCCTTGGGATCAAATACACATAGAGATGAAGTCGTGGCAGTGTTTGTTGGTTTGGAGAATGTTGTATCAGGAACATTTGAAGGAAGAACAAGATCATCTTCTAAAGTAGGAGCAGAAGTAGAGGTTCCTATAGAACAAGGAAAAATTGTTTGAAAATAAAATGGTGTATGAAGCAAAGAGAGGCATAGAGAGATATAGAGATCACCTTTGGATAGCTCTTTGTCAGCTAGAAGCTTAGAGCAAATCTTTTCCCGAAGAAGATCAGCTGTGTATAGATGTTGTTGCCCATCATTGAAGTTTGTCTCTAGGAACTGTTTCTATAAGGTTAGAGATTTAATCTCTTTGTCCAAAGCTATAGCCTGATCATATAGCTGAAATTGCTCATTTTGGGTCTATTAGAGTTGCTGAGATAAAGAAGTTTCTTGAGGAAGTAAGGTTTGTAACTTAGCCTCCATCTGAGCAATGCTGGCCCTCAAGAAAGATATGCACTGAGTCATGGTTTAGTGTTTCTTATTAAGATCATCAACTCTTTTATTCTCTTGTTCAGTGAAATCTAGGGTCAACTTCTGCTTCTGATTGTAGAGGTCTATAAGCCGAGCCAATTTATGTTCATTATGACTAATCCTTTGCTACCCAACTCCAAGTAGTGGTTCATGTCCACCAGCAGCATGCCCATCTCGTTATGTAGAGTCTTAGTGGATTCCAGGACATGATCATCTGTGGAGTTAACAATACAACTGAGGTTTTCTTGGAGCGTACTATGGGTAGCCAAATCTAGTATAGACTCCATATCTAAAATATTGGTTATGACTTCACAGACAACTTCAGTGGGAGAACTTTCTCCAGGAAGAGCAACAATAGGACTACTAAAGTACTTGGACAAGTCTTCTGCAGAAATGCCAGGAGGCCGAATGGGTTGCATTGGTGTTGCATGGACTTACTCAGCTAAATCCATGCTTATTACGGTGGCTTTAGTGTCACTTTTCTCGGCCAATATAATGGCCTGGTCAGCAAGAGAGCTGACGCCACTAGCAATTGGGGGTATTTGAGTTTTCTTGTGTTAAAATAAGATAGCTAGATTAATTACAAAACTACAGAAAGTTAAAAAGCAACAAAATATTAAGGTACCTTAGAGGTTGTTGATGAAAATAGATCATAAGGGGATGTATGCCTTGAGGAATGAGTAACCCTCTTAGGTAACTCAGCTGCTGTTGAAGGCTATTTCTTGCGTTTTGGAGATAGAGTAGCTTTCATGGATGCAGATACATATGTTAGCTAAAGGAAATAAGTAAATGCAAAGCAGAAAGAGTAAAGAAATGGTGAATTACAAGATATAGGAGTATTTGCAGAGGGAGAAGGAGTTGCTTTCCTTTTTCTCCTCTTGTATGGGGGATCTAAATTAGTGCTAGATATTTTGTCAACATATGTTTAGATGTCGCTCTAGAAAGCTGTGGGTAAGAGGTGACGCCACCACTCTAGAAAATTAGGTGTCTTGGCTGGCTCTAAATTGTACACCATGAAGCAAAAGCTGCTGAAGCGCACTTGTTGTTCTTCCTCCAATTTCTTCATCTGCTCCAAGCAGACAATAAGGTGTTCCCTTAATGAGAGTATACTAGCAGACTGTACAGGGATGTCCTAAGCAAAACCAACTTGTCATGCATAGAAGTAGGGATAATAAGACTTGGCTGAGGTTTTGTACTTTCTGGAGTTAGGTTGTAGGCCACTCAAAAGGTCATGCGGAAGCAAGACAGAGGGTAGGTGTTCTTGTAAGAGAACAATGTCATGTCCCGAAGCAACGTATAGGTCTATTCTAACCTAACGAGGACCACATTAGGCATCACAGTAAGGAAAGTAATTTGAACTTTGTTGTGGTGGTATTTCAAAAAGTTCAGAAATAATTTCATGGGTAGTCATAGTAGTGACATGTATAAAAATGAAAAGATTGCTATAAATGGCAAGCCTAGGGGTTTTGAGGGAGCGAGATGGGATATACTTTAGCAAATATACGTTTGCCCACAAGTTAAAAAACCAAAGACGACCTTGTATATTTTCTATAGAATTACCCTTTTTCAAGTCCTCTACCATGATCAACATACATCTATAGAAGGCAAATAAGAAAAGGGACCTTAGAGACAGATTTTTATCTGACATTATAGCTGCTACGATGTAAGAATATTCAAGAATTATAGTTGTGGGGTGTGCAGAAGAAGTACTTACAAAGCCAAAAGAGTAGAATGACTGCATGTTCTTCTTTGGTAACTGGTCCGGCAGGGTAGGAGTTCACTTTGAGAAAGGTGGAGTATGGAGCAAGTTTCTTATTGAATTTAACCTCGAGATTGTCACTAAAATGATCACTGACAACCAAGACAAATTCCCCCACAATTGGCAGGCCAAGGATAGCTGCTACATTCATTAGGGTAGGGGAAAACATTCCAAAAGGGAAAATGAACCCATTGATGCTGGTTCCAGAAACCCAGTAAGGAGAAGATGAAGTAGGCATTGCAAGGGTATTCCTTGGTACTCAGTTTGACCATGCCACAAATTCCCCACCTTATCCACCCTTTCCCTTTAGCTTTAGAAACATGTTCGAACCAGGCTTCGTAACCAGGGGTGAGAGGAGGTCAGGCACGAAAATCAAACAGATGCCTGGAAGTATCAAACCGATCTTCCATGAAGGGAAACTGGTTATCTGGGGACAGTAGGACATGGCTGATAAGCTCTCACCCAAAATCGAGGTTTGACAAGATAGGCCTCACATGGCAAGTTTGAGTATCTTCATTAAATGAGAGATAAGCACCCATGGTGATTAGAAAGAAAGTCGCAAGAAAGTGAGTTGAAGGTATAAATAAGAAAGCAGAAAGTTAGAAAGAATGGCTGAAGTTGGTCAAAGAAAGTAAAAAGGCTAAGAAAAATAGAGAAAAGAATGTTAAAGAAGAAAATAATAGAGAAAGCTAAAAGAGAGAGACCTTGAAATGATTAGAAGAAAGAGTTGGGTTCAATTTTGACATATTTGTAGGGTGTCATTTCAACATCTTTGCTATTAAAAAGGATGGTGATGTGACCATTACACCCATCAAGCCACGTCATCCTTTGGCTTGCAGGAGTAGGGGCACATGCTACCACCAAAATAAAAGTGGACTAATTGAGTTAATTGGGCCTAGCTAAAGTTACACGATTAAAAGAGATTAGGCCTATAGGTAACATCTCGACTCATTGAAAGATGTGAGTGATAACTGTGGCCATGGAAATATCAAGCAACAGCAGTTGTAACAGCTGAGAGCGTGCCGTGGTAGTCACAAGCTAAGGTAAGTTTAGGCAGGAACAGTTATCAATTGGGGCATCCTACGTTAATCATGAACCGTAACTAGTGTTAGGAAGGAACAATTATGTCAACTAAGAGCGTCTGCCCAAAGCGAAAGTGTGAAGCCTTGCTAACCGTTTAAGACATGTGTAACTGTGAGCTTCATTGGGACAATTAACTTGGACGGTTGTCTAGCCGGAGTGACTTTGAAATTAGTATGAAAGGGTCAAAGAATGGCAAAAGAAGACGGGAGAAGCCATATACACAATTTTTATCACTTTTGTCTTAGTTTCCATTTTCTTTGCAGTTAGGCGCAATGTAGTGTAAATTATCAAACTTCAAATCTTTGTTTCCATGTTCTTTAGCTTTGCTATTGATGTTGCACTGTTTCTAATCTTTTGTTAATCATAATTCCTTTTTCAATTCACGTGCAGAACTTATTATAATTTAGTATTTGGAGCACCCATAACTAAGGGGTAAATTCCCTTCCTTGGTGTAATCACCTACTATGCTTGGGGATCAGAAGTAGATTCATTTCTTGGCTTTGTTTATCCTCTTAACTTAGTCGAACCAAATTTTACCACAACATGAGATAAATAGTTGCTACAGGCACTAAACTCATATTACCTGAAAATATCCCAAGCGGTGGTAAATTCAGGATCAAGCGGAGGGAACTCATTTTGGGAGAGGATGTTACGGTATATTGGACCCACAGATGGCTTGCCATTCGTACCTTCTTTTCCTTCCTCAACCTTAGCTGCAAAACTCTTCATTCTCCTTGATTTTTACTTGCTTATATATGTATGTGTGTGTGTGTGAAACCTGAACAGGACAAGCTTCACCCAGCAGGCACTTTCGAGAAACAAGAAAAAGAACACGAACTAGCTGCAGTTAATATATGTGAAGTTGAAATAAATCAATGAATGATGGTTCCAAAGTTGTTTAAGAAACATTAACCTATGCTTCTCTGAATTTTTAGAAGATATATATATAAGTGCCAAGAACAAAGCATGACGTGATAGATGCGGCATTGAATACCTTCTTGCAACCAAAGCAAGTAGCTTAATTAATTTACATGTAACATTAAAAAAGCAAGGTACTAGAAAGTGGAAGGAACCCGGGTTCCGAGCACCCAGGAACGTGATGAAGGACAATGTTGCAGTAGTTTCATTTAACACCAAGCGGAGGAGAAAAGTAGCTTCATCCAGAAGAAAGCCCACAGAAAATTCGAAAGGGATGGGTAAAGAAAGTCTTGCTTCTTTTCTATTTTAATTTTCTTTTTGATCTTCAAACAAAATAAAATAATGTCTCATCTTTGATCATTAGGATACACAAACAACAACAACATATGATGACATAAAAAACATCATTACCTCGTTGTATGTTGTGTTGTGACTTGATGTGTAGAATGTACAAAGAAATTAAATGAGTATGCTAATGCAGAACATAGATGTAGAAATTAAGGTGTGGAAGCAAAATCAGTGTGACTAGTGAGAAATAATGCAATAGAAATGTTAGTTTTGGGAATTTTATAGGAAAAAAGAGAAACAATTGGAGCTGAAAGCAAATGGGGTTAGTTGAAACGAGTGATGAGCTCAAGCTGCTGCATACTGAATTCTCATTTATTACGTTTCATGTCTCCATGCTCTCAGCATCTACAAAATTTGCCAACTGAAACTGGTGAACAAACTTTATTTACTTTTTCTAGCTAGTTGGCTACTTCTGTAGTTAAACTAGTACCTTAAGTAATGCTGTGCTGTTTTCTTATATTGTAAGACTTTTGAGTTCGAATGTAGTTAAACATTGTTCTTTTTCCTTCAATATTCATTCACAACACAAGTTATCAATCCAATGCCACTAAGCAATCTCCTCTAACTACATTTTTTACAAGTAAATTTAGTGATTTAATTTCAAAATTTGAGGTGCAGTATAAAAACGGTAAGGCTAAATATTTAATATAATAAGAAGTTGTTAGATTAGTAGTAATCAATTTATAGTCTCCTGGCAATAAGAACGATAATACAAGCTTGATTATAAAAAATCACACTGAAAAGAAGAATCATAAATTCTTCATACTGGAACTTGTAAGTAAATGCCTCCTATAATTTATTTTAATAAAATAATATATTAATTATTTAATTATATATTATCGTATTATAATGTACCTAAAAAATACTATGATGTCATTAAAGGAATTTAATTATGATAATGATTATCTAAATAGTAAATTATTTGATAATAAAATAAAATAAATTTAATTTATATACACTGATAAAATAAAATAAAATAAATTCAGAAAAGTGTCAAACGATGATGATAGATAACTACCCACCAAGCTACCATGATATGAATTAAAGAGAGGATTTAGGCGAGAGACACCCAGTCGCTAGTTGAAGTTTGCAGTGGGACGCTTATTTATTACTCTTATTGAGTCGTCCATTGATAGTATTTATGCCAGCAGTACGGCCGTCGATTGATTGGGAGTTGCAACTTGCAACGAGCATACCTGTACATTTACTAGTTGGAAACCCGTGCTACGCACGGTTTATTTAAAAATAAATATTATTATTTTTTGCATCTATTTTTTCAAAATTTGAAGATTTCTTTTTATATTTTATTTTGTCTCTCTATATCTATTTTATGTATTTTGAAGTGATTTACAGTTTTTACACAACCTTTGTTTCTCTTCTCAAGATGAATAATGATTAATTTTCTATATTATTTTCTTGACATAAAAATCTTACCTTAAAAAATTTTTCAATGAATAAAATTAGACTACCTGAATAGAAAATGGGTTATAAGGCTGCACTTCTCTTAACCTTGTCAAGTATGAAGCGTGGGAATGTTAATTATATTAGACTTAAAATGGATAATATGATTGGGGTTATAATTGTCATGGTTTCATATATGAACTATAATTGTGTAATGCAATAAGTTATGTTTTAATTTGTCCAGAATATTATGCGTTTTCCAAGACACCTGCATAACTGCAAAAAAAAAATTAAAATGTTTAAATTAGATATTTAATAAAAATTAGATGAAGTAAATGTATATAAGCTAAATTGCTATGTCTATATGACTTGTGATATACACATAAATGATGATAATTAATAACTCATTTTGAGAATAATAATAATTATTTACTATAGGTAGAATTAAAATTAAAATAAATCAATAATACTCAAAAAGATTATATTGGAACAATATTTGTTTGAAGAAATAACACTCTCAATTATTCATTTTGTCATCATCTATTATAATAGTTTAAGATGATATCAACAACATCTACAAAATAGAATAAAAATACATAAACAATACTTATATTATCGATTTGTTTATCATATTTGTATTATTTTTATCAATAAAATAACTAAGAAAAGATTCCTTATATTGATCCACAATATTGTAGCAATGTATGGCTATGGAAGGAGAAGAATGATTATTACTGTGACCTTATTTATCTAGATCCTAGCCATGTGTTGCCCTGAAATTAAAGCATTAAAAATAGAGCATATCAATTAAGTAGTACAAAAATGATTATTGATGTATTTTCTAGAAATGGCACCTTATTTCTCATGAAATCCATCACAAAAGACATATTCTACTTTAGCATGCCTTCTTTAATAAACATTAGTGAAATATTGTCATTGATTCACTAAGAATGATTTGTCAAGTATACACATTAATTAGCATGTGCTTTAAATTCACAAAATTACAGCTACCATTTCAAGTAAACTTTGAGATTGTTCATCACTACTCATGATTTGAACTTTTCTCTTGTCACTACCGTTAATAGTTTTATGTTTACCAATGGAATATATACTATTTTAAATTTTCATGTATCAGAAGTAAAAATCCTTTATAGCAATTTTAGTTTGAACATCTGATTAATAGGCATAATCATTTGCTATTAGTTGTTGTTAAATGAATAAACAAAATTCGAAGAGTTTGATTTTTAAGAACTAAGATTAGTTATTATCTAAATATCAGTTCGTGGTTTTGCTTTATATTAGCTCATTGAAAGTGTCTTGTCCATTGTCTCAATGTGCATTAACACATAAAAGTCTATTATACATATTTAATATGATGGAGCTTAATTATATGAGATAAAATAAAATAGACATTGATAGCCTGATCTTAAATTACAATATGATTCTAGATAAAATTATTACAATAAATTTTTATAAAGTGAGCCGTAGTCACAATGTTTACCACTATACATCAAATTACTAACTACCCAGAAACACCAATATTAAAGAATGCTCAAAGGCAACATAAATAAGGAGCCTAAAAGTAATGCTTAGCAACTACAAAGCTAATATTTGAACATCTAGAAATCCTTCAATCCCAAGCATCTTTGAGGATATCCTTCATATTGGTAGAAGTCAGCCCAGGATAGTTTTGCAATCCAGCATTTGTAATGAGAGAGTAAATGATTCACATGATTGAGACAAAAAAACCTGCACACCATTATGTTAAAATTGCCATTTATCCCCATGTAATAAAAAACTAAAAACTAATTTTGATATGAAAGTAAAGGTTAAATCTAATACTACCTTGATAACACCTGAACATTTTACCATACTTGGAGTAAGGACAGTGGCGTCGTGGAGCAAAGGCAGTGGCGTTGCGAAGGCAAACTGTGGTGGTGCTCAGGCGGACTAATCACCGGCAGTTTTTGGGAAAAAAGATGAGATGAGGAGAAGTGTTAGGGAAAGAGAGGCTTGAGAGTTGAGAACGTCCCTAATCCCTTTTTTATGTTTTTAAATTTAATTTTGTTAAAGGGCTGGAATGGCAACCCGCCATTATATACCCGCTAACCGTTATTTTTTCATTAAAATTGTGGCAGTTAACAAAACCGTCTTAATTCACATATATTATGGCGGTTCCAAAGAACTGTCCTAATTCAACTGTCACAATTTCCCTTCTTTTTTTGTAGTGCCTACCATTGGATGGAATGTGGTTCTCGCTTAGTTTAGGACACATATCTCATCCAATAATAAATGAAAATATGTCGACACAATATTCTACAAAATGTGAGTAAAATTAACACTACTTGTGAGTTGAGTAATGTCACTGCTTTTGTTTATGTACCCTTATCCTACTTAAATATCGTGGGGCTCTCATTTACTTCAATGACCTGATAAAATATTCTAAGTTTGGAGGTAAATTTAATTTATATTTATATTTAACTTTAAAAGATATTTATTTACTTTTAAACATCTTTTTAGTTATAAAGAAGTTTAATTTCTACAAGATGAAAAATTGTAGTTTATGAAAAAAGACTTTTCATACTATTTTTAGTAACTAGTGTGTACTCGTCCATTGCACGAGAGTGAGTTATGTGAATATAATTATATATTAAGAATACTTAAGCTTATCCCATCCAGGAACTAAACAGCACACTTGTCATGGCATGGGGCACCTCACTATGGCAAATTTCCCTAAACAAGGTTCATTGGGCTGGCCAACAAGCTCGTCATGGCGAGGGTACCTGCACAAAGAACTGTTGTTTCTGTAATCTGATGGCTTTGGAGCTTTCTTGATGACACGGGTGGGTCACATGAGACCCTAAAGCTGTACTAGATTTATGTAGAGACGCATAGACATTAGGCATCACAGCCGGAGTAGAGGTACAAGGAGCAGATGGTATTGATGATGTTGGTTGAGATTGAGAGCTGAGAATGTTGATCGGGGGGTGGTGATGGTGCACCATATTTTATAAGATTCATAATAAAATAAGTTTTGCACAATAAACATAACATGTGTCGTTATTGAACTGTGCCACCTAAAAGATTCATCTACGAAGCTTTCATATGAGTAAGCACCAATACTAAAAATGAAAAATTATTGGGATATAATAATCCAACCATTTGTGAGTTGTTAATCCAACCATGTTGACTTTGTATGAAAAATTTTAGTTTCTTTTGGTTTTTTTGGGTCAGCGGACGCAAAGTACGAGAAGAGTGACCTCTTTTATGCGGCCTCGAATGACAACCCAGCTCAAATGCGCAAAAGGCCCAAAGCCCAAACACGGACTCAGTTGGGCTTGCGGCAAGAGCTACCACATTGTATCCCTGTGGTGTGCATTGTATCCTGCTGCTCTCTCTCTCTCTCTCTCTCTCTCTCTCTCTATATGTTCCATGGCGGCTCTCCCAGTTACAGGTACGGCGCCCCCGAGGACATCAACATGTTCAATCATGAGATTGAGTGGTGGTCAAAGGTTGCCTGTTTTTGTGTCTCCCAAGAATAAGAGAAGCTCAACCACAATCCGATTGGCCTCCGCACCGTCCAACCATAGCAATCCAACCTCTTCTTCTGGATTGTACTCTGCTCAGAAATACGAACTAACGGCAGCAAACGTGGACCTTGTTCTGGAGGACGTTCGGCCTTACCTGATCTCGGACGGTGGGAACGTTGACGTTGTCTCCGTTGAAGATGGCGTTATATCCCTGAGACTCCAAGGAGCGTGCGAGAGTTGTCCCAGCTCTACCACCACCATGAAGATGGGAATCGAGCGCGTCCTCAAGGAGAAATTCGGAGACGCAGTGAAGGATATACAGCAAGTATATGATGCTCATGATCAACACAGGGAGACAACGGTTGAGGTCATTCTCTTCCTTCTTTCGTCTTTTTGATAGATAGATAATGAATGGAATTGTTTGTAGAAAATTAAATCAATTAATGATGTTGATGGTTGGCATTAATTATGTGGTGCAAATTTCAGGCGGTGAATAATCATCTTGAGATATTGAGACCGGCCATCAAGAACTACGGGGGCAGTGTGGAAGTGGTGTCCGTGGAAGGCGGGGAGTGCCTTGTTAACTATGTTGGGCCGGACTCCATTGGATCAGGAATCAAAGCTGCCATCAAGGAGAGGTTTCCAGACATCCTCAATGTTACCTTTACCTTCTCCACCTAGGACCAAGATTGATTTTATGCTCATTATTATTTCACCCTTGTTCTAAATTCACCCGTCTAATTTTGCTATATCACTATAAAGTCTGTAACATAGAAATAATATTATATTAGGCCAGTGTGTAAATTGCTCGCAGTCAATGTCCTATACATTGTTGGTAAGGTAGTTGAAAAATAGAGGGGAGAAGTGAGCAGCATCGAGATTATGATATCCATGTGCTTATGATGGAGGATCTATGTATTGTGGTTCGCTTAGGACCCCTTTTCCAATCATCGTACAATAAATAGTATGTATCATATTATATTCTTGCCAATGCATGGCCTCATTTATGTTGAAATTTCTTTCCTGGCTTGTTTGCACTTCTGGCTAGAAGACATATCACACTAGCTGAAGAATCGTGTAAGGGGAATCAGTGTGTATAAATGAGGGTTCACCAGGTGCGGTAAAAGTGTGCTGCCGCCCAAGTTTCTTATTGTAACCTGGCATCTTTCCGCTCTTTGTATCTCTGGTCTCTTCTGGTTGTGGTCGATGTACTAATAGAACTATGAAATAATGCAATTGTCTCTTTCTATTGTTCTTATTGCATTAATGAAGAATACTCAATCCTTGCGAATACTTAGCATAATAAACGGTCCTTGGTTAAACTAGTTGCAATTCATAATATTTTAGATACTTGGTCAAATGTGTCGATGTTTGCTCGAGATAGCATCATAGCTGATGGAAACAATCCCAGCAAGAATGGAAGCTGGCAATAAAAATTGCCTTATGCCCCTGGAAACGGGGACGAATCAATTACAGACAGCAGTGATTCAAGAAGAGTGCATAGAATTGTACAGCAAATTCTTCACGTTCAACAACTGGAGATAGAAAAAGGTGGGAACATTAGGCGCGTGGAGACAGGAAAAGGAAAGGATCACATTCTAATTCTATTATACTGTCAGATATGTGTGTACGTGGGTCCATATGGCAAAGCATTGAATACTATTTCCAGTAATACTATTCCAAACTGGGACGAAAGGCACAACTTATGAATAAAGATTGAATACTATTGCCAGTAATACTATTACTTGGAGCTTAGCTCAAAGAATATATTATTATTCCCTGGCTTCTTTACAAGTAGGCAAGGGGTCATCTTCTCTACCATGTTCTCAACTTCTAGGTTCAGGTAATTTCTGAATCACTTATTGCTAGAAAGTTTGGGTTGATGGGTGAATGTCCAATACCTTTTGATGATAATGGAGGACTCGTTACCATACTTAGCATTGATGGTGGAGGGATTCGTGGTGTCATCCCAGGGTTTATTGTCGCTGTCCTTGAGGCCGAACTTCAGGTAAGATATTCCTAGCCTGCTTTCTCGCCATCCTTGAGGCCAAATGAGTGATTGAAAGGAAGGAAGAGTACAGGTCGGAGAAATAAGTTGAAGAAAATTGTAGAACATACATATCTAAAATAAAACAGTTGGATTTCAGCAAGATGCCAAGATCCAATAAATCACAAGAAAGATGAAAGCAATTAATTCAGTGAAAGAACAATTCATCAGAATATTATGCAACTTACTATATGTATAATAGCACAACTTTTCCAAATGAACCAAGAAGAAAAGATAAAATTCACTATGAATAAGTTAAGTACTATCTCGTGGGAACGTTTTATTGGTCTAATGTACACGGTGACCCCAAGAGAAAGTTCAAATTTTGAAGACACATGACCAACAAAATACTACAATTGCAACACCTTTCATAGTTGATAGTGCAGAACTCAACAGTGTCAGCATTTTCTGAATGGACTGGATAACCTTCCCTTTTTTTTTTTCCTTTGCAGAAGCTCGATGGTGAAGATGCGAGGATTGTGGACTACTTTGATTTTATTGCAGGGACAAGCACGGGAGGAATCATGACAGCAATGCTTACTACGCCATCCACCGAAGATGGTCGCCCCCGTGCTGCTAAAGAGATCAACAAATTTTATCGTGAAGAAGGCCCGGAAATATTTTCTGAAGAAGCGGAGATTATGAATTCTTTTGCCAAACCAGTCATGAAACGGTATAGTGAGAAATCAGGAACTTGGGGTGCATAAACAACGCTCAATGTTTACCCCTATGGATCAGAAAAGGGGATGGTGTGGCTTGGCTTTGAATGTAATTGTAGCTAGGATAAAATAAACTAATGCTATGAAACAATACCAAGACACATTCACTTACATGATAGGTGGCCTTACCTTCATTTTCTTATTCTAATCTTTTCATCTTTTCTAGGGAAGGGGTCCCATATTAGGTAGGAATGAACTAAGCAAAAGTTATATAAGTGGAAAGACCCATAAATTAATTATACAAAAGTCAGAAAATGCTGCACCAAATTAAGAAAATTTGAGTGGCAAATTTGGGAAGTGCAGCATTTCCTGACTTTTGCCACTCAAATTTTCTTGATTCGGTGCAACATTTCCTGACTTTTGCGCTACACTTTTTCCTCCTTATTTGATAATAGTAATCTTCAACATCCTTCTTTGACCTTTTCAAAGCCAAAAATAGTTTTACGCCATTCACAATCTCCCACTCAAAATCACTTTTGAAAGCTATCCAAAAGTGACTTTAAAAGGTTTTGTGTCTAACTGTGGCATTTGATTTACTGTTATGATTTTTGCTTGGTCCATTGTTAAATATCTCCCAAGATTCTTGTGTTTCCTGATTTATCAGAAAATAATATTAAAGACGATGGCTTGTATTAGGATTAGTATCTTGAGGCGGCGGTTAGTTGATGTTTCAGTTTGGCCTAAACCCATGGAGCATCATCAACCATGGTTTCCCATAGATATATGAAAAGGCTTTTGCTGAGGGAGAGTGCTTTAATGTTGGGATTCACACTTGATGGGTGGCCTTACCTTCATTTTCTTGTTTTAATCTTACCATGTTTTCTAGATAGGGAAGGGTACTTGAAAAATAAGATCACTCCATGTTTTCTGCTTCTACAACAAAGCACCATGCCCACTCTTCAGTAATGGCTGGCTCTGATGGCTTTTATTAATGACTTGCAGTCTTGACCCCACTCCGGGAGGATCTTCGTTTAGCAAGATGGTAAAATCCTCCAAATCATGGGTTTTGAAAGCCGGAGTCTGGCTTTTGACAAAGGCTTTTGCCCCTTTATATGGCAAGTCTCCTCTAAATGAAAAAATGACAGAAATTCTTGGTGAAATTCGCTTGGCTGATACTTTGACAAATGTTGTTATTCCTGCTTATGACATGAATAGCCTCCATCCTGTCATATTCTCTACACAACAGGTAGGTTTCGTCTTCCCAAGCTTATATTGTTGGCTTCCCTTGCTATATCATTACTAGCCAATAATTGCAAGTGGTAGTGCTTTTGCTGAATGTGGATGTTACCCTGCTAAATGCATGCAGGCAAAGACGATCAGATCTGATATAAAATTCGCAGACGTGATCATGAGCACAGCTGCTGCTCCTTATTATTTCCCTTCCCATGAGTTCATTGGCGATGGCAAAAGATATACTCTAGTTGATGGTGGAATAGCAGCCAACAATCCTGTAATGAATTAATATAACTCTTCAGCATTTCAGTTATTTTACAATTCATTAAGTACATTCGAGGTGTGTGTATGTAAAACTGTGATTCACGAAACTTATTGTTTGTTGGAGTACTTTTTTCTGTCATTCAGACAGTGTTTGCCATTCATGAAGCGGCAAGGATGAATGCAACAAATGCAAGAACAACACTTTACGGTCCAGATTACAGCAACTTTTTGGTTGTGTCTCTTGGGACGGGTTCTGCAAAGCTCTCTGGTCATGAAATTGGATTTGGTGGCACACTTAATTGGTTCAATATGGAAAATGGATTGCCACCACTGATTGATGTTCTCTTCAGGGCTTCAGATGACATGGTAGATATGTGCACGGCCCTTGTACTTGGACACCACAATTCTATGCGCAATTTCCTCCGAATTCAGGTATTCCAAATCCCAATAGTTAACTAGCATTCTACATTGTCAATCTTGGGTTTTTGCTAGTCACGTGATTAACTATTCATTTTCATCTCATTCGTTCCGCAATGTTATGACCACCAAATGAGAAATGATTGGTGTTAAACTATTGCAGAGTAAAATTACATTTTAATTTCTGAGAGAATTAGGTAGTGACAACTTAATCTCTCAAAGAAAAATCACACCTATGTTAGTCCTTTAACGAGGGACCAATATGTTAAAAACCTACAGCTAGTTTTTGGACTAATTTGTCATTCCCTTATTATGTCGTGGACTTAAAAATGTAGTTTAACGCAACTACTATACCAAAATTAATGAGAAATGGCTCATGGTTCTAAACCAGGATTGCACATTGGATCCTAACCAAATCAAACTCAATGACGCAAGTAAAGACAACATTGATGCGTTGGAGAGTATTGCCAGGGCCCTTCTCAATAAACCAATTACATTGGTTAACCCAACAACAGGCTTGCAAGAAACACCTAAGGATGGAAGTCAGTTTGTGAATGGAATGGTACCCACCAATTACGAGGCAATCGCCCAGTCAGTAGCGGGTTTCTTATTTACCATCCAAAGGCTTTCATTGTTGTTGATTGTATTTCACTTTTGCTTCTGACCATCTCATTCTTTGCTTTCCCTTCATGTTTTGGCAGCTTCGCTACTAGGTTGTCCGCGGAAAGAAGGCGCCGTGCATAATGATATTTCATGTTGTCATAACTCTGTTCAAATAAGCTCATCAATCATTTGTGGATCTTTCTTACATGGGCAAGGATCATGATGGTCCGTGAAGAATAACGATTGAAGTTTGTATTATCAAACTAGTGGTAAATTTGTGGAATTTGTACTAATTACCCAAAATGAATAGAATAAAAATGATAAAATTACATTTGATCTCATATTTTATTTCTTAATTAGTGTTATAAACTGTCCAATGGTTTAAATAAATTGAGAAAAAATCTACACACACATATCTATACATATGATAAAAAGAATAGATGGAAGTAACCATTTTTAGGTGTTCAATTTCTTTTTCCAGTTTTATCCTACAAATTAAACTATTGAACGCCTTAATAATGGGGTTAAAGATGTAACTTCAGTTATCCCACGCCGCCCTTTTGTATCCTTTTTTTTTTCAGACTGCATTTTTGTATGCAGTTTTCGTTTTTTTTCAGTTTTTTCCTTCCCTTCTCATTTATTGGAAGTATTTTTGACTTCTTTTATCTCTTCACTGGAAATCTTTTTTATAATACATGTATTACTAATAAGTGTTATACAACCAATATTGACACAATATAAAACTTGATATATACATACTTATTTAATTATAGTAATATCTAAAAAATAAAAAAAGGTGGCTTAACAGGGAAAATAATACCATTGTGCTTGTTAAGCCACTAGTATATATAAACGTTTTATAAAAATTGAACATCAATAACAATATAATTATATAACTCTTATTCTTATTCATTTTAAGCATATATATTATGTTAATTTTAATGTACATAAAAATTATACCAAATAATTTAGATCAATTTTAAATTTTATAAACATGATTTATATAATATGAATTTCTAATTCAATGATAAATTTTATAAAAAATTACACTGATATAACTTAATTCTAATTACCCATTTCACTTGAGATTTGCGTTTGTGTGCATAGTAGGGACCAGTTTACTCTGGCGGTAAGTCTAAATACTTAACGTCTTATGCTCACCGTTTAAATTATTAAGATCTGGTGGCTCAAAATATACCAAAAGATCATCTCACGTGACCTACTCTTTCTTCCTCTTCTACCTTGCGATTCTCCTCCAAAGGCCGAAAGGCGCAACATCCCAGCACCCACTCTCCTGCAACTTTTGAAGTGCTAGACTACTCGGAGAACATAAAGCAAGATAACCAATAAAGAGATAAGGAGGAAAAAAGAAAAAAGGCAGCGATACATGATATTGAAAACACAGTAATAATAAGCTGACATTTGGGTCTCGCCTTTGATCGTAAATGATCACAATTGAGAAAAATAAAAGCAATTACAATGAAAGGATTCCTTTATTTTTCTATTTGGGTTTAATGGATTTCTTTAATTTTCTTATTTGGGTTGCTGCGGCACTTATGACTGGGCAAGTTGCAGTTGCTATGCCCAAAGTTGCCCTTTGGTTTATCCATATCATCAATAGTGGAGTCTATGTATAGCATCATGATATTGCTTGGAGAAATACTCCTTGTGTGGCTCGTAAAGGTGAGAGATGGGTGCTGTGATGTTGCATCCATGGAGTTCGAAGAGTCAAGAGTAAGAGAAGAGAGGTCGAGAGCAGTGAGATAGTATTCAATTTATTCTGAACCGTCAGATCTTAATATGTTAAACGGTGACAACTGACCATATTGATAACCTATGTTTTCTAAATTCATAGATGCCTCCAATATTGCAAAATTGCATTAACGTACCCTCCCCAGCCCAATAACTCAACCCTCCCCATGTTAGAACCCTCCATCATTTTGTTCCTAGTTCCTACATTCATTTCTTTGCTCATGTGTGCTTTTCTATTTCCGGTTACTGAAACTATAGTTATCTTCCTACACTATGTACGGTTATTAAACTCTTTTAATTTTTTAAACTTTATGAAGTTTCTCTTATCACACAAAAATGAATTTATCTAAACTCTCAAATTTGATAACCATTATCAAATCAGAGTATGTCTAGCTTCAATTGAAAGATACATGACACGATCAACGAAATAAAAATAGGAAGAAATAATTGATGACCTGATTTGATTAGAGAGCATCTTTTATCAATTTACCACGGCCATGACAAATTTTATCAAAATTATATTCTTCAATTTGGAAAGAACATGTATTAATTAATAACGTTTCTACCGTTATATCTCTATTTCAAAAGAGTAACGTATTTTCTGTTGGACATGGTGTGTGAAGAAAATGCATGATTGTTCGCCCTTGAAAATTTCCGTTCTGGTCTCTTCTTTTCCTTGAATTCAGGACATTCATTCCATCTGTTTCACAAGACATGCCAATCTCTACATCATGATATAAGCTTCCTTACGTTGACATCTAGAATGCCCAAATCCAAACGTATTTACACGCATATATCCTAAGAAGGAGCTTGTTTGGTCAGAAACACGCATATACAAGTTGTTGCATTAAAAATATATAACACATCTTCACTTTCCTGAACTCTTACACAGAGGTACTAGTACATCAGCTCAATCAAAACTTCAAATTCAATGAAATTTTGTGACTACAAATCAAACAGTATCCCTCAATTTTCAAATTACCCCAGATGGAACAACTGAATATTAAATATAAATATTCTAATGGCCGGGAGTTACTTTACCAGAGAATTACACTTGGCAAAAGTAACCAAGGCTCAAACCACCAAACACCAAAGCCAAATTATAGTCTCCGATTGCTGTGATCTGTTAATATTTACGAAAATCAACTGTTGTCATGCCCACAAAAAAAGTGTAATATAACCCAACTTCACACTAGACTCTTTTGAGTCTTGAGGTTCAAGGATTCATTAATATTTAGACGTGCAATCAATGTCAAATTAATGACTAAAGAAAACAGCCTAGGATTGTAACAGAATAGCTTATTGTTATCAACCTATAGGTAGTGTTTGGCATGGCAAAATGGGAATTGACTTGATTTGTAAATCCAATATTATGTTTGGATATTTTAGAAATAAAATTTGATTTCATTTCTCAAATCCTATAAGAATTGATTTAATTTTAAAACTTAAATATAAATTAAATCAATTCTTATTTTGAGCATTCCAAACACTATGGAATGTATTTTAAATGTAATCAATATCATTTCCAATTCAATCAAATTAATTCATAATTTTAATCATTTCAAATGGTACTGTGGCCATTTGCTTTTGAATTTAATTTATATTTTATAGTATCAGGTATAAATCTGATCCTAGTGTGATGTGAACCATGACCGAATTGTGTTCTTCCAAAATTAGTGTAATTGAAAATATTTGGTATTAAGTCATAGCCCAGCTCATAAATACCCCCATTATGGGGGCATTCTGCACCGGTTGGTCTACTCCTTATCCTGAATTAATTAATTTTAATTAACCTTTTAAGTAAAACTCGAAAAGGCACACCAGCTAAACACCAAAGATTATCTCTTTGTTCCATCGATACTGAGACTGTGACTGAGACACACTACTTTTTTACGCTTTCTTTGTGGCCGTTAAAGTAAACACTTCAGGTATGCAATCTTTCTAATCAACCATTAATCATTGTAAATTAATTTAATGGCTCAATTTCGCCTTGCTTGATTATGCAAAACCCTCATATGAGCACCACCACAACAAATCACGCACGCCATCACACTAGTGATGTCGTTCTCGTCACGCTTCTGTTATTTAATTATTTTTTTTCTAGTAATAAGTTTTAGCTTGTTGGTTTCTGCTTTGTGATTCTTTGAATTTTGGCGAATCTCGGGTTCTGAAGAAGGCTTGCTATGGACACTGAGGTTGAGGCTTCTGATAGCTGTGGGGAGTCTCTTGCAGAATCTGAATCCAATGAGGATATGACAAAACTGGTTGCTGGTGCTGTGAATTTGAAGGATGGTGGATTGGATCCTGAATTTAGAGGTGAGGACACTGAGCAACAGTTGAATGTTTCAGGTGATCTTCACAGTGAAAATCAAGATGATGATGATACAGCTGAAGGAGTGCATGAAAACTCTGCTCACAGGGATTCAGAACTTCAGGGTGGAGAAATTATGGATAAGAAGGAAGGGACCCTTGATAATGATTTAATCTGTGGGGATAGAAATGGTGAAGAAGTGAGCATATCTGATGATCACAGTACTGAATGCTGCAAAGATTATAACAAAGATGAAACTAATGATGCTAAAACCGGATCAGACTTAGAACATGAGAAAGCAGTTGGTGAAATAGGGGGAGCTTCTCTAGACCTACATGAAGCTTTGGAGGAAAAGAAAGTGATACAAGATGCTGATGAGATACCAACTGTTCAGGCTGGTGCAGATGATTTAAAAGTAGGAAGTACTAAAGAATATCAATCTAGGATTTATAACGAAGATAAGAATGGAGGTTATGATAACTCGCCCGTGGTTGTAGACCCTGAAAAGACACAAGAGAGTAGTGCAAAAGAGAAGGAAATGACTCAGGTCACTGGAGAACAGAAGAGTGAGCATGCTTCCTCCTGTGGTAAATCTGTTGCTAATGGCTCCCCTCCTGTTCGTCCAGCTGACCTCGATCGTGCAGCCCCATTATTGGAACCTGCACCTCAGACAGTGCAGCAGCCTCGTGCAAATGGTAATGCATCTAATACGCAGTCCCAGCAAATAGAAGAGTCATCGAATGGGGAGGCTGAGGAGTATGATGAAACTCGTGAGAAACTTCAGATGATTAGGGTGAAGTTTCTGCGACTAGCTCATAGGCTTGGACAGACACCTCACAATGTTGTTGTAGCACAAGTTTTGTATAGACTAGGACTTGCTGAGAAACTCAGAGGAAGGAATGGGGGCCGTGTTTGTGCTTTTAGCTTTGATCGTGCAAGTGCAATGGCTGAGCAACTTGAGGCAGGAGGTCAGGAGCCACTTGATTTCTCTTGTACAATACTGGTCCTTGGAAAGACAGGAGTTGGTAAAAGTGCAACCATCAATTCTATATTTGACAAGGTTATGTTTAATACTGATGCTTTTGATATGGGAACAGAAAAAGTTCAGGATGCTGTGGGAACAGTGCAAGGCATTAAGGTACAGGTCATTGATACTCCGGGACTTCTGCCCTTCTGGTCAGACCAGCAACATAATGAGAAGATTCTGCACTCTGTCAAGAGCTTTATAAAGAAAACACCCCCTGATATTGTGCTATACCTTGATAGGTTAGATATGCATAGCCGGGATTTTAGTGACATGCCACTGTTACGAACAATTAACGAGATTTTTGGAACATCGATATGGTTCAATGCTATTGTGGTTCTGACTCATGCAGCATCAGCTCCTCCTGAAAGCCCTAATGGCACGGCTTCCAGTTATGATATGTTTGTTACACAGCGCTCTCATGTTGTTCAGCAAGCCATTCGCCAAGCAGCTGGAGATATGCGTCTCATGAATCCTGTATCACTGGTGGAGAACCACTCAGCATGCAGAATAAACATGGCTGGCCAGAGAGTGCTGCCCAATGGTCAGGTGTGGAAACCTCATCTGTTACTCTTGTCGTTTGCATCTAAAATTCTGGCTGAAGCAAATGCTCTTCTCAAGTTACAAGATAGTCCACCTGGAAAGCCTTTCACAGCTCGAGCAAAAGCGCCACCGTTACCATTTCTTCTCTCATCCCTTCTGCAGTCAAGGCCACAATTAAAGTTGCCAGAGGAACAGTTTGGTGAGGAGGACAGTCTTGATGACGAGATTGATGAATCATCACATTCTGATGGTGAAACAGAAGATGATGACCTGCCCCCATTTAAACGTCTAACAAAGGCCGAAGTGGAAAATCTGCCTAAAGCTCAGCGGAAAGCATATTTTGATGAGTTAGAGTATCGAGAAAAACTTTTTATGAAGAAACAATTGAAGGAAGAAAGAAAGCATCTGCAGATGATGAAGAAAATGGCAGAATCAGCAAAAGATCTGCCAAGTGACAATAGCCAAAATGTTGAAGAAGACAATGGTGGTGCCGCATCTGTTCCTGTTCCCATGCCAGATTTGGCCCTGCCTGCTACTTTTGATTCTGATAACCCCACTCACAGGTATCGATATCTTGATTCATCCAACCAGTGGCTTGTAAGACCTGTCCTTGAAACTCGTGGCTGGGATCATGATGCCGGTTTTGAAGGTCTAAATGTTGAAAGATTGTTTGTTATTAAGGACAAGATACCCTTGTCTTTCGGTGGTCAAGTTACTAAGGATAAAAAGGACACTAATGTTCAGATGGAAATATCCAGTTCAGTAAGGTATGCAGAGGGGAAAGCCACTTCATTAGGCTTTGACATGCAGACTGTTGGGAAGGACTTGGCTTATACATTACGCAGTGAGACAAGATTTAGTAATTTTAGAAGAAACAAGGCCATAGCTGGTCTCTCATTTACTCTCCTGGGTGATGCCTTGTCAGCTGGGGTTAAAGTTGAAGACAAATTTGTTCCTAATAAACGATTCAGGTTGGTTGTTGCTGGTGGTGCAATGGCAAGTCGCGGTGATGTTGCTTATGGTGGCAGTTTGGAGGCCCAATTGAGAGACAAAGATTACCGCCTAGGACGTTACTTATCAACGCTAGGGCTTTCTGTAATGGATTGGCATGGAGACCTTGCTGTTGGATGCAATGTACAATCACGAATCCCAGTTGGACGGTGCACAAACCTTGTTGCGCAGGCCAATATAAACAACCGAGGAGCTGGACATATTGGCATTCGATTGAATAGTTCAGAACAGCTTCAAATTGTTTTGGTTGGTCTCATCCCTTTACTTAAGAAGCTAGTTGGAAATTCTCAACAGTGGCAGTTTGAACAATGATGATGATCGATGATGTTTCATTATGTAAGCGGGCAGCACTTGCACTGTGTTAGCTAATTAATCGTTTGTCAATGTAGTTTCCTTACTAGATATTTTCGTTACATTATGCTGCTGGACTCCAAGTAATGCGTATTATTTATTAACGTTTTCCTCGTATATATATACTTACAGGCATCTAAATCCTTGGTTTTCTTTTTGTTGTTGCAGTTTTAGGATGTAAAACCTGTCGAGCACAGCCCAATCCGAAGCTTATTTTATCGGCAAATGATTTTTAAAATGTTAGTCGTATACTTTCTCAAGTATTACTTGGAATTTGGATGAGTGGCCTCCGGATTTCATTTCATGTTCGTGCCTTCCGGTACGGCCAGTGGAAGTTCTTGATGCCAAAGGAACGTAGATGAGAATTGAATAATGATGAATAGGGTAATGATTCGTTTGGCTCGTGTTATGTTCTATTTTAATTCAGTGGGTAATTTGTAAAGGATTGTCTTAACTCTTTACTATTGAACAGTAATATATTAGAGCTAAAATAGAATGCTTCTGCTGCTGTTCTGCATGTATAATTTTTTTTGCTGCTGCTATACACTAGCAGCTTAAACAATGTCTAGGGCTATCAACTTAAATCTAGATAAAAGGATAAGTTCTTTGCTCCTCTTCTAAAATGGTAGATTAGTATGCACAATTTCTCCATTACTATTATTCTACAGTGAAAGAAACCAGCTTGCTACTGTGCAGTAACTATTAAACTAAAGGTTTTCTCTCTAACACACCAGGTGGAATATTGTGTACCAAACACGGGTTATTTAATAGCATTTGTAGAAAGTGGCTGAATACGTATAAATTTAGCCACACTTTTTAAATGTGGATAAATGCCTAGTGTATAGCACAGTATATTTCGCCTTGTATACCATAGCCTTTGCCCTAAACTAACGGCCAAGGAGGAAAAACAAGACTGTAGCACTTCTATCAAAAGGCTAGCGTATACAGAATGTGGTGAGATGTGTGAATATTGACAACAAAAAAACAGAGAACATTAAAGAGTTCTCGTTTTGGATAAGTCTCTTTCAAGGACGTGTGTTTCTTGGCAAAAGCAGGGAAGCACATCTGAGTTTCATAAGCATGATCAAAATGTTCTAGCAGAATTTTCAACCTATCGAAATCTCCGTTTTAAATTTTAAATTTTTAAAAAATAAAACCCTAAAATGGTCCCTCAGGTTTATAGTGGGGGACAAACCTGTCCCTCACATTTAGAAAAACCCATCAAGGTCCCTCACATTTCACATTTAGTCACTCCGTTAACTTTTCGTCCCACCCACTAACGGACTATCCACATGTCACCTTGAGAACCTGATATGCACTGTTAACCTCCTCTCCCCCCTTTACTATGTCGTTTCCCCATCATCTTCTTCACCATCTTCACTAACAAATGCAAAAACATTTACCCCAAATCCACTTCTCGCAAAAGGGCGCGATGGCAAAGAGAGAATAGGAGCATGAAGGACGCTGAATGGAGACCGAAGGAGGCACGACAACGAGGAGAGAGGGGCGGCTCGGTGTGCGGCGATGCAGCAGCTTGCGGCACCGCGAAGGGTGGAGCCGAAGTGGCGGGGGGTGCGGTGATGTTGAGGGAATCCCTATGGCGGTGCGGGTGATTTATAATGGGTTGGGGATGTTGGTCTTGTTGTTGGCTTTAGCTTTTTCTTCTCTTTTCTTTCCTGTGATGCTGGAAATTGTTTTTGTCTATGAGATAGAAGATGGTTGTTGGCTTTGGCTGTGTTGGTTCTATGCTTTATGTTTTGTGTATTCAAAAATCTATGTAGTCTTGTATGGTTGCATCTTTTTTGGCTTGGGAAGGCTAATGTTAGTGATGGATGATATGCCAATGAAAAATGTGTATTTCTGCTTCTCCTCTCCCATGCTCCCTCCCCAATTCTTGGTTAGTTTTGGAGATGATGGTGAAGAAGATGGTGGGAAGAGGAGGTTAAAAGTGCACATCAGGTTCTTAAAGTGACACGTGGATAGTTTGTTAGTGGATGTGATGGAAAGTTGACAGAAGGACTAACTTGTCCCCTTCCATAAAATGTGAGGGACCCCGATGAGTTTTTCTAAATGTGAGGGACTAGTTTTTCCTCTGCTATAAACCTGAGAGACCATTTTGGGGTAATTATAAAATCTTATTGAATAATTTAACCTAACATGCTTAGTGATGTTTTGCATTTCCCTTGATGACAGGGCCATGAAACCAAATAAAAACTAACTCAGTCACATACTTGTATGTTGAGAGGGACACACTTTAACTTCTTACACTTAGCCATGGAACACACTGCCTGTTTCCTTTCTAAAAACTCTTATTTTCTGGGTTTATAAACGAAGCTTTAACAAGCATTGAAGCAAGCCCAACCCTCCTTTTCTAATCGCCTACAATAATAACACACAAGGATCACAGACCAAAACCAATAATCACAAAATAGCTTACCTCGTGCTAGGGCACGACAATTCTATGCACAATTTCTCCAAGTGCAGGTATGCCAAACCCCAAACCCAATAATTAGCTTGCATTCCAAAATTTTCAATCTTGGGTTTTTGCTAGTTACGTGATTAAACATTCATCTTCATAATGAGAAGTGATTGATGTTGAATTAATGTTATATAAATAAATTACACATTGGATCCTAACCAAATCAAACACTGTTCACGACTGGAAGGTACCCCCACCAATTACAAGTCAATAACGGGTTTCTTGTTTGTCATCACAGTATTTCGTTGTAGTTGATCGTAATTCACTTTTACCTCTGCTCATCTAATTTTTGGTTCTCTTCATAGTTTTGCAGCTTCGCGAGAAGATTGTCAGTGGAAGGAAGGCACCGAGCATAACGATATTTCATGTCTCAATCAAAAGAGTAATATATTCTATTGAGCATGGTATGTGATGAAAATGTAGGGTTTTTTGCCCCTGAAATTTTTCAATATTATTCTCTTCTTTTCCTTGTAGCAAGGCATTCATTCCATAAGCTTCAGAAAGACATACCAATCTCTACATCCTGATATAAGCTTTCATGTTGACATCTAGAATGCCCAAATCCAAACTTATTTACACGCATATCCCAATGAGGAGCTTGTTTGGTCAGAAACACCCGGTGCCCCCCAGAAAGCTTTAGGGGCACAAAAAGTTCAGCTCATCGGTTGGGACACACATGGTAAAGATGCGAGATTCCACACATCCCAGGGATTTCAATGCTCCGTTTTGCCCTGAATTCCAATAATGGCATAAAATTGTCTAAATTGTAGATCAAAGTAAACCAAACTTCAGTTAGACTAAGATATGCCACAATCAGAATTTCCAGGCGTTTAGATTTAGAGTTCAATGCGGCTTTCCACAACTTTCGTAGCTAAAGGGATTATGCAGATCAAAACATCTTTTCCAGTCGCCGCCTGATGGATAACACACACAACATCATTTAGTAAATAGGCATTAGCAAGCGTTTTTGTGCAGGTTCACTTTACAAGCAAGTAAACTATATAAGTAAGTACCATAAGGTTGTCAAAGCATTGAAGATAGAAGCAAACAAGGATGCTATCATTTGATTCATTTGTATCATCTGAGCAAAATTCAAGTGCTTACCAGTGAAACTAAAGATCTGAGGCCTTTTGTTTTCTTGGTCTTTTATGAGCTGATGACGATGGAGCTCCATGTGCCTGACCAAATAAAAATTTCGAAGATCAATAATAATGCATAATGAAAATGGTTAAGTGAAAATGAACAATCAAGGAGACAATAATAAGCAAAAGAGTACTATGCAGCGTACCTTGCGCTTTTGATCCTTTTTGCCAACCCTTTCCCCTGAAAAAAATTATATGCATAGCTTTAATAATAAATAGATGAAATTCCCATCACTCACAGAAATTTAAGTAGCAGATGCAAACAAAATATATTACCTCCAAAACTCATGGAGTCTGGAATGAATGTCCAGTCCTGATCCACATCATGATGCAAATGCTGTCAGTAGTTTCCCAATCACAACTCATGGTTTGAACAAAAGACAGCTTGGATAATTACAAGCTGAAAACAATGAAAAAACAATAGAGCAGAAGGTAGAAAAATTAAAACCAGATTTCTAACCTTGGGTGTGCCTGGTGTTTCACTGTATGACCCATCACGAAAAGATGAACTTTCAGCCTCTTTATACTGCACCTGAAATAAAAAAAAAATATCTTAACAGTAACTAAATAAAAGAAATTGATATTTGGGAAAAGCAAGCAAATGTTGATATTGCTAATCCTATTAAAAAATCAAATATCAGAAAGGCATATTACAACCCCATGGACATTCTAACTAATGATATCCTCGAATTCTGCTCATAATATAAAATTCATAAATATATTCAGGGTGGCAAATTTATTTCTCTTAACTCTTGGTTACCTGTTTCTGAAGATTCAGCAAAGTTAGTATTTCTTTTCTTAGTTCAAGATGCTCTGCACATACAGCTTTAGTTGGAACCCTTGGTTTCAAATTGACCTGTAATCACAGTCAAACTACGTTAAAAGGATACACATCAGGACGAGTCGGAATTTTTCTTGTAAGATTGGGCTTCACAAATGAATCCAAATATATGCTCAAGCTCAAATCATTTAATAAAAATTTCAGCTCAGATTTTAGTTTTTGCTTTGTTTGAGAATAAAGCTTCAGCAAGCCTTAGCAAGCAAATTTCAAGCTTAAATGAGCTCAAGTATGTGTGTGTGTGTGTCCCTATTTTATTTCTTATAGATTGTTGCATTAAATATTTAAAAAAAAAAAGCATATATTCATTCGTAATTGAACTATTAATGAGGTTAGTCAAGCAGAGACAAGCCAAGCAAGCTGAGCCTCAATAGCTCTCTGAAAGCACACAACTTAGATCCTACTCTAGAAACCAAACACCAATTTAACAGTTCATAAAGTCACTAAAAATAGAAATCAGCCCTCAAGAAATGAAGTGAGGGAGGACTTTATATATTGTTACAAATGCAGAGCAGTGACACTACTACCTGACTGTACCTGAGAAAAAAAATAACTAAAGATCTAAACTGCATTAAAAGTTCAATGAGTTTGGACAAACCCCAAGATCTTGCAAAGTTTGCTCAACCCGTTTGATGGTCCGAAGTCCAGCAGATGTACTTGCAGCTTGCATCATTTGGTCGAGTGCATATGTTCTCAAATATACTCGGAGCTGAAATATTTCTCACTATCAGATTATGTTCTAAATTATAAGCATTAATTGTTGAATTGCCTCACATGAAAAAATAGTTAGTTGGAATATTGTGATCAATGCAACACCAAATTCCCAAACAGTTGAACTTGAACATCCAAATTCTTGTCATTCTTCCTTGCCTTGGGGATGTGCAGGAGCCAGGAGTAGGTTTTGGGAGGTGTTGAGCACAGAAGTGTTGATGAAGAAAATCAGAAAAGGCAGAGAATGCATAGCTGGAAAGGTTCAGTATAACTTACTATGCGAAGAGAAGCTAGAGTAGATGCATTATCAGTTAATGGCGTCGATGAAAGTTGCACATTTGATGGAGATACATTTTGACCAGGGGTGGCTCTCCCTGTAACTTCCGCACCAGCATTTGAAGCAGCAACCAACTGAGACTGCTCAGCAACCTGAGACATATATTAAAACCAGCACATTATAACAGTTACAAGTGTACGAACAGCTCATATGAACAAATTTTATTGCCCTAATTTGGTTATTATAAGTGGGGAACAGGTGGTTCAATGACCCCTTCGACTCATATTTTACAGTCAGTAAAATGGAAAATAACCAAGTTACAATTACATAGCCCTAACAAACCTCCCAGCACAAATGAAAAGGTACATGCCAGAAAAAATTTTGTATGACGCAAAAACACAGTAATAAGAAACATTCCTCAATATTTTAAGTCAAGGGTAACAATTTAGAAAAATGATTAATCAATCAAGAAATCAGAACCCAATAGTCTGAAACTTAATCTTGATTCTTAATAACAATACTACCTCTGCACATGTAAGTAACAGTGTCATAGAAAAGCAATCTATGAAAAAATTACCTTAGCAGGCAAGCGTAACTCAGCTATTCTTTTTGCTTCAACAAGAACCTGCAAAACATAACATAAGTATATAGCTACATTTACTTCATTAGCTATGAAGTTATACTGATAGAGGAAAGCCATAAAGCTACTAATTAATTCATATATTTAAAAAAAAATCAAAACCTCTTCATCTCTTCGCTCTTGTTGCCTTGTTTGAGAGAGAACCATGGACAGCGCTCGTTTTCGTTCCATCTCTTGTGAAATATTATATGGGTCCTACATTGAGAAGGAAGCACAAGTTACTATGACCACATGGCAATGTACTAAGGCGGATACAATTTTGTTTTAACTACAAATAGTCTCACAATAATAACTTGAAAGCCACATACAAAACTAATTTTGTTCAAAAAGTTTACTGCACCTTTACAAGAGGATTTGCTGCAACGTCTCCAGAGGATGGTGCTCTAGCAATTAATATAGCCCGGGATACTACAAGACAGGGGCATGTCATTAAAAATCAAGTTTAATCATCTAATTTTCGATTTTGTAGTCTCCAAACAAAAACTTGAAGCATGAATAAAAGAATAAGAATTCCCAAGTGCAACATATAATATTTTAGTGAGCAAATAGACATACCACTATAGTATCGATCCTTTAATTCCTCCACCGTACGAGATGATGGGAACCTATCTGCTATGATGATAAATCGGAGATCAAACCTCTCGCACAAGTCAAATAGTTGATCCGTCTCCTCCTTGGTCCACAACTACATAGATAAAACATAATTGAAGAAAGCAACACAATTAACACTTAATAAAAGAGAGAGGTGTAAAAATCCCAGTAGAATGTGAATATGTTTCAGCTTTCAATTGTGAAAAGTCGCACAATTAGACACGAAACATACTGGATCCTTCAAATACTTGTCATACTCCTCGTCTGTGTATTTGATAACATCAACAGACTGCACCACACCAAGTAAACTAACATTCAACATTTAAACTAAAAGAATGTTGACTGAAGCCAAAAATTCGAAGGTAAAATGAAAAATAATTAATTAATTAATAAATAATGCAGAGGACGCAGGAAGAGAAAGAACACAGTTGAATTTAGTTACCTTGTTATACTTAGCAAAAGAATAGTCCCCAGTAGGTGGAACACCATTGACAACTCGAACCTGCAATAGAAGAAGAAGAAGAAACACATAACAAGTAGTTCCACGCTCTGTACAGAGAGAGTGTGTGAGTGTGAGTGTGAATGAGGGGAGAGATTCAAAATACCCAATGGTAAAGTTGAAGATTATCTTTACGAGCAGAATTCGTGAAAGGAAGCCATTGCCAAGTGATCTGAACCGCAACCACCACAAAAAATTAAAATTTAAAAATAAATAAACTCAAATCACTCAATCAATGTATTGCAATAAAAAAAAAAAAAAACCTTTTCATCAGAGGGAGGTCTCTTCTTCAATTGAGAAGCATCAATGGCAGGCATAAGAGGTGGCACTCCACCAATAAGCGCATACACCTACAAATGCAAAACAATACAGTGCAATTGAATTGAATTGAAATCCCCAAAGCAGAAAGGAACATGTAAGTACCTCACGGGAAATTCCATCTGGTTTTCTCTGAGACTCTTTGTGAGGCCGAGACTTCTTCTCCACAGCTGGGAATGAGTTCTTTGGCAATCCCAGTATATCCTTCGCATCCATATTCATTCTCTATTTCTCAATTTCTTATAAAATTAGGGTTTCAGCTTCCTCTCTCTCTCTCTCTCTCTCGCACTCTAAATTACTGCAATCAGAATCCGAATTATGAATCGCTCCGTTACGTTCAGAGACATTGAAAGGGATTCTCCTTTTTCCCCGTTCTTCTTTTTCCCTCACTTTCTCAACTGCCAACTGCTCTTCGATTGCATTGCCCCCGACCACACGACGTCGTTCCACCTCCCTTCTTTCCTCCTCTCATTCGTTCACAGCTGCTGAAACGACATAGTTCTATCAGACATCCGCATCTGCAATTTTTTTTTTCTTTTTTCATTTGCGGTATTTTCTCGATGGGCAAAGAGAATCTGTATGTCCCATGATCCCTCAAACTTAAATACATCTAAGGAACGAAAAAAAAACACTTAAATACATCTTTTTGTCAAATACTATCATGAGCTTTATAATCTTTTTAATTGGCTCTCAAACTTTGACTTCTAACTAAGAGGGTTGTTAAATCACTAATAGTTACAGCAATTGGCAAGAATTATTTTTCTATTTATTAATATAAACTATTAATTAATTTATAATATATTATTAATAAACTAGATTGTTTATAATCAATGTTTTTATCATGATGTGTTTTACTTTTTATTTTAAAACTCTTTTCTATTAATCTAGCTATTTGGAAAAATAAGATTTGAACATCAAATACATTGGTTAACGGTTTAAATTTAATTTAAAAGAAATGGTTAATATAATTAATATGTTAGTACCATTATTATACAAACAAATTTAAGAAGGTCCGGTAGTCAAAGGTTACAGACCATTTTTATCTATTTGTTTATCTGTAATTTTTGTCATTTCTTACTTCTTTCGTTCTTAAGGAACTCCACTTTCTTTTCTTTTTTTGTTACGTTAAGGAACTCCGCTTAATATTCAAATTAAGTGCCAATTTTTAAGATGAATTACATTGAAATTCCCCGATATTAAATATAATTACACCTATCTTACACGGTTGGATTTGTAAAACTGTTTGAAATATACTAAAAACTACGGCCTTTATTATAGTTGATAGCTCAATAGTTTAAGTGGTTGAAAAGACAATATTTGACATACTGATAAAGAATTTGATTTGTATACATATACTAATATTTAATTATATATTATTACATCAATAAAAATATTTGATTTAACTATCCATTATTTTGAAAGTTTTACAAATAAAATCACATAATTGAATGACTGTATAAAATTCTTTTACATTATCAGTATATCAAAATTAATATAATTGATAAAATATTTTTTAAGGATAATTATAGCAATCTCCCTCGTGATCCATCGAAACTACATTTACCCCTTTTAGATTTTAAAATTACACTTACCTCACTTCCACTTAAACAGAGTTTAACACCGTTAACTACCCATAAGAAATGACCCATTTACCCCTAATTATAAAAGAAAACCTAACATATTCTTTCCCCAATTTCTCACTTAGAAAACTAAACGAAACCCTACCCTAAACTATTGTGTTCTTCCTCCCACCCACTATTGTTGTCGTCACTAACAAGAGCTAAGTGTAGGGGGAAGGATTGATTTGAGACAGTCCTATTCAATTCTTGTTAAAAGTTTATCTTCTTAATCTCAATCTTGGTCTAAAGCAATTAGTTGTTTTGTTAATTTTATTTAGTTGAGTTTAATTATAAGGAAGAGGATGAGGGAGAATCCTCTTGTGGGCGCTATCACTAGTATAACAAAGGTGAAGACCGTGTGAGGGGCTAGTTGTTGAATGCCACCGTCAGTGGTGTATGGGGCATCGGAATCACATGCCACCACTGCAACTATTGCGATAACAATATCCTATTTTTTTGGCTAGTTTTTTTATTTTGATTTGGGCCAAAGGAATAAGGGTTGTAGATGGTAGGGGTGTACAAGGGACGGATTGGGCCGGGTTGGACAAGACCCGAACCCAGCCTGATTTTTACACCAGGTCAATTTTTAAAACTTGAACCCGACCCGATAATGACCCGACTATGTCTCGGGTTGTACCGGGTCAACCCGACATTCGAACAATATATAAGAATTTAGATATTGTACATAATAAAGTTAAAATTTTACAAGTAAGAAACAAAATTTTAGAGATATTTTACGATATAGGTTTCAAAATAAACCATATCAATGAATAAATAATATCAAGTTATTAAAATATATTAATTGAACTTTAAAATCTTATAATTTTTCATAAAATATTATAAAAATATATATATCTTAAAGGATAATTTGACTTCGGGTAGGGTCAGACCAACCCGACGTATGACTCGAATCCAGCCCGAAATATGTACCAGGTCAAATTTCAAGACCCGAACCCGTCCAAATTAGCTTCGGGCCGAGTCGGGTTAGCAGGACGGGACAGGTCATGAACACCTCTAGTAGATGGGGTAAAGGAACACATTGCAAGAGGACTGGAAGAGGGTAGAAGAATGTAGAGGGTATTAGATTGTGGTTAAAGGTGAAAGGATAAAGAGGGGAAAATTATAATGACAATGAAGGTCACAATAGTCCTATAGCAACAATCTCCCTCTTCACTTTGCAAGCCCTGAATTGTTTGATAGGAATGGGAAATAATTGCACAAGATAAGTGAGTCAGTTTTAGATAGAAAGAAAAAAATTATAATAAAGGGCAAACACTACAAGAAACAAACGAGTTACCGATGGATTTTTTTCGTCGATATTTCTCGACAGAAAACAAGAAATTTGGGAATTTTGGGTTTTAATCATTACCGACGGATTTTTCCGTTGGTATAATTCTTATGCACATTACCGACGGATAAATCCGTCGGTAAATATTATGAATTTATCTTTTTTGTAGAAATAAATTTTACAGACAAAAAAATCCATCGGTAATTTTTTGCAAAATTAATTTTACCGACAGAAAAATCCGCCAATAAAATTAATTTTGAAAAAAATTTTAAAAAAATTACTGACGAATTTTTCCGTCGGTAACTGTAAGCAAAAAAATAAGGAATGGGGCATCTTATCACCATTACTGGCGGATTTTTTTCGTCAAAAATTTAAAAATCCGCCGGTAATATATGTGGTCATAAGGAAAGCTTTGCTTCTCCCCACCTCATTATCTTCTTGACCTTCTGTCTCTTTTGGTCTCTTTCTTTCTCTCTCCACGTTTCGCGAACCCTACCCCCTCCGCCTGAAGCAGGCCGCAGCCCAACCCAACGCCGCGCCCCTCGCCGCCCTAACTCTGTTGCCTCCCCATGCCAACGTAGCCCCAACTCCTTTGAACGCGCCCCAGCCCCACGCGCTGTGAATGCCCAACCACAACACCGTACTTCGCTGCGCCGGCGGCGGTTGTAGAGGAAGCCCAAGGTCGCTTCGCCGCAGATCTAGCTAAATCCCAAGGCCGCGCCACCCTCCATTCTCTCTCTCTCTCTCTCTCTCTCTCTCTCTCTCTCTCTCTCTCTCTCTCTCTCTCTCTCGTAGCAGTGAAGCACCGGCCATCCCGCTGACGGAATCGTGACGCTGCACGGCGGATGAAGCCTTTCGCATCAGTCCCTCTCTTCGCTTCTCTCTCTCTCTGGCGCCGCCACCATCTTGAGCAGGCGCATCTCCCTCCATTCTTAAGGTAATAATCCATTCTCCCAAATGGGGTAGTGTAAAGTTTAATTTTTATGGTGAGTTAACACAATGGGACAATCAATTTTTTGCCTTTTGAGCTAAGCTTAAGTTATTCCATGGTGATTGGTTGTGTTGAACTGGGTTGCTGATTGTGCAACTGCATTTTTTGTTGTTTTGTATTGTCCACTTTCATTTTTGGTGAATTTCGTGATGTATTTATTTCTTCTGTATGGTGTAATGTCAATTTCGGTTTAGAAATTAAACCCTTTCTGGCATACATGCCAGAGAGTCAAATTTGAGATATAAAGCGTGTTGGATTGTCAAATGTCAAGGAGGAAGAATGGGGAAAATGGTGAACCACTTTACACCAGAATCGAATATACTAGAGTTGAACGGGCTTTTAAGTAGTTGAAGATGGCTTCTTGCTTCCTTTCTTACCAATAGCACCTTTTATGTCTGCTGAGTATAGACACCAGAACAAATTGGATTAAGCTCTGTGAACTATTTACCATGTTTGCTCTGATCTGTCCACTTTGAATTGGAATGAAAACACTTATTCCCCTTGACAAAAGAACTAACAATAATAAAGAAGGGAGCATTAGTGCATTCAGACCCAAGGTTATGGGCATTCACAACTAGAAAAAATAGATAGGAATAACGCAATAATTGACTAATTCTTAAAGCTGCTTTAGTGTGCTATGATGATTATTTGGTTACTAATCAATAATGACACTAAGAATGGCTACATTTTTAATTGTAATGTTCGTCTCCTTTGGATTGAAGTAGCATCACAAATATATTATTTGTTGAATGGCCTAAAGCCACACTAGATGCCTTTATATTTACATTGCTTTGTGCATTCATATAGTTTACATTACTTTTATGTGGTCATATTAGGAGATTTATTACTCTTTTTGAGTGTTAGAAAAAATTATTAGAAAGAAAAATGGAAAATAATAAATTTAGGTACAGGATAAGAATTCCCCCTGAAAAGAGAAAACAGAAAATAGGAACAAAAAAAAGTGAGGCAAAATGGCAGGAAAAAATGTGACAAAGCTGTGTAGTCTTGTTGGATATTAGTAATAGAACAAATAGTTCCACTGTAGTGTTCTATTATATTATGTATAGCTGCGAAGAACTGTGAAGTACCATTTTTATTTAAATTTCGGTTGGGATTAACTAAACATCTAAACTCGGGAATATGGATTTAAATCAAATTAGGTCTCCTTTTAATTTCTTGGGCTACTAGTACAACCGTGACTAATTTAGCACATTGGTTAACATTGGTTAATGGTACAAGCTATAAAGAGTTTCTCTATTTTTATTTTTTTCCTCTTTTTCTTAAAATATTTTGGGGTCATCTTAATAGCAAAACTTAAAGCACCACAGTGAAATTCTCCAACATCTGTGTGATATCCCAAATAAAGAAATAATAATAATAATTATTATTATTATAGTTAATAGTAAACTATGAGCATACATATGCATTATAGTTAGTATATTCATTTTAGTTAGTTGTGTTGCATGCATTATAATTTAAATATGCATTATAGTTAGTAGTGTTAATGCATTATAGTTAGAATATGAATTAAAATTACTAAGTGTAGTTAGCATTAATATTAATTATTATTATTAAGTCTAGATATATGACACTAATATTAATTATAATTATTATTACTAAGTGTAGCTACCATTAGTATTATTATTGTTAAGTGAACCTAACATAAATATTATTTAATATTATAATTACTAAGTGTAGTTAGCATTAATATTAATTATTATTATTATTAAGTCTAGATATATTCCACTAATATTAATTATAATTAATATTACTAAGTGTATCTAGCATTAGCATTATTATTATTAAGTGTACTTAGCATTTATATTAATTATAATTAATATTGCTAAGTGTAGCTAGCATTAACATTATTATTATTTAGTGCACCTAACATTAATATTATTTAACATTATAATTATTAAGTGTAGCTAGCATTAATATTAGTTATTATTATTATTAAATCTAGATATATGGCACTAACATTAATTATAATTAATATTACTAAGTATAGCTAGCATTAGTATTATTATTATTAAAGTGTAAATAGCACAAATATTATTTAACATTATAATTACTAAGTGTAGTAGGCATTAATATTATTTATTATTATTAGTAAGTATAGACATATAGCACTAATATTATTTATGATTATTATATTTGTGTATAAATATATGTGTGTAGGAGTGTGTGTGTGTGTAAGAAATGTTTAGTTTCATTTTGCTAAGTTTTGCTTCCACCTCCTCTAAACCAAAATTTCTCTAAACCAAATCTCCTCTAAGCCAAATCTCCTCTAATCCAAACCTCCTCTAAGCCAAATCTCCTCTAAGCCAAATCTCCTCTAAGCCAAACCCCTTTTTGGCCGAATTCATCTCTTGTCAAGCTCATAATCCTCGTGGCCGAACTTCAGTGGACCTAACTAATCATCTCTTAAGACGTTGTGACGCTCCCTCCCTTTAATCGACGAGTTTGGTTACTTGTACCATTCCAATTTTCCAAAATCAAATTGTTAGTAGAAGCACACTCCCGACTATCAAAGGTGAGTGGGTTTAAGCTCATGACCATACTTTTGGTCATTATTAATATATTTTCAAATTATATGAATTATTTATGAAATTTTAGAATAATTTATGTCAAGAGAACATGTTGTTATGAATTATGTCAATTTTAGAAATATTATCATGAGAACTAATTATTTTGGAAAACTCATGGGACCATGCTTGCTGTATGAATTATTTAGATTTATTTATTAGTTAGAAAATATTTTAAATCTCAGTTTGTATGAAATTATTACTATTATTTTTTAGCCAATAAATAGTGAGAAACGGATCAATGAGTTAGCAATTTGCAGGATTGATCGTTAACCTTGGTACCAAGTGGTCCACTAGAGGACTAGCTCACCCACAATAAGGAACCTAGTGAGGTGTCCATTTATGGGACCTAGTTAGGTGCCCATCGATTAGCCATTGGCTCAGTTTAGCTATTCAAATTTCAGGATAATTATATCTGAGAATAATTCATGTTTCTCTACTAATTGTTGCTATAGATTGATTAATTTATATGTAATTATATATGTAATATATTTCACATCAATTGCATGTATATGTTATGTATTTTGTTATTGTCCCATGTGGGTTGTGAGTGGAGGCTCGCTCACTGAGTTTTGATGAACTCACCCTCTCTTTTCCTTTCCCTACTGAATCTGATTCTGAGGTTTAGTTGTACCACAGAATCCTCCGCAGTAGTGCTACAGCTTCCTTGGTGAGCTTCGCTTTGAAGTGGAGCTTATTGTCAATTATGTCAGCCTAGTAGTGCTCCAATAAATTGTGTAGGCAGGATCCCCGGACATGCATGATATTATTTTCAGAATTTATGTTAATTGTTTTATTATGTCTGGCTTTGGCCTAGAATATGGATTTTATGCAGATTTATGTTCAGAATTTATGTTTTAGAAATAATTCCATATTATCAAGTTTTAGTTGAACTTGACATATTTTAAATAAATTTGGGTTATTTATGCATATTAATTAGTCACGTTACCAGAGACTTCCGTGGGGACCCAAATCCTCACGTGCCGGTCACGTTCTCTAGGTGGGTCGTGACAAAGTGGTATCAGAGCAATAGGTTTCCCTACATATTATTGGAGCAAGTGACCACAAATATCATGACATCTAAGTAAATGGAAGCGCGCCCATTTGCAATGATGTGGTGCTATTTGAGGCCTTTAGGAAATGGTCAGCCTTGTTTAGGTTTTATAAGAGCTTGTCTTTCTTGGCACTCATAGTCTTGTTATATGCCCTCCCTTTCACAGTGTGACAATGCCACCTATACACTCTTCACGTCTTCACCGTCGTCGTAGGAGCAATGCATCTGGTGACAATGCTCGTCTTAGAGCTTTTGAACAGATGGTAGCAAACTTAACAGATGTGATGGCCAGGCAGCTAGAGGCGACTATGCAGCCACCTCCAGTTAGAGATACAGATGACTCAGCTTTAGAGCGATTCAAGAGGATGGACCCACCTACTTTCAATGGGTGTCTGACGACTGAAGATCCCTAGGTATTCCTTAGGCAGGTCGAGAAGATAGTCGGTGTCATCCATTGCTCTTCGGAAAGAGCGGTGGAGTTGGCTGGCTTTCAGCTCGGAGGCCAAGCAGAATTATGGTATCAAGAGTTCGGACAAGGGTATGGAACTGCTAGCTCTCCCTCTTGGGAACAATTCAAGGAATCCTTCATGCGAAGATTCATATCAGAGAGCCGCCAAGCACAGATGATTGAGGAGTTTTTGAAACTCCGTTTAACTCCAGGTATGACAGTTACAGAGTATGATGAACGTTTCACTTATCTGGCACAGGCAGCCTCTAGCATAATACCGACAGATACAGCTAGGGTGAGACGTTTCATTCAGGGTCTGCCAAGAGATCTATTCCTCAGCTTGCAGCCTCATGTCGGGACCAAGGACTATGCTCAGGTGGTAGACATTGCGATTGGTCTCGAGAATGGTTTAGCAGAACGACGGGCTATGTCAGAAGCCAATAAGAAGGCCAGGGTTCATGCCACTTTCTCGAGTGGAGTAGGTTCGAGCAAGGGTCACTATTAGCAGGGACAACAACGGAGTCAGTCGGGTAGGGCCACCTTCTCAGAGCCCATCCCAGCACGTCCAGTTGTAGCACACTCTTTTAGTAGAGAGCGATCGGCCTGATGGAGCGGGGTTCATGGCAGTCATATCCAGTATGCCCGACTTGCGAAAAGAGACATCAGGGTCAATGTTTATTTGGCTCTACAGTATGTTATAGATGTGGTCAGCCGGGTCATAAGCTCGCAGAATGCTCGATGTTTCAAAGAGCTCCTAGTCAGGGGTCAACTAACCCCTCCACATCGATTCAATCTCTGCGATCAGCGATCGAGCGGCGTCATCGCATCGGCAGGTCGTCGAGTAGGGGGTAGGGGCCCTGTTGGCCGAGGACCAGGTGGAAGAGGAGTAGGCGGTAGAAGCCAAGGTAGTGGAGGACAACCCCGTCTATTCGCTATAACCCGTCAGGATGCGCAGGCTTCAAATGAAGTGGTAACAGGTATGACGACAGTATGTTCCTTTGATGCTGTGACATTATTTGATTCAGGGTCTACCCACTCTTATGTGTCCCCGTTCTTTGCTGTACGGTTTGGAAGATCCCCTGAGGATCTTGATGAGCCGTTTTTTGTTGGGGTGCCTTCGGGGAAACCCATCCTTATTCAAACAGTGTATAGATCATGCAAAGTCAAAGTTGGTGACATGGAAGCGCTAGCAGATTTGAAAGTGTTAGACATGTCTGACTTTGACGTTATTCTAGGCGTAGATTGGTTATCCCCATGTCATGCCTTGATAGATTGTTATAGAAGAGTAGTGAGATTCGAGGTCCCAGGTGATGAGCCAAGAGAGTTTCTTGGCACAAGATGCTTAATGCCGACGAGCTTAATATCAGCTATGAATGCGCTATGGTTGATGGATAGAGGTAGTTACGGATTTTAGCTGCAGTCAGGGATGTAGAGGCAGAGACACCAAGTTTGGATACAATTCCGGTGGCTAATGAGTTTCCGGACGTGTTTCCAGATGATTTACCTGGTATGCCACCAGAGAGAGAAATAGAGTTTGGGATAGAGCTTGAACCAGAAGTTAGACCCATCTCTATACCCCCATATCGCATGGCTCTAGCGGAGTTAAAAGAATTGAAGGAGCAGCTACAGGAGTTGTTGGACAAAGGGTTTATACGGCCAAGTACCTCTCCATGGGGTGCTCCAGTGTTATTCGTTAAGAAGAAAGATGGTTCGATGAGGATGTGTATAGATTATAGGCAGCTAAACAAGGTGACGATTAGGAATCGATACCCTTTACCCCTCATAGATGATCTTTTTGACCAGCTTCAAGGGGCAACATGTTTTTCCAAGATCGATCTTCGATCTGGTTACCATCAGCTGAAGATTAAGGATGGAGATATACCTAAGACGGCTTTCAGGACTCGCTATGGACATTACGAGTTCTTAGTGATGTCCTTTGGGTTAACCAATGCCCCAGCAGCCTTCATGGATTTAATGAATAGGGTGTTTAAACCGTTTCTGGATCACTTTGTGATTGTCTTCATTGATGACATCTTAGTGTATTCCAAAAGTAAGGAGGAACACGAGCAACACCTGAGAATGGTTTCTGGACCTTGAGGGAAAACCGGTTGTATGCCAAGTTTTCCAAGTGTGAGTTACGGCTAGAACAGGTGGCATTCCTTGGACACGTAGTGTCGAAGGATGGCATTCTAGTAGATCCAAAGAAGGTGGAAGCAGTGCAGCAATGGCCTAGACCTACAACAGTTTCAGAAGTTCGTAGTTTCTTGGGTTTGGCAGGATATTACAGACGATTCGTTCAGGATTTCTCGAGGATTGCAGCACCCATGACCAAGCTGACACAGAAGAATGTCAAGTTTCAGTGGACAGAAGAGTGTGAAGAAAGTTTTCAAAGGTTGAAAACATGCTTGACCACGACACCAGTTCTTGTACTACCTTCAGGTTCAGGAGGTTTTTCAGTATTCTGTGACGCTTCTAGAATTGGACTTGGCTGTGTCTTGATGCAGCATGGCCAAGTTATAGCATATGCCTCGCGGCAACTTAAGAAGCATGAGAAAAATTATCCTACCCATGATTTGGAGATGGCGGCAGTGATTTTTGCCTTGAAGATTTGGAGACATTACCTGTATGGAGAAACTTGTGAGATTTTCACAGACCACAAGAGCCTGAAGTATATCTTTCAACAGAAGGATCTGAACCTGAGACAACGTAGATGGCTTGAGTTATTAAAAGATTATGACTGTACGATCTCGTACCACCCAGGGAAGGCGAATGTAGTGGCGGATGCTTTAAGCAGGAAGTCAGCAGGCAGTTTGGCCCACATAACGCTAGTAAGACAAGCGTTAGTAAAAGATATCCACAAGATAGAAGCTGAAGGAGTTCAGTTTGGCCTTAGTGAATCAGGGGCTTTTCTAGCTCACATCAAGGCTCAGTCAACCTTGGTGGGACAGATCAAGGCACAACAAGGTGAGGATCTGAAGTTAGCTAAGTTAGGTGAGGATGTTCGTAAAGGTAAGAATACAGAGTTCTCAGTTGATACTGAGGGTGTATTGCACCTTGGAAATCGTTTATGCGTGCCAGCAGTGGGTGAGTTGAGGAGAAAAGTAATGGAAGAAGCTCATAGTGCAGCATACTCAGTGCATCCAGGATCAACTAAGATGTATTAGGATCTAAAACAGTTATTCTGGTGGGATGGTATGAAGAGAGATATCGGTGACTTTGTAGCTAGGTGTCTGGTGTGTCAGCAAGTCAAGGCTGAGCACCAGAGGCCAGCAGGGTTACTTCAGCAGATAGACATTCCGGAATGGAAGTGGGAGAGGATAACCATGGACTTCGTAATTGGATTACCTCGAACCACCAAAGGGTTCGACTCCATATGGGTAATAGTAGACAGGATGACCAAATCAGCACACTTTTTACCAGTAAAGACTACCTTTAGTACGGCACAGTATGCTCAATTGTACATCAACGAGATAGTTAGACTCCACGGTGTCCCAGTATCTATCATATCCAATAGAGGATCCCAGTTTACTTCACGATTCTGGAGGGCGTTTCATGAGGCCCTTGGCACACGTGTGGATTTGACCACAGCTTTTCACCCTCAAGCGGATGGTCGATCGAAAGGACGATACAAATCTTAGAAGATATGCTCAGAGCCTGCATACTAGATTTCAAAGGAAGCTGGTGTGATCACCTACCCTTGATCGAGTTCTCATACAATAATAGTTATCAGTCGAGTATCCAGATGGCACCATTCGAAGCCTTATATGGGAGGCGTTGTAGGTTTCCCATCGGGTGGTTTGAGCTTGGGGAAGTTAAGTCCTTAGGCCCGAACCTAGTTCAGGAGACCTTAGAGAAGGTTCAGTTGATTAGAGAACGTCTCTTAGCAGCACAATCCAGGCAGAAGTCGTATGCTGATAACCGTCGACGTAACTTGGAATTTGCGATTGGAGACAATGTGTTTCTGAAAGTATCCCCTATGAAAGGAGTAGTGAGGTTCGGTAAGCAAGGAAAGTTAAGCCCTCGTTTTATTGGTCCATTTGAAATCTTAGAAAGAATTGGAGCGGTAGCTTATAGGTTGGCACTGCCTCCCAGTTTATCAGCCATACACCCAGTATTTCATGTTAGTATGCTCAGGAAATATATGCTTGACCAATCTCATGTGATCACTCCACAAACGGTCCAAATTGATGAGAGCTTGTCATATGAAGAGGAACCAGTTGCCATCGTGGATAGACAAATTAAGAAGCTTCGCTCAAAGGAGATAGCCTCAGTAAAAGTTATCTGGAGGAACCATTCAGGAAGCAGCAACTTGGGAAGCTGAAGAAGCTATGAAAACCAAATATCCCCATCTCTTCCCACCTCAAGGTACATTGTTTAGATTTGGGGACCAAATCTCTTTTAAGGGGAGTAGTATGTGATATCCCAAATAAAGAAATAATAATAATAATAATTATTATTATTATTATAGTTAATAGTAAACTATGAGCATACATATGTATTATAGTTAGTATATTCATTTTAGTTAGTTGTGTTGCATGCATTATAATTTAAATATGCATTATAGTTAGTAGTGTTAATGCATTATAGTTAGAATATGAATTAAAATTACTAAGTGTAGTTAGCATTAATATTAATTATTATTATTAAGTCTAGATATATGACACTAATATTAATTATAATTATTATTACTAAGTGTAGCTACCATTAGTATTATTATTATTAAGTGAACCTAACATAAATATTATTTAATATTATAATTACTAAGTGTAGTTAGCATTAATATTTATTATTATTATTATTAAGTCTAGATATATTCCACTAATATTAATTATAATTAATATTACTAAGTGTATCTAGCATTAGCATTATTATTATTAAGTGTACTTAGCATTTATATTAATTATAATTAATATTGCTAAGTGTAGCTAGCATTAACATTATTATTATTTAGTGCACCTAACATTAATATTATTTAACATTATAATTATTAAGTGTAGCTAGCATTAATATTAGTTATTATTATTATTAAATCTAGATATATGGCACTAACATTAATTATAATTAATATTACTAAGTGTAGCTAGCATTAGTATTATTATTATTAAAGTGTAAATAGCACAAATATTATTTAACATTATAATTACTAAGTGTAGTAGGCATTAATATTATTTATTATTATTAGTAAGTATAGACATATAGCACTAATATTATTTATGATTATTATATTTGTGTATAAATATATGTGTGTAGGAGTGTGTGTGTGTGTAAAAAATGTTTAGTTTCATTTTGCTAAGTTTTGCTTCCACCTCCTCTAAACCAAAATTTCTCTAAATCAAATCTCCTCTAAGCCAAATCTCCTCTAAGCCAAACCTCCTCTAAGCCAAACCCCTTTTTGGCCGAATTCATCTCTTGTCAAGCTCATAATCCTCGTGGCCGAACTTCAGTGGACCTAACTAATCATCTCTTAAGACGTTGTGACGCTCCCTCCCTTTAATCGACGAGTTTGGTTACTTGTACCATTCCAATTTTCCAAAATCAAGTTGTTAGTAGAAGCACACTCCCGATTATCAAAGGTGAGTGGGTTTAAGCTCATGACCACACTTTTGGTCATTATTAATATATTTTCAAATTATATGAATTATTTATGAAATTTTAGAATAATTTATGTCAAGAGAACATGTTGTTATGAATTATGTCAATTTTAGAAATATTATCATGAGAACTAATTATTTTGGAAAACTCATGGGACCATGCTTGCTGTATGAATTATTTAGATTTATTTATTAGTTAGAAAATATTTTAAATCTCAGTTTTGTATGAAATTATTACTATTATTTTTTTTAGCCAATAAATAGTGAGAAACAGATCAATGAGTTAAATTTGCCGCAGGATTGATCGTTAACCTTGGTACCAAGTGGTCCACTAGAGGACTAGCTCACCCACAATAAGGAACCTAGTGAGGTGTCCATTTATGGGACCTAGTTAGGTGCCCATCAGATTAGCCATTGGCTCAGATTTAGCTATTCAGCACAGATAATTATATACAGAATAATTCATGTTACTCTACAAATTGTTGCTATAGATTGATTAATTTATATGTAATTATATATGTAATATATTTCACATCAATTGCATGTATATGTTATGTATTTTGTTATTGTCCCATGTGGGTTGTGAGTGGAGGCTCGCTCAATCGAGTTTTGATGAACTCACCCTCTCTTTTCCTTTCCCTCTGAGATCTGATTCTGAGGTTTAGTTGTACCACAGAATCCTCCGCAGTAGTGCTACAGCTTCCTTGGTGAGCTTCGCTTTGAAGTGGAGCTTATTGTCAATTATGTCAGCCTAGTAGTGCTCCAATAAATTGTGTAGGCAGGATCCCCGGACATGCATGATATTATTTTCAGAATTTATGTTAATTGTTTTATTATGTCTGGCTTTGGCCTAGAATATGGATTTTATGCAGATTTATGTTCAGAATTTATGTTTTAAAAATAATTCCATATTATCAAGTTTTAGTTGAACTTGACATATTTTAAATAAATTTGGGTTATTTATGCATATTAGTCAGTCACGTTACCAGAGACTTCCGTGGGGACCCAAATCCTCACGTGCCGGTCACGTTCTCTAGGTGGGTCGTGACAATCTGGGATCAAAGTCTGTCCATTACTGTAAAGTGAAAACAACATAGGGAGTTGGAGCATTATGTTTACCTTCTGATAATTCCTAACAATTTGACTCAGCCTTGTCAAATGATACGTGAAAGGAAAAAAAAAGAGTCTCAAACAAAGTTGGAAATTGAAACACTTAATAGCCTTGTGGTCTCAAGTATATCAAATGTCATAATAATATCATGTCTCATAATCATACATATTTATTGCAGAAAATCTCATAACAAGTTGTGAAACCTTTCATGGTGAGAGGAATATAACATTGGTCCCTTTATCTGCATTACACTCACAGACAAATGTGCTGACATTAACTTCTTTTAATTTGTGTTAGGGAATGGGGATTCCTATTGGGAAACTTTCTCTTCACATTACATCGGGAGCTGTTCGCCTTTCATCTGTAAGGGCTACTAAATAATCTTTTACTTTTTCAACTTTTCTCTTCCTCATAATTTATCAACTGATGAATTGTTATCTTGATCTGTGATTTCAGTGTTGGCCAATAAATATTGATATTGGCACAAAAAATGAGAAGTTGTTGAATGGTGAGTTTTACATTAGGCTTAGACAAAAGAGGGCAACTGGGAAGGTTTGATCATCCCTCCCACTCACCGACATGTAAATGAATATTAGTGAATGTGAAATTTATATATTGTTAACATAATATTTGTTTATTGTGGTTTAGGAATCTACGGAGCTTCTAGATGCGTTTATGAGTGCTAAACCACTATGGGGGGAAGTTCTTATCTAGGTTACACAACAGATTCAACATTCTAATCACATGGTTTTTTTTTTCCTGCTAGTTTGCTTGAATCTATTGTTTTCTTAATTTTCATAATTCTTTTTTCAGTTTGAAGATTTCACAATGCATTTGATCTGTTGGCAAAATACAGCTCATCTCATCTTGTTTTCAATGATGGTATACAGGTAACATGCTTCAAAGCTTTTGACTCTATGCATAGTTCCTTTTTAGGTTATTGACTAATATTCTGTGGTTTATTTCAGGGCACAACGTCTGTGATATTATGTTGACGATGATGATAATGTTGTTGACATCTCCTTATTTAAGTTTTTGTTTTTGCTTTCTTTGTTATATATTAAACTTTTTATATGTGTTTGTACATTTTCTGACATTTTTTTATCTAATTTACATTTCGAAATTAAATTCACCGCATTTATTATTTATTAGGAATTTTTTTATAATTTTTCGTTATCAAATATATTTATATATTTATAATTAGCTTTAAATAAAAAATAAACTCTTAAATGATCATGTAACACAAATTATAGAATATTTACTATAAAAAAAATTACCGATGGATTTTTCCGTCGGTAAAATAAAAAATAAAAAGGTTTGATGATTAATAAAAATAAATTAATTCTAAAATTCAATGATTACCGACGGATTTTTCCGTCGATAAAATAAAAAAATAAAAAAATTGTAAAATTCAATAATTACGGACGGATTTTTCCGTCGGTAAAACTTGGATATTAAAAAATTACAAATTAAATTAAAAATTACCGACGGAATTTTCCGTCAATAATCAAATAAAATCCGTCGGTACTCATTTATCGTTGACGAATTTGCTGACGAATTGTTCAACTCATTACCGACGGATTTTTGAAGAAAAAATCCGTCGGTAATTCCGTCGGTAACATTTATCGACGGATTTTTTTCGTCAATAATGATTTCCGACTACATTATTACCGATGGACAAAATCCGTCGATAATGAAAAAAATCCGTCGGTAACAGCATGTTTTCTAGTAGTGAAATAAGTTCGTGTTAATGGTCAAGGGATGTTTTGCTATGTCATAAAATAAAACAGGGGAGGTGAGTGTAATTTTAAAATCTAGAAGGAAATAAATGTAATTTCAATAGATCTCGAGGGAGATTGCTGTAATTATCCCTATATTTTATCATGACTTATGTTACAATCATACAGACTATCTCATAAGCCCAATATCAAGTGGGCTGGAAATTAGCTTTAAGGCCTAAATTAGTTAAAGGCAATCCTAGATAATTAAGGATAAAGTCCACCAAAATAGGAGTTAACTAACCACTTCAAAGGACAAACTCTCTATTTAGAATGCCTTAATGTCTAATAACTCATAAAGGTACACATATTTCCTACTTTCTTTCAGTCTCTTAAACACTCCCTGATTTGAGCATCGAAATCGTTGCAGGTGCACCCCACCCATTTGGAGCAAATAGCAAGGAAGATGTCACGACACTACTTGGGCATGTGAGAAATTCTATTCCTACATAAGTCTCGTGACTTGTATCACCTTTATATGCACATTTGAAGTATGAAAAAAGTCCTAAAATAGTTTGCTTTCTACATACAAATTACCTGCTATTGAAATCGCATTCATAATATTGAAATGTATCATAGTCTCTTTCAAAGGCTAATATTGTAATATCACTAAATATGCGTAAAGTCCTTTACATGTAAAATGTCTATGAAAAGTATAGATTATATAGTCCAAATAATATCTTAAAATACAAAACTATGCAAAATGTAATTATACCCTATAATCCGAGATCCTGCTTGCACTACATTGGAGCACATCTAGAGCAAAATACATGACACCTCACCTAATGAGCTCAGCAACTGAAATCTAATGCTGCTGGGAGGAAAATGGTGTAGAAGTACTTTCAGCAACTATAGCATATATAAAATATGAAAAGAAATAGAGGGGTGAGTTTTGTAACCAAAACTTAGTGAGTGAGTCCTCATTTGGAACCCCTTTCATGGGACACCAAGAAAAGGTACACAATACCAAAATAATAGTGATGATAACAAAGTATCAAAACACTTCATAACTATAATCAAGTTATCAAATCTTAGCTTTCTATAACCCGATCTAACAGTACTCTAATAGAGAAATAGTAATCTATGCTCTAGTTATGTACAATGTCTGTGACATAACAAAACTCTGAATATAAATGTCTAGTCATATTTAGGCGTTACGTATCGTCGTTCCTAATATGACAATAAATTCTCTGTTATCTCTGGTCCTAGGGTACTTGGTACCAAGGTTAACGGATTAACTGTCATTAACACATAGTCTGTTTCACTATAGTTACTAGCAACTCAACTAGAAATCTCATTCTTTTCTTTATCATTTCCAAAGTCTTCTATCCTAGAGTTCCAAATCTTTCTTTCTATAACAATATATAGTATCAGAATCACATGATTATAAAAGCAGCTCTAAATAATTAAATTTGTAGTGCAGCCATACAAAAACTCATCTTCAATAGTAGATGTCCCATGGTTTTTAAGAAAACACGTTTTCTTATTAAACCAATAATTGATAACACAATATTTCACAGAAATCTCAGTACTTCACAGAATAAACTCTAAAACCATATATACTCTCATGTTTTAGGTGAAAATAGATATAATGATTAACATAGAAGTTACATATGTGAACCCACTCACTTAGAGTAGCAGCAGATACAGGAATAGCACCAGCAAATTTTTGGGAAATAGGAATGGCACCCGTATATTAAAGTCTTAGAAGTGAAAGACTGAAGTTGATTTTAAGAGAAAATGGATGAAAATGGAGTTTGGGAGTGAACTAGGGGTGGAAAGCGAAGTTTCTCAAGTTTTGGGTGTATTTTGGGGTGTTGATGTGTTCTAAACCCTGAAATGATAGTTTTTAATGGTTTGTTTACCGCCTGAGTGGTAAATGACTGCTGGGGCGGTCCCCTTCCCAGCTGTCGCATTGCCTTACTTTCTGCTGACCACCTGGGCGGTCATATGACCACTGGGGTGGTCTCACTTATTTACATTTTAAGTTAATGTGCTCATTTATTTTACTCTCCGTTAACTTTACAACATAAATGTAAATAAGGAAATACCCCCCATTTGGATTCAAATAAAATATTAGAAAAATCAAAATATAAATTTTGGGCTTTAGTTCAAATCCGGAAATTTTTACGATTTTTCAAACTTTGGGGTTAACAACGAAATATTTAAAGGTTTGTTAAAATTCATCAAAAATCATCCTTTGACTTATTTTTCTCTCGGGAATAATTACTGGAACTTTTGGTCCCAAAAATATAATTCTATCATATAGCTCTCCAAGGACTTGTGTGGTCTAGACTTAGTGAAATTTTGGACTTGGAATTACAGGTGAAGGTAACTGACAACTCTTCCTGGTTCAAAAACATTTCCAACCTTTTACTTAAACTAAGGTATTACAGACGATCATCACAGCAGCCTTGTGTTCCAAACCTTCCCTAAATATCAAGTACTCTCTATTTGGTGTACTACTCTTGAACAACTTATAATTACAACCATCTAGCTACTATTATTATAACTAAAAGTAATATTTTAGTAAATTTATAAGCCAAACGTGGCAAACTTTCACAATTTTTCACCAATGATATGTGCATATCACATATTGTCTTCTTTGTAAGTGTAAGGTCAATGACAGCAAAAGAAGAGAAAGTGAGCTCAACTGCTCTTGCATGTGTTACCAAATATGTGAGAAATGTATTCATTAACTGAGTGTAATACAAGTATCTTCACCTATATATACAAGAGCTGATAAGCTAGAGTAGAATTGGTTAACTAACGGATAACAAACTGTGATAACAAACCATATAGCTAGATATTAGTCTGTTACTAACTGATTACTGGTTTCGGTTAGTGAGGTTAATCCATTGGTTAATCCTCTAGTTATACTACTACCTTTAGCCCCCCCCAAACTCAGGGGGTAAGGTTTTGAGACCTTGAGTTTGTCCCGAAAGTGAAGAAATTAAGTAGGACAAATGCTCTTGGTGAAGATATCAGCAACCTCAGATGTGGAAAGAATGTGACTGGCATGGACCTTTTTGGAGACAACTTGATCCTGCACAAAATACAGATCCAACTCAGGTGCTTAGTGCGGCTATGCAGAATTGGATTGGCTGCCAACAAAACTGCACTTTGATTATCGCAGTAAATTGAAGGGTGTACAGAGCAACTAATTTTCAATTCTGACAATAGTGAGTTAAGCCATGATAGTTTAGTAACCATTGAAGCCAAGCTACGAAATTCGACTTCAGTGCTAGATCTTGAAACAACTTGTTGCTTTCTTCTTGACCAAGATATTAAGTTTGGTCTTAGAAAAACACAATAGTCAATGGTGGATTTTCTATCATCCACATTTGAGCCCCAATCTAAATCACAAAATGTCATGAGCCTAAAATCAGTAACAGGATTAAAGCATAATCCTGTGCCTGCCAGGTATCGAAAAATTCTTTTAACTGCTTTCCAATGAGTTTCCATTAGATTTTGCATGAACTGAGATACGTTATTTACAGCAAAGGCTATGTCTGGTCGGGTAAGGGTGGCATATTGTAGACCTTTTACTATGGATCTATATATAGAGTGAAGGATATGAGAATGTTACGTTGTACATCCATGGGCTGATAACTTGAGTCCATTGACTATAGGAGTAAGTAAGGCTTTTGCTCCAACCATTTTGGCCTTGTTAAAGAGGTCCTTAATGTATTTTTGCTGAAAGAGTAACACTGCACTAAAGGCTTGCTTCTTAGCTTCAATTCCGAGGAAAAAAATCATTTCCCCTAGATCTTTCAAAGTGAACACCTTGTTTAGTTAAGTAATTAGAGTGGACAGCTCAGTAAGATCAGATCCAGTGGCAAGAATATCATCTACATATATCAGGAGATATGTTATGGATGAGTAAGTGAACTTGGTGAACAGTGATGGATCACGTTAATTTTGTAGGAGAGAAATCGAAAGTCTGAAGAGTAGTGGTGAGTTTAGAGAACCAAGCCCTAGCAACCTGTTTAAGACCATAGAGGGCCTTTTTAAGCCTGCAAACTTCTTGTGGCTGGCTGGAGGAATAGCATTCTAGTTGGCACATTATAAACTTCTTCTAGTAGGTCACCATTTAGAAAGGGATGAGGGATAAGGAGTGACGCCAATGACAGCAAAGGAAGAGAAAGTGAGCTCAACTGCTCTTGCATGTGTTACTGATGAATGTGTAAGAAATGTATTCATTGATTGAGTGTAATACAAGTATCTTCACCTATATATACAAGAGTTGAAAAGCTAGAGTAAAGTGGGTTAACTAACGGATAACAAACTATGATAACAAACTATACAGCTAGATATTAGTCTGTTACTAACTGATAACTGGTTTAAGTTAGTGAGGTTAATCCATTGGTTAATCCGCTAGTTATACTACTTCCTTTGGTAAGTACTTGCTTGTAAGCTAGCTAGCTTGCTTATTTCCATCTTGAATGCATAATCAGTTTGACATCCTTCTTGCTTCTTCTCTCTTCTTGTTCTGAGTTTTTCTTGTGCACCCCACCCTATACTCACTGCACACACAAAGTCAGCACTCAAATGCCAATTTAACACCGAGTGTTTTCAGAGATGAAACTGTGACTCCTGCTGTTATTTCAAAATTTTCTCCAACTCATGTCATATATATATATACATCCTCTTCCTAACTTGGCTCAGAGCTTCCATATAACAATCAATTTCAGCACAATTAGCTTACATACTTCACTTATACGTCCGTTTGGAAATTAAGTTAATGCATGGTAGACTTGCCACAGCCATTCAGTGGATAAATATTTAAACAGTTATAGTAATTGCTTATGATGATATTAATATCCTTTCTTGTCATCATCATTATAGTCATCAATATGCTTCCACTTGATGGCCATTGATTATTAGTTAATAGATCCTACTCGTCTCTGCAACCAGTAGAGTTTTTCTTTTGTCTTTCTATTTTATTTAATTGCTTCTTATGTAGTGTAGTACTTTTATAGCTTTTGAGTGCGGGCTATTTGCTAGGATATATCATATTGACGTTGATTAAAAATATTATTCATGAGATTCAAACTCTTACTGCAATTAAAGTAACATGATTAATGAAAGGAAAAACCCTAATCTACCATAAATTTTATCATAATTTTGTATCTAAATTGATTAGCCATAATTGTTATTAATCTTTGGATAAGTTAATGAGTCATATCACTTTATTTTAATCAATGATCACCATAATCATTTATGTCAACATTGTGCAGAATATATTTATTCTTAATTTGTTAATTAATTTATTAACACTTTTTGCGGCAGGGAAGATCAGATCCATGATTAAACCATTCTGGTTTTCCGCTAAGGATTCAAATACCTTATCTTAATTTGTCAGGGCTAAACATGTACGCATTCATAGTTGACGCCCTAGGATCGACCTCTTCCATCACGGGTCATTTTTTTAATTATTTATTTTCGTTGTTCATATATATCGTTGCCTTTTTTGAACAAGACCCTTTATACGATTTTTTTTCCCCCGCGTTTGTGGTACAGATCAATTTGAATCAAACACTATTGTTCCGCATTAGAGAGGTAAACTGTGCATGTATATTTAGTTTGATTCAACTCTTTATCAATTAATTGAACTATTATTCTTTCTGAACACCACTTGACTTAAAAACAGCTTTTAATTATGTCCCTAGCGTCCGCAGTTTTACATGTTAAAAGATAATTAAAGGGTGACGTTAATGAATTAAAGAATATAATCATAGCTGAGTAGTGATGATGCCAATATCGAAAATAATATTAAATAAATGAAAGAGATATAAAGTTACACTATCAGTACTGTTCCAACAATTTTTTTTAAAACGATGTACCCACAAGGTTAGCAAATAAAAGTGGATATATGAGACCAAATTATGAATATGATTCAGCTGTTTTGTAGAAAAGAAGATTAATTGATTAAAGAGTTTCTCATTATGGGACTCGGGGGACATATGTTTTCTAAGGGTGCCACGTGGGAATTGATCTGATAAATACCAAGAAGCCCAGCTGCTCAGTGACATGGGAAGGCATAAACACCAGCCAGGAAAAGAGAAATGACATGGGAAGGCACAAACACTAGCCGGGAAAAGAGAAATATTAAGTGTAACATCCAATTAATATCGTAATAACTCACGCCTCATTTATTATTAATCAATACTCTAAATATAATATTTAAGGTTTTCGTAATAAATAAATTTAATTTTTTTTATGGACCTACACTTTAAAATTTACTTTTTTGAAATCTTAATTATCGCCCTAAGAGCACTAATTAATTAGTAAAATCTAACCGTAAATCGTACTTGGATTGAATCCTTAATGAAATATGAGTCAATATGATATTTTATATAACTTGTGTTTAAATAATTAATATAACTCAGAAAACTAGTAACATATACCCTCCATTTTGAAAATATTTATAGACACATTTAATTTTTAGAGTTAAGAGGGTTAAAAATACTCAACTTTTTTTTTTTACGTGAGTGTTTATTGAGCGTTTATAGGTGTCCCTAAAATAACATGTATCGTAACTCTAAACCATATATATATATATATATATATATATATATATATATATATGAAATTTCAGAAATGCTCTTTCACGTCTATCGTAATTATTCTTGTTGTTTCACCAGGTCGGGCCTCCCCATTATGGCATATGGGTCCTACATACGACATAGTAAACCCTAAAACATAGGAAACACTGTTGGCTCAAGGCATGATTTCTGTAATTGCCTAATTGGTGTTGAGATTCTCTTCAATAAACTAGTACTAGCATCCATTATGAAATTAATCCTTCTTTTTTCTATGCCTTTTTCAAGGAATGCTTAAAATCTAGGATGGTCCTCATAATCTCCACCTTTTTATATACCTCTGTTTGTCACGATGAAATCAGCTCTAATGATCATTTAGTGTTCGTCTAGGTTCAGTCGTCGCATCCTGTATCACTTTCACCTTTTTAATTTACCAAGTACAGTACTTCAGATTAATTGGGCAACTCGTTATATCATCATCCACTATTGATGAGTTTTGTTTCTTTCGTTTGAAAACATATAAAGCAGTTCCTTAAAAAAAAAATTTGAAAATAGTGAAGTTTGAAAAATTATTCTTAAACTGAATCTAATTGTGTGCCAATAAGTGAGAGGAAAGGAGTACCGCTACATGTTCCCCAATTTGTCATCCAAAAATAATGTGAGATGCAGTTGGGATGCATGCGACAAATTATTATGAGTAGTTTGATGGAAATTATGGGTAGTTAGAAAATAAAATATCTACATACCATATACTGATACATAATTCCACAAACTAATTTCTGGCATTTTTTTATTATTGAGAGGTATTTTTCAAAACATAAACAATTAGAAAATTATAGCTATTAAGTGCAAATTGTACATTTACGTTTATGACGACCATAGAGAAACAGCATGTGTGGATGTCCATGTACGGTTTATCGTCATGAATTATTAACCAATTTTGACTACGTACGTACGTAGTCGCATGCCAGAAAATATTATTTAAACCTAAGATATACAGGTATCATCGTATGAGGTATTGTATACAAATGAAAGAAAATACTGATTTATTCATAAGTTGAAATGAGATAATAATCCTACTTTAATAAATATAACAAAATTAAATTTAATTGTATGCAAATAATCATAAAAATAATAACAATAATAATAAGATTTAATTTAATCATCCAATCAACTCCTATTATGTACATGACTTTTGAAGTATAGTGGGGTAAAAGTCAAATTTAATTTATTATACTGATATAATAATATATAATTAGATAATATTGTAAAAATAATTTATACTGTAAATTCATAAAAATTAAAGTCATAATGATAATATAGAATATAAAGATGTAAGAACTTTCATAAATTAATAAATTTTTTGTGACTCATTGAATTCATCATATTTATTATCATGGTTAAGAGAACCGGATCAGACCAACCGGTCCAACCAGGTTAACTGGGAACTAGTTGCCTGACCGGTCTGATTGAGTAGTCAGAATCGGAGGGATTCAAAACTAATAAAAAACCGGGAAAAATTGAGAAAACCGACAAATTGGACCGGTTAAACTGATTCGGGGCTTTTGATTTTTTTTTTTTTTTGGGTTTCAAAGCTTAAATACTAATATTTTATGGTAGTCACAGAGCAAAAATGAAAAAAAATGGGTTATGTTTATTTTATATATGAAAAAAATGAAAAAAAAATATTGATATCCACAAGCTGTTCACCATAAAACTCGCTAGCCACTAACAAATATTATTTTCAAATACTTTTATGCTTAGTCTTTGTGTTTGAGACTAGAGAAATTTTATATGGATTATGTTTATTTTTATAAACATATACATATATATATTTATTATATTCCCGTTGAATCCGATTAAACCGATTGAACCTCTAAATCTTTGAATCAATACCTTGATTGGCTCGACGGCTGATTCAGTTTTCTCTTCCTTAAAATTCATACATAATTTTTGTTATTATATTGATTATTATTATTATAGTTAAATTTTTATGTACTGGCAGTATAAAATTTTCAATATTATAATTGCATAGAAATCAAGCTATTTATTATTATTATTATTATTATTATTATGTGGAGGGTACGGCAGACGGAGACTTCAGAGTTCAGACTAGACAAACCAAGATTCCTTCCTTCTTAGTGCTTAATTGTTAATTAATCACCATACCCTATCTTGGTCATCCTTCTTTCGCACATATATAGTTTAATTTATTAATCATAACCCTCTCTCCCTTTCATCCCCTCCCTAGCTTCTATATATACGCGATACTGATGCCACCTTTCTTCAACCAAGACATACTATACACCCCTCTAGCTAGCGCTAGCTGTTCGTTCTTATCCTCCCTTTTGTATCTATCACCATTCAACACACACACACACACATATATAGAGCAATATGGCTGTGCCTTGTACAACTTCCATGACTAATAGGACCAAGAAAACAAAGGCAATGGGAATTCCAACGATTGACCTATCCATGGAAAGGTCAGAGTTGTCGGGAGTAGTGGTGAAAGCTTGCGAGGAATACGGCATCTTCAAGGTGGTGAACCACAGTGTGCCAAGAGAGGTGATTTCGAGATTGGAAGAGGAAGGGTCTGAGTTCTTCGCCAAGCCCACATCGGAGAAGCGTCAAGCTGGCCCACCCACTCCTTTCGGTTATGGCTTCAAAAACATCGGCTTCAATGGTGATGTGGGTCACCTCGAGTACCTCCTACTTCGCACCAATCCTGTTTCCATCTCTCAGGCTTCCCAAACCATCTCAAATGACCCAACCAAGTTCAGGTACGTATGAATCACTTTAACATTACCTATAAACTCTTACAAGTGTGGTCGACCCAGAAGAGAGAAAACAATTTACAGTTCCACTCTTTTCTTAATTACTATCAAGGTTTTAAATTACGGTCTGTATTAATAATTGCGGCGGCATTATTACTATTGCGGTATTGTTCACAAACATCTTTGCTGCAATTGTGGTTCGTATCAATAGTATTTTTTCTGTTCATAATTCTCCGATTCAGAAAATAATTATAATCGCGACCGTAACTGTAATTTAAAATTATGATTTACAATTAAAACCATCTTTAGAAATTGAATGTATATATATATTTACTATTGATATTATTTCAAGGATTCAATTTTGATTCACTGACATCTAATCATATATAAATACGTTAGTAAATATGAATTATTTTTCCAGTCACCTAAAAGATTATGCATATAAAAGTTTCAATTTGAAGGAAAGTATAAAAATTTATACTCAATTAATAAATCAAAATTAAATTCTTATTATTATAAATATAATAATCATATTGAGATGCAGTAGATCAGGGACCAAGGGCTTTTTGGTTTGTGTTTCGTAAGCGTCAGGCAGGCTGGCGAGGTGTGGTCCGTGACTACCGTTACATAATCTTTGATTTCCTCCCTTTTCTGGTGTAATGTACATATTTGATTTCTCTATTCCCAGTCGTCATGTGACATTCGAAGTAGTTGAAATCAAAACAAAAATAAAAGACGAAAAAAGAATTAATCTGGAATAATATCAGTGGCGTGTGCCCTTTGAACCGGATAGATTATCGACATATCAATTTTTCTAATAGGAAATGGATGAAGAAGCTTTATAGCAAGTATCCAAGACAAGGACATTTTTCTTTTGTATTTGAAATCAAATTATCAAGTATTACCACTAATGAATCATCAGTGTATCATATAAGTAGTTGGTTTCATGTGTTTGTTTCGTGTAAGTGATAAAGACTTCCGCATCTTTGAATATGCTAGTTGAGGACCACTCTGATTGATCAATGGTCTTCACTTGCACGGGACCCTTCTATTTTTATTTTTTTAAAATTCACGAAACTAGATAATCAGAAACTTTATCAGAATTTTATATTCATAATAATGTGTTATAGTTATTAACTTTTTAATAAATTAGTGGGTCATATTATTTTATTTCTACCAACAATTCATATGATTTTTTATCAAATATTTTATATATATATTTTTGAATACGTAGTATTACTTTTTTTTTATTCATGATTATGATGATACAGATTTCTTTTTTCTTTTTTGGTTGAACATCACACAGATTTCTTATTCATGATCAATGGTTCTGTACTTTGGCTCAACATTTGGTGAAAAAAAATCGCTTTTTTTTTTCTTAATGGTATAAATTAACTATCTTTTTTTTCATTGTTTTTAAAAAGTACAAATGATTGAAAATTATTTGTGTTATTTATCTTGCATTTCCCTATACAATTGAGCTGACTTGCTTTATTGATTTTTTTGCTATCAATTTAATAATATTAAGAGTTGAAAAAGGCATAAAACAACACGTGCACCACCATTTGCGACCATTTAGGTATCTTGTTTCCATTTTGTATATATGTAGAAACTAAAATACTATTTGCAACATCCTATTTTATGACTAACATACGGCCGTTATGTATACACTGCTTTTTATCGATGTGTTATTTTTATAGTCTGGGTTGTGTTTGATTGGGGATAAAAATGATATGTAAATTCTCATAGATGAGCTTTATATATAAATTCACGTATAAATTTATTTATAAAAAACTTATACTATATATTTACCTCCAACCAAAACATTCTCTGAGTGCAAAAAAGTTTTACAAGGATATCCAACCGTATTTTTGCCACATCAACAAAGTATTAGATTTAACCACTCATTATATATTTTAAAAATCTTATAAAGAGAAACACATAATTATATAATTATAAAAAATTATTTTACATCTTTAGTGTATTAAAATTAAACTTATTTATATATTGTACTCTCTCTCTTCCAGAATATTTGTCCATTTTTAAACAAAGTTATCTTTTAAAATATCTGTTAATTTCACATTTCAATAAAGTAGAATTTTTTTGTTCCAATAATATCTCTGAGTAATTAATAATTATTAGTATAACTTTTTTTATTTCCAACCATTTGATATGCTTCATAATTAATGACCATTAGTGTATATTAGTCCATATACTATAATTTTACATAGGAGTATTTTATTACCATATTATTAATTATCTTTCTTAATATCTGTCTTTGTCCAAATTTGACAGTTATTTTGCAAAAGAGATAGTACATAATAGTTTTTGAATTTAACTTTTTTGTCTTTGACTCATAGATTTTTTAGGTGATGTTTTGTGATTAATTTCTTGAATATTATTGTGTTTATACTAGGTTTTCTAAGGGTGATTATTAAGGAACTAAGGATGTGTTTGGTTAAGGAGTAAAAATAAAAATAAAAATTTTATGGATGAATTTTACGTATAAAATTACATAAGAATATTATTCACAGACATTTTAGCTCCACTTTTACTTCCCAACCAACATATCCCAAAAGTAAAAAGATTTTAATTAAAATGTTAGATTTTAAGTTTCTAATTAATTAACTTCTTACTTTTCACTTTTGATTCCAAGAGTCCTTAGGGTGTATGTTAAAATAATTTGTTTTTGATTTAACCTGCTTGAGCTGTTATAGTGAAGAATTTTTCTTACTGTTGAGAAATAATGTGTTATTTCTCGTACTTTTATAAGTTTATATTTCTACATAGATGGGTATCAATCGATTACGTCAAAATAATGTGAAATTGTTAATAACAGAAAGCAATAGCATGAAATTATGAGTCTTTTCTTTTAGTTGCATGTTAAATTGGTAATATACATGACATCATTGCTTTGTTAGTTTATGGAGCCTACCTACATCCCAACAATGGTGAGCCGAACTCTTAGAAGAGAAATATTTTTTTGAACACTCCACATTTTGCACTTATCGAATTTATCATCTTTAAATTTTATGTGGATCTCACTTAAAGTTAAAAGTTTTTATCTTCCGATCCACCCTTGAATTTAGAAGGTATCCAAAAATAGTGATGGATTAGAAAAATTAGCTGATAAGAGCAAAAATAATATAATAGTACGTACAAAAAAACGTTTAACACAATTTTTATAAATCAAATATCACAAAATATTGGGAATTCGAATAAAATATATACATAACTACTTATTTCAAACAAAAAATTTCAAACTATAGTGGGGCCTAAAACTTTTGTACTTAGATCCATCCCTATTCATAAACACGTCCCTTTGAGTGATCCAAATAACAGCAAGTATTTGCACAACTACTCCGTAACATATTGGGTTTACGATAAGCCTAGCTACCGTGCCTTTTGGTCTACAGCTTTGCCGCTTTGGGATCCACTCCCCTATATCTAAAGTACTTAAAAGTTTAAACTAATTTTCTTCAAGAAATACATGAACAACTAGACAAGCATATCTTTTGGCTTTAAATCCGTAAAATGATTGCCCATTAAAGGGGCATTCTCGTCTAGAGCTGAATTATGCCTTACTATAGGTAGAATCATGCCCAAGTGGAAAGGAAGCCTCAAATATATAGACTGTGCTCATGGTTCATGAACCTTTGCCTAGGAAAGTATTCGTTAGAAAAGGCAGCAAACTTTGGTGCTATGGTTAGCATTGATTTCTCTTTGTACAACCGGGAAGCCCACTCTTTCTTGCATGCTGGCACGGGACCAGTGACAATAGCATCATTTTGCTTTCATTAAAAAAATAGACCAATATACCAAAGTCAACAAGAAATCGATAAATTCCACAGCCCAAGGCATAATATAGAAAAAAAGAAATCAGAAAAGATTTATATTACATGTACTCGTAATGCGTGAGACATTGTGCCGACACACATCTCATTCACTATTGGATGACTATTTGAATGGAGTTCACACCACATTCAATAGTAGTTAAGATATGAGTCGACACGGTTAATATTTTTTTTTTAATATACAATATATGGATCTTAGGTAATCCAAAAACTTGAAATTAATGTGAATTAATATCTATATATGAGGCAGTTTTGTGGGGATTTGAATTGCAGTGGTGCTGTGAATGATTATATAGAAGGAGCAAAAGTACTAGCATGTGAGATTCTTGATCTGGTGGCGGAGGGTCTGGGGGTCCCGGACAAGTTTGCTCTTAGCAAGCTCATCAAAGATGTGCACAGTGACTCGGTGCTGAGGATCAATCACTATCCTCCTCCTCCTCCTCCCAGGAACAGTATGAAGAATTGGGATTGGGACCCATCATCAAAACTTATGAGCAATAATAATAGCATTGGCTTTGGGGAGCATTCTGACCCTCAGATCTTGACCATCATGCGGTCCAACGACGTCAGCGGCCTTCAGATCTCCACCCACGAAGGGTTGTGGATCCCTGTCCCCCCTGACCCCAATCAATTCTTCGTCATGGTTGGTGATGCCCTCCAGGTGCTCCTAGCTACTCCCTACCCTATATATATATATACACATTCAACAAGAAATTTACATTTCTAAGAAAATATTAATAATAATAGTATTTGGTATCAGTACCCTTCTTGTTTTCAATTATTGTAATTATTTTTTTTTATTTTTATATTTTATTCAATTGGATTAGTATGATTCATGATACAATTTTGATTACAAATAATTACGAGATACTAGTATTTTTGAATTTTTATATGATTATTGAAAAAATCCCATAATAATAATGTGGTATAGCTTGCATATTATCGAAACAAGTGTTGAGTGATATGAGTGATGTATTTATGACGATGTATGAATGAAGGTCTTGACAAACGGAAAGTTTATGAGCGTGAGACATAGAGCAGTGACCAACAAATTGAAGGCAAGGATGTCAATGATGTACTTTGGAGCACCACCGCTGAATTGGTGTATCACTCCGCTGCCGGAGATGGTGTCGCTGCCACATAATCCAAGTCTGTATAAGCCCTTTACGTGGGGTCAGTACAAGCAAGCAGCATACTCTCTCAGACTCGGAGACTCTCGGCTTGACCACTTTAAGGCCCAGCTTGCATGACAACTCGTAGCTAAGTGTTCGTTTGTGTGTGACAGATTCAGTGTTGATATTCTTGCTGTACCTAGTCATCAGGACTCAGGAGATCCAATTGAAGAGTTGTTTGTTTTTGCTTGGATTCCTTTTTGTTATTAAGATTTTTGGTAGTGTTTAAGAAGGTCACTTTAGGGGTTATTGAAATCATTTGATTATAACATGATTACAGGGGATTTTGCTTGGTATTTGTTCACTGTACACTCATTTGAATGCTATTTGAATTTCTAATGACAAAGTTTTGGTCAAATTCAGGATCACTTGATTTTTGTTACGGAAATCAGGAGCCATCAGATCCATAAATATGAAAAGGCTGAACATAATAACTTTTGTTTGTAATATATGTTGACATCATAAGTACAAAGTTTCACAATTTTCCTAAAATCTTTTGATCTCCTTACTGATGAATTGAATGATTAATTAAGGTTTGATCACATGATTTGTGTTGAGAAAGCTCAAATCTTGCTGCTGAATAGGACCTTTGCTTGCTGTTCCCGCTTGCATTCAAAATCATTCTTTTTTAGGTCTTTAAATGCTTTTTTACACATAAAAGGTTAAAACTCGGCCTTAAAAAGAGGAAGGAGAGTGGAACAAATAAAAAAATACCTATAAAGGCTGCGGCGAAAATGCAAAACACGGAGATTGTGGGAGTATGTAAAGAATCCTATTATACAATTCCGAAGACCAACTCGTCCTGACGACGGACCGTAATGAACAAAAGGTTTCACATATCCCATTCCACTCCTTAGCATATGGTAACACAAAGCATGCCTGGTACCCAATTGTTTAGTGCATTTTTAGATTATTTTATCTTGTTTAGTTGCCAAAGGAATTTATTTTCGAACTTAAATCCTTTTACTTTGAAATCAATTCCAACATAATGAATTCCACCTAAAATCAATTCTAGAACTAAACACACATTTAGCGATAATTATCTGTTGCATTACAGGGTTTTCTTTGATTCCGATTGGCATGTTTTGATTGTATACTTTCTGTAGGCTTCACTCCTTTCGATACGGTGTTATGAAGCATGTTTCTGGGGTTTAGTGCAGAGAGACAGGGAAGAAGCCAAAGCAAGATTGAAACCTAAACATTTCCTCATGTAGGCTTCATGTTAAAGAAGCAAATAAAGAGGTCAAGTTTGAACCAGATTCCATTTTAGATCAGTTATTCATGTACGTAGGACTTACTGTCCCATCGACAACTCGTTTTTAGTTAACAAATCTCCCAGTTCTCTGTTTTGTCTTGCAATAGCTATTGGCTCATCTGCATCTCAATTATGTCCACTCTTATAATTGAACAGAATCATGAGAAGAATGATATGAAGTTATCAAGATTGAAGATGAATAAACGTACACGGATAGACCATAAAACCTATAACTCGGCATTTGCACCAATCTATTTCAGATACTGAAATAAAATCCTTATCAACCCAGTCAAGCCGGAACAGGCGAGAGACAAGTCAGAAAAAGATTTCCATCTATTTTAAGCATTAAGCCTTTGCTTTTACTTTAGTCCAAATATGATATGAAGAATGAAGAATATGAAATTTTTTTCCAGATCAATTCGAAGTACATTGTACATTAAATAATTCTCATTGAGAAGAAAACTATCAAGAACAACCATCCAATCCACAACAGTCCTTATAGTTTTCAATTCATCACATGCTACAAACCTCAAGCAAATATTGGAGCCTTGAGTTTCACATATGTCAAAAGCATCTTAGTCATTATCAACAACGGATTTTCTCCAAGTTTTCCGAATCTCATGGCAAATCTAATTTAAGATAAAGAGTTAATCAAAATGAAGAGCATAGCTTAAGTGATAGATCCTCAGAAATATATCAATCACACTATAGCACACAATTTCAAAGAAAATGTCATAAGCAGAAACAATTCGTGAAAATATATTGACAAAACGAATGATTAATTGTTAGTAAAAAAAAAAAAAGCAGAAATAACAAGAGAACAGAGCAAAAGACTTTAAAGTGGGGGAAGAAGAGATCACTCAGTGATGGCTAAAGGTTTTATGGTTCGATTCTGCCAGCGAAGTTCCTCAACTTGAGATTTCAGAAGAGGGAGCTTTTGTATCCTCATCGTGAACACTCTTTCCCCAGAAAAAAAATAAAAATCAAAGAAATCTCAGCAATAATTGCAAAAATTAAAGGAAAACGCGAATAGCGAACACGACCATAAACAAAGAAAACAATAATAATAAGAATACTGAAATAATCGGAGGTAGAAGAAAAAAAGAAAATGGAAGAGATCACTCAGTTCAGCGGGGTGGTCGACACGCAAAGCATTCTCCCGAAAGAGAGAAAGCCCTGCATTCCGGTCTGTTGAGCTTGAATTTCATGGAGTCATCACTGTGATCTCACAGATAACAAATAAAAAAGAAGGGAAAAAATAGAAACAAAATGGGATTGGTGAAATTATCACTTTATCTGATGAGCATGATATCATGGACGGCGTCGACGGTGCTTCAGGTTCGGGCGTCATGGACAGCGAGCGCGGATTCTGAATTTATAGGAAGCATTTTAGGGTTTCTAGTATTGTTTGGGAGTGCGAGGACGGGTTAATATTATAGTTATTTCCTTTCTGTTTGCAAATTACATTTATCTCCTTTATCTTTAAAATGGAATTAATATTCATTTTGGAGTCTATTTGAAAGTATTTTTCCTTTTATGTTTTCTAAAGCAGCTCTAGAAAATAATTTTGAGTTTGATTTTAAAAAACAAAAGAATAAAAATGACTTCTTTAAGTAATTAATTTTAGAAATAATAAAACAAAAAGCTATTTGGTAAAATAAAATTTTAAAAATTACACGCCCATTCACCCTCCATCCTCACCTTCCTCTTCCACTTCTCCTTCCACCTTCCACCCTCCATCCTCCATCTCCATTGCAGCTCTAACTCCATTCCCTCACCACATATCTGTTTTAATCTACTCCAATCTGTTCTGCAATTTTCTATCTATTCTACAGATCTAGTTTCAATGTCTAGATCAACAGCTACCATGCCAACAACCAAGATCTGAATAGGCGTTGGAGCACCATGACCAGTGCCGGTACACTCCTCCTCCCTTAGTTTGTGGTTACCTCTCAGTCCGCGTTACTATTAGAGCTGGTTGCTCCAAGCTGTGAGCTTGTGACAGCGTTACTAGATCCCGTAGCAAGTCAAGGTTCTTGGCTATCTTTTCTTTTATGTTCCAAGTTTACTCCTCTTTGACCCTTGTTGTCATAATAATTTAGAAAACATGGATAAAAGTGAGAATCCAAGGAGATGCTTAGAAGTAAAAATACATCATAATTACATGAATGCCACCATGTTTTTCATTGTTTTCAATAATAGAAAAACAAAAAACAACTTAAACATGTTTTCCGATTTTTGTTTTTAAAACTCAAATTTTATTTTTAAGTTTTTAAAATATATGTCACGATAACGGGCTATCAATTAGGTTTTTTTCATTTTTTACTTTTAAAAATTGAAAACAGTTTTTAAAACTCATTGCTAGACAGCCCCTTAGTCATTGACTTTATATTTGTGATTCATTTTATTTCTTAACTTTCAAAATGAATCAAATAAGTCCTTGATATTATAAAATGTGAGCTAAATTTGTCACTTATCTCACTTTTATTTACTATTTTATAGATTAAATAATGATATAAAATATTAAGTGATACATTAACATACTATGTGTTATCCAAAGTATAATAAAGTTTAAAATAACTCATTTTGGTGTTTAAAATTGTACAAAATGAGTCATTTTAGAATTAAAAGTAAGATTTAAATGACTCATTTTGATTTTTTTTTATAGTACAAAACATAATACACAAGTGCACAGGTCGTATCAAGTAATAAAGTGGTGATTAAACTATTGTGTTCATAGGGATTGGATAGGATATGTTATCAATTGAGTAACTCCTGTATTTAGACTTAAGAAATTCAAAATGAATTGAGTGTTGATAGAAAATTAAGAAAAATTAACAAAAAAAAAAAACAATAACAGATTAAGGATAACAACAAAGATTAAAGGCCTAGAGAACCTTTTCACTCTCTACTATATGCTAAGTACTTAAATAGTTATTTTTGAGTTGGTTTTGATAATATGTCAATTTCAGTTGTCTAGGACAATAAACTATGTTTCTTTCACCTAAATCACTAAGTGTCCTTATAAATAAGTGTGAATTTAACCCATTGAAAACTTTTATCAAACATTTGCTATGCAAGACTAATAGATATACGTCCATTCTATTAACTAATCAACACAACTAAACTAATTAAGAGTGTTGAACAAGCATAACCTAATTCAATAGTCAAAATTCCTTATTTCTATGTCTAGTTCAAGAATCATCCAAATCACTTCAGTGCAGCCAAATCAAAGAGCATTATTGTTGTGAGCACTTATTAGCCCATTGACAACTCATCCAAATATTTGGTTAGGTAGACTACATTTTACCAACATTATATTGGGTGGGACATTTTGCAAACATTTTAGCCTTAGTGGTCATAAGTTAAATGTTTTTATTGTCACTGTAATTTTTTTTTCTTTTTAGGTTCAAAAATTAAATTCTAGTTGATACATACTCTTACACTTAGGAGTGACAAAATTGGTTGAGCCCATCAAACTGGGTGACATGACGGATTGAAGGATTGAATTTTTCAAATTGCCAAAACTTTTTAACCCAACCCACCCCGCCTCATTTTTTGACTTGCACCGCGGTGGATCGGGGTGGATTGGCAAAAATAGCTAAATTCTAACAAAAATCAAGTTGGTAGCCATTTTTTAATGGGACGAATTGATATTTCCAATTCAGATAACTAAAATAGGTCAATCCACCCACTGATTGTGGCGGATTCACCGGTGGTGCCCAAATTTGCCACCCCTGCTTTACAGTTAAGGATCACAAGCCTGCGTCCAAAAGGAGAAGGATCACAAGCCTAGCTTTGTCAATCAAAGAGTAAATACATTACACATTATTCTAAATTCATATGCTAAGTTTGTTCATTACTTGAGTTGACATACAACTAAAGGGGTAAGTCACAGGACTCACCCCAAGCATTATCATAAAAAATCATCTTTGAGTATTCTTAGGGTGCATTTATTTGAGTCTCTTTTCAACTTGGAATCACACTTTTCATTAAAAAAAAAAATTAATTTTTAGCATTTTTTTATAAGCTAAAAAAATAGCTGATAAAAAAATCAATTTTCAAATTTTTTAATTAAATATAAAATTTAAATTTTATAATCACTATTTTCAAAATCTAAAATAAATACACCTTGATTTCACTAATTACTTGACTTAAAGCCATCCAGAAATTTTCGACAGTATACACTAGATTCTAGTGAAGCGGCATAAAATTATCTAAAATATTAAAAAGTGCAGTATTTGTCCCTTTGTATCTATTTTCATTTGTTTTTAGTTAGCATATTGGTCTAGTGATAAGGGATTTGAGTAGTATATTGATTTTTAGTTAGCATATTAGTCTAGTGTTAAAGGGTCTTAGGTTCAAAAGTCACTAGATCAATATAATTTATGAAGTACCCAAAAAAAAAATAGTTAGCATATTGGTCAGTTCTCACTTCTGTTTTGTCTCAGCATCTCAATTGTGTCTACACATATAATATCACAGAATTATAAGAATGAAATTCAGTTCAATATCCAGGATGAACAAACGGAGTCGTGTAGACCATAAAACCTATAACTCAACATTTGCACCAACATAGTTCAGATGTTGAAGTAAAATCCTCCAACCCGGTCAATCCCGAACGGGCCAGAGACAAGTCCCAAAGAATTCCGTCTACCTTAGTGCAAAAATGCAGAATATGAAATGTTTCTCTAAATCAATTCGAAGTACACTGTAGTACTGTACATTAAACAATTCTCATTGAGAAGAAAACTATCAGGAACAACTATCCAATTCACAACAATCCACATCCATATAAGTTAATTAATTGTAGTTTTAAAATCACATCACATCACATACCCTACAAGCTTGGCGACTTACATAAGTTAAAAAGCATCTTGGTCATTATCAACAATGGATTATTTACCTATTGAGTTTTCTGAATCTCGAGGCAAATCTAATTTCATAGTTTTAGTCAAAATGAGGAGTTCAGCTTGCGTGAATGGCCCTCAGAACAAATCAATCACATTCTTGTGCTATATAATATCATTCAAATTTCCATGAAAAGTTTTTTCCAAACCAGGTTAAGAGGTCTCAGTTTATTGGGACGCATCATAATCTAAACCAGATAATCAGCCAATGTAGGCAATTTAAAAATCATCACTGACCTCACCTACATCATATTAGCACACAATCTCAACGAAAATATCTTAAGCAGAAACCCATTCGTGAAAATACCGTGACAAAACGAATGATTAATTGTTAATAAGAAAAATAGCAGAAATAAAAAGAGTACAGAGCAAAAGATTTTAAAAAGGGGGAAAAAGAGATCACTCAGTGATGGCTAAAGGTTTTATGGTTCGATTCTGCCAGCGAAATTCCTCAACTTGAGATTTCAGAAGAGGGAGCTTTTGTATCCTCATCGTGAAGACTATTTCCCCAGAAAAAGTAAATAAATAAATAAATCATAGATCTCTCAGCAACAATAATTTCAAAAATTAAATGAAAACCCGAATTGCGAACAGATCATAAACAGAGAAAATAATAATAGTAACGATAATAATCGGAGATAAAAGGAAAAAAAAAATGGAAGAGATCACTCAGTTCAGCGGGGTGGTCGACACGCAAGGCATTCTCCCGAAAGAGAGAAAGCTCTGCATTCCGGTCTGTTGAGCTTGAATTTCATGGAGTCATCACTGTGATCTCATATACTACAAATAAAAAAGAAGGCAAAAAATAAAAACGAAATGGCATTGGTGAAATTATCACTTTATCTGATGATCATGAAATCACAAAAGGTGATCGCGGAAGAGGAGTGAGAGCTTCAGGCTCTGCCGTCTTGTAAGGTGATCGCAGGTTCTGAATTTATAGGAAGCATTTTAGGGTTTCTAGTATAGTTGCCTAGTTGAGGAGTGAGAGCAGACGTCGTCGTTTTACCGAAAAAATGAAAAGGAATATTGTTGAGTCCATCCGTAACTCAATTTTATGAATTTGGATTATTATTATTATTATTATTATTTGGGAAATTAGATTAGATTCTTATACTACCGTATTCAACGTAGTCTTTGTTTAAAATCGAAAAAACGAAACACAATGCTAGAATTCAGATAATATTATATCTCAATTAATTTTATTTAAGCAGGGGAAATCAATGATAAAAATAAAGTTTCCTTGCTAACAATTTTTTTTTTTTTTTGGAGAAATAACAACTACCTCTCCCAAGATCAACTGATATTATACCTATCTCCATCTTAATTTTAAGATTACACACATCTCCCTTAATTTTCTAAGTGATATTTCACTCACTTCCCTTATAATTAAGAGACCATAAATTATATATAATTTTAAAATTTTAAAAAATATGTAAAATGACTTTTATGCGTACCCATAATCATACTCTTTATTTCTAATTCATTGCCATTCTCATCACCTCCATTGCACTTCCAGGAAAAAGAGGTCCAACAAAAAGAACACAAGCTATCAAGCCAAAACAAAATTGAAGAAACAAAACATTTTCCCTTGCTATGGCCAACACCAAATCAAACACTTCCACTAAATCATAAGCTCATAACAATACAAAACTAAGCAGCAGCCAACATGAGCCAGGGGCACGAGACAACCAATAGCAACACCTCTAAATAGCAGCACCACATAATAGGTACAACCATAGTTTTAAAATCCGGACCGAACCGGCCAGTCCGATTAGTGAACCGGCCAGGTGACCAGTTCGAGTAGGCCATTAGATCGGACATGCATGCTAATCGATATGAACCAATCTGACTCGATGGTTTTTCATGAAAATCGACGACCCGACGAGTTGGTGGTTCATCCGGTTGAAACAATCCTAGAAAAAAAAAAAGCCAATTGCCCGATTCAATAGATCAAATCTCAGAAAAAAAGAAGAAGATGGATTGTTAGTCGTCAGTCTAGATTCATCGCTGTTGCCATATCTTAATAATCTCATATCGCTGCTGCTTCTAGCACTATGAAGGGGAAGGGGCACATCTCCACCGTGAAGGAAAAGGCCAAAAAGAAGAGTCACATCTCACATAAAAGTGACAAAGAAGGGAAGAGAAGGAGGAAGGGTCATGAAGAAGAATAAAGAAAAAGGCTTACAATGAGGAACGGGAAGTGGATGGTGGCGGTGTGTGTTTGTGTGTGTTACTAGAACCTGGAAGCTGAAACAAATTAAGGTCAAAGTATATTTCTTTTGGGTTACCTTTTTGATTGGTCACAGGCTCACTTTTTCTCTCTTGTGCATGAGCTTTCCTTTCCTTTATGCGAGGTCTTTTTCTTGTCCATGTTTGATTTTGTCATTTGCCCAAAAATATAAAATGACCCAGCCCGTTTGCTTGTTGTAGCCATTTTGTGTTTTAGCTCTCATGTAGCACAACAAAAAACAACTTTCTATTTGAAATGTATATATTTTGTGATTTAAATATTTTAAGTATTAATTATTTACCTTTTTCATTATTTTATTTATATTTATATAAACATGAAAATTTCAAAAATATGATAAATTATAAATATTTTATACTATTTTATTATATTTAGTTAGATTTTTATATATTTATTTAAATATATCCAGTTCAACTAGTTGAACCAATGACCTACCGGTTGAACTAGTAACCCAATGCCTTAACCAAATCAATTGTCGAGCCGAGTTTTAAAACTATGGGTACAACACAAAAGCAATCAATAAGAAACATGAACTACATGACCGTTAGTTGTGAGACCAACACCAACAAAAAAAAATACCAAAAGCCAACAATCAGTGAAATCACAAAATAAATCCAACTAGAAACCAAAAACATAAAAAAACAAAAAGAAATAGAATAGCCATTGAAAACCATCACAGGAACCACCATATCACTGCTGCGTCGTCCATGCACCATCGCAGAATCACGATCTACCTCCGGATTTGCAGACCTTGGCTATCGTTCCATCCTTTCACCATTGTTCATCATTATCGTGCACCCATCACTATGTCTTTAACAACCACCGCAAGATCTGGATCGTCTCTTATCACATAGTGCCACCATTGTCGCGCCGTGAACAGTGAGCTGTTGTCATGCCACGTTCGCCCATTCTATTGGTTCGCCATCCTCACCCTCACCTTCTCTTTCTTCCTTTTTCTATCTCATTTGTTCCGAACCTGCTATAGCTAGGGGTGTAATCACTAATCAGGTTGGTTCAGATTGGATTTGGAAGGAAAATGAATCTGAATCAATCATTTTTAATTAGTTCGGATTGATTCAAGTTCATGCTCTTTTTCGCTCAATTCAAACCAAATTGATTTGATCAACTTTGAGTTCATACTCTCTGGAAGATTAACAGAAGGTGGAGCACGAGACATGATTTGAGGTTAGAGAAGCTGACAATGTTCTGATTCTAACGGAAGTGAAGCATACGACGTGATTTAAGGGAAACCAAAATACAAAAGCCTAGAAGGGATGCAGAGTCGCTGAAGCCAAATGCAGAACTGCAGAAGCCTAAATGGGTGGCGGCATGAAGCCATGAGTGATGGCAGAACAGAGGAGGGGGCGGTAGAGTTAGGATGCTAGGGTTTTGGGCAATGGTGAGGAAAAGAACTAAATTTAGGGTTGGCACTTGGCCGGAAAAGGGACATGTGAATATGTGGGAAAGTTTTAAGTATTAGAAAAGTTAAGTTACTGAGTTTGTGTATTTGAAAATATATAAGGGGTTCGAATCGGATTGGATCTCAGATTTGAAAATAGAATCCAATAACCGAACCATTATATCATTGAATAAGTTTGGATCCGATCCAAAGACCAAACCCATCGGATCAGTTCGAACCTGTTGAGTTCATCGAATCAGCCCTGTTCGCTTACACCCCTACCTATAGCCCTTGGAAAACTTGGTCACACTCTCAACACATCTCATGTTTATGTTTTTTTTTCTTTGCCTTAAATTATTTTTCTGATATTCTTCTTTATGTGTCAAGATATTGTATGAGTGTGAAGGAAGGTTGGGCAACAAGATGGTTGCTGGAAAGGGGAAAGAAGATTAGGATGATAGGGTTCTTTTAGAACAAGGGTAATTTAGGAATTTTAACATTATGTAAACGAAAATTAATAATATTAGTGTAATACCCTAGTTTTAAATAAAAGGTTACAAAAAAATTTTGAACTACGAAGGGTGCCAACTACCTTTATTTGTCATTCTGGGTCCTGAATTTCACTAAGTTTGGACTCTACACACCCTTGAAAGGCTATATGATAGAACCACACTCTTGACATTAAAAGTCTCAATAATCATTCCTAAGAGGAAAATATATTAAAGAGCAATTTTTAATGAATTTCATGAAATCTTTAAACATTTCATTTTTAGCCCCCCAAGTTTATAAAATCATAGGAAGTCCCGAATTTGAACTAAAACCCAAAATTTGGATTTTGATTTTTGTGATATTTTATTTGAAATCAAATGGGGGTATTTCCATATTTATATTTATGTTTTAAAGTTAATGAACAGTAAACATTAACTTAAAATTAAGAAATGTAAATAAGTAAGTACCGAGACAACTTAGCCTGATACACATCAACACTTGAATTATAGTTCAAGGTTGAGAGAAAAACCATTTTGGAGAGTGCTACACTAGTCAAGGGAATAGTAAGGTGGTACAAGGGATGATTTTATGCTCTTTGGTGACCGCTACAACGCTCAAATTTTTATAAAAACCCCCATTTTGGGTTCCAAACCTCATAACCGATCTCCACACTCCCCAAACCTCTCTCAACGCTAAAAACACTTCTCCCAACCCTGTATCACTCATAAAACTCCATTTTCTTCCAATTCTTTCAAGTTTAATTGGGAATTTTTCATCTTCTAAACTTAAAGGTATGTTATCTTGCTAGTTTTGTTTTATTTCCTTTAAGTTTCCCTTGTTTAGAAGAGGTTCTCTATGCTTCTTTTCTATCTTGTTAGAGATGGAGTTATTGAATATTTAAAGGTTTTAGAGGTTAATTTAGAGTTTTATTGCTTTTATGTCAAATATTGCTGTCATTTCTATTTCCAAGTGTCCCATTACTGTAGAGTCTTCACTATTCACCTTTCCAGGTGAATGGGTTTGCATCTGTAATCTCTATGTTATGCATTAGAATTATTTTCATAAAGATATTATTTACTACTTAACTTTAAAGAAGATTCCTATATAAAGAGATTTAAGATTTACTGTTGGTTATTGGATTTTGATCGGTTGATTTGAAAACATGAAACTTATTTTTGAGAAAACTCATGAGAACATTATTGTTGAACTGATTCTAGGTAGAATTAATGAGGTGTGTTATTGTTAGAGACTATTATGATTGTTTGAATGGATTCTAGCAATGGTTTATGTATATGCTATAGTTTTATTTTCAAATATGATGTTTAAAGGAAATATTAGAATTTTGGTTGTAAACCTTGAAATTTCAAAGTGTGGTATTGAGTTTGCTGTTTTATGAAAAGCTTGAAAGTTTGATATATGTTTTAGATAATCAATCAAAATTTTAGAGCTTGAATATTCATGAGATTCAGAACAATTGACGACTATATACTCTGTGGAGGCATGAAATCACTAATGTCTACAAAGGGTGATTCCTTGGACATGATTTCATAGCCAAAGTTATGCTAAGGTTAAAATGTTAGAATCAGATAAATTTAGAGCTCACTGAATTAAAAGGTTTCAAAGGTTTTCAGATTTTCATCGATTTATTTAATTGCTTTAGACAATAGCTATAGAGAAATAGCCAGTGAGTTAATGGCTGAAATTGATTGTTAACCTTGGTACCAAGGCCTACGAAGGGAAATTTATCTATATCATAGATCAGTCGACGAGGGACGTGGATCACGAGGAACCATTAATATCTCAGTTAGGGGCCTTTGTTCACGAGGAATTGGGCAGCCATAGAGCAGAGATTACTGTTTCTCTAGGAGCTGCTACACTATAAGCTTGTATGATTTTAGATATAAAAGTTGAAGAAATTGTTTTTAAGTTTGTAAAATGGTGATTTGAATCTATATATAATTATATATGCATATTTGATTATGTAAGACCTTTAAATGTTATTAATGTTGTTATGGTTTTATGCATGGTTTCTTTAGTGTCCCATGAAAGGGGGTTTATGGTGAGGACTCACTCATTGAATTTTGCTACAAAACTCACCTATCTTTCTTTTTTATTTCCTTTTACATATACAGAAGCAACTGTTAGTCTTTCCCAGCTACCATTGTCTCAGCAGTGTTAGAGTTCCAGTGGCGAGCTTGACTTAGGTGAAATGTTTATTGTTTTGTTCTAGAGTACTCTAGTGCATTGCAAGCAGGATCTCGGACCTAGATCATGTTTTGTTTTGCATTTGACATATCATGATTATATTTGATTTGTATCTAATGACTTGGACATTTGGATAAATGTATTTTGATTTATATATACGAATGATTTCATGATTTGGACTTTAAAGGTTTATTACAAGACTTTATATATGACTTTCCAGAGAATATGTTATTAATTTATAGGAAATGAAATTATGTTTTAAATAGATTTTTTTTTAACAAAGCATGCATATAGAAACAATTAACAGATTACGAGACTTACATGGAAATAGGATTTCTTACAATGCCAGTCACATTCCCAAAATCGGGTCGTGACAAATAGTTTACAAGGAAGTAGGAGTAATTTTAAAATCTAAGAGGGGTTAAGTGTAATATCAACTGAACTCGAGAGACGTTGCTGTAGTTTTCCCTTTTCTCATTTAAAGATTCACATTAAAAATTATTTAAAAATAATAAGGGTCGAGCAATCAAACCATAAATGTCATAAAATATTACTTCCTCCATCCATCTCAAGTTAAGTGTGCACTTATTGAGGCTTTTCATATTTCAAGTTAACTGTCCACCTATCATTTTAAGAGAGCATTAATTATATATATTTTTTAAAATTAGGGTAACTAAGTCCATTTATATAATTTTATACCATTGCCAATGTTTATTAGTGTTTTCTTTATCTATATGCTTTTGTTTTTCTTAACAGTTAACCTGAAACATAGGGATTATAAATCAAAATTGTTAGAATTTAATACATTATAGACTGTAGATACCATACAGCCAATGGTCTAAACTAAACAAAAGAAAAAATATTAGCAATACGAGGCACGTCCAATGCTAGTTTGATATTGCTTTCAAAAGTGTCACTAACTTTTAAAAGCGAAGAATAAGAGAACACCAAAGTTTTTTGGTTTACTAAATGGAAAAAAAAATTGACATATATTTTTTTATAAGTTGGAACACCCTCTAAAAATATTACCAAATTTGGTCGTAATCAACTAACGTTAAAAATATACAGTGTCTTATGTCATAAAGTGTTCTTATTTAGACCACCTAAAGTGACATGTTCATAGATACCTACCCAAATCTAAGAGTGGAAAATAAAAACCTTTTACTTAAAGTAAAACTCACACAAGATTCAAGGATGATAGATTGTGTTGACATGAGATCCCAAGTCATAGGTGTTAAAAAAAAAAAAAGCATTTCTCCATCTCATATAACAATATCAGTATATCATACTTAGTAGGAGCATGTGATTGACAGGTCATTTTTTTTCATATGGTTTCTGAGTGTACTAAATACAAGAATAGGGATTTTAGAAAAAAAAAATTGCAATGGTATGGCAAGGGCAAAATCTCGCATGAAATGAGTTAATCAAAATAATAAAATAATATCTTTTAAACCAAATCTTACACAACGTAAGCTTTATAAAACCATTAAAATAATAATTATTTTATACAAAATCGTGCATAATGCAAGTTTTGTAAAAATATTTTTATATTTGAAAAGTCAAAACTGGAAGGTGCAAGCATTATAAAGAAAAAATAAGTATTTTCAATAATATAAATATTGAAATGTCAATAAAGTATTGTAAAAAAAAATTATTTTTGATACAAAGCAACTATTAAAAATACTAATAAGCTTTTATTAATAATTATTAAATATAAATAAAAGTTTATAAGTGTTCAAAATTATTTTTCTTTCCAATAATTTTATTAACATTTTCAATGTTGAAATACTCATTTTTCATGTGATGAAGATTTTTAAAAATTATCTCCCTCTCTCTCTCTCTCTCTCTCTCTCTATACAACTGCTAGTCTTTCTTATCAATTGGTTCTATTACTGGTCCCAAAAAATTATAAAAAAAAAACTATGGTGCGTGGTATTTGCTATTTTTTTTTCTTTTACTCTACTCTCACTTTTTTTGCACACAGATACCACACGCCACAATCTCTTTTAATTTGTTTGGACTAGCAACACAACCAATTAAGCAAAAAGAGAAGAGAAGGACTGACGTTTATATAGAGGGGGATATAATTTTTAAGAAATCTTCACCATAGGAAAAAATGAATATTTTTAATATAGAAATTGTCAATAAAATTATTATTAGAAAGAGTAATTTTGATATAAGGTTATTGTTAAAAGTATCTATAAGTTTTTATTGATATTTAATAATTTTCAATAAAAATTTATAATAAGTATTTTAACATATTAAAGCTACTTTTATTAACAACACCTTTATTGACGTTGTCAAAATTTGATTTGTTGAAATGCTGAAAAGCTTATTCTTTGCTTATTGTTTGAGTTTTGACTTTTAAAATATAAAAATATTGTTTAAAACTCACTTCATTCGAGATGTTGTTAACACCGCCATCCCACTGTATTTTTTTCCCCAAAATCTGTATTAATGTACGTAATTAGGGTGTTTGAAAACTTTTAATGAAATGAAATTAAATTGAATTTTTATGTTTGGAATGAGTTAGTAAATTAAAGAATTCAATTTAATTCTTTAATTTGAATTAAGTATAAAAATAAATTAATTTAATTATTTTTACTATTTTATCTTTTATTAATAGGTTAGGAATAAAATATTATATTCAATTAAGGTTATTTTGATATTTTCATTTGTTGGAATTTAATTTCTATACTAAATCGCACCTATTTAGATCTGATTTCAATTCCTTAATTTTATTAAATTTTAATTAATGTAAGATTTCAATTCATTCACTTAAAAATTACTTTTAAACTATAAAATTCAATTTAATTTCTTAATAAAATTGAATTCTAAAAGTTTCCAAATACTAGAACCCGTACAAAAACAATTCCCATGATGGGTCACAATCAATAAAATCACGAGAAGCCTTATTTTACCATTTCAACGTCACATGTATGTGAGATGACAAGTAATCAACTGGCTAGGCTAGCTGCAGTTGCAATCAAGAATCATTAAGTTTACTCTGCAATTTCACACCACTAAAACAATGCCAGCTGGCTCAAGTTAAACGATTGGTCTCTTCGATTTCTATGCAGTATATATACAATGAGCAACTATTCCATTGATGTCCACTACGTTGCTAAATACGCTAGCTAAGACTAGTCTCGGATGAGGCGTGAAGCTGGATCCACTACTCCGGCATGCAAGGCATTGATTAAAGAACGCAGGGCGTCTCTGAAATGTTTTCCATTGATGTCATCACATTTGAATTGCAAGGGTCCTTTAATTTGGGGTGGCCTCAGAGAATTTGTAAAACTACCCTCTCAGAGCATGTGCCTACCTGTCGTTTTACTTGACAAAGTCATGTAAAATAAAGTTAAAAAAAAAAAAGGAAGATGAAGAAGAAGAAAAGAAACGCACGAAAACATTCATTCCACGAAATTAATATTATCACCCTTACTTTAGTCCAAGCATAATGAGGATTTAATGTTTTCTTTTCTAAATCCCTTTTATAAGCTGTATTAGTCCATTAAGTTAAATAATCATATATACACATGCATGGAGAGATGAGAACAAAACTATATCTAAAGCAAGTGTCTTCAAAGTCCACAACTAAGATAAACATGGTTTTCATTTAGTATTAAAAATCCAACAAATTTTCAGGCTTCCAGCAAATTAAACGGGTGCCACCCCTTCACTTTTACATAAAAGCATTTTGCCATTTTCAAGTTTCAACAAAGAAGTTTTCCTGAATTTTCAGAATATGATGCAATTTCAGATAAAGAATTATTCTGTGCAAAATGAAGAGCATAGAATGAACCAGTTCCAATACCAGAGTAAAACATATGTTGGGGTCTCAGATTATTTGGATAATCACAATTCAAAACAAAATTATCAGCCGATGTCAGCAATCCAAGATAATTAATCATCACTGACCTCATCACCCATATCAAATTTGGACACGATTTCAAAGGAACTGGCATATAAGAAGAAACAATTTGTGCAATTATCACGACAGAACGGATGGTTTTAATCATAAATGAAAATAGCAGAGACGAGAAGATGTGGTGGGAATTGAGTGTGCGATGTAAGAGGAGGGAGCAAAGATTTAAAGAGTAAAAATTAATGATATCACTCAATGATGGCAAGCTAAAGGTTTTCAAGTTTCGACTCTGCTATAGCAATGTTCCTCAACCTGGAAAGCTTGAGAAGAAGCAGAGCTTCTGTATCCGCATTGTGAAAACTCTAGGAAACATTTAAGGAAAACGTGAAAATCAAACAAAAACATAAATCAAGAACAAAAAACTGTAATAAAGAGAGGTACACAAAGCATTCGCATTTCTACATAAATAAACTAGCATGTAATCGTAACCGATGCTTGTTCACGTGCAGCCCTCAAGGACTGAGATCACAGATTCTGAATTCATACAGGAAGCATTTTAAGGTCTATAAGGCAATGTTTGAATGCATGGAGTGGAGTAGTTACTAATTTTTATGTTGCATGGAGGTATAGGAGACAAATATATATATAGATATATATATAGTTTTCTCCAATGTATATATTCCCAGATAATTCTTATAATTATGCTGACTATGTTTGGACAACTGTCAATGTTACTAGGAACCTATTGGTGAAGTGTGGGGTGCAAGAAACTTGAACAAGACGGTAAAGTGTGGCGGCTAACACATGTGGACCATTCTTCTTGACTCTGCAGTTTGATGGCGAATCGAGAGTCTCTTGCACGTTTTGCAGAGGAAATTGATAATATACATAATTAAGAAAAAGTATGGCAATCTAAAACTTGGTCTTTAAACGTGGCAATCTGTATTACGAAGAAAAACATGTTACGTAACACGAAGAAGGTGAAAAAAAAAAGTTTAAAAAACATAATACAGATTGCCACATTAAAAGATGAATTTCATGTTAGCTTGAAAACGTTAAGATAAAAAAAAAAGGTGTTTATTTTTAATTAAAAATTGTAATAATAAAATATAATGCCAATTAGATGCTTCAATCTCATTTTTTTTGGAATATTAAATTTATTTTAATATAATTTTTTGTAATTAAAGTATTAAATTAACTATGTTTCAAAAACAAAATAATTGATTTAATTATTAACAACTGAAGATGACAATTTTATTATTAATAAAATTTAAATAGTCCTACTAAAGAACAATGTGGTTTGCCAAGCAATGGTAAAGATTTTTCCCGCCTAAATATTTTTGCCAAGTGTTACACGATCCTTATTCTCTTCTATAAAGAATTAATGTCTTTGATTTAATAAAAAAACAATAACTAATTCTAAATTTGATAATCAAAGCACTAGATTTCATAGGAGTACGGAGCTTTCAAAAATTGTTATTGTGTATGTCGATGTCTTAATTAATCACTAAAAGAAATACGCGGGTTACCAACAGTCTTACATACCGCTATGAATTATACCGATAGGTACGAGGTATGGATTATTTTTGTCATCAATGGAATACTAGTCCTTTGACTCGTGCATTGCATAGGGTGATAATAAAAAATAGTTTATTGACTATTAAAAAAATAAATAATAATTTATTTAAATATACCTTATAGAAAATTAAATATATAAATTTATTTTGAAAATAAGTTAAAAATTAAATAAATGAAAAAAATTATAAATTTATCATTTTATTTTATATCTTATTTCGAATATCATGTTTAGAAGGCTAAAAAAATCTCAGTAGATGGATTATAGCTAATAATAAATATTCTGTTTTATGAATATTTTACACATTTTGAAAGTTAAAATTGTTGAAAAATGAAAGAGAATAAGTATATAATTTAATTATATCATAAGTCATTTATAGAAATGGCAATGAGTATCTTATGAGAAACGGGACATGTCTCATGCCCCCATCCCAATTTGGAATTTTGCCCCGATAACCACTCACATTCTCATCACAGGTCCCATTCCCCATTTCCATAGAGATTTGAATCCTTATAGGTATTCATAGTTTATTAAAAATTTTCAAAAGGAGAAAAATTAAAAATATTTTGGAATGTAAAATATAAATATCTATAGTAACAAATACTACTAATGCAACATAATTCAAATTAAAATTAAAAATGCATACATAATGCAAATCTAATAAAGATAATTGAAAAAATGAGGATGTGTTATCCATGTCCTTGCTTTATTTAACAAATGAGCACTTCTCCCCTGTCAATCATTTCCAAGAAGACAAAATATATCTTTATTTTCGTCCCATTATTACAAGTAATTCCTCTGTGTATCCACTTTTATTTATTTATTTGTTTATTTTTGTCATCCCTAGTTATTTACAACATTTTCGTAAATTAAATTACATAATTTATAAAAATATAAAAATATATTTTCTAATTAATAAAAAATTAGTGAATATATTTAATTTATGTGATTTTAATTATACATTATTTCCTTATAGTAAACTAAATATCAATTTAAATATATATATATATTATAATTAATATGTTATAATTAGTAAAACATCATATATAATTCTAATTTATGTAATCTCAATTATTAAAGTAGTAAAATTATGGAATTAGTTTTTTAAAAATATAAATAATTAGTATTATTATCAAAGAAGTGTAAATTATGGAATTGATAAACTAAAACGTTTAAATTTCAAAAAATTAGATATGTCATAGCAATATATATATATATATATATATATATATATTTCAAAAGCTTTAGATTTGGAGTTAGAAATTTTTCTTCCAACCCCGTTCTCATTTAGAATTTTCCTCTCATCCCATCGTCATCTCCATCATGGGTCCTCAATCCTCATTTCTTGTAGAGATTTGAATCCCTACATGTATTCATGGATTTATTTAAAAAAAAATAAAAAGAAAAATTTTAAAGGTAACAAAAAAGATAATAATACTATTAGTATATATATATTATTGATTGACATGAATACCGGTATCAATTAAATGTTATAATATTAGGCTTATAAAAAAAAGGTAATAATATTATTTATTATTAATTGTTGCTATGTTTCTATTTTTTTGGGGGGAGTGTGTGTGTAATATTAACTTTTATGAATTAGAAAATAAAATTTGTCGCTTAAATAGGTAGGCGAGGATTTGGAAAACAAAATCAACAATCTATCAATAATTATATTTTCCAAGTAAAATAATATATTAATAATGATTATACGTTAAAAAAGCAAACACAAATAAATATGGATTGTATATACATACAAAAATAATATTTTAAATTTTATCAATTAATTAAATGTTTTAGTGTTAGAAAAGAAAAGGGACAATAGCATATATTGGAAGAAAAATCAATCAATAGCTATACATATATCAGTATATTTGATTAACATAAAAAAAATAGTTAATAATTAATTTGTGCAATGTTAATGCACAATAAAAATTTTAAATAAAAAATATAATTTTGTTCCAAAATATTATTCATTCTCCATAATTAGTGTTTGTAAATGGAATTGAAATTATAATTCAATGGTTATATATATATATATATTGAATTCAACAATCTTTAAGCCTTATAAAATAATGAAGAAAAAATAAATTAAGGAAAGTGGAATAGTATAAACAAATTCCAACAAAGATTAGCTTATGCATTTTATCTAATATTGCTATTGGAATCATCATCTAACTTGGTTGTGCACTAAATTGACTCAGGAAAGTGTTGTTCTCAACACAACAACAATTCCCTCTGATATAAATGTTCTGTCAAATAAATGAGCAAAACAAATTCAAAGGTAAGAATAGAAGTAAAATCAAATACAATCTTCAATCATTTTTTATTCTTAATCTTCACTACCTTAAATTTAGCTAAATAACCGGTTGAACACCCATCAATAGCATATCTTTTACTTAATTGTAGCTTCAAATTCTAAAAAAAAAAATTATAAAATCATTAATACCGTTTATACAAGAATATGATTAATCTCAAATTCAATAAAATATTCATTAAATTATTTATGAAGGATACAATTACTTTTGCCACAAAGGATTGAACAATATGCAATTGAGTTTACACTTAGTGATCGCCTCCTGCACAAAACATAGAAAAAGACCACTAAGATATTATATACAAAGTAAAAGACTAAATAAACATTGAAAAATTTCTATACAAAACAAAAAAAAAATCACAAAGAAGAAATGTAGAAATAAATTGGATATAAATAACAAAAATGAAAAGGATAAATAAATTTATTTATTTTAAGAGAAATAAAAAAAAATCAAATCTTTATTTTATTGAGGAAACATTTAAATGTATAAGATATATATATAAATTGAAAATACTAAACAAACATAAAAATTGTTATACAAAAAAAAAAAAGAAATCTCATAAAGAATAAAAGAGCTTCAAAGAAGAATTGTAGGATATTTGAATTTTCTAACCTACAAATTCTTAATCCTTAATATAAATCACAAAAAAGAAAATTAAAAAATGAAATAAAATATTGTATTTTAAGAGAACTAATAGATAATGAACAAAGAGAAATGAAAAATATGAACATATGAGAGGAAGAATGGAAGAGAAAAGAAAGTTATGGAATATAAAGGATAAATGAAATAAGGTGCTAATATTTCATACTAAAACTTTAGATAGTAGAGATCTCAATAACAAATATTGTAGATTCTAAGAGAAGTTAATGGTTTTTATTTCGATTAGTATAAATGGTCATTTTTTATAACAATGACTATACTACTGATTTTAAGAATAATTTAAGGGGTTTATACTTTAATTGTAGCGAATATTTTTTGGTAGAAATAGTTTTTGTTTCCATTTTTTTTGCACTAATCTGATCGGTTTCTGGTTTGTTGTGGAATAAAAATTAAATAGTCTATTGAATCCAAAATTCCAAATATCAAGGTGAATTTAAAATTTAAAATTTTGTAATTAATATGGAAAAGCATGTTTTTAATTGGAAAAATAAAAAAATTATTATAAAGAAAATAGAAAAATATGTGTATTACATGAATATCCAATTTTAATGTTAAATAATTTAGAATGACATATTTTAATAAGTTATATCATTTAAATTAAGAATTATAATTATTTGAAATCCAATATTTAATATGAAATATTTATGTTATATCAATGAAATAGATATGAAGGTAATTTTTATAACAAAATAATAAATTAAAAATTGTGGGCCATAAATTGCTCTATGAGCAATACTTGTAAAACTTTCTCTAGAATGAGTCTGGAATATTAATATTATAGATATAGATTATAGATTACCGATAGTTAATTAAACCAGTCGGTAATTTTTGACGGAGATACAGAGAAGTATAAAAATGAATATCCGTCGATATAATTAAATTAAAAGCGTCATCGAGGTCGCCAAGTAAATAATTTTAGTGACGGATTATTTTAATTTTACCAATGGATTTTTAAATAATAAGAATAATTTTATATTAATTTTTACTGACGGGTTTATCGACAGTATTTTGTATTTTTTAAAATTATTTTATTTTTAAATATAATTAATTACCGATAGGTTTACCCATCGGTAAAAAATTAATGATTTTTTTAATTTCTGATTTAAACTATGGATTGATTGGTATTTTATTATGTATTTATATAATAATTTAATTATCAATTAAAGTGATACTAAATAAGAAAATAATAATAAAATAAATAAACTGATACAATAAAATACTAGAGTACCATAATAAAAAATATATAAAGTGCAACAAATATAAAAAAAAATCCAAAAGGAATGAAAAGGAAAGCTAGACAAAGACTAATTGAACTCCTGGTCATTAGCATTGGCGACGGCAATGATATCATCATCATCTAACCCATAAGATATTTCTTTAAATTAGGAGAACTTTTATATATACTCCATCCAAACAGTTTAACAACTCCTGATTCTAATAAAAAAATACTTCTTCCATAATCTTAACCAAACAAATCCTATATCTTTCACAACTATTCTTTCATTGATTTATGTATAGAAAAATTATAAAAATAATATGAAATGATATTGTTATTATAATAATAACTAACTAACAAACTTATATTGAACTTGAATTCAATACACTATAGTTATACAAATTTTCTAGTTGTGATCTCACGATGTGCATAGCATTATCAAGAAAAAGAAAAACAGAAATATTGGGTAGTAATTATAATAGTTAAACTTCTTTAATAACTTACTAGGATAAATTTATTAATATCTAGTCTTTTATTTTTGGGTAATCTTAATATTTATTTATTCTGATCACAATATACAAAATCACAAAAAATAATAATTAAAATTTGGGTGTATCAAGTAAGAGGTATGTTTTTATGAGATATGAAAGAAGCAAATCTTGATCAAACAAACATACGTGAATTATCAAAATTGAAAAATTATTCAAAGATTATATAATTACTTAAAAAATTATATGGCTGCATCTTTTAATTTTGAAATTTTATTTAAAATATATTGGTCAAAATTGATTTTCCCAATCTCACAATTAATGAATTAATTAACCACACTTCTCATTTAATCTTTTCCGTGTACGTGGGTAAGTTTTTTCCTTTTTTTTATCTGGATCACGTGGATAAGCCTTAAAATACTGTCCATTATATAAAAGATAAAGTATATATTGACTTGAAACAACGTGCATGATATGGTTAAAAAAAAAAGGTATATGCTTGAGGGAAGAGAATTTCATTCACTCTGAAGTTCATCCTATTCATATACTATCATTCATCTGTTTGTTTGGAGTGCTTAGACTCTTTCCTCTATTCGTTCCTTATTATTATTATTATTATCTTTTCTTTTTCTTCTAACAGACGGGTGATGCTTTGCAATTACCATTTATGGATGCACATGGGCGATGAGAAACAAGAAAAATAAAAGTTTAAAACAAAAAGGAGAATGAATGCTAGTTATCCCCCTCTATTATGTTCTGCGCTCTTAACAATTTGGCAATATCAATCATTTTGGTCTCCTATTTACCTAACTCTGAATCCTTATATCTCCACTCTCTGAAGCTTCTCAATTTTTTCCTACTAGTTAGTCATAATAATGTATACTTTATTATTAATATCATAATTTTGAATTATAATAACATAAGTAATTAATCATGTCATGTATATTGTATACTGTTCAAATTATATATTTTGTATTTAATAGAATTATAATTAATAATACTGTGTCAGTAAAAACATAATTTTTTTGAGACCGTAAAAACATAATTTGTAACTTATGTAACACTTTTTTTTTTATTTGGTATAAACGATATTTAACTTTTTAATAATCATAGAAAGAAAGAAAGAATTTATGACTTGTTCTTTAAGCAGGCTACTACTCGGAAGTTTCTTCCATTGACAATGTTTCCCTTTTCTCATAAATCAATTTTTAACTCTGCAACGAGTTTCAACCCATCTTCACATGAATTAGTGTCTCTTCAGTTCATTAATCAGAAATGAAAAAAAGGGTCTCTTGACTTTAACTACTATGTCTGTGTTTACTTTAGTGTAAGAGCTTGTGAGCTTCTAATTTTCAATGAATGGAGTGCAAGAGCATCCAAAGCCGCTCATTATCAAGCACTACACGGAACTACGTGTGTTTGCGATTCTATATCTACTCGGTCCAAACAGTTTAACAACTCCTGCTTTTAATAAAAAAAAAAAATACTTCTACAATTTTATCCGATTTTATTAAAGTTTTTTGCTTCTGCTTTTGCTTTTGATTATGAAGAATTTGAAGAATGAAACACTTCTTCTGGAATTTTAACCAAACAAGTCCTATATGTAGTACAACTATATTGGTGGCGGCGGCATCATCATCATCTGACCCATCATCATCATCATCATGTTCCACTACTTTTAATCTTATTTTCTTAACAATAATTCTGGCAAAATTTCGATAATATCTCCCACTAAATTAGGAGCTTCTGCCATCATATATTTCTTTTAATTAGTCTTTAAAACATATTCAATTGGTGTTTAAGTTTATTGATATCTTTACTTTCAAGCACATTCATATTATTACTTCAAACACATTTAATAGGTCTTTAAGTTTTTTTTAATACAGTTACTTTTAATTTTTTATCCCTAAAAAAAATTTAACAAAATTTCAATAGCATCTCCCTTTAAATTAGGAGTCTCCATCATCAAATATTTCAGTCAATTCAACAATAATAAATATTATTTTAATGATCAACAACAGAATAGATATAGTGAAACACTTACATCTTAATAATTATATACAATTTACATAATCCTAAAAACTGTTCTATTGTGTATCCCCTTATAATTCCACAGCACATGTATCTTGCAATCTCCATAAACACAAATAATCCTACAACAAATAATACAAATAAGTCAGGAAATGACCTCTACGCCCTTTCCTCTAGTCATGCAATCCTCATTTCCTACAAGTCTATTCTAGAAAATATTAGTCTCTATCCTGCATACGTATTAAACAATATAAATAACAAGGACTTTTTACTGATCTCTACTGCAATGAAAAAAAAAAGAATTCGAAAGCTAGCTAGCTCCTTGCCTGGAACCAAATCCAATCCAATAAGAACAAATGTTTAATTTCACACAATTGTAAACATTTCTATTTATAAATTGTAAAATAAAACAATGAAAAATGATGAAAAACTACTCTTAATGTCCACTGCCGACGTCAAAAACTAAGTGGTAGGGGTCAACACAACACCTACATTAACAAAATAATAACAATAATTACTCTTCAATACATTAAGAAACAACACCATAGGCATCCACAAACGAACAGAAAAGCTAAGCAAAATAAAAAAAAACTAAACCGATTAAAATGCTCACCAACTCACCTAGATCGCAATGGCAAGCTTTGTTTCTCAAATGGAGCTCCGATGGCAATGAACAGCGGCCAAGGAGTGGTAGCGTTGCACAGAGAGAGAGAGAGAGAGAGAGAGAGAGAGAGAGAGAGAAAAGAAGAAGAAGAAGCACGGATGCACAACATATCCACGGGTTACCGATACCAATTAATGAAACAATGCGTTTCTTACCCCACTTATTACTGATGGGTTTACCAACGGGTATGTGGAAATCCCAGGAGTTCCACGTCAATGTCCAAAATTTTCAAAAACCTATCGATACCTCGTCAATAATTTAAAAAGTAAAATAAAATACTCGTTGGTAATTTAATGACAAATTAAATGAAAATAAAATAAAATATATGTCGATACACCCATCGGTGATTTAATGACAAAATAAATAAAATACTCGTTGGTACGTTTTAACAAAAATAAAATACCATCGGTAATTTAATGAAAAATAAAAAAAATGGTCAGTAATTTAATGACAAAAAAAGAGCTTGTTAGTACACCCATCAGAAACTCTACATGCCATATGGTGGGTAGTAGCGCTATAATTTATTGGTGGATTTACCGACAGTCTGTCATACAAATTAATAATCAATTCATTAATACCAGAAAAAAATGACAACCCATCGGTATCCCATCAATTTCTAGTAGTAAAATTGAATGAAAAAAAAAATTGTGTGGTTAGAAAAAATAACGATTAATGATTTTGAAATTGATAATAAAACCACTAGAATTGTGTATGAGTATATAGTTTTAAAAAATTGATGTTTTGTATATCGACATATTGATTAATTGAATTGAATCATAAAAAACTGACTCGAAAAATTAATAAATGATAAATTATTCACCTTTCTCCACTCATTCGTTCAAGCCGCTTCTCTCGTCCCCCAAATCCTAAATCAACTTCATCATTATCATCATCAACAACATCTCCTACTCTCTTCGCTTTCTTAGCAAACAATCCAACACTGCGACAAACAGAAGCATAATAGCAGATAGAGATGGGCGGTGATACATGCTCTGTGCATAGTGAAACAAAACCAAAAGCATAGGAGCGATGCGGTGGGTAACTACGAAACAACGCAGAAGAAGAAGAAACGAAACATCCTCGCCAAGTATAGAGAAAAGAAAATCATCACCATCATTTCTCTCTCTCTCTCTTTCTCTCTTTAAACTGATATTGTTTGTATTTTTTCATCATCATATACAAGTGTTTGAAGAATTGCCTCTTCTGAGTAATTAAGATTTTTTTTTTTAAAAAAAGTTTATTTTGCAAAGGCGGGCATGATTGAGCGCAAGAACATGTGGCTCACCATGGATTCATATTGGCTTTGGAATTTTAGGGCTTTTGTTCGTGTCCATAAAATTCGAGGAAGTTCGAGGATTTTTCTACTGCGCGGCTTGGCCATAAAATTCGAGGAAGTTTGAGGATTACTTGACAAGCAGTATAGTTTTAAAGTTGTATTTCAATCAATTTGTTTTGGGGGAGGGGTTCATCATTTCTCTACAAGGCAGAGAGCCCATCACGAATGGGTGTCCTGATTCCTCTCCCCTTTTCTTTTTCTTCGTTACCTATATATACTAGTACCAATAGCTAGTAGAAGAGGAGTGTGAAGTACTCCACGTGAATGAAGCTTTCTCCCATTCCTTATGTCTGTGTGTTTTGTCATATCGCATAAAAAACATGGTGGGGGAGGGAAGGCCATACTTCTCTAAAGGAGTGGGTTCAGGTTTTATTTTATTCTATACTGAAAATTACTTGCGTATATAATTGCATTGATTGTGTATGTATATTTTATATTTTTACTCTGAAACACAATTTATGCAAGTTTACTCTGAAATAGGATGATCGTGATGGTAACTTTCGATCTTTTTTTAATTTCCCACTACAATATTCTGCCTCATTTTATATATTACTGCTTTAAAACTCTACTGTTTGTTCAGGATAGCCGTGAATCAGATTTTGGTCTAATGAAGATAGACAATAAAGGAATTATGATTTCATTCAGTGAAAAGCCAACAGAAGAAGAGCTAAAGCAGTGGTAAGTCTCATGTTTATCATACTGAAGTTTCATGATTTAGATTTATTGCTAATGCTGCTTCATAATTTAACAAGTAAATACAACAGTGTTGAGCCTTCACAAGATGAGGCTAAAAAAAAAACCCACACATTACATCCATGGGAATGTACATCTTCAAGAAGTAGATATTTCCTAATCTATTAAGGTACTCTTAGAATATGAAAGATTCATTGTTGTTCACTAGCTGAAATATGCACTGAAAATAAATTGAGCCTATTTCAAAGCTGTCTTGCTAATTTCAACTAATTTATTTCAACCTAGATGGCGCTTTACATATGCAAATGAACTTTTTTTTTTATTCTTTCTAATTTATGGTTTATGTGTATGAATTGTCCCCTTTCTTTCTAGGTGTTCTATTTTGATTTAGTGCTATTTTTATAAAACATTTGACCATTGTACTTCATTTCGATCATAACACTAATGATCCAATTAAATTAGTGACCAAATCCTTGAAAGTATGGTGCTGCCGAGACGATTGGAAAATAGTAAGTAAATCCACAATGTTGAGTTTCTCAATATTTGAGATTCGACTCAGTGAGGTAATTTTTTCCTTCTCTATGTTGTGTTTCTTAATGCTCATGTTCTAATAATGACATTTTCCTTATTGCTTTAGGAGACTAGACAATAGGGTAAAACATCAATAGCATTTTTCCTTTCTCAACTCTTAGTAATTTTTTATTATTTTTGCAGCTTATTACTAATTTTTTTTTATCTGTGTAATCGGTATTATGGTGATTTTGTTATTTCTGTTTGAAATAATTTGAACTGTTCTTAAACACGTGATTTGAACCATTTATCAGGAATCAAAAGATGATCCAATTAATTCAAAAGATTATCCAATTTTTCTTAATTTTTTTAATTGAAAACTAGAAAAGTAACAATATATTGTAATATAGTTTAATACTGTTTTCAATCATTAAACTATTATGACAAGAAAAATTACTAACGTAATTGGAGCGTATTTGCATTTATGCTATGGATTATTTTTATTTTATCATTGAAGATTCTAAATAATATCACAAAAAGAGTGAAACAGTTGGTTATGGAAAGTCCAACAAAACCAGTTCCTATCATAACAAGCCCAAAATTGCAGTAATAAGTTTAAGCTTATTATCTTCTTAATCTAACCAAAATTCAGACAATAAATAAATAAAATAAAATTCATCTCTCATTGGAATAAACATCAGCTTTAATTTTCTTTATCCATACTGGTTTATTTTTCTTTCTTAACTATTTTTTATTATTATTGGTAATATTGCCAATATTAGCTAACTGTTTTTCTTTTTTGGGTAAGTATTACAATGTTGGATTTACTTGAAGCAACTGTCAATTGACTTTGAATTGATGAACTCCTCATTTAGAAGTTCTATTTTAGATGCTGTTTTAATAAGCCATGATGATAGAAAGAGCAGTAATGAAATCAATAATACTGTGTACAAGGAAATATTTGGGAATATAGTTTGATTTAGATAGCAAGTTGATATTTTTAGCACAATTTATAAACAATTCATCCCATTGTTTAAATTATTTTGTAAGCAAAATCTTTTTCTTAAAATTTGGACATCTACTTATTGTAATTGTCCGCGCAACTATCGGGTCGGATTCTAGTTTACACGATGAAAAGTTGTCCGTTCCTCGTGCTTGTATTTTTTTTTTGAAAAAAGACCTCTTCTTGATACATCTTTCTTAGACCTCTTCTTGATATAGGAGCTGTCTTAATCCTTTAACTTCCATTTAGTGTCTAAACTGAATACAAAATAAAGTTTGATATTAGAATTAAATTTCTTAGTTACAACTTTTTATTCAGAATGACATATTGAAATTACAATTTCACAAACTAATTTTACAGAGTCGAAGTTTTAAATTAAAAAATGACGCTTTCCGTCTTAAAATTTATATGATTCTAACAAATTTTTATTTATTTGGTAATAATAATATTTATTAAAATTTTATATTTATATACAAATTTTACAATACACAAAAAGTACATTATTGATCAACTCTAACTCAGGTATTTATATTTAAACAATTGAAAAATATTTATAATAAAAGACATTACTATAATGGTTTTTTAATGGTACTTTTATTAATTTTAAGTTGTGTAGTCGAGTCTGCATCCTTTAAAAAATTGAAAAGGAAGTAGTCGAGGATATTGAAAAATTCAAAGAAGAAAAGCCATTTAGCACGGCTACAGTAGAAAAAGGTTGCAAAATTTTCAAAGTGCACAATCAAGAATGGTTAGTTTCGTTTCATGCGTAAAAACTTCTTTTATTGCAGTGCCAAACTTTGCAGTGTTCACACTGCTTATAGCTTCTATAAATAGAAGTAGAATTTGTTCATTCAATCACAGATCAAGCAATGAAAAATTAGAGAGTTGTAAGTGAAAGAGAGTTTTATTCTTTGAGAGTGAGAGAAAAATTAGAGTGTAAATAAATCCCAGAAAGTGTGGGGTGTGAGTATATACACTGAGAATATTTTGGATATCATCTCTATTACTTCTTGGTATTGTAAAATTTTTAGTGTTTGAATAAGAGGGTTTTCACTGGGATACACTATATTTACCTCTTGGATTGGAGAGTATGGATATGATATTTTGTAATTATCCTGAATATAGTAGAATATTTTTCGGTGTTTGTCCCGTGGTTTTTCCTCCAGTATTTGGAGTTTCCAAGTTAAAAATTCGATGTGCAAATTTTTTGATGTGGTGTAAATATTACTGTTTCATGAATAGTATCATTTTGTGAATAGTATTGTTCCGTGAACAGTCACTGGTGGGCCTTATCATGAATAGTAACCAGTGGGTTTCACTGTAACAAAATTATTATTCACTACTGATATTTATTTTTTGTTGCGCTTTGCCTATTGGTAAATTTAATTCTATTAGATTTATTTTGGTACTCGTTGCTACACATTAGCCTCATTTAATTACAATGTGAATCAATCTCTGAGCCCAATAAGTAGTATTAGAGTGCACGTTGAACTTAGAATTGTGTTGTGTAAATTAAGTGGAGGAGAATATGGGTACCATGATCAAGCTAATGCTAGCAAATTACTCCATTTAGAAGCCAAAAATAGAGGATATACTTTTCTATAAGGATTTGTATGATCCTGTAAAGAAGGGAGATGCAAGGCCAGAAGACGTAACAATGGAAAATTGGAAAAAGATACACCAAAAGACTATTAGGTTAATTAGGCAGTAGGTGGATATTAATATATTCAACCATATGGCCACAGATATGAATGCCCATACTCTGTGAAAGATTTTACAAGATCTCTATAAGAGAAAGATTGCATAGAATAAAACTTTCACAATCAGGAAGTTGGTAAATCTTAAGTATAGAGATGGAAGGTCGGTTACTGAGCACGTGAGTGATTTCCAAGATATGGTAAATCAGTTAAGCACCATGTGTTGGATAATAAGTTACAAGCACTATTACTTTTGAGTTCTTTGCCAGATAGCTGGGAGACCTTGGTGGTGTCACTGAGCAACTCTGCTTCAAGTGGGAAACTGTCTTTAGTCCAAGTTAAAGACAGTATGTTCAATAAGAAACCAAAAGAAAAGACTTGGTGGGAGTAGATAATTCCTAGGCTCTTATCACAAAGAATAAGGGGAGAAGCAAGAACAGAGGGCAGTCCAGAAAATCAAAGGATCAATCGTAAGCCCAGTCAAGAAGAAAGTTTAAATGTTACCATTGCAGCGAAAAAGGGGCATATAAAAAAGAATTGCAAAGCTTGAAAGAATAGAGGCAATTAAAATAGGAGAAGTTAGGACGTGACTGATGACAACAAATACTACAACCTAGTGACAAACGAGGAAGTGGTGTTGCTCTCTTTTGTAAATGAAGAATGTCATGTCGCAGATTCATGTATTGAATGAGTGGTTGATTTAGCAGCTTCATATCATGTCATTCCCAGCAAGGAATTCTTTACTGTGTACAAAAAAGGAGACTTTGGCAAAGTGAACACAGGTAACAAAAGTAATTCTGACATTGTGGGAATTGGTGATGTATGTATTCAAACAAATATAGGATATACACTGACATTGAAGAATGTGTGACATGTGCCAGATTTATGCATGAATCTGATCTCCGTGCATGCTCTGGATCTAGCCGGATACCATAGTAACTTTAGTGATGACAAGTGGAAGCTCTTCAAAGGTTCGATGGTGATTGCCAGAGGAGTAGCGTACAACACTTTGTACAAGACTCAAGTTAAGCAAATTGAAGGGTTGAATACAGTTGAGGACGATGCTTCGCCAAATTTGTTGCATAAAAGACTAGCTCATATGAGTGAAAAAAGATTGCAGATTTTGGCTATGAAATCCTTTATTCCTTATGCCAAAGGTACAAAGTTATCTCCTTGTGATCATTGTTTGTTTGGCAAGCATCATAGCGTGTTTTTCAGCAAAAGATTGAAGTTGAAAAAAAATATTTTAGATATGGTTTACTCTGATGTATGTGGTCCCATGGAGATGGAGACTATGAGTGGTAGCAGATATTTTGCGACGTTCATTTATGATGCTTCATGAAAAGTATGGGTTCATTTCCTAAAGAGGAAGGACCAAGTGTTTTAATACTTCAAGAGATTTCATGCCATGGTGGAGAAAGAAATTGGGAAACCTTTGAAGTGTCTTCATAGTGACAATGGGGGAGAGTACACCTTCTATAAATTCAAGAACTATTGTTGTGGACATAGCATTAGGTATGAGAAGATGATTTTTGGCACCCCACAACATAATGGTATGGCCAAAAAAATCAACAAAACAATTATGGAGAAAGTCAAATGTATGTTGAGAATGACTAAGCTGCCTAAGCCATTACGGGGTGAAGTTATTCAAATAGTGTGCTACCTCATTAACAGATCTCTATTTGTTCCTTTGGGCTTTGACATTTCAGAGAGACGATAGTCCGGACATGATGTTAGTTACTCTCATTTGAAGGTGTTCGGTTGCGAAGTCTTTTCTCATGCAAGTAAAAAGTAGAGATAGAAGCTTATGATAGAGTTATTCCTTGCATATTTATGAGCTACAAAGATGAGAAATTTGGCTACAGGCTATAGGATATGGAAAAGAAGAAAATTATTAGAAGCAGAAACGTGGTGTTTCATGAGCAAAAAACTATGTCGGATTCTGCTATTCCAGAAAAAAGTGATAAATCTAGTGGTAAGGTTGATTTTACACCAGTCTCTCTTCCAAAAGAAAATGTCATCGCAGGGGGAGAGTTTCAGGACCATGGGGTTGATGGTGAGCTAGTAATTGATGATGTTGAAGATAGAGGAGGTGTTGAGCAGGGGGAGTAAGCTCATACATCATAACTTAAAAGATTTAACCAAGTGAGATATCTATCCAGCAAGTACCTCAGATTGGAGTATGTCCTTCTCACTAATAGGGGGAGCCGGAGACTTTTGAAAAAGTTCAAATTCATAAGGATAAAGTTCTATGGATCAAAATCGTGCAAAAAAAGATAGATTCCTTGTAGAAGAATAATAATTATGAGCTGGTAGAACTCCTGAAGGCAAAAAGCCTTTGAAGAATAAATGGGTGTTCAAGCTGAAGAAAGATAACAAGCAGCTAGTGAAGTATAAGGCTCGCTTGGTTGTGAAAGGTTTTGGTCAAAAGTGAAAGATAGATTTTGATGAGATTTTCTCTCCAGTTGTCAAAATGAGTTTTATTCGAATTACACTCAGATTGATGGCTAGATTGGATTTGGAGCTTGAGTGGTTAGATGTGAAGACTGCATTTCTCAATGGTGATTTAGAGGAAGAGATCTACATGAATCAACCAGAAAGATTTGAGGAGGCTGGAAAGGAGAGCACGGTTTGCAAATTGAATAAGAGCTTGTATGGATTCAAGTAGGCTCCCAGATAGTGGTACAAGAAGTTTGACTCATTCATGGTAGGTCATGGATATACCAGAACAGATGCAGATCACTGTCTATATTTCAAAACATTTCCAGGTGATAAGTTTATTATTCTTCTGTTGTATGTAGACAATATGTTAATAGTAGGATATGATACAAAGATGATTGGTGATTTGGAAAAGGAGCTATTAAAGTTCTTTGATATGAAATACCTAGGCCCTGCAAAGTAAATTCTGGGTATGCAGATTTTACAAGATCGAATGGCAAGAAAGCTTTAGTTGTTACAAGAAAGATATGTGGAACAGGTTCTAGGCAAGTTCAATATGAAGAATATTACAGCAATTACCAAACCATTGGCCAATCATTTCAAACTCAGCAAAAGAGTTGTCCTATTACTGATGAAGTGTAATACCCCAATTTTAAATAATAGAATTAGAAAATGTTGTGAATTAAAAATAAGTTAAAGTGTGATTTTTAAATGAATTTTATGAAATTTTAAATCATTCTGGTGAGCGCTGTAGCACTTTTAGTGCTATAGCGGTCAAGTGAACAGTAAGGCGATTTAGGGGCAAGTTTTGCACTCTCTGGTGAGCACTGCAGTGCTAAGAACGCTGCAGCGCTCAACAGAACACATAAAATCCCCTGTTCGGGGTCCAGAACCTTCACAATTGCCAAAACTCGACCCCTTCACCCCAAGACACCAGAAACCTTGTTCCCTAACCTCTCTCCACCCTCCCAATTCCATTTTCTTTCATTTCTCTCAATTTTAACTCCAATTCTTCATTCCTAAGACTTTAAGGTATGTTATTCTCTTGATTCCCCTCTCTATTCTCCATTCCTTCTTTGTTATTAGAGTGATACTTCATGCTTCTCAAGGAGAGAAGTGTTCTAGTATGTTAGAGATGGATTCTTGGATATTTAGAGATTTAAGAGGTTGATCTAGAGTCCTATGGCTTCTGTATCAGATACTGCTGTCAGTTCTGCTTCCTAAAGTTCTGTTGATGCTATTCCTTCACTGTTCACCCCTCCAAGTGAGTGGGTTCGCACTTGTAGTCTCTATGTTATCCATAGAGTTATTTTCATTAGAAACACGATTTACCACTTGATTCTAGAGATTACTGTACAAGGATTGAGATTACTGTTGGTTTATATGTTTTAGAAGCTTTGATTTTAGAGCATGAAACATGTTTTTGAGAAAACTCATGGGACCATGTTTGTGATACTATTTTTAGATAGAATTGATGTTATGTGTAATGGTTAGAGACCTTTATGATTTTTTTATTGGATTCTGGAACTGATTTATGTACAGGAAGTAGTTTTATGCTAGATAAACAATTTAGAGAAGAGAATGGAATTGTGATTGTGTACTTAGTTGTTTTGGAAATATGATGTTGAGATTTTTATTTATGTAAAGCTTGATGGTTTGAGATATGGTTAGAGAATTAAACAGAAAGCAGTTTTAGAGCTTGAATCTTCATGAGATTAAGAACAGTTGACGGATACATATTCTGAGGATATATGAGATCATGAATGTCTGCAAAAAGGGTAACCTCTTAGGCATGATTCCATAGCCATGGTTATGCTAAAGTCAGATTATTAGAGTTGTATACTCATAACAACTGCCAGCTACATATTCTATGGCTTGAAATCATAGTGCCTTTAAGTTGGTGATCCCCTAGACATGATATCATAGCCGCAGTTATGCTAAGGTCAGACTGTTAGAATCAGACAGATTCAGAGCTCACAAGAGAAAATGACCCACGAGGGGCAAATTTGACGCAGAGAAACCATCAAACAATAAGAAACCATGAAACTTAGCCCACGAGGGGCAATTCAGAGACTTAGTCCACGAGGGACAATTTATTCAGTCCAAGAGGGACAATTTATTCAGAGAAACTACGAAACTACGTGAAACTATTAAACTTAGTCCACGAGGGACTTGATTCACCAGAAACTCAGCACTCACAAAACAAAACATAAATAAAGATTATTGTTTCTTTGATAGTTACTATATGATAAGTTGATATGGTTTTGGATATGAATGTGAAGAGAGGAAAATTGTTTTGAGTTGGAAAATAATGATTAGTATGTATATATGTATATGTATATTTGATTATGTGAGATTTTAGAGTATTATTAATATTATTATGATTTCATGCATTATTCCTTGGATGTCCCATGAAAGGGGATTATAAGTGAGGATTCACTCATTGAGTTTTGATTACAAAACTCACCCCACTGCTTTATTTCATTTTACAGATAAGCTGCAGACTTTCCTCAGCCATTCTCTCAACAGTAACATTAGAGTATCAGCTGGTAAGCTTCATATATGGCAGTGTAGATGAAGGCACGATCCCGAACCATAGTGCATAATGTGTAGTTTGCATATATAATGTTTTTTATGAACTGTATTATAAGACTTTATCATAGAGATTATGTATATTATAAACTTTTATGATACTTGATGATATTATGAGAATAGAATTCAGAGCAGAGAATATGAGACTACAGTTTTAAAGAATACTGGCTATATGTTTTAAAGGCAAGGAAATTGTATGTAGAAAAGGTTTTATGGTTAAATTATTTTGTGATATACTGTGCATACATAGGAATCCAGGTCACGAGGCTTACGTGGGACAGGATTTCTCACGTGCCGGTCATGTGGCCAGATCGGGGCGTGACATGAAGAAAATAAGGCTATGATTGATATTCCTTACTCCTCTGCAGTTGAAAGCTTGATGTATGGTATGATCTGTATCCGGCAGATATCACTCATGCGATTGGAGTTGTTAGCATGTTTCTTTCTAATCCAGGTAAAGACCATTAGAAAGCTATGAAGTGGATCTTAAGATATTGAAAGCTAGTTCGAGAATGTGCTTGTACTTTGGAGGACTAAAACCAGTTTTGAAAGGCTATGCAGATGTTAATATGGCAGGTGATCTAGACAGTATGAAATCTGCTTTCGGATTCGTGTCTGCAAAAGTAGACAAAACTGTATAAATGTGTCGTCTTGTCCACTACTGAGGCAAAATAAGTTGCTATGATTGAAGCTAGAAAAGAAGTACTTTAGATTTAAGCAAGAATGCGACGTATCACTCGCAGAAGAAGCACATTGATATCAGGTATCATTAGTTACGTCAAGCAGAAGAAGAAAAGCAATTCAAGCAGGAAAAGATTCACATTAACGAAAACCCTGCTGATATGATGACGAAAGTTGTAGCACGAGATAAGCTTCAACTTTATGCCAAGTTAACTGGCATGGATCCTAGATGATTGCTCCCAGATTATTTCCCTATCGGCTGGAGGTGGAGAATTGTGGAGTCCAGCCTTTATCCTTTGAAAAGTTGAAAAGGAAGTAGCCAAGGATGTTGAAAAATTAAAAGAAGAAAAGCCATGAAGCATGGCTATAGTAGAAAAAGGTTGCAAAATTTTCAAGGTGCACAGTGAAGAGTGGTTGGTTTCGGTGCATGCGTAAAAACATCTTCCTCTGCGGTGCCAAACTTTGTAGTGTTCACATGCTTATAGCTTTTATAAATAGTAGTAGAATTCATTCATTCAATCATAGATCAAGCAACAAAAAATTAGAGAGCTGCAAGTGAGAGAGAGTATAGAGTGTGGGTATATACATTGGAAATATTTTTGGTATCATCTCTATTACTCCTTGATACTGCAAAATTGTAGTGTTTGAATAGGAGGGTTCTCACCGGGATACACTATATTTACCTCTCGGGTTGAAGAGTGTGGAAATGATATTTTGTAATTATCCTGAACATAGTGGAATATTTTTCAGAGTTTGTCCCGTGATTTTTTCTCTGGTATTTGGGGTTTTCCACGTTAAAATTCGGTGTGCAAATTTCTTGATTTGGTATGAATAGTATTGTTATGTGAACAGTGATCAAGGGACCCCATCATGAATAGTGATAAGTAGGTTCCATCGTAAAAAAATTACTATTTACCACTAATACTTATTTTTTACTGCACTGCGCCTATTGGTAGATTTAATTTTATCGTATTTATTTTAGTACTCATTGTCACACATTTGCATCATTTAATTATACTGTAAATCAGTCTGAGCCCAACATAAGTTCCAAATAACATATTTATATAACAAATTAGATTTAAATTTACAATTGTATGTCGTATTCAAATTCATTAACAAAATTAAACAGGTAGTGTTAGATTTTAAGTTAATTAAAATTACATTTTAAAATTCCAATTTTAATGTATAAAAATGTTATACTAGTCGAGTCCAAATTTTAAGAAATACATTAAATGTTTTTATTTTCCTGAAATTTAAGTCACACTATTCGGCTCAACTTGTTTAAATTTGTAATTTTTAAAATAATCGATAAATTATAAGTATTTAAGACTAAATTAGTACGTTGTTATAAATAATAATATTTTTGCACTAATATAATTTATTCAAAATACATATAACAAAAGATTTATTTTTTATTTTGCAAATTTAAAGTTCTGTAACAGTAGCTTAAAGGGATAATTACAACAGATTTATTGGTTTTCCAGGATTACGACAATTTATATTAGATGAGTATCAAATAAAACACAACTTTTGGTAGTTAAAAAAAGGCTGGAGCAAATAATATATTAAAAGTTTAACGTATCATTTTTAAACTTTTGTTGTATTAAATATTTAATAATCACCCTTAGAGTGATATTGATAAATCATTAAGATCTTATAATTTAATTATATACTATATCAATATTTGTTTAGTTAAGATAGTAAGGGATAAGGGATGAGAATGAGACTCGCAACTTTTCTTAACTAATTAAGATATATAGAAGTTTACTATTAAATTGTGGACTCATTTGTTATATATTGTATCAATTTCGATGTAATTTATTTTTAGAATTTAATCGTATTAGATTCAATTTCAATTTATTAATGATATAAAGTAATTTTACATTGTAAGTCATTATGATTGATTTAGTAATAGGAACTTTGAATGAGTATGCATGAGATTTTAAGTTCAAATCCCATTAAAAATAATATAATTTTAAATATATATATATATATATATATATTTATTTATTTATTACATTGTCAACTAATAAAATTTGAGGCAAATGCTCTATAATGGTGAGTAACTACCCCTCACATGGTAAGTACTAATTACTCACTATGTTTTGTGATTTTTTTTTTCAAATTTATTCACTAATTTTGTAAAATTTGTTTACATTTTTATTGCATAAAAATTAATTAGATTATCAACTAATTACTTATTATTATACAGTTTAAAAAAGTTGTTGTAAGAATTGAAATTTTCAAAAATGGGAAAATGTAAAACCAAAAATGTAGTTAATTAAAAAGTTAGTTATGATACATTAATAATATAATTTTTTATACTATTGTAACGAAGCAATTAGACGAAAATAGTTACCTCGCTACCAAGATAGGAAGAACAGTGACATCGGAAACTCGACCTTGAGGCATTTTATCCTTATCTAGCCTGCACAAGTACGTGTACTTGCAAAGACACTCTACTTGGACCGTCAAGGTACGAAAATGAAGGGTAAGTGTAAATTAAGAATTTAAAACTCTACTCGAGACCTACGAGGTGTATTTGAGCTATGGGTTGTGGGTTGCATGATGCATGTATGCGGAAACCGTCGCCGTGACGTGGCTCTTAGAGACTGAGTTGGGCCTGATTCGGCTCCTGGTATTCCGTAGGATTGAACCCAAGTCGCTGGGCATTGGTTTTTGGGCCGGGCAGGACTTGTGGCTTATTTGTCATCTTTGGGCCATTCTCCTTCCCAATCCGTAACAACAATCATTAAATTATATATAAAAATATTTAATTGAATTTCAACGTTAAAAAAGTACACATATTAAAATTATATCCATAAAACCAATTAATAATGTTAAAATCTTCATATTAATAATATTATCGGACAAATCTGATCTAGTGTTTTATATTACTATTTTGTTGGACATCTAATGTGATTGAATCATGACCGAACCGAGTTCTTCCAGAAATAGTCCCAATTAAAAATATTTTATTCTAGTATCGAGTCTTAAACCCGGCCCAAAAAGATCACCTCAAAGTATGCGCATTTGTGGTGGATGACGTGTATCTATCATTCTCAACCGCCCGATCTAAATTAGTCCCTCATCTGCACCCGTTGGTCTACTTACTCCTTATCCTTCCTGAATTAACGAAACTCGTTGGTAAGCCGAGGCAGTAGATTACACAAAATACACTAAAAAGGCACACCCCAATCACCAGCTAGCCAAAAACCTAACCAAAGATCATTTTCATCTCTTCTTTCCATTGGCACTGAAACAGAGCTCTCTCACTCTCTTTGTGGCCGTAAAACACGTCAGGTATGTATGCATTATTGCTATCACCATTTCTTAACTTTGATTTTTATTGCTCCTTTTCCTCTTGATTGATTATGCAAAACCCTAATACAAACACCCACCAGTATAACAAATCGCGCACGCACGCGCGCACACCAGGGATCTTATTTTCTGTTAATTAATTAATTACTGTGTTGCATAGAGATCCTTTATTATTTTCATTATTGTTATTATTGAATTATAGGTTATTAAGCTCATCAGTTTGTAGCGTACGATTTTATGCTGGGTTTTCGTTTTTGATTTATTGTTGGGACTTGTGTGTGTCTAGTCATCTGAAGGTTTTCCGTGCTTCCGATTATTGGTTTATCTGGTTTCTGATGTGCGTGATTCTGTTTGTTTTTGGCAAATCTAGGGTTTTGAAGAAGGTTTGCTTGCCATGGACAATGAGGTTGAGGTTTTTAATGGGTATGGTGAGGGAGAGAGGAAGATAGTGGACACGGGGGTGTCTGATGAGACTGCAGTGGGGTCTGATAAGTCGAAGGATTTGGAAAGTGAGGAGGTTTTCGAGGAGGCAATGGAGCCGCAAGAGCATTTCCATGATGATCAGGGGGATGCTGTTGCTGGGAAAGGCAATGATGGTGATTCTGCGGCCACTGTTAGTGCGTTGCCTCTGACTTCGGTTGATGAAACTCCTCATGCTGTGCAGGAGCCTGATAACTTTGAGGAGGCCATTGGCATTGCTGATGAAGCTGGCAACCATGTAGAGGGGGAGGAGGTTGAAGTAATTGGTAAGAGTGAGGTGGATGACGGTGGGCAGGGGCAGCTTGATAGCGTTCATCTAGATGGAGTTGATGCTGGAGGGACTGGAGATGGAGTTTTGTCAGATGAATCCTACAGTTCGAGGGATGATAGTTTGGAAAGGAGTGGTAGAAAGGAAGTATCTGATTTGAACACTGATGGAGGCATGGTAGTTCAGGAGAATGGAGCTGCTGGGGATGTAAATTCTGGTTTATCAAGTGGGAAGGCTGAAAATGAGGACTCTGAAAATGCTGGGGTAATCTTAGAAAATGGGAACACAGCCAGAGTTGTTACTGACTCTCATGCAGGATCTGGATCCGATGAGGAGATGCCAAAACAGGTTGCTGATGCTACGGATTTGAAGGACGGTGGATTGGATACTGAATTAAGGGATGACAAGACTGAGGAACAGTTGAATGCTTCGGGTGATATTTACAGTGAAAGTCAAGATGATGCAGCTGAAGGAGTACCTGAAAATTCTGCTCACAGGGATTTAGAACTTCAGGTTGAAGAAATTATGGATAAGATCCATGAGGATAAAAATGGTGAAGAAATGAGCATATCTGGTGTTCACAGTACTGAATGCAAAGATCACCATGATGATGAAACTAAGGATGCTAAAACAGGATCTGATTCGGAACAGCAGGAAAAAATTGGTGAACTAAGAGGAGTTTCTGCTGACCGACCTGAAGCTCTGGAGGAAACGAAAGTGACACAAGCTGCCGAAAGTTCATCCTTTCTGGAAAATTCTTCTGCTGTTGAGATACAAACTGTTCAGGCTAGTGCAGCTGATTTAAAAATAAGAGGTACTTCAGATTATCGGTCTCAGATTTCAGATGAAAAGAATGCAGATCATGATAATTCATCTGTGGTTGGGGAGCCTGAAAAGACCCGAGAGAATAATACAAAAGAGAAGCAAACGACACTTGGCACTGGAGAACAGAAGAGTGAGCTTGCTTCGTCCTCTGGAAAGTCTGTTGCTAATGGCTCCCCTCCTGTTCGTCCAGCTGGCCTTGGTCGTGCAGCCCCATTGCTGGAACCTGCACCTCGGATAGCACAGCAGCCTCGCGCAAATGGTGCTGTATCTAATATGCAGTCCCAACAAATTGAAGACTCTTCAAATGGGGAGGCTGAGGAGTATGATGAGACTCGTGAGAAACTACAGATGATTAGGGTTAAGTTTTTGCGGCTAGCTCATAGGCTTGGGCAGACTCCCCACAATGTTGTTGTAGCGCAAGTTTTGTATAGACTAGGACTTGCTGAGCAACTCAGAGGGAGGAATGGGGGGCGTGTGGGTGCTTTTAGCTTTGATCGTGCAAGTGCAATGGCTGAGCAACTTGAGGCGGCTGGTCAGGAGCCGCTTGATTTCTCTTGTACAATAATGGTTCTTGGAAAGACAGGAGTTGGTAAAAGTGCAACCATCAATTCTATATTTGATGAGGTTAAGTTTAATACTGATGCTTTTCATATGGGAACAAAAAAGGTTCAGGACGTTGTGGGAACAGTGCAGGGCATTAAGGTACGAGTTATTGATACTCCAGGACTTTTACCTTCCTGGTCAGACCAGAGACATAATGAGAAGATCCTGCACTCTGTCAAACGCTTTATTAAGAAAACTCCACCTGATATTGTGCTGTATCTGGATAGGTTAGATATGCAGAGCCGGGATTTTAGTGATATGCCACTCTTACGCACAATTACCGAGACTTTTGGACCATCGATATGGTTCAATGCTATCGTGGTTCTGACACATGCAGCATCTGCTCCACCTGAAAGCCCTAATGGTACTGCTTCAAGTTATGATATGTTTGTTACACAGCGCTCTCATGTTGTGCAGCAAGCTATTCGCCAAGCAGCTGGAGATATGCGACTCATGAATCCTGTATCATTGGTGGAGAACCACTCTGCTTGCAGAATAAATAGGGCTGGCCAGAGAGTGCTGCCCAATGGGCAGGTCTGGAAACCTCATCTGTTACTGTTATCTTTTGCATCTAAAATTCTGGCTGAAGCGAATGCTCTTCTCAAGTTACAAGATGGTCCACCTGGAAAGCCTTTCACAGCTCGAGCAAGAGTGCCACCATTGCCATTTCTTCTGTCATCCCTTCTGCAGTCAAGGCCGCAATTAAAGTTGCCAGAGGAACAGTTTGGTGATGAGGATAGTTTTGATGACGACATTGATGAATCATCAGATTCTGATGATGAAACAGAAGATGATGACCTGCCCCCATTTAAACGTCTAACAAAGGCCCAGGTGGAAGAGCTGCCTAAAGCTCAGAAGAAAGCATATTTTGATGAGTTAGAGTACCGAGAAAAACTTTTCATGAAGAAGCAACTGAAGGAAGAAAGGAAGCAACGGAAGATGATGAAGAAAATGGCAGAATCAGCAAAAGATCTTCCAAGTGATTATAGTCAAAATGTGGAAGAAGAAAGTGGTGGTGCAGCATCTGTTCCTGTTCCGATGCCAGATTTGGCCCTGCCTGCATCTTTTGATTCCGACAATCCAACTCACCGGTATCGATATCTTGATTCATCCAACCAGTGGCTTGTAAGACCTGTCCTCGAAACTCATGGCTGGGATCATGATGTCGGCTATGAAGGTCTAAATGTAGAAAGATTGTTTGTTGTGAAGGAGAAGATACCGCTGTCTTTCAGTGGTCAAGTTACTAAGGATAAAAAGGATTCCAATATTCAGATGGAAATAGCCAGTTCAGTTAGGCATGGGGAGGGGAAAGCAACTTCATTAGGTTTTGACATGCAGACTGTTGGGAAGGACTTGGCTTATACGTTACGCAGTGAGACAAGATTTAGTAATTTTAGAAGAAATAAGGCAATGGCTGGCCTCTCATTTACTCTTCTGGGTGATGCCTTGTCAGCTGGAGTTAAAGTTGAAGACAAGTTCGTTGCTAATAAACGATTCAAGTTGGTTGTTGCTGGGGGTGCAATGGCAGGGCGTGGTGATGTTGCTTATGGTGGCAGTTTGGAGGCACATTTGAGAGATAAAGATTACCCGCTAGGACGTTCCTTATCAACATTAGGGCTTTCTGTTATGGATTGGCATGGAGATCTTGCTGTTGGGTGCAATGTACAATCACAAATCCCAGTTGGTCGGTGTACAAACCTTGTCGCCCGGGCCAATATAAACAACCGAGGGGCAGGACAAATCAGCATCCGATTGAATAGCTCAGAACAGCTTCAAATTGCTCTGGTTGGTCTCATCCCTCTATTTAAGAAGCTAGTTGGTTATTCTCACCAGTGGCAGTTCGAATAATGAGGATTGACGAGGTTAGGATATGTAAGCTGCAGCACTTGCACGGTGTTGAGTAATTACCTTAAGATGCATCTCTTGCTACTGAGAGTGATACTAAATTACGTTTTCATGTGCCCTATACCCCACTGTCTATTATTTGATCATGGTCATTTTTAGTTTCCTTACTAGATATTCTCTTTTGTTATTCTTGTTACATTATGCTGCTGGACTTGGAGTAATGCAAAATTTTTATTGTTGTCTTCCTCATATATACCAACAGGCATGTAAATTCTTGGATTGTTTCTTGGCCTTCATCGCTTGATTTCTCCTTTCTTGTTGTTTTCTCTTTTCGGTTGCAGTGTTAGGTTGTAAAACCTTTTGAGTATAGTCCAATCCGAAGCTTACTTCATCGGTATATGATAGTGCAAATGTTAAGTCTCATACTGTTTCTAGTATTGGAATTTGGGCGAGGGGCATCTTTCATGGGAGCACCGCCCAAACTTTGGTTAGACATTTCTTATTCGTGGCCCTTGCCGTAAGGCCAGCGAAAGGCTGTTCTGATATAGAAGGAATGGAGCCGAGAATTGAATAATGAATAGGATAATTATTCGTTTGGCTCGTGATCCTTGATGAATGAATTGGTAACTTGGTATTGGCATTTGCTTTTGGGATGGTATTTTCTTCTGCATTTGTATGTTTTTGCTGCCTTCATACACTAGATATAGGGTTTAGGGTTTGGGGTGATATTCTATTTATTTTTTCCTGCTTTTATATTGTTTTGCTGCTTCTATACCTTAGAAGCTTGAAAATTGACTTGGCTATCAGCTCTTTTAAAATGGTTTGTTAAGAGGAACGGGAAGGAGAAGAGAGGGGCGCGGGGAAATTAAAGAAAGCAGTGGTTCTAACTGTGGCACTTGACAACTTGTGGTTCATGCTTGGTATTAAAATGTTATTGCGATTTGCATTGGATTTCAAGGATATAATTCTGTGTCAGACTACATAGGATTCTTATCGGCGACATTGCAGTTCTTAGGAAATCTCATTGGGAACGCTTCACCTGTTGAGTTCCAACTTTTAAGGAAACTTGAACTAATTTATCCGAAAAAGAAAAAGGGAGACTTAAACTAACAGCAGGACAAATTGATTCCAAAACGACTGTCAGTGAGAAGATGTGAGGGAACTCAAGTTTGATAGGTAGAATTAGGCAGCAGGCTGCTTCTCAATGTCACAAACTTGCAAGACCGAAAACATCGTAAAACCATAAATTGGAGCTAGAACGCTCAATTATCTTTAAACTATGAGCAATGATAAATCCTCCCTACATTCTACCTAAAAGGAAAAAAAAAATCGTCCTACTTAAAAAGTAATCAAAACTTACTTCATTTAATATGTAAGAGGATTTAAAAAAAAGATGAAAGTAGAAACTATGGAAGGAATGTGGATAAAAGGAGGGGTTACTGGTCAAGATTTCGGTAATATGGTAGTTTAAATATATATTTTTTTATGGATCTCTTGAAAACTTAACAATCATTCTTTTAAATGATAAATTTACTTTTTTTAAAACCTTAACTCGCGATATTGGTTAGAAAAATCCTAAAAAGAATGTTTTTTGACCAGCTTAGAGGCTTGTTGGCAATCAGAACAAATGAGAGTTGGCTTTTTTTTTTTTCTCAAAAGAAATGAGAGTTGACTTAATCTTTCTGTTAGTAGATATAAAGAAGAAAAGATAAAGTTGTAAGAATAAAGGGAGGCGCAAAAAGAAGAGAATAAAAGGACTAAGTATTTTGACATGCTTAAAAACGTGTTGGCAATAAGAACAAATGACAGTTGACTTAATGCTTTTGTGTTTCTACCTCCATTTGTGAATTTAAGTCTTTTTTTTTTTTAATTCAAGATTTATGTCATTTTGACATTTTAAAAAATTATTAATTATGTTTTGCTTATTGTATTCCTATATTTATGACGAGTGACTATGCTTATTTGATAGAGAGATAATTTATAATGAATAATAAATAGTATTTTCATCCTTTAATTTTATTTTTTCCAAAAGACTAATGAGATCAAATCATTATTTTAATTTTGGTGTATAGCCTGAAAATGACTTACATTTAGGAAGAGAGGGAGTAGAATTTGTATATGGTGGTGAAGGAAATTGATATATCCTCCAACTTTATCTTCGTATAAATTCTTTTAAATACTAAATGAAGTAAATTTTGATTACTTTTTAAGATTCCAATGCAAGAATTCAACGTAATTTTTCACTTTATTTTATAAGTAAAGATATTTATAGAAAGATGTATAAGAAGATATATCATTGCTCAGTGGTGAATAAATGCTTGAGAAGCATGTAGTTACAATATGTGTGGAGTTCAAAAAAAAATTTAAAAAAATGTCTAAAACAGGACAGTTGTGCAATAGTCTTTTAAAAGCAATAGTGATAAAATTATTTAGGGGTTGTTGTGTTACACATAAGACTAATAAAAGATTTAGATTCCACTTGGAAAAACAATCTAATTAAAGGCTCACATAGATGATGCTTATGATAAAAAGTCTTCTATAAAATATAACTAGTTAAATCCACATTTTAGCACCTCTAAAATTTCAAGTTAGATAAATTGATCCTTGAAACAAAAATCTCAAATTGATCCTAGCAATTAAATCTTTGAACAAATTGGTCTTTGAAAATATAAACTCTAAAATTGGTCCATGCAAATTTGAATAATTAGATAAATTAATCTCTGTAAAATTGGATAATCAGATAAGTTAGTCTCTTTGTTAAGTTGAGTTAGGAGGATTAACTTGTTTGACAGTTTATTTTTGCAGGGATTAATTTGAGAGTTTTTTTTTTTTTTTTGCTTGGAACAATTTACCTGACTTGAAATTTTAGAGGAACTAAAATAAGAGTTTTGTCAATATAATTTATGAATTAGGGTCCATTTAATTCTAAAAAATATTTTTTTTTTATAGAAAGTAGAAGTAGTTTTTACGTGTGGAGGTAATTATATAAATACCTTTTATTATAACAAGACATTTTTGAATTGTTTGGATATGTGATGGATATAGAAGTATTATTTTGTTATAAAATTACAATTAGTATGCAATTTTAAAGAAAGTAGAGTGGTAATGGTCCTTGTAGAATAAATAAATAAAATTAAGCATAGGTCGATAAAAATAATGATTTGACCTTTATTTAATACGCCTCTCTTTTCTCTCTTATATTTTTTCTTTTTCCCGGAAGTAGCTCCGTTTTGCATCAGAAAATTAGATAACTAATTAATTTCTAATTAGATTTACTTTTTATGATAAACAAAAACAAATAACCGATCCAATCTTTCGAGTACTGTTTTCTCACAAGAAGCATAAACAAACACACTCTAAGTTATTTTGTGTTATGATGCGCAATGAACAAATAGTTATTTTAAGTGTGTAATTTTTCTTCCTAAAAGTATTTCATTATAGGAGACTTTTTTAGAAGCTTAATAATCTTTTAAATATAATGTATTAAAAGCAATTTTGCGAGTAGTGATAAGTTATACAGCTAAGCTAATTTGACCCAAGTAATGTGCTAATATTCGATGTCTGTTTCTCCATTACTATTATTCTATAGTGACCGATCGAAACCTATGTGCTAATATGCAAAAGCTATTAAACTATCAGCACAGAAGAAAAGACAAAATTGTAATACTGTTATTGAAATTCCACTATCAAAGGCGAGATTATTTGAGAATGTGGTAAGACGTGTGATTGATAATAAAAGACCAAGAAAAGTCAGAAAGAATTTGTTTGGATAGTCTCATTCAAGAACTTGCGTAGTTTTTGTCTGCAGAAGCAAACATAAGAGTACGGCTCATTTTCATAAGCACACTGTGTTTAGATGGAGTAATTTTAGAGGATAATGTCATTTTTTTAAAGTATTCAAATGACTGGTATGAAATTCCATGTTTTGATGACACAAGAAAATTGTAAAATTCTAAGTATTTTCATGAGTATTCTTAAAATTTAAAAAGAATGGATTTCAAATTCATTATATATAGAGAGAATTCTAAAATTTCCTCTCATATTTGTCTCACTTTTACAAGTCAACTACTATTCCTTAATTACTATTTACTCCACATTGGCTAACCGACCGTCACAGTCATTGTCAATTGCCATCACCCGCCTCGGCGTTGGCTACTGGCCACATACCGCTCACCCCTAGTTGTTCGGCATCTTGTCGCCAATTGTAGGTTGTCCTCCGACCACTCACTACCACTTGCCCGTCGTTGTATATTATGTGGTGTTTATCGTCTACTCTTACCTATAAAGAATGTGGTATAATATTGTTACACAAATAGAGTATTTTATAAAAGAAGTCATCAAATTACCTTGTCAAAAAAGAATTAAAAATCGAAGGAAATTTAATAGAAACAATTAGAACTCCTTGATATCTGAGAATATTTTTTCTAAATGCAACTTTAAAATTTATTAATTACTGCATAATTTTAAAACAAAAAGTAAATTATCACAAAAGTTTTTATAATTTTCTGAATTTTAAATTAAATTTTATATTTTAAAATTTGCAATGATAAGCAATATATTCTTCTGTATTGGAAGGGACCCGCTTCTCATGGAAGATGTAACACATACTACTTGCTTCCCTTCTAAAAACTCTTGTTTTTCTTGGTCAAAAAGCATAGCTTTGACAATCGTGGAAGCAAGCTCAACTCTTCCTCTCTCATCGCCAATCATCACAGGCCAAAACCAATAATCACAAAGGAGCATGCCTTTATTTGTTAAAGTACGAAATTAAAAAAAGACAAAGCGCATGCAATTTGAAGCATTTGCACTTTGTGGAAATAACGCTGGCAAATAAGAAATTATTTTAATTCACATTTTTTGAGATACTATATTGATACATTTATATTTATTATTAAATAGGATATGAGATCAAAATTAAGTAGAGTTCACATCCAATTCAATATTAAATGTGGACGTGTTTACACGGTATCACATAAAATTAAGTCAAAATAGGATTACTCCCGGAAATACTCATCCATTTGTGCTTCAAGCTTCTTTTTTTTTGGTTACATGTCCTTCATGCGATTAATTAACACATCACTATATTTAATTTGTACACCAGTCTCGAGATTAAATTACCAGACGCTAGCTCTACTTTATTTCATCACTATGTCATGCAGCTTGATACGTCACGCAAGGAAATTGTCCTTGATTCCGAGGTCGTCATAAAGTGGTGGAAGAACCCAAATATTCTCATCGCTCCACAAACTCTCAAGCAGCAAGTCCCCACCAGCAGCACCTAAGGGTGAGTTAGTAGCAGTAGTAGTAGTAGTATATTCAAACATTTGGCTATTCAAAATTGGGCATAGACCCGGGTCATTTTGACCCGTTTGATCAGAAGACACGCTATGGCCCGAATCCGAATGAACCTGTTGCAACTGATCCACGGATGGTGATGATGAGGAGTTAGTAGTGCTGTTCAGGCACACTGTTCCTGAACCCGAACTGTGCAAGTGAGGTGCGGCACTAGCACTTGCACTTTCAGCTGGAGCTGGGCTTGGGCTTGGGCTTGGGTCGATTTTCGAGGGTGGTTGAGCCCGCTCCAGCAAAAGGGGCATCCACACATAACGCAAGGCATCTCTGAACTCTTTGCTATTGACGTCACAATTGAGTTGCTTTGCTTGCTTACTCACTCTGGTTCTCCAATAATTCTTTATCTCGTTGTCTGTTCTTCCCGGTAAGTACTGAGCAATTTTCGACCACCTACAAATACAATATTAATAAATAATAATTAATAATCGTAGTACTCGTTTGGACATTTACATCTTGCTTTGTTTTGTTTCTTTCTTTCTTTCTTTATGCACGCAAAGAAAGACTTATGTGAACTTTGCTTACCTCCTTGTTAATATATTTTATGTGAAGTCCTAGCAAATTAAGGAAGAGAGAATATTATATTTGAGAAATTCTTAAGTGTTCTTTGAACAAGACAAGTCATTTATTTTGCTAATTTATTGATTTACAAATTAGATATTGTATTAAAAATAGAAAAAATGACAAATAATAATGATCTATAAAATTTATATATTAATTAATAAATATATTAGAGTAAATGTTTTCTAGGGATTTGTCTAATATATTTAGCGGTAAGAGGTATAAATTAATTTGTACCTATTGCCCCACCGTGATTGAAGATCAAGAATCGTTATCTGCTCTTGGAGTGTGATATTTCCACGCCGAACATTAGGACGCAAGTAGTTTAGCCATCTTAGCCTGCAACTTTTCCCAGATCTCTTCAGGCCTGTTTACATACAAACATAATACATGGTTTTAGATTGTTAATCACAAGATACACGCAAAAAAACACTGTCAAATTGAGATTATGTCTTGTGTGAATTGGATGATATCAATATTATGCAAAGAGAATCAACAAAACAGAAAAGTTGAACTGCTGAACTAATTAAATACGCAGAGGGGAGAACAGGAACCAGTGTTCATAGCTAACTAAAACTATGATATGAATTACAATAATGATATTTTTGTAGCGGTTGTGAGAGCAGAGTATAGTAGACGTGCCTGAGGAGCGGGCGAGGGAATTCCAGAGACGATCACCGTGTGTGGCGACGTAATCGATGAGAATGGTGTCTTCCTCAACGCTCCATGGACCTTTTCTGATACCCTCTTGATCACTCTTCTCTATACACCTTCCTTTCTTTGCCTTAATGGCAGCATCCATTATATATTCCTCTTATTTATATATACCCAAAAACGTAGTTAGCGTGGGTCTGTGCAAGTGTGTGGTGGCTTTAGGGTAGAGAGCAGGAATTAATATGGCCAATATAATTACGACACTAACAAAATATGGATGAAGGGAGATGAAGAAACTGTGTGTGTGTGTGTGTGTGGGTTCTGGCTTCGTTAGTTTCCCCTTGTTGAGGCGTGTGGAACTACATATATATAGAGTGAAGATAAGAATAATTAAGCACATTCCACGCCTAGTGCCAGTTAGCTAGCTAGTGCAAGAGGCGGCTGTAATGAGTCTTACATCAATGTGAGCAGCTTATTTTATAAAAAGGAAAAAAAAGAGTTTAATTTAAATTCAATCTCTAATTCTCTATACATGTCAATATGTCATAAATTTTAAAATTAGTCCCCAAACTCTAAGGGCTTTTAAATTAGTTGTTAGGCATATAATCATTTATAAATAAGTCCCAATTATCAACTGAAATTATAATCACGTGGCTCTGTTATCTTCAGCTCAAACTATTATTGTCATCCCATTTATATATGGTGAAACCCTTAATTAAATCTTCGATTTGATAAATCAGAAAGGGTTGGGGTAGAGTTATAATATAACACGAAGTTCTATATGAAAAAAAATATAACACAGAGATATAACTATGGCAAACAATTTGCAAGGGACTTATTCAGAAGCTGTTTTTTATAAAGACCATATTCAAAATCAATAATATGTATGTATAGAAGCAAAAATTATATTTAATCTAAATGAACTAAGTGCGAATATTTTCATCAATTGTCTAAGTTTTATTATTTGATCATTAGTAATCGTACTCACTTTTCTTTTTACGATGTTTTGATGATATTGAGATTCAAATCTATGACTTCATACAAGCTATCCAAACTCATTACCACTAACTTACTCCTAATTGTTGGCAAGCCATCACTTTTTTTTTCTGCCCGAAAATGGAAATTAAAATTGGGTGAGAGGGTGCTAAGCTGCTAAATTATTGATTCAAGTAGTGACTTATTGTTCAAATTATATAAAACAAACACCTATGTATATAAAGAGGAATAGTTAATTTTGATTTTATACGTGTTATCCAATCAAACTCTTTTGTTTGGGTAACCTTTGAAGTAATGGGTAGAAGGTCAATTATGTCTGGTAATATGTCTATACATAATTGAACACTATAAGAAATTTGAACTAAAACAATACTTATTTTTAGGAATATAAGAAAAGGGTTATTTTTTGTACACATAAACAACACTTTTTTTAAATTTAAATGTGTTGCCTTTGATATCTTAAAAATACTATATTTTCTACTCAAAAGTGTTACCTTAAACAATTGGTCACATTTGTTTTAGCAACATTATAAAAAGTGATGCATTAACTTAAAAATGTACTATTTTCTTAAAAAATATTGTCTTTGATAATTGACCACATATTATATAACAACTCTTCAAAAAGTTATGCCTTAACTTAAAAAAAATAGCATTTGTTATATTGAAAATAACACATTTAAAAAAGTGTTGCCTATGTATGCATAAGCAACACTTTTTACATGTACCTAAAACTAAGTGTTCTTTTATACATAAATTTCTTATAATGGAATGACAATATAAAACTATTTTATATTATTACTATATTAATCAAGTCAAACATATTTTTCTGTGCCAATACATGATTAGATAACAATATGAAATTTTTTTATATTACCAATGTATCAAATTAAATTATGTTAAAAAACATGTCATGAATAATTATTAATTACAAAAACTTCAAATGAATACTACCCTTTTTAATTTCAAATAATTCTCCATTTTTAAAATTTTATTTGGTCCAATATAAGTGTCCATATAAAAAATTTAGTCAATATTAAAATCTTATTCCTACTAATATCTCTAACTAATGAGAAAGAACAAGTGGAAAGAAAGAGTATAAATTGACATGAAAGAATAAGTGAAAAGAGATAATACAAGAATAATTTTATACAATCAATTAAATTTATAAAAAATCTAAATGTCTTTAATCATTTTCTCAATCCATATGTCTAGTTAAAACTAGACACTTATTTTGAATAAGAAGGAGTATAAAAGATGACCCTTTCTTGCATTGACGTTGAATAAGGATTATAGCATAAAATAGCCAATGGAGAATGTTACAGTCATAAATTAGAAAAAGATTCAGCAAAACAAATTCCCAAGTTGAAAATTGAGGCAACTTTGATGCAAAAGTAAAACATCCTCCGTTTTTTTTGGGAATCAATAAAGATTTAATACATTAAAAAATAAATGTATCCGAAGAAAAGTTGTCTAGATATGTTATTTTTTAATATATAATTTTTTTTATTGATTTTAAATGAGACAAAAATAACTGGACGAAGATGGTAGATCATAGGTAGAGCTTAATTTTATCATGCCGATGGCATGGTCCATTCATCAAGGACGGGGGGCCTCTTGGTCCTGAATGCCCTACCTCCTAAGACAATTAACCATTTGTACTCTCTTGTTGTCTTGCCGCAGGGGCACTATGCAGTGACCCCCAACACGTGCAAAAACATCTTCTATCACCTACCCACATCCTAGTCTATCACATTCATCTTCTTTTTCCTCTTCTTAGAGCCACTAACTATATATTCCACCACCGAAATCCTATCATAAAGCCTTTCTCGATCAAAATCAGCATCCCTGTATAATTGGCTTCATTAGTCCATTTACTATGTCAAAGGATGAAATCAGTGGCTAGGCAATCAAAATAGAATGAACCACGATTAATAACATCAATTACGCTGGAATTGGATTTCTGTTTTAATAAGGGTATTATTAGAGACTCCTACGTACCCTTAATATAAATCGTTTTTAGATTTTTTTTTTCTAATCCAAAATATAGGTTACATTTACATTTTAATGAGTCAATAATTATTTCTTACCCGTTCTACCCTTCAAGAATGAATGAAAGTGAATTTATTAGAGTATTTAGCTAAAAAAAGATTGTGAGGAGGTAGAGTGATTAAAAGGTATTTATTTATTATCTTAATTTGTATGTATAACACAAAAAACCACTTATTTTGCTTACTAGGGGGAGTAATTCTTAGTTGACGGAGTTTTCAAACTCTAGCAATTCAAGTTAATTTGCATTGATTTTTTTTTTTGGATTTTTTCGGTATCCTATAAAATTTATGGGTGCCAATACCTTTTAAATAACTTGTGGTTAAAAGTTTGTCACATGTCCTACTAGTTAAATTAATTAATATTTTAAATACTTATAATTAAATTAAAACTCTTGAATTTAAAATGGTATTGGTATCCTTTGGATACCAAAATAAAAACATTATTTTATTCGAATTTTGTTAAGCTAATCTAGCATGTTACAAGGAGGACTAACTAATCTAAACTGGTTTGACTGAACAGTCAAAGTCAACTTTAATCATTATCCCTCTTATTTCATGACTCAATAGTGTGTGTGTGTGAGAGAGAGAGAGAGGTATTTAGTGTTGTAACCTGAAGAGTGGACAACGACAAATTTTGTTCACAAAAAGGGCTAATAATTAGCCAATGGGAAAAGGGATGAGTTAGATTTCGAGCGATAAAGCTAAGGAAAGGGTGGACAATTGTTGCCATTTGTTTATTGCATGTTGAAACAAAACATATAGTAGCCATCGAATTAAAAAAATTTGTTCAAATCTTGGGGATGATCAATGAAATGGATCAATTGCTTGATGTGGGTTTGGTTTAAACCGGAAAAAAAAAGGATTTTTCCAACAAAATTATATTTTCCGACCATGATTCAGAACTCATTGCACTGCACGTTATTCTTATCAACCATGAACGGTCGGTGTGCTTGAGGTTATTAGAAGACGAAGAGGAATGTAAAGGTGATAAAATTTTGACAATCTGCCCTCTTGCAAAGTAAAATACCCGATTATATAATCCACAAATAGTGCTGTTATTTGGACCACCTAAAATAGATATTTATCGACACACCCAAATTTAAGGATGGAAAATAAAAAAATTTTACTCTCCGAGGCTCGTATAGAATGCAAGGAAAATATATTGGATATCTATGGGAAGTCCAAAATATTTTTTTTTTTTGAAAAATCTTGGTTGTTCAAATCCCAGGAAAACTGAGGAGAGGGTTCTTCCTTCTCCGCATTGTGTTGTTTTCTCTTGCTTAGTGGAACAATATTGACTTTTTAACAAATGAAGCGATCAATCCATGTCAAAATCTTTCACAAGAATCGAGTTGCTGCCCATGGAAAATACGCTGTGGTTGCGTGTCACAAAGCAAGTGCGATAATGGTTAAAGTAGTTGGTTCAATTCAATTTTCAACGCAAATGATGCTGACTATAAATATAAATAATAATATATCAACAGCGACGTGTCAATGCTGCTTCAAAGTTCAAACTCCTAAGATTAAGCCACAAAACCCCATTACTCGATATACATTAAACTAAGCATTCCTAACTTACACCAACAAAGATTCAAGCAGCAAATATTTTGTGTCACTTGTCCAAAACTTATTAGCCACCAAAAGGGGAAAAAAAAGTTGTTAAAGCTAGCCAGAACAATAAAACAAACACGGACGTATACAAGTGTGGCAGTATAACTTGAAATTAAGAATTGAATCTGGTATCAATATCAAAATCAAAAGTTACTTAAAAATTACATTATCATTTGAAGTAAAGAACTCAAAATACATGTAGTAGTTGCTGCATTTCCAAACACAAGAATCGAGTTATAATTTTAAAGGTCGTTTGTTGGGGACGGTGTGGTACTGTGGTTATATGGAAAACAGGGATAAAAAGAGGCCAGCTTTCATTTTTTTTCTGTTGCCTGAGGTAATTATTGTACCCAACTATTTTTTTCCCCAAAAGAATAGTGAATGAAAATGAACTGATTAAAACGGTTGAAAGCGTAAGGAAACATTCTAACACACTATTAACGGGAGATGTCAACCTTCAATTTGTTTGTGTATCACTATAACTTTTTTGACTTTCGGAAATCTCTGTTATATAAGTAATTCGGATAAATTACACTAAACTCTATTAGTGAAATTCATCTCTTCTCTATTTATTTATGTAATACTAACTTTCCTTAAATACATTATTTATTATGCGATAGATGAGAGGTTGGTGTAATAATTTCACAAACCCAAAGACCTCTTAAAAAAATTTTGTAAATAGAGGAGAGATGATTCAAATTTTACAAAATCTCAGAAGAGGTCAGTATAGTTTACCCAATTGGATGTGCTTGCTGAATTCAAAGACACATTCACACCCTAATTTTTCCATTCAACATAAAATTTTAGTAAAAAATCTAGTAATATATATATATATATATATATATATATATATATATATATATATACACTTTTTTTTAATATAGTTTAGCAAATAGGCTTAACCCCGTAGGGAAAGCAAAGGCTATTTTACTTTAAGTCAGTTATATATAATAATTTTACTAATTACTCCAATATATACATTTTTTTTTCTTTCAGGTGTTTTTAATCTCGAGTACCACGGTCACAATTAAAAGATTCTCTCAACAATAATTGGGAGTTTTTACAGATTTAAAATAAAAAAATTAATAAACTTGATATATGTCCTATTTTAATAGCAACTCGAAATATGTCATCTTTTTTTATATATAAGTCGCACAAAGTTGATTCGAATTAACTTTTGTATATAAGTCGTGCAAGTTTGAAACGACTTATGTGCGAAATTATGAACACAGCAGTGCATAAGTCGCACTAAACTGAAGCAACCTGCACAGAACATAAGTCTACCAAGGGTGGTGCGACTTATGTTCTGTTTTAGTCCGCTTCAGTTTGGTGCAACTTATATCCTACTAGTGTTTACAAATTCGCATAAAAATTGGTTTCGCTTGAAACCAATGTGATATTAGGTGAGAAAAATAGCTGAAAATTGTTATATACTAGTTCACTATAATGAAGAAGTTACAAATACTGCTGCAAAGGGAGTTACTACAATGGCGAAATTAAACTAAATTACACCAAAAATTAAAACAATAAATTACACAAAGAACTAAAAAAATATATAAATTAAATTAAATTTTTTAAATGAAATGAAAAATAGTATACTAGATTGACAAAATAACAATAAACTACTAACATTAAATTTAAACTAAATTAACCAAATAAACTAATTAACTAAACAAATTGCACAAATTACTAACTAAATAATAACATAACATTTGATATTTTATAAAATATCAACCGTTATGATGATGATGGGCACATATCCGACCTATTAGAAGAACTAGTAATTTTTTTTTTATGTTTACTTGTTTAAGTTATTTTATTTCTATATTTTAATTTATGTTATCATTTATTTAATAATTTGTTTAAGTTTTTTATAGTTTTGTATTTCAGTTTCTCTTAGTTAGTGTTATTTAGTTTAAATTTCTTTTGTTTAGTTAATTAGACTGTTTAGTTAATCAGTCTAGTTACCCTTTTCATTAAAAAATAGTTAAATTTATTTATTGTTTTAGGTTAGTTTTTTTGTGTAATTTATTATTGTTTTATTTTTTTATTAATTTATTTTAATTTCAATTTAGCGTAATTTAGTATAATTTTATTTTGTTAGTTAATTAGTTTGTTTGGTTAATTTAGTTTAAATTTAGTGTTAGTAGTTTATTGTTGTTTTGTCGATCTAGTATACTATTTTTCATTTCATTTAAAAAATTTAATTTAATTTATATATTGTTTTAGTTCTTTGTGTAATTTATTGTTTTAATTTTTAGTGTAATTTAGTCTAATTTCGCCATTATAGTGACTCCCTCTGCAGCAGTATTTGTAACTTCATCATTATAGTGAACTAGTATATAACAATTTTGAGCTATTTTTCTCACCTGATATCACACTGCTCTTAAGCGAAAACAGTTTCTGTGGGAATTTGTAGACACCAGTAGGACATAAGTTGCACAAAGCTGGAGCGAACTAGAACAGAACATAAGTTGCACCACTCTTGTGCGACTTATGTTCTAACTAGCATAGAACATAAGTCCCACCACCCTTGGTAGACGTATGTTCTGTACAAGTCGCTTCAGCTTGGTGCGACTTATGCATTGCTATGTCCATAATTTCGTACATAAGTCATTTCAGGCTTGCATGATTTATGTACAAAAGTCAATTCGCACCAACCTTGTACGATTTATATATAAAAAGAAAGAGGACATATTTCGAGTTTCCACCAAAATATGACATATATCAAGTTTATCAAGTTTTTTATTTTAGATCTGTAAAAAATCCACAGTCTCCAAAGTTTGAACATCTGTCCTTTCACTACAACATAATTGAGGTTTAGTAGTAATTTCATTTGAAAAATATAACTAAAATCACATAAAAGTGCTGCTAAAACTCTTTTGCAATATATAGACTATATATTACCGTTGTTAAAAATGTTATTAAAGGATACTAATTAACAATATTTTTTTTAAAAAAATTTGTAGCAAAACACTTTTAAATGTTACTAAGATGTTTTACCTTCTATTAATAAATATTGCTAAAAGTGAAATATGGAGTAGTGTCTCTCTGAGTGTAACTCCTTATCACTGAACTCCTAGCTTGTTGGTAAATATGGGTTGATAATTAAAAGGGCATTTATGATTTACATAAGATTTCGATGTTAGTTCTTGTGTTGTAAGTATTTTTAAAATACTTTTTCTGTCTTTAAATAATCGTACAATATTAAATATGTATCAGAATTTAAAAAATATTAAAAAAAATTAAATTAGAAAATATTAAAACTAATTTGTTAAATTATCCTTATTTCTTTTCAATTTTCGAACTTTGTGTCCCCATTCTATTATATCTCTCACATTCTCTAATAGTATTTAATAATGATATTATTAAAAAATAATTAATACTACTTAAATTTTTAAAATGAATGATTATTTTAAGAAAAAAAATTGAAATGGATAATTATTAAAAAAAAACAGATGGAGTAATATTAAAGTTTGAAAAAGAAAATACTGTACCTTCGTTTACAAAATTAGATGGAAGGTGTACGACTGTATTCCTAAATCAGGACATATACAATGGATCTCAACCAGAATTTATAATAATATTTGTAAATCGTTTAAGAAAAGTTAAACATAGTGCATATTCTTTTAACTAAGTATAGATTAATGAGATAAGGGAGGAAGACCGAAGGCATTTGTTGACTGCTTTTGGACATGAATATTGTATGAATTAATTAACATAATGGTCATTAAATATTGAACTGCATGTAGGGCATATATATCTTCATGTAGAGCCTCTAAAAGAAAAAAAACCATTTTTAACTATTCTCAATAATTAAAGTATTAATAAAAGTATTATTAAAAAAATAATTTTGATAAAAAATAATAATTAAAAATACTTATAAATTTTTATCAATAATTAATATATATAAAAAATATCTAAAATATGTATTTTTAACATGTATTAATTGTCTATAAAAATTTATAAGTATTTTTAATTAACACTTTATATCAAAATTACTTTCTTAACAGTATTTTTATTGATACTTTAATTGTCAAGAATTTTTGAAAATGTTCAATTTTTTCTTATAGTGTGAACTAGAGAAAGATAAATTAGCAAAATGACTATACTAACAAGTGGTTGGTCTGACGGAAAAGGTTCTCTGAAAAAACCGGAAAAAAAGGGCTACTATAGGTTTATTCCACATAGATTTAATTTATATATATATATAATTTTCTGTGTTCCATCTCGTACGACGATTTCGTCATTTGTGTGGAAATGTTCCTTTCAAATATTGTACATACTAGAAAATAGGGGACCGCGGATAATGGTCAAAAGTCCGAGTAAAATAGAAAATATATATCTATATATTAATAATTAAACTACGAATGGATGAGCTCCAAGTTCTTCGAGAACAAATGCCAAGACTAAACCCGATTCAAATACCACACTCAATGGTGGGTTAGTAGTCGTAATATTCTGTTCTCGTCAAAAGTGAAGAAACTTTTTCAAGATCAGGATCACTATTCGGCCTATTGGGTATTGATTGTAATTACATACATGATGAAATGGAAGACGATTTTATATTTCAAAATTGCCGGATGGTTAATTCTACCGGCAAATCTAAGTAAATGATAATATATATATTCCCACATTCCTCCGCCCCCGATAAGAAATAAAAAGTGCTACTTGGAAAGGTCATGGGACAGAATATCAAGATTAAAAAATATTTTTTTTATTAAAATAGAGATAAATTTCAGAAAACACATTTATATCCATGTTTTGGGTTATGATGAATTGATGATATGATCCATCCCGGTTGGAACCTTTTACCATTTATTGTTTAACGTCTGGATGTGGGTTTTTCCTTTATACTTTGTTTCTTGAAGAGGATGAGGGAGTAATGTTACATCGTAGTATAGTACATATAGATACCTTTATTTTTTTGGAAAAATTACTAAAATAGTAAAAATCTAAGAAGTTTTGTCCCTGGTCAAAGACTCCGTACATATATAGTGGCTGAGCAATGTGCCACTTATCTATTGTTTAAAATAAAATACTTCCTTGCATAAAAATAATAATAATAAAGTACTGCCTGACCAAAAATAAATAAATACATAAAATACTTCAAGCGATGCTGATGCACCTGGTACCTGGGGCATTCATGTCATTTTGAAAGATGATCTCAGAAACGAATTAAAATTTTATCGGAGATTAATAATTAAAACTATATGGGTATATATATATTTTTATTTCTAAATGAATAAATAAATGAGTTAGACTATTTTATTTTATTTAATCATTATTTATATTTTGATTAATATACTAATGTAATCTTATCAACCGGTTTTAATGCTAATTAATTAACTATCCGTGACCATAAGGTGAATTCCATTAACTTTGTTAATCGTCCTCCTTTGAATCAATAATTTATATTATTTGTGCATTATATATGGATCTTACTAAATAATTCAAGAGTATTTAACCCATCATTTTTACATTTTATCAACTTTCTCATTTTAGATAAACCAAATCTAGGCATTTTCTTCCTTTTTATTACAAAAAAATCTCATCTATTTCACCATAATCTTATCCAAAACCCTACAAATAAAATTAAAGGCAGTATGAGTGGTTAAGGTTTAAATAGAAATTAAAATCTATGTATAAGATAACACTTCCTCAATCAAATTTAATCTTTTCGTTTTGAATTTAAATTTAAATAATTTATAAAAAATATTTAATATAATTTATAACTTTATTCTGTTGACTGGTTTTTCATTTAACAGCACTCCTCATGCAAATTTCACAAATGATTTAATTTTTACAGTTTATGAAGAGATTAATTACTGTGTCCAATGATAAATTTCTTGAAAAGAAAAAAACACTAATCCACATGTATATCTTTAGTCTTTCAAGCTCATAAAATTAATTTTAAAACTTTTTTATATGCCTGTAATCTTTCAAGCTCACAAAATTAAATTTTAGCCCCCAACATTATTAATTTGTAGGGCCGAAATTTAGCTCACAAAATTAAATTCTGTTCTATTCCTGCTTCTGTAGGAAAGTTGTAGAAACAGTGAAAGGTACCACGAAATTAATTAAACTCTCAGAAGAACCTAAACCAATATTACTTTCTTTAATCACGGCAAAAGAGCGATGAATACTATTTGTGCATAAGGTATAATGTGAAATAACAAACAAAAGTAATCAGCCTATCACTTCTTCTTTTTTTTTTTTTTTGGGTTTATTTTGATACCTATCCTTTTTATTCTTATACATAAATTAAAATAACATTTTTCTGTTCACAATAAAGAAAATTACTATCTTGCATTTTCTTTCCCCCTTTTCCACTGTCGTCAATGCTCTTTGGATGCTCTTCCCTCTTTTTTGGCCCCACTTTTGATATCCTCGTTATTCTTATCTCCCATTATCCTGTTACTCTGTTGGGTGCAAATCGCACTTGTCCCTTGGATTCTCTTGGAGCATTTTGCGCTTGTTGAACAACATATTTTATACATATTCTGAAGAAAATAATAAATGGGTTTAATTTGAGATTCTACGCAAGAGATCTGTCCCCAGCAACATGGTTACGTGTGGCTCGCTTAATTTGGTTCAATTATTATACCATTACTTAGAGAAGGGGCTTTAACTCATCCAAGTTACTGTGATCGATCAGAAGTTCAGAACCGTGGCTTCGGTGAAGAATTGAACAGTGGTACTGGAATAAACTAAAGAATAAATATCCAAGTCAATTCCTCATATTTATAATGGATGATAAATTCATCCCTCATATTTAAAAGATCTCGTATTAGTCCACCAAACTTTATAATTGAGAACAAATTAATCCCTCTGTCAAATTGTTAACTCACAGTGAATTATAACTTGCCCCACTCATCTGTTCTGTACATAACAAATGACAATTTAAAGTAAAATTTTTTTCTTTTGAGCAGAAAACTATGGTGAAAGAGAATATAAAGAAGAAGACCTAAATGATTCGTTTAAAGAAATGAGACAAGTTAAAACCCACTATGAAAATTAACAATACACATAAATAAGTTAATAATATACGTAAGTAAGCTAACAAGACATAGATCATATGTCAATCTTACAAAGAGATTAACTTATTTTTATTTATGAAATCTGAAGGACTAGTATGAGACTTTTTAAATTCAAAGGATTAATTTGCCTTCACTATAAAGGGAGTAAGTTGGGTTCTTAGGGTAAATTAAAAGCAATATCTTTGTTGGGTCATGTTTAGACAAAACGAACCGTTTTATGATATTCGTCGTCGCATTCCAAATAAGTGGCCCGTCGAAGGTATTGCTGTCTTCATGTGGCTAAGGTGTACGAACACGTAATTTAGCAATAAGTTGTATACGAATTTTAATTTCCATTATTGTTTGTGCTTGTGCTTGGCAAGGACGATAGACGATAGGCCATGATATGGACAAAATAAAATACCAATGATCCCTTGAGTATCACTCTGGTTTGAATGTTCAATGCAGGTGGTTGCGCATGCAGGCCAATTAAAGGGTGCCACTTAATGCAAGCGAGGAAATTTTCCATAGAAAATGATCACTTGTTTGCACGTGCAAAGTGCAAACAATAATCTTTTCGTATTTTTGGGTAGATTACGTGCAAAAAGTACGGTTATGGAGATAGATTTATATGGAGCTAGCTTAGGCGCTGGGTGTCGACATTTGAGCTCCCAGCGATCTATGGTAGGATGATCTCTGCTCACCAGAATGCGAAAAGTGTCCATGGAACGAACTTTATATTGGAGCAAGCTAAGTGATGATCATGTGTTGAGGCAGAAAAATTAGATATGAGCTATAACGTATAGGTCTTCACGGTCTTTAATCTTAAACTCATACACTAATTAGGCAGGACCTCCGGGGAAAAACTTATGTACTCCTGGTCCACAGATGTTTTTCACCCACACAAAATAAAAAAGTACCACATAGAAAAATGCATAAAATATGTGGGTGGTGTAGAGGCCGTGAGGTGGAAGACAAGTTTTCTTCCGTGAAGGATGGTACTCATAACTCAAGATTATAACCAATACATTACTCTAACATATGAGTAATAATATTTTAACACAAAAAAAAAAGATGGTGTCTATTCAGACACTTATTTTATAATCATTAAATATGATTGATATTAATAAGAATAAGTGGGAATATCCATCATATCCAGTTTTTTGGTGTTGAAATATCATTACCCTTAACATATAGTTGAGAGAAAATATGTGAGGTGGTGTCTGAATGAATGAAGCCATTTGAATTTAAATAATTGTTAATGTATAAGAAAAACACAGTGGTCTCATGCTCAAATCCCAATATAAAGTAATTGACGTTGAAAAAACTGTATGTCCTCCATGAGATCTAAAATGCTCAAACAAAATTGTCTGAGAGGATATCCAATGCTTTTCATGTAGACATGAAATGAGCACTCGAGCCAAGGGGTAAAAAAATGGGCAGATTTAAGAGCAAATGTGAATTAAGTTTCTTGCAACACATGATTAATCATTGCGTTTTACTTATTTACTTCAATGTGTATTGCTATACAATATGTGTAAATATTTATTATTTAATGCTTTCTTTTATATATACGTGGCATATATTTTATTTTATACTCGATACATTAACTTTTTCCTCACCTTATAACAGTACTTTTAACTTTTTCGAATAATGTGATTGATCATGATAATAAACTATGAGTGGAGTCAAAATTGAATAGGAAAAGATATATTCGAAATTCTGCTTAAATATTAAATTATCCGATATGTTCCTCCATTCTAGACGGTGCAATCGATCAACGGTTAATTATGAAGGAGCTATATGAGAACAGGCAGATAATTATTTAATGAAAACTTTAACGTGATCATAAATGTTAGTTAATTATTTTTCTATAAACAAATTTAAGTTTAGTTTTTGTCAAACCATCCAGTATTTGGTCCAATAGTCGACAAATCTGAATTTCCAGATACTGTAGAAGTCCATTATAGGGGGCGACTCTCCCAGTCCAATTTGATGCATTTACAATTCTAGGATTTGAACCCTGGACATTGTTTAAGGAACCTAGCACTTCATCCTGCTAGATCAATTGGTAGTTGGTACATATATAAGATAGTTATGAGACATTTGATATTGAAAATTCATTCAATTTTTGTTAAAAGGCCGATTGCATGGGTCTCAAGCCTTTGTCCAATTTGGGTGTTCATCACTTAGTTAAAACTTATTGAGTTGGGCTCAGGTTTTAGATTTTGACTTGATATATTTTTAAAATTGGATTTGAGGAATATTTTGGATTGACTCGATCCAACCCTAAGGAGAAAAAACTATGCAAAATCTCTAAATGGCTTTATATTAAGTGGCCACATCCGATGATTTACACCACTAAGCTCAAAAACTTTCAGCCCACACGTTTTGCGCATGAGTTCACAATCTTGTTTGGTTTTTGTAACTCCTCAAAATATAAACTCTCTACAATTCATAGATACAGGTGATCACTACAAGAAAAATAAATATTTTCTACAATAAAAATATCAATAAATGTATTGTAAAAAAGAAATTGATATAAAGTGACCATTTAAAATACTTATAAAATTTGATTGATAATTATTAGTGAAAATTTACAAGCATTTTCAATGGCTATTTTATGTTAAAATTATTTTCCTTGACAATATTTTTATTGACGTCTTCAATATTTTAATTGTTGAAATTTCTTGTAGTGAATGTGGGGCATAAAACATTTCAAATATCACTTAATAGGCTCCATGCACAAATACATAACAATCAACAGTTATATAAATCAATTTTTTTATAAAATTGTAAAATTAAAGTTCATAATAATTTTGTCTCAAGATTTGTAAATAAAATTACAAGGTTTAATTTTGATGTCTTAATAATAAAAAATTATAGACATTATATTAGATGTGAAAAAGAATTATATTTGTTAGTGTGACAATATATGGTTAAATAACATTATACAATTTTATATTGTCAACATATTAAAATAAAAACTGAAATTATATGATAATAAAATATTATTTTGATTATTAATAATAAAAACAGAAAATATATTAAATTAAATTTGTGCGTAAGCCTTCACGCAATCGCCTTGATCTCATGCATGAAAGATAATCCGTACTACTCACAGTATGTCGCGTTACACTCAAAAGAGAACCATCGACCACTACTAATTATTTTATTTTGAAGCTGGAGTCTGTCTTAACTCTTTAGTAGCCTAACAGGAGTAGAATCAGTTCTGTTTTTTTATTACTATGCATGAAAATATTTCCACCATCAACTTCAACAAGCTTTTATTTTTAAAAAAGCTTCAACATATATTTTCATTGACGTTTCAACCTATGAGGATGCATAATTACGATATATTTTTACATTTTTTTGGGTCTTCCCATGATTACGATACCGAATTAATTAATTGGAGGGACGGGTTATGTTCCCTTTATAATTGTATTTGTATATTAAAATAATATTTTTTTTTATATTCACTAATTAGCTTGCAATTATCCTCTGGTCAAGTTGATTTTTAGTTCAGGTTATGCACCTAAAATGAAGACAGCTATATAAAAAGAACGGAAAACTTTAGAAGAACCTTAAATTTTTGCTTATGTGCATTTTGAACATGTTTCTTTACAAACATGCAAAATAATCTTTAAACTTTTTGAGATATTCATATTATTAAAATTTGATAATAAGTGTTTATTTTTCTTTTTATAAAAAATTACATGTGTGAGCTTTACAATCTTATTAAGAAATTTCACTTATTAAAAAATAATAGAATAAAAATACTTGTAGATAAAAAATTAAAGGATATTTGTAGACTTTTCATGTCAAAAAATAAACACCTATTAATATATTATAATAATATACACATATTAAAAAATTTAAAATTTATTTTATATATTTTTAAAGTAACATAACCAAAATATACAGACCAAAATTAAAGCAGGTTCTTTAAGACTTTTATCTGAAAGAATATCCTCATAGATCCGCAAATGTGGATCTGTAACCTGTTACCTTTCACTTTGGGGAATGCCGAAATTGATTTGCGCACTTATTTTTTTATGGAGATTTCTGCGTAATATACCCTATGCTAGTGTGCGTGTGAATAGATTTTCCCACACAACTACGGTTAATGCGGGGGCTATCTGTATAATATATGTAGTTTTGTACATAAGAATATAAAGAAAATTTTAAAAAATGAGTTTAATTTCTATATATTAATAGTATAAAAATTTTTTACACTGTCATTCAATTATATCTTGACACATTAATAAAGGTAGTTGAGTTTCACTTTAGTATATAAAAATTGTCAAAATAAAATTATTTGATTAAATAACAGTATTAACTTTTTCTATACTATTTGTACATCAAAATTAAACTCTTATATATAGAAATTATTGTCGGGTAATGATTGAAAATAAAAACTTTTGTGATTATTTTTAAAAAATTACATGAAAAGTTCAATTTCTTTTTTTGGGTTGACAACAGTTTTTCTGGTCCAATGTTTAGACATTTTCTGGGCCAATGTTTACAGGTGAAGGGCAACTCCCCAAGAATGGTCCGTAAGCCAGGAAATCTACAGACCCAAAAGTCACAACCATAGATTTGAATTCGACCAACCCAAGGTGATCAAGCTAGGCCGAATTTTCTGACCAAAAAGATTATCTGGGCCAGGTTTCGTTACTGTTCTCAAAAGAAAATATATTGAATTTAAATTTTGGTTTCCATGGACAAGAAAATTAGTTTTGATTCACTTTTTTTTTTCAAAATTTTAATCTTGGTTCCTGTTGTATTAGTTTTGGCATTTAAAAATATTTAAGAATGCATTTATTAATACAAATACTGAAAATTTTGAATTTAGTTTTTATAAATATTTTAAGAATCTTCTTTTAATCTTTATAAATATTTTTATTAAATACTCTTTATAAAAAGTACCCCTTACTGTGTTAACACAACTAGGACCAAAACTACATTTTTTAAACAAATTTACATCGAAATAAAAATTATTAAAATAAAAACCAAAATTTGCTAGAGTTGAAAACATATTAAATGGGCCGATTTCTCTAACTCTTGCAATATTAACAAATAATTTATTCTTCAATATAATCTGAATTGACATTGTTATTTTCAAAAATATTAATTTAAAAATATTTATATTGAGAAAAATATTCACTAATAGTTTATATTTTTAACTAAGATATTGGAGAGTAGAAAATGACGATGAAAGTCAAACTCGTAATCTCCCCTTATTTATTGAAATGTGCAGGAGTTTACTACTAGATTAGAGGCTCACTTGCATTTCCTTTTAATCTTTTTTCTTTTTATTCCAGTTAATGTAAAAGCTCCAATGCTCCCAAAACAAACTAGCTGAACGACACCGGGGCTTTTGTTGTTGTTCTAAAGTCAACACACTGAGCAGAATTTACATTAAATACAAACTTTATATTGAAATACCCGAATTAAAATTAATAATTAATAAATTGATCAAATTAAATCACCAAATAATGAAGAATTTGATCCCTAATAATGCAAATAGCCAATGTCTTTGATCATCTCTATGAAAGTCAATACTCAGATTCCATATAAAAAAGACGATTCAATGCTCAGATCTTTGCCAAAATTAAAGGATAATTATATATGGTAATTATGATTTGTATATTAATTAAGGGTCATTTGCAAGTTTTAGTAATTGCAATCTGAGCTATTTGTTGGGCATTAATCGTGTAATTATCAAATTGTAAATGTAAAAGTTGAAACGTTACAAGATCTCTTTGGATATTAAGGAAATTCTTATTTTAACAATCTCCATCATTAATTAGAATTTTAATGACCGATATTTAAAGATCATTTGTAGTACTTAATGCCTACCAAGAGATCATAAATGCTAAATTCAACCCAACCAAGAGATAAACATTTGACGGATGTAGAGAGCCACTGAAGATCAAACTCGAAGCTCATAGAGGCCAAGGTAAAAATAATCCAAATCTGACTCCATACATAAAAACAACTGGTGTCATTATCAATTTTTTTTTCTCGGATTCAAAACATCGGGTGGCTCTTATAGGATGAATGGTCTCAAATCTGTGTTTAGGTTATTATCACACAAATGTCAAGAGCAGTTAGCAGTGCCTCCGCAGGGAGAGATTTTTTTCCAACTAGAGAAACTCCATTGCATTGCATATAATTGTTTGCATTCATTTAGCCACGAATGAGAAAGAGAGGGTGAGAAAGTTCTAGATTCAAGTACAGGTAGGTGGCCCCACGTTTCCACGTGGCAAGTCCTGACCCGCAAATCCTTGCTGTTGACTACTGTTATGTTGATAGTCAATGGCCGTGACATGGCATATCTCCGTGACAATGTGAGCCACAAATTTGATGCTATACGGTCCTATTGATCCTTTAGAATCTCCATATCCGTCCAAGCTGGCCAAACAAAATGCGTCTACTCTTCTACCATTTTTGAGGCTTTGTTACCATTTTTGTGTTTGCAATTTTGCGTTGTGTGCTGCCGTCTTTGCAAGTTATTCCATCTACGCTCATCTAACTCGCTTCCAGGTTCCAGTGACTTCAGTTTAGTTAGACAGTTACGAGAATGATCACCAGAATAAACAAGTGTTTATCTAATTTTCATTCGTTATCAATAGTCACGGTCAGCAAACTGTGTAATTCTGGTATATTAAAAAATTAGTATATTTTTCGAATCATATAATTTTGATACATTAAAAATTTAATTATAGCTCGATACATCATGAAGAAACGTAATGAGTATTAATAAGAAACAGATTGAGTATTATATGGAGCTAGAATTTTGAATTAAGTCCACGAAAATATACTAACGTCATCATCATTACATTCAATTGTGTAGTCAGCGGTGTATTAGCGGAGCCAATCCATTTTCTTCCGGTGTTGTTATATTTCTGACTTGCAGTAACGAAAATAATCCGAGCAAATAAATAGTAATTTGGAAAATTCTGAGCCAGAGTTAACGTAGGCCCTGCATGCCCCCCCGCATACTTGGAAAGAATCCTAATCTATTTAGATTTTAATCCTTTTATTCATATAATTATTGAATAAAACATTAACACGTCAGAAAAATATAAATTTAACTCTCGTCTTACTATTTTGATAATCAAACATATAATGAGTTTTATACTTAATTATATATGAATTTAATTTAATGCACCAAAAATATAAAAAAAAAATTCATACGAGTCATTAATTCACATATTGACATTTGAGTAAAATTAGATTCACTCTCATTTTAATATTTTAAAAGTCAAGTATATGAGAAAATTTAATTGAATGACTATATTAAAAATTAAATTCTTAGGATGTATGTGATTTAAGGACAAAAATGATATAAGATATAACTTTTTATGAATTTAATTAAATCTATTTATTTTATATATATTTATTATTTTGTCGAATAGGCGGGATATTAGTATTATTATTCTTTCTTTCTTAATTTGTCCTCAATTGTTTGCTTGCTGTGCGGTGCATGTGCATCCGAGTTCCCCAGGAATCTCCAGCGCAAATATTTGGGAGCCCCAGCCCATTCTAGTGTCTTCCTTCCACCTATCCACGGGGTGCCCTTTCGAGAACTTTCTCACAATGCATCCTCCACCGTCGGATCAACTCCCAAGGACACGTGGACAACAAAGCACGAAGATCATCCCAAATTGCATGATCAAATATTGATCGAAATATTCTCCTTTCCTCTCCCCTTAATTATTTATTGATTCCTGAAGATATATGTATTATATAGTTAATAGTTTATAAATTTATTTTCATTTTGAATAATTAAAGTAAAAAGGAAGAGATGCTAAATATTTGTTTTAAAATTTGAAATTAAGAATGCGATTTTGAAAATGATATGCCTGAAAATATTATTTAAATATTTTTAAAAAATTATTTATTTAGTATTAAATATTTATTACACTATTTATTAAGATTTTTTGAAATAAATTTAAAATTTATTTATTTTATTATCTATATTTTTGAGAATATATGTCATAATTTTTAAAATACTCTTAACACAATTATAAAGAGAAAAAAAATCAAATAATTAAAGGATTATTTAATAATTATACTAAATAATTATGACTCCCAAATTATGAAAATTTTTTTTACCTACCTTTCAACTTAAAAATAAGATTTTATTAAATTATAAAAAAAATTTATTGAATAATTAATAACTAAAATTTTATTTATAAAATTTATAATAAACATAAAACACATTATTTTTAATTATTTATTCTTAAAAATAATTAAATATACCCCAATTGTAAAAAAGAAGAAGCGAGATACAGCCACAATTTCGTCGACCTCACAAGATCACTGCCACCACCTCACCCCTCTCCCACTCTATATATACACACCAATCCACCCTCCCATTCTGTCCAGAATCAGAAACACAATATAGTCACCACCAACCTTCACAAATACTCCTCTCCTCTGCAGCATTCTCTCTCTTTCTCCTCCTTCTCGTACTTAGCTCTTGTCTGTTCCCACCAACAGCTAGAACAACCTAGTCCCTCCGAACCATTCACACACTGACGATGGCTCCTGAGCTCGTCCCAACCGCTGGTGGCGCTTTCACCAAGGCCGCTACACTGCCGAGGCGTGCCTATGTTACGTTTCTTGCTGGTAACGGCGACTACGTGAAAGGTGTTGTTGGTTTGGCCAAAGGGTTGCGGAAGGTGAAGACAGCGTACCCTCTTGTGGTGGCGGTGCTCCCTGACGTGCCGGAGGAGCACCGTCGGATCCTGGAGTCTCAGGGATGCATCGTCCGTGAGATCGAACCCGTTCACCCGCCCGAGAACCAGACCCGGTTCGCCATGGCCTATTACGTCATCAACTACTCCAAGCTCCGTATCTGGGAGGTATGTCTTAGAAACTAGAAAGTCCTGTCACACTTAAGGTAGGTTACGAGTTGAGATTTTAAAGAAAACGGAGGGGAAAATAGGAATTTACATTATAAATTTTATAATTTTATACTATAAATTTTTATTTTTTTTTTTTGGTTCCTTCTATTTCATCCAAAATTTCAACTCATCTCTTGCCTTGTCACACGTAGATTATTCAGTCGGTCCGTTTCTGACGCGTGTTCCGTTTGGCAGCTAAATAAATATGACGTGTTATATTTTATATTTATCTGCACCGCGTTTTAACACGTCATGTATATCCTTTAGTTTCCTTGGACGGAAAAAACCATGCATTTATGTAACATCCTCATCTTTGATACCAATCCGGAACGGCAGGACGGGTATTTTATTTGGATATCGGGACATGTAACAAAGTATGTCACGATGTTAATTAATTAGTTTCCATTTATCTTTGTAATTTTTTTTATATTAATGTGCTTATATGGTTATTATTGGAATTCTCTGCGGGGGGAAAAAATGGCTAATTGGAAACTGGATATTGGGTGCATGCAGTTTGTGGAATACAGCAAGATGATCTATTTGGACGGTGACATTCAGGTTTGTGAAAACATTGATCACTTGTTTGATCTACCCGATGGTTACTTTTATGCTGTGATGGACTGCTTCTGCGAGAAGACTTGGAGTCACACCCCGCAGTACAAGGTTGGGTACTGCCAGCAGTGCCCGGACAAGGTGCAGTGGCCCAAGGAATTGGGTCAGCCCCCATCCCTTTACTTCAATGCTGGCATGTTCGTGTTTGAGCCAAGCATTGAGACCTACCACGACCTGCTCAAGACCCTTAAGGTCACCCCTCCTACCCCATTTGCGGAACAGGATTTCCTCAACATTTACTTCAAGGGCATTTACAAGCCAATTCCCTTGGTATACAACCTTGTGCTTGCCATGCTGTGGCGCCACCCCGAGAATGTTGACCTTGATGAAGTCAAGGTTGTTCACTACTGTGCAGCGGTATGGGACTCAATTTCATATAACAAAATGAATTAATTGATTAATCCTTTCTTTTCTTTTTTTGTATTTTGATTATGTTTTTTGAGGACTTGGATTAAATTGGTTCTTTTTGTGTGCAGGGATCTAAGCCGTGGAGGTATACGGGGAAGGAAGAGAATATGCAGAGGGAGGACATAAAAATGCTGGTGAAGAAGTGGTGGGACATCTACAATGACGCTTCGCTTGATTACAAGAAGCCTTCGAGTGAAACCCAAGCACCAGTTGATGGTGTTGACATTGAGCCATTCGTGCAGGCATTGTCTGAGGTTGGCCAAGTTCACTATGTTACAGCGCCCTCAGCAGCTTAGATTCATCAGCTCTAGGTGTGTGGTGGACAGAGGTCATTAAAATAAAAACCACAAAAGAACAAAGAGAAAAAAAAAAAAAAGGATAAAACAAGTTAATGGAGGGGTAGGTGCAAGCTAAGTTACTTTGCGGTCAAACGAAGGGAGGCTCCTTTACAGGGTGCACCGTCGGTGCTGATAGAGTCATACTCAGTTGAAAGGGAGCCCTCAAGGTTTTATATTTGCTTTTTCATTATATATGGTTATGGGTTTTTTTTTTTCCCTATTTTTTCCTCTCTAAAACTTTTTTATTTTTCCGTTTGGTTTAGCGTCTGTTAAGGTTGATGGGTCTGTCTACTGTTCATGTGACTTTGGCAATGGTCTTTTCCTTGTCGCGATATATAGATAACGTACATTATGTCGTCGCCTTTTTTTGCCATTGAACATTGCTGCTGTAATACTTTGAGGCAATGCCTTAATGAAGAAAAGGAATGATTAATGGAATTGCTATCCATTTTATGGTGTAAAACGTTCTCTTGTCTGTCTCCTGTGAAGTGGTACGTTGCTTTCCATTTAGATTGGTAGATTTCGAAGGGTGGAATATTAGTTGGAAATGCAATGTCGTCTTCTAAATTTGTTACGCGATCTATGTTGAGGAATTTTTTTTTTTTTTTTTTGGGTTTTGAAATTGACTAATGAAATTACGCTCCCCCTCTCCTCCATATTGAAGCAATGGTATTGATTAAATAAGAAGCTGGATAATTCGCTTTCCACGAGCAAAATGTGTATTAATGAGAGATTTAGGGAAGTTGTCCTAGTCAATTCTTGAAGCTTTATTTGCACACTGGAACACATCAATGATATTTCATTTTGCAGACAATGTATATATTTCTTACCAGCCCTTCAAGCAAAGGTCCATTGATTATTTGATGAAGAATTACATCTGTATCAATCCCAGATTGCTTCATTGATCAAAGCCGGAACACTCTTCTGTTTTTGTTTGGCCACAAGCCGAAGCTCATCTTGATTTTCAGAGCAAACTACAAATGAAAAGCAACTTTGTTGATGTATGAACCAATAAAATATATGCTTGTGCATGGTGGAGCAAAATGCTTGTGCGTTACCGAAAGAAATAGGTAGACGGCAAACGAACGAGATCGAATGTCAGTCATCAAATAAAGCGCAAATTCCATAACATCAATAAAGGACAAATTTCGACTCACTATCTAGATTTTTCTTCACATTATTGTGCATTTTCACCTATGAGAAAACGAGAGAGAAATAAAGGTGCACTTACCTTTTCCTTCATTGTACAGACATGGACAAAATAAAACTACAGAAAAGCATGATTTTTGTTTGCCATATACATCACGTGAACGTATTTGGGTCTGTCCGATTGTGTTGCTATACTCGGTGCACAATCCACATACAATATTGACACTAAAAAGGAAAAGGATAATTCCCAGTGACTCCTTTGGTCAATGGCTATGATACTTATAACACTATAACTTTTAACTAGTGATATAGGAATAAAAATACAAAGACACTGAAAATATAAAGTGCATTTCTTTCTTTGAACAGCTTTTTTCGCTTTTTCCTTCACAAAATCAAAACCTGAAACTGAAATCAAAACTGCTTTCTAAAGAAACAAACAAGCCTGGAGACACGAACAGGGAATAAATTTTTTTTCTATTTTCAGGACAGGAAAACATAAAACTTTTGTACTTTCAAAAAATGAGAATAAAATACAGAGACAAAAATTTAATATCATTTTTCTAATAATACCTCTTCATATATTTATTATTTCTCAATATGTCCTCACAAAAGGTGATGGCCTGATCAACAACAGCAGTCAATGTCAGTCAACTCTTGGTGGCGAATGATCAACGGGGGTCTGGTGGCCAGCCGTTAATGTCATATGCACCATAGCCATTGACAAATGGAGGCACCATAATAGGACCCGAAAGAAGAAGTCCATCATGCTATTAGCAAAAACAAAAATAGTATAAGGTAAATGATATTGATGTTTAATTCTCTGATTTCTTTCCCAATGTATTCAAATCGGGTAGAAATATTATTTATATTAATATATCGAGCTCTATAGCATAACTCATTAATAAATCTATTTTCTTTTTATCTTCTTTTCTCACAATATGATATGTTAGAAGAGAAAAATGAAAGAATCTAGATTTATGTCTCACATGTATACTTTACATAGTCTTATCTTTCTTATTTGTTTCCTTCGGAGAGAAAAGAAGCAAACAACACTAAAATGTACTAAAAATAGGACATTTTATTCCTTGTCACAATTTCAGGTAGGATGGGCATTGAAATGTTCGTGTCAGTTACTACAACATTCAATTCCAATCATAATTTGCATCAAGAGACATTCTAATAATTATTTCCACGAAAACATTTCAAAATGGAAGTGATAGTACTTTATAACAGGTTGCAAAAGCCAGCATACACACACCCATGAACTGTTATTTTGCAATATGCAAAAAGAATGAAAAATATTTTCTTCTATCGAATGATTACAGGGAAACTTGTTGCATACATATTTTGTCGCGAGAGCATCTCAATTAAGAATATTCTAGCGTAATTAACAGCTGCAGGGTCACCAATTATCTACAAGTCATTATAAAGGGAGGCCATGGAGAACCAAATTATTAAATAATATTGGATATATTAGTTAGGGGTAGTTTTGTCATCTTGCTATTGGGTATATATTTCCTTTTATGCTTTGTATTTTACACATCACTCTCCATTTTGTAATTCTAATGAAACCCTAACCCCCTTTTCTTCTTCTCCATGGTTCTTTCTCTTCTCTTGCTTGGTTTCTCACTATGCTAACATGGTATCAAAGAGCTTGGTTGGATTTGGGAGTTACTGTAGCGTAGTCCACAGCTGTTGCGGGGTTCGGGGGTTTGTGACCCTGTTCGCCGGTTTGTTTTTCCGGCGACCTTGTTCGCGGTTCTATTTTCGGCGCGATGGTTTGTGACCCTGTTCGCCGAACTGTTCCTTGTTTTTCTGGCGACCCAATTTGCGGCTCTATTTCCGGCGCGGTGGTCTTGGTATTCTGTATTGTGCATACATTGCAGTGTCTGTTTTTTCTGTTTCTCTGGTTGCAATATATTCCTCTATCTAGCCTTGTTGCAATAGTTTGTTATTGTTGTGGTTTGGCAAATATGGCTGGTGAAAGGGATGATTCTCTTCAATCAATTAGTGTACAACTGAATGGACAAAATTATTCTTATTGGAGTTATGTTATAAAAAATTTTTTGAAAGGCAAACCAATGTGGGGCTATGTTGATGGAACTTTTGTTAAGCCCCATGATGAACAAAATAGTCAATATGCAAAGGAGCTGGAAAATTGGGAAGTAAACAACTCAAAGATCATTACTTGGATCAACAATTCTGTTTCACAATCAATAGGGATGCAACTTGCAAAATATGAGAAGGCTAAGGATGTTTGGGATCATTTAAAAAAGTTGTATGTGCAATCTAATTTTGCAAACCAGTATCAGTTGGAGAATGATATTCGGGCTCTTAAGCAAAATAACATGAGCATTCAGGAATTCTATTCAGCTATGTCTAATTTGTGGGATCAATTGGCTCTTAATGAACCTGCAGATTTGCAAGCGCTAAAAATGTTTACTGACTAATTTGGTTCAGTTTTTGATGGCCCTACAGGATGATTTCGAAGGACTTCGTGGGACGATCTTACATCGTCATCCTCTTCCAAGTGTTGATGATGTGGTTAATGAGCTGTTGGCAGAAGAAATTCGACTTAAATCCAACTCTGGTTTTGATAAAGGAATTCTCCCAGCTCCTCCATCAGTGTTTGCCACTCCTTTTAACAAAAATAAGTCTCAAGGGAAGGTTGGTCATGATGAATGCAGTTATTGCAAGGAGAAGGGTCACTGGAAAGCACAATGTCCAAAATTGTTGAAGTCACAGAAGAATTTTAACCAGTCCAACCAGAGAAACTTTAAAGCTCCATCTTCACATGTTGTTGCTGCTCCTGGTGCTGTACACCCATCCACTCCTGAGACCTCCCAAGTAGCTGATCTTGCAGAACAATTCCAAAAATTTCTTGCTACTCAGTCACATGCCATGTCTGCTTCCTCTCTTAAAGGTTTGCATTCTTCTAGTTCGTCAGGTATATCTTCTCCTATATGGATTCTTGATTCTGGAGCATCCCATCATATGTCATATGATCCTAAGTCCTTTGTGTCTTTAAGTCCTGCCTCTTCTATATCTGTCATGACTGCTGATGGCACTCCAATGCCATTAGCAGGCACTGGATCTGTATCCACATCTAATTTGTCCTTTTCAGATGTTTACTATATTCCTAAGCTCACTTTGAATCTTGCCTCTGTTGGTCAACTATGTGATTCTGGTTACTCAGTTTTGTTCTCTTCAACTAATTGTTATGTGCAGGATCCACAATCCAGGAGGCTGATTGGGACAGGCCGTAGGCAAGGGGGACTCTATATGTTGGATGAGCTGAAAGTTCCAGATGTTGTTGCTTCCACTGTTGACCTGTCATCTTTTCATTTGAATTTAGCATCATCTAGTTTCTATTTGTGGCATTCTCGTCTTGGACATGTTTCTTCTTCTAGATTAAAATACTTAGCTTCTACTAGAGCTTTAGGAAAGTTGCAAACCAGTGATATTTCTAATTATTGTGGTTGCAAACTTGCTAAATTTTCTGCTTTGCCTTTTAGTAAAAGTGTTTCAAGTACTAATGCCCCTTTTGAATTGGTTCACTCTGATGTGTGGGGTCCATCACCTGTTCCAACTAAAGGTGGATCTCGATATTATGTATCGTTTATTGATGATCATACTCGTTATTGTTGGGTTTATCTTATGAAACATCATTATGAATTTTTTGACATTTATCACATGTTTCGTGCTTTAATTAAAACTCAACATAATGCAGTTATTAAATGCTTTCGATGTGATTTGGGTGGTGAATACACTTCTAATAAATTTTCTCAGTTACTTGCTTCTGATGGTACTCTTCATCAGACTTCTTGTACTGACACTCCTCAACAGAATGGAGTTGCTGAGAGAAAACATTGTCATATTGTTGAAACTGCTCGTTCCCTTTTATTGTCTGCTTCAGTTCCAAGTGAGTTTTAGGGTGAAGCTGTTCTTACTGCTGTCCATTCTATTAACAGAATCCCATCCTCTGTTATCTCAGGTTTGTCTCCCTTTGAAAAGTTGTATGGTTGTGTTCCTGATTATTCTTCCTTGAAGGTATTTGGTTCTACTTGCTTTGTTCTTCGCCCACAAGTAGAACGTAATAAATTGTCTCCTCGTTCTGCAATATGTGTTTTTCTTGGTTATGGGGATGGTCAGAAAGGTTATCGTTGTTATGATCCTGCAAGTAAAAAACTTTATGTTTCTCGTCATGTTGTTTTTCTTGAACATATGCCATTTTACTCACTCTCTTCTGATTCTCATAGTCCCTCAAGGTCTGATCTTACTTGTATTGATTCCTTTTCCATGGATAGTTATAATTCCAACGACTCTGATGTTGAGAATTGCAGGGTTGACATTGATACTCCTACAGGTCTAGATGTCCCCCTGGCCTACCAAGAACCTCCTGTGGTTGTTGATTCTCCTCCTCCTGCTCCCCATTATCCTCCACGTGTTCGTAAGTCCACTCAATTACCAGACTTTGTTTATGATTCTTCTTCTCCCCCTCCTCCTCCTCCTCCTCCTCCTGCTCCCCGTTATCTTCCACGTGTTCGTAAGTCCACTCAATTACCAGATTTTGTTTACTCCACTTATTCCACTTTCTTTGTTTCTTTTCTAACTTCCATTCACAATTTATCTGAGCCCTCTTCCTATAAAGAGGCTATTCTTGATCCTCTTTGGCAGCAGGCCATGGCTGAGGAACTTTCCGCCTTATACAAAACAGATACTTGGGACCTGGTACCTCTTCCACCAGGAAAACATGCTATTGGATCTCGGTGGGTATACAAGATCAAAACCAAGTCTGATGGGTCAGTTGAGCGTTATAAAGCCCGTCTTGTTGCTAAAGGATTCTCACAACAATATGGTATGGATTATGAAGAAACTTTTGCTCCAGTTGCCAAGATGACTACCATTCGTACTCTTATTGCAGTTGCATCTGTTCGATGGGCTATTTTTCAGATGGATGTCAAAAATGCGTTCTTAAATGGTGATCTTCAAGAGGAGGTTTACATGGTCCCTCCACCAGGTGTTTCTCATAATCCGGGGGAGGTGTGCAGGTCAAAGAAGTCTCTCTATGGTTTCAAACAAGCTCCACGGGCTTGGTTTGAGAAGTTTTCCAATGTGATTGCATCTCTTGGCTTTCATTCTAGTAATCATGATTCTGCTTTGTTTCTGAAGATCACCTCTCATGGTCGTATTATACTCTCTTTATATGTTGATGACATGATTATCACAGGGGATGATGTTGGTGGGATTGCAGAGTTAAAATTACTGATTAACTGTGATTTGAGATGAAGGATTTAGGTCCTCTCCGCTATTTCTTGGGGATTGAAGTTGCTTATTCTCCTAGAGGTTATCTTCTTTCTCAATCTAAGTATATTGCCAACATTCTTGAGCAAGCTCGTCTCTCTGATACTCGAGCAATTGACACCCCTCTTGAGCTTAATGCAAAATATGTCTCCTCTGATGGTGTTCCTTTATCTGATCCCACTCTATATCGTACGTTGGTTGGAAACTTGGTGTATCTCACTATTACTAGACCTGATATTGCTTATGCTGTGCATGTTGTCAGTCAGTTTGTTGTCTCTCCTACTACAATGCATTGGGCAGCTGTTCTTCGTATTCTTCGATATCTTCGAGGCACTCAATTTCAGAGTCTTCTCTTTCCTTCATCCTCTTCATTGGAGCTATGTGCTTACTCTGATGCTGATTGGGCTGGTGACCCTATTGATCGCAAGTCTACCACAGGGTTTTGCATTTTCCTAGGAGACTCGCTTATCTCTTGGAAGAGCAAGAAGCAAGACATTGTCTCCCGCTCTTCTACAGAAGCTGAGTATTGTGCCATGGCTTCTACCACTGCCGTGATAGTTTGGTTACGTTGGCTACTTTCTGATATTGGTGTTTCTATCTCTGGACCCACTCCTATGTAGTGTGATAACAAGAGTGCCATTCAAATTGCCCACAACTCAGTCTTTCATGAGCACACAAAGCATATTGAGATTGATTGTCATCTCACACGCCATCATCTTCAACATGGCGCCATTAGTTTGCCCTTTGTTTCTTCCTCTATGCAAATTGTGAACTTGTTCACAAAATCGCATTCTATTAAACATTTTCGTTTTCTAACTGACAAACTCTTAATGCTTCCTGTTAATGCATCGTGAGTTTGAGGGGGGATATTAAATAATATTGGATATATTAGTTAGGGGTAGTTTTGTCATCTTGCTATTGGGTATATATTTCCTTTTATGCTTTGTATTTTACACATCACTCTCCATTTTGTAATTCTAATGAAACCCTAACCCCCTTTTCTTCTTCTCCATGGTTCTTTCTCTTCTCTTGCTTGGTTTCTCACTATGCTAACACAAATAACATGGGGAAATGAAAATATATAGTACGATTAGACAATAAATCTAAAGTCCAAGAATTGTCCAAACTCTCTAGAAACAAAAACTTTTTATTACAAAATAGCAGAAGGTAAAATTAAACAATTTGTATCTCTCTTCATTTCTTCTTAATAAACTTGTAGAAACAAATGAAAAAATTACGATCAAACTAAAAGTTCGACTCAGCGTTGATCGAAAAGGGGGAGGGAAGCTATTGTTGAGATTTTCAGCTAATAATGCAAGAAGATTTGTATGGATCATATTCCATAGGTGGTGCAGTTGGTGTAGGGCATAGAGGAGCATGCAAATGATGCTGTGGAGGTGGTGTTGATGCTGGAAGACCATTAAACTGGTGATGGTGGGGATCATATTGCATTTGGATGCATCCATGCCCTGGTTGTTGTGATACATAATATGATGAGTATGGGGTATGTGGCTCCACTTGTCCATATCTGCCATCATAATCATACACGTGCCCATAGTTGGGGTGCGAGTGTGCAACACCACAATAAGCGTGGATGAGTTCTGCTTGTTTCCCAGCTTTTTTTATTTCAGTTAGTAGCTTGCTTGGATTTATTTCGCCAGAAATGATAACAATCCCACGTGCTACATCAATGCTGTAAGATACATCTACATACAAGTCCAGATGGGATTTAAAAAAGTTAAGTAAAGACCAGTTGCAGAAAATTAAATGGCAACTAACTGATAAATATATGCATATGTGTTATGTGACAACCTTTGACACGCTTTATCACTTTTGTCAGAGATTTCTCCCACCCAGGAGATTGGGTATCCACTCTCAGCATGCAATTCTGCGTGCACAAAACATGAGTATTGAGGGTACGTACACTCACCAGTTAACCGATATAAGAATAAAAGACTGTACAATATTAAAAACTAACAAATGAAGAAAAAAAACAAAAAACAAAAAAAGTACACACCATTTGTACCAAGGAGCTTTTGGATTCCATTGAGGTAAGGTTGTTGAACACCTACTAGAACGAGCTGTTTATATTGTTGAGACTAGAGACTGCTGAAGGTTGAGTTAAAATGACTTGACAAAGTCTGTTATTTATAACTTATAAGTGTCTCCACTGTTTGTGCACTCCCTCCCTATACATAGAGCTAAACCGATTCAGGATCTCCATTTTTTTTCCTCATTTGGATATATATATATATATCCAGGATAATTTGCTAACCATTTTAGACAACAGCTAGCAATTAGCATTCATTTCACATGGCACCAACAACACCACAGCATGTGCATGCTCCTAAGAATTTCTCAATAATAATTGCATGCACAATAAATAAATATTTTTTGAGTAACATAAATAAATATTATATACCTTGTAGAAATAGATAATTTATTGGACATAATTTCTTGCTTTTAAACAGGAAACTTCATTAACTAACTATCGTAAACGAATTGAAACGGTTTAGTGCGTTACATTTCAGAATTATCCCTGCTAAAGAAACTCATTGCGGAAGTGTAAATTACTACTTAATAACATAAATGATTAATTTTTTGTGAACATCGGCCCTACGTGTACCTAACAAAAAAGGCTATTCCTTATATTAGAATGTCATCAGTTATGATATCTCAGTACAATATAATACATTAAGAAGAAACATACAGCATCCCTAGGAGTTAAGGTAAAAACAAAAAAAGAGATATGATGTGATAAAAATACAAATGGAAGGACAATTAAAAATAGTCCTTTTTAAGTTTTGGCATGAATGTGATAATAAAATAAACAGTAAAGAATGAAAGGAAATCTACTATAATTAAAACTGATTAGATTATTATTATTCTATTTAAATATAGAATATAGATATATCTAACTCATCAACATAAAAGATTATTTGAAAGAATTAAGGTTTCGTTAATTTAATTAATTAGATAGACTTCAGAAAGCTTTTGTTTGTCTTCCATACAGAACGACGACTCAAAGCCAACCTTCCTGTTTTCATTCCTTCCTTTTTATTTGTTCCTTTTAAAATCTTTGTCAAGCCTAAAGCCGATCAATTCCTAAGCCCCCTGAAACGCCAGCCTATGTAACCCGGCTGCAGCCTGCAAGTACTTGATGGCGTTATCTTGTAGACCCAACCTCAAAACCAAAAATTAAAAAAAAAAAAAAAAAACAGAGAGAAATTGTGTTATTATCTTAAAATTTTTATATAGCTTGAAACGACACAGAATACTGGCATAATATTGGGAGAAAAGGTTGTTTGTGCTTCTTGTTCCCATTGATGCTGCTTTAGTGGGATTCACCTTTGCCTCGTCTTCAATCCTCACAGTGTAGACAAAATCTAAGGTTCATTCTAGGGTGCGGAATGACAAGAATATGGAATGGAAAAGCACTTACGTGTCTGTCTCTGGTGTAGACATCTGTAGCCATTGACTGTAATCTCTAAATCCTTGCTGTCTTATGATTAGCAGAGTAGGCAATGTGCATTGATGACTGATTGTTTCCCTTTACTCCCCCTTGTCTCAATTAGTCTTTTCCATATTTGAACCCTTCCAACTAGCACTCCCTAAGAGCATCTCCAATGTTGGCCTCCATATAAGTCCCAATTATGGCCCCACTTCTTACCATATTAATGTCATAGATTAAATTAATATTTATAAAATAGAATGAATAAGAAAATAATATTTTTAATATACAAAAGCAGAGTTGGGACGTTACACTTAAAGAGGGACTGCTTCTTCTTTCTCGCGTCCCAGTTTTTGCTCTCCAATGGTTGTCCCAAGAGTGTCTCTAACACGTACAAGAATTGGGACGGTGAAATTGCACCATTGGAGGTGCTCTAACACCCCAAACCCTGTTCCTCATTCCAATCGATGAACAAAGGGTTTGTTCCATTAGCAAACCTCCGCTCACCCCTCGACACCACCTGCGGTGTCAAGTTCGTCGGCGTTCAAGTATCAAAGGAAGAAGGCTACAAAATTTCTGATATACTAAGGCTGTGTTTGGTTGCTGTCCCAAGACAGAAATACAGATATAATTTGTCCCTGTATCATGGTTGGTGATGGAGACGGGGTATGAGGATAGAAAATTTTTCTATTTCATCAATAGAAATTTTCTATATTTCTGTCCCTCCAAAAAGTGGAGATACTGGGGACAGGACATGGAGACAGAAACCTCCACCGCCGATCAATGACGGACCGCCACCGGTCAATGTCGAACCGATGCCGGTCAACAAAGACACTTATCATGTCTTATACTCCATAACTAAACATGATACAGAGAATTTTTAGGTCTTCATCTCTACTGTTTCTACTGTCTTTGTATTTCCTGTCCCGGGATAAAAAACAAACGCTACCCAATATGTCAGTCCAAGGGAATCACGACCCACTACAAAACTGCATATATCCATTTCTATTGATTGATTCAAAAACCCGTTAGTACTTCATCCATATCCAATTATCATTGCTTGCACTCAAAATACAATAAGCACAAGAAATAATCAGGGTGAATTATGGTAGAAAAATTTACTTGAGTTCCAAAATGTCTTCCTGTTTACGAGACACATTTCAAACTCCAAATGACAACAAAAGCTTCCAATTATGTTTCGACATTGTCAAATATGATGAAGCCAAAGGTCTCAATTTGGTCAAAAGTAAGAAAAGATCGATAATCATTTAATATACTTGATACTATTGCTAGTGAATTTCTAATTTGCTGAGAGGTAGGGCACGTAATAATGATAGGAACACCAACAACATAGGCACTCCATTCATCATAGAAGTTACATACATCCCCACGGTGAAATATTCCACTGTTTCTCTGTCCCATGGGTGCCACAAACGATTCAGCTAAGTAACCTCAGACCTTCATTAACAAAAAAGAAAACAAACGGCTCAGGGACTCAAAACAAATGCTGGTAGACTATGACAACTTGCATCCTCTTCCAATTCAGGTGCTTCCAAATTGGATTTCCAAGCTTTAAAGTCTAACAAAAAGTTGACTACCAAAACATGATATCCCAGATCCACTACCTCAGACAAAAAAGGGATATCAATAAATTCTGGAAATGTCAGGTTGGAATTAGGAAAAATCCCACACCAATAACAAGTACACCCCAACTTCGTCTCCACCAATGGGTCTTCTTCGATGGAGAGCACTGTTTGGAAAACTGGACCGGACTGGCTAGTCAGACTGGTTGAACCGGGAATCGACCTATTGTCTAGTCTGAGTTGAACCCCAAAATCAGTCACCTAATAACTGGTATGAACTGGCCAGGAACCGCCAAAACCGGCCAAACCGGTCCATTTTTGGTTTTTATTTAAAAAAAAATTCTAAAATCTCTTTTTTTTTCCTAATTCTTTTCCTTTTATAGTATGAGAATTAGTAACTTGAGAGATTTCATCCATATGGATAATATTTATTTTGATTAAAGGATGAATTATGTTATATTCTATGGATTTTATTGGTGCCTAATTTAATTTAGTTGTTTTTTGACATATATTTCATTTTATATTTTTATATATTTATATAAATACATGTTTTATTATATACCGGTTATATTCCGGTTGAACCCCTGGTTGAATCAGTTGAATTTCTGAACCCTTGCTTCGACTGGTTCAATGTCCGATCTGACTAACGTTGATGGAAAGACATCAGCCGACCTTCAAGTACACTACATAAATCAAAGTGGAAAGGATGGATTTCAAAATTATTTGGATAAATTATTTTCTCTTTTACAACAACATGAATTCTAACCTTTTCACCTTTAATTAACAAAAACAAGTGAATCAAAACTAGCGATTAAGACTTCAGCGAACAAGTGACACGGCACTAAGAGGCAAAAACTACTAACCAGTGCCACACTTCTACCCCTCAACTTGCCAGTTGCATACTTCACTATTCCTACCAAATAGCATCATGCACCCCAGAAAGAACCAAAATCTAAACTGAAATACTAGAGCCATCCCTTCCTCATTCAATCTCCGGCCTTGTTCCCAGTGGACCTATGTTTGCTATAAAGCTAATTGGAAAACAAATCTCTCTACAGATAAGAGCACAACTACCAGCTTTCTTTGTTTTTATTTTTTTTTCCCACAGAAGACTAGAGTCACATTCACTCCGAATTGGAAGGGTGCGTTCCAGAACAAAAGGTACCAACTGTGGTCAGGGAAATGACAGCTCATGGCAGGGACCCAAAAATCCACCATGAAAATATGGTGGATAGCATTGTAGATATGACGGACCCCGTGATGATCTGAAAATATATATATAACAATAAAATTAAAAACATATAATTACAATTAAAAAATATCTAATAACAAAACTTTTGTCAAAAAAATTATGAAAACTTGACCTTCACTTGCCATTGTAGAAGGAAATTAAACCTTTAGTCCAGGTAAAATAAAAAAAAGGTTCAGCCGAGAACTAGAAGAAATAGGAAAGAAGAAACAGCAGGGGTACAAAAAAAACCCAAGAAAAGAAGAAGAAATAGAAGAAAAGGTGAGGAAAAAGAAGAAAGAAACAGAAGAATGAAAGAAGAGGAAGAAATAGAAGAAAAGAAGAAGAAACAGACGACGTAACAGAAGAAGGAAAGAAGATGAGACTGAGGAGAAACCTGCCGCCATTGCTGGTTGGTGCTCGTCATCGGAAGTGGCTTCACCAGAATCGGCCATTGGCAGATGCTGGAGCTGCAAATGGTGGGCGGAGATGGTGGAAACATTAAGGAGATGAGAAGACGAACGGTGCAGAACGTGGGCTCGAAGTCGTCACTGGGGATTTGGGTATTTTCAAAATCACAGAATCCCTAAAATGTCCCCAATCCAGCATTAAAAAAACGAGAGCTCAGACCCGGCATTTCCACCTTGCCTGCCGTGGCACCATGCGAATTGCAGCTGCCATAGACCGCCATGCCATGAAGGTTGCCATGGCAGTTTCTGTAAAACCCGCCATGCCATGGCTCAATGGCTGTCATTTGGCAACACTGGTTGGAATAATAACAAATGTTCATGGTTAACAAACGTGCTCTGTTAAATGCATACTTGTTTTTTTTTTTTTCTGGTTAATAGATTATGTATAAATGCAAAAGCTTTCATGATTCAATCGACTTAACAAATCAATGGGTAAAAATAATCTGGTTACACACGGAAGAAAATTTGCGAATTATTTTGAAACTACGTAGTAGACATCGGTTTTCTTTCGAAGACATAATACACGCAAGAGCAGATAAAATTCTAAACAGGGTAACCATATCAATCATCAGAAGCCGTAATCGCTAACTCAGTTGAACTCCAAGCAATCATTAACTACTAATCTCTAGGCCTGCAATAACAAATAATAAAAAAGAATTCAGTTACAGGCTAGGCTATATGTGAAATCTGTCATGTATTATAAATTGATAAGTCCCTGAACTGTAGTAAGTACTAACCTTGTTTGCAATGTTGTTTGAGAGCCAGTCTAGTCCTTCATAAAGTCCTTCACCAGATGTCGCACAGGTGCTCTGAATATACCTGCACATAAGGAACACAACAATGGGTATAAGGTGGAAAGAGGGAGAGTGGAGAACAGGGAGAAGAGCAAACTGTTGACATCAGTATTTAGCATTACCAGTGACGTTGACGAAGTGAATGAAGACCAAGCTTATCAGTAATTTCAGCAGCATTCATAGCATTTGGAAGATCTTGCTTGTTTGCAAAAACTAGAAGCACAGCATCCCTCAACTCATCCTGACAAGATTATAACCATACAAAGACAATCATGAAATTGAGCTAAGAAATTAAGTCACAATAAAACAAGCCAATTTGGCATACAATCATATTCACTCCTTCCGGATTTACTTTTACTTGCCTCATTCAACATCCTGTGCAGCTCATCTCTGGCTTCAACAACACGATCTCGATCATTGCTATCTACCACAAAAATAAGTCCTTGTGTATTTTGAAAGTAATGTCTCCACAAAGGACGGATCTAAAGGAAAATCATATTGATTATCATTGCTGTATTGAGAATAATTAATTTCAAATAATTCATATATAAAAATAGATAGACAGAACAGACCACAGCACAGACAATACCATTTAAGCCAGATATAGAATATGTGATTGAATATTTGATACACACTGGTACCAAGCTGAGTCTAGCTACAGTATTGAATCCAAGCAACAGACATAAAATAAGAGTAGAAGATGCCATCACAGTTTAGTTTAGGATTTAATTTGGATGACTTTTAAAGAATTTCATAATCTTAATAAGCCATGTGATGCCACTAGTATAAAAAACCGCTAGACACTTCAAGTACAAAACCCCAGTGATTACAATGGAAATGACACATTCTAGCTTACTGATTGTATAACTACTACAGTGGATCAAATTTAAACTCTTCAGTTTATAAAATTGATAAATGTACAAACAGAAACCAGCACTATTTGCATCTACACCATTGAACGGTTAATCAAATGCAAATGTAAACATAAATATGCATTCTCAATCACAAGTGTACCATAATCGAGATGAGTACAAAAATGTGACCGCACCAAATTGTTACTCACCACCCAACATTACTGATCATTGAATTAGGTCTTTCTGCCAATTTAGGAAAGGAACCCATAATATGTACAAAGTAGCTTACGCAATTTCAGCCAATGATCATCACGTTATAAAATCAATAAAGCATTCCAGACTGCTAATAAGTATTATTCCCATCTGACAACATCAAACAGAATGGATACCTTGTCCTGGCCACCAACATCCCAGACAGTGAAACTGATGTTCTTATATTCCACAGTTTCCACATTAAACCCTACACACACCAAATGAGATATTATTAGGACAAAACAAATTGCACTTTTTATTTTATTTTTTAATGGTTGATGAGAGGTATTGGGCGCCCTATTCTACATTTCAGTTTACATGCCATTGATCCAAATTCGAAAAGCCAAATGTAAAAGAAGAACAAAATGGAACTTACCAATGGTGGGAATGGTGGTGACAATCTCTCCGAGCTTGAGCTTGTAGAGGATGGTGGTCTTACCGGCAGCATCGAGTCCCACCATAAGTATCCGCATCTCCTTCTTCGCAAACAGGCGGCTGAACAGCTTCGTGAATGATAGACCCATCTTCTTCACCTATTCCCACTGAATACACACACATACATACATACATTCCAGGTTTCAGCAAAAGGAATAAGCATTAATTAATCCATTTTACCCTAATTTCAATTCTAAATAGAAAAAAAAAATAAATTGAAAAAAAAAGAAGAGCGGTGCAACGAAGAAGAGGGATCGGAATCCAATTGTGAGAAAAATAATAAATCTCGAACGAGATGGAGGGAGATCAATGAACGAACATTTGAAATCAAGATCTGAAGACACGAGAGACACGGATCGAGCAAGGAGAAAACAAAATCGTGAATTACGATTCAGATCAGGGAAATTGGGATGAACAAATACAAAATGAAAGGCAAACAAAAAGTAGGGAAAAAAAGAAAAGAGAAATAAGAAAGAAGGAGAGATCAAGAAGAAAAGATAGGTCTTTGGAAGAGACAAAAGTAGAGAGGAATAAAAGAAAGAAAGAAAGACAGAGAAGTAATTGCCTTGCCTTCGAGACTTGAGAAAGAGAGCGATTTTTCTCTCTGCGAGATGGAATGGAGGTTAGATCTTCTTCTCCGTTGTATTGTGTTCTATTCGGTTGCAGAAAGCGAGATGAACCTGGTCTTTTTCCTCTTCCACTCAGTGGCCCCTTGCTTACGGTGGGTAAACCTTTAATAAAACCAAATTGAAAAATTTTAGTAGAAGTTAAATTTTATTAGGAATTAAATTAAATGATATGTTGGGAATGAATTAAAAAATTAAAAATTTAAATTTAAATTTAAAATTGGTAAAAAAATAATTAATTTTATTATTTATTTTTTATCAATAAATTAAAAATAAAATTATTCTAATATTTTTATATTTTAAAATTTAATTCTCACATTAAATTGAACGTAGAATTTTGATAAATTTACATTTTAATTCTTTAAATTATATTGCTTTCAAATCAAGAAAAAGAAACGACACATAGGTTTCCAAACGACACGTTAATCTCCCGTTTTGCTGATTTGTACTCGCATCCAAATTCCAATTTCACACTAGATTTTGCTGACGAGCTATGACACAGAATAGAAGTGCTGATTGGGAGTAATTTTGTTAATCTTAAGTTAAACGAATTATTATAGGTCAATATGGAAAATAAATTTTGCATGAACGTTTTTAAACCATGAGATGTGTGCTCACCAACCATGAGATGTAACTAGTGTGACAATATTATACGATGAAAGTATATAAAAATTAAGACTAAATATTTAAATTGGTCTCTCATAAATGTATTAGAAAATAAATTAATTTATTAGAATGTGAAAGCCTTAAACTAATTTATCACATTTTAAAAAGGGGATAAATTGATCCCTTTATATAGTTCTGTATAACACATAAAGAGGTCAATTTATCTCATTTCTTACTGTACTACATTATATAGAGTGGTTAATTTGTCGCACTTTTTAAAATATGAGGAATCAATTTAGGATTTTCAAATTTTGAGACCCTACTTAATCGTCCAATATATTTCTAAGGGACCAATTTAAACATTTTATCTAAAATTAATCTCTTTCAATATTATATGTATAATTGCCGTTTGATAATTTTTTTCAAATTTAGCTTTTAGCATAATAATAACTCCGTCCAACACACAATATCAAAGCCAATACCATAGGTTCAATTCTTGGGAAAAGGTCTAGATGATGGACAAAGGACATATGTTCTACATGATAATACAATAGATCATTGGTTAAAAAATATTTAAACTGAGAGATAATCAAAATGCATTTTGAAAATATTTTATTGCTTAAATTGTATATTTTTTTTATTATATATATTTTTTTCTTGGAGTCTACTAGAGCGAGAAATGAATCAAGTTAGGGAAAGCTAATCAAATTCAGCTAGGTAGCATTATGCTCATTAATAATAGAGTCAAGAATTTAAACTCAAGATTAACAAGCTGTCTCAAACTTGACGAGTTACCTTGATTTAAATATAGAGTCTTTTAGCTAAGTTAGAATATTTTACTATAAGTGTGTGTTTGATTAGGGGAAAAATTAGAATTAAATTTTCATGAATGAGCTAAGGTCATTTTCAACATAACTTACATATACATTGTGATATAAAAAAATTATCAACTCTCGTTCATTAACCATAACCAACATACTATGATATATACACTCTCATACATCCAACCAGTTGATGAGATAGTGAATCGAACATAGTAAAACTCAAACTTGACTCATTTAATAAATAAACTCAAATTGTTAGCTTAAACTTGGCTACGAGCTCAACATATTAAGGTACTAATCAACCGAGCTAGAAATAGCTTACAAGCTAATTTGACTTATTTTCAGCCCTAGAATTTTCCCGGATGAGAGACTTATCTCCCAAGATACATTCAAACTCCTATGAGGATCCCTCCCAACATTTTTTGCTTTACATACATGTGAATTCCAAGAATAATTAGCCAAAGTGGACAAAAAGTAAAAAATGACTTTTAACTTTCAAAAAACTACTACAGCCATAAGTTGTATTATTCAAATGGACCCTAAATCCAAAAACTCATGTTTAAAGAATTCTAGATTCTTTTCCTTGGACCAACACCTTGTTGGATATAAACTCACGATTAAGGGCACTAACTCCTTACAATTAAATATAACAATTTCATATCACACATTCAAAATTCATAATCAATTACTTGTTCGCTTCATCAGAATTTATAATCAATTCTATCAAGTCACTCCAATTACATGTCCCGGCAGTACTTTCGTACATCTCTAACAGCAAAGTGCAAGCCATTCGAAGAACATGACACTGTAAATCGACACACGGGGAACATGAAAACTGGGCCGAAGGGGTCATAAGAATACCGGATGACAAATGCTCATCTTGATTCCAACCAGCTACACACCAAAAGGCACGTCAGCTCGCCCCAGCCATCCTTTCTGCCTGTTCCCCACGCTCACCTGAAAAATTTGGAAAATTTTAATTTTTCAGGTGAATAAGAGGATCAAGTAGAGAGGAAATGGTCGCAGCACGATCAAAGTATGAGCAGATATGCTGACTACACAAATTTATAACATTTTGTTTTGCCATTTCAGAAAGTAAGCAGTTACCTGTGCGAACTCTGACAACATCTGAGACAGGAATCACTGCACAATCAAAATCCGATAGATATTAATTCCAACTTAAGGCCATTACATTTACTTATTGAATCTAGAAATTGCATTATAGTATTTTTTTTTTCTTTTGGATAAAATAAATTGCATTATAATTTTTATTCCCATCCTTAATATGTTCCTGTTCCATGACGAGAACTTCATGCAATTTAGTAGACACAATACAAGTAAATGAACACCTGGTAAGCATAATGATAAAGTAGATTTAATCCTTACAGATAGGAATACAATCTCTGACTGATTGACAGATTAACATTGCAGAGTAACAGGTTTAATGATCCGAATACATATACAAAGTATTATTCACTGCCAGATAAAGTAGATTTGATTCTCACAGAAAATTTTGCCGTCACCAATCTCCCCAGTCCTTGCCTCCTCAATAATTTTGTCTATTACCGCCTCAACCTACGAAAATGTGTGATATACAATAATCAGAGATGGTGCAGAAATTAACACAGTTGTTCATCCTTAAAGTATTGTGAGCTATACAAGATAATTTCCAAGATTATTGATCTGATGAAAAAATTTCGAACATGGGTGAAGGTGCTTATTGTAATTTCTCCTGCCATGTACTTTGCTGTCATAAGGAAATTTTCAGCACCAAAAGCAAAGCACGAAGGAAATCATTTAACAATACTCCAAGAGTTTTGGCCTTCTTGCAATGTCAAGAGACTAAGCTTGAGAACATTTTCTCCACTTTACCTATCTACACTCTACAGTTCTACACAAAATTGCATTAACAAGAGAAGTACGTAGTCAATTAAGGTGCTTGTTGCTGCCAATTGCCAAATGTGTATGTACCTGGTCCTTTCTCACCACAATTTCCATTTTAACTTTGGCAACAAAACTATCATCCGAAAATTCAGTGCCTGTGAAAAACACACTCTTAATTAAAGATATTGATGTAAGTGACCATGTGACTTACATGTATAAAACTTACAATTGCAGATCATTAAGAACAATTACAAACTTACAACACAGCTTAAGTTTATTGGCCAGAGGCCTAAATGGGTATGCACACACGTTTTAGTTATAGTAATTAACATATTAACATATATTTACAAGGCACAAATTCAACTATTTCAACGTGATCAATCCAATGAATGGTTTGGTATGAAAAAATGGACAGCAGACATGTAAGAGGAAGCATGACCGGTATTAAATACACGTTTGGACTTACCTCCCTGCCTCTCCTTTGAACCACCCTGAGCACCAAAGCCCCTAACATCAGATACAGTGACACCGCGGATTCCCATTTTCAACAAAGCCTTCATGTTAAGAAAAAAACAAATTTTAGTACACCAGCACATGCCACAGCTCGCTAAGCTTAGCAATTCTAACAGCGCAACTGCACAATGCCCGCCCAAACGAAAAGTATACGTGCAAGATTGACAAAAACAACAATTGTTTGAGAAGGTAGTTGCTCCTTTCTAGTTTCTAACTCTGGTAATTAGGGCATAAGCAGGCTAACCACATTCTATAGGCACTCAGCGAGATCATTGCAAACTCTTTCAATTCTATAGGCACAAAATCATTAATAGCAATAACAAGTAACAACCACTGTATACAACAACTTCTAGACACCTACTGTTTGCATGGCTCAACTTTAAAATGCAAAGGTATCAAAGTGCAGTGATGCAGCGAAAATAACGAGATCCAACTGGCATTGTAGGAATAATATAAATACACACGAAAAGGTGATGAAGATAAGATTGTCTTACCGAAGAAACCTTAGGGATTCGCCAGGGCCTGTTACATAGGAAATTCAAACAGCATAAAAGCATCGAAGATACATAAACAGGTAGCTAATAGCTATAGAACACTCATTTCAACTGATTACACTGTAATAACCTGAGAATGGCTTCCACTTTGTAGAACTTGGAATCTGGAGCATATTCCGGCACTGCGAGAGAAGAAGAAGAAGAAGAAGAAGCAAGCAAGCAAACAACAAAATTAGCAACACCTTTTTGTTTTCCAATTGATCATTTTGTGTGTATAGACATTTTCTTTTTCATGATTTGCATTGATTCGTACCAGCATGATTCTCACTGTGAGCTCTGATTCTAGGAAGAATCGCTACATTTCCTGCTTTGCGGGTGACGGCCACGATGGGCTGAGAGTCTCCGAGGCGCGTGCGGACTGACCTGTTACCTGAAAAATGCAACTCGGTCTCTCTAAGCTGAAAATTCGGAGCACCAAACAAGGTCCTTGTGACGATCACGGCCATATCTTCACCTGCTTCTTCTCTCACACACAAGCACCCACACCTCACCGAACTTCGAAGTTAACGCCTCGTGTTCTAACCGGCCGCAAAATTAACCGCGTTAACCAGGTAAATGGGCCAGGCCTTCTATTTAATTCCACGCAAAGGCCCAATGATGATTTATTCCATCCTTCAGAAATGTAAACGGGCCGGGCCCAATTGACAGGGGAAGTTGATTGATTTTGGAAGAGAGGAACGTTCTGCAGTGATTGGTGTGTGTGTTGAAGAGAAGATGGAAGGTGATTTCGTGTACAGAATCAGCGTCGCGAAGGAGTGGGAAGAGCTGCGGAGCAATGGATCCACGTTCGGTGGAGACCTTGACAAGTCTTCGGGTTTCATCCACCTCAGCAAGCTCGATCAGGTTATAAATTTTATGGTCTGCGGAATTCGCATGCTTCTTTGAGGTTCTAAATTTCAAATACTGAAAAATGTTGCTGGCATGCGAGTTATGATGAGTTTATTTATGATAAAATAATATTGCAGGTTCGGTCCACGCTAGAGAACTTTTTCTCCAGCTGCAAGGAGGAACTCTACCTGCTTCAGATTGATGTCAAAAAGGTTTTTGCGCTTGCACATACCTCGCTATGTACACGCACTGCTCCCTTGTGTTAGAGCCTTAGAGGTTTCATGTATAAATAAATAAATAAAAACCATACTGTTTGTGCACCTTATGCATGTAAGTGAAGAAGACCAGGCACATTAGCTGAGTGGAAAATCAGTTCTTCATAGTTCCATGGCAATGTAATCGATCTGATTACCATTCTTGGAGAATTATAAGGCTTTAGGTTTAATCAGCAATAACTGCCAAAGACGCAGCCAATTACTTCATGACGAAGAATCTGACATGCTGGCACAAATTTCATACATTTATGTTGACCCCTTACACAGCTTGCACTAGTGTGTTTATTGTTTAGACTGTCACTAATTGGTTTTAGAAATTATTTCTGTGCTTCAAGAGTGTAATTAATCCACACCACATTGAAAGATCTCTACCATTGGTTTGAAGTTGATGACCTAAATGCATTAGATGTGTTCCGGTAACATACAAAAAGTTCTCGCTTGTGTGCTTAAAAATAAGGGACTGCTTCTTGCGAGGCCACTTTTTTATTGAGTAGCTAATATAATCTTCTGCTGTAATGTCCCATTGGCATAACTGACCCTTCTTGACACACACTCCTTCTCGCAGCTCGGTGATGGTTTGATATATGAAATTGTGGATGGTTCAAACAGCTTCCCTCATTTCTATGGGCCATCTCGAAGCTTTAGCCCTCTCCCTCTAGACGCGGTAACAAAAGCAGAGAAGCTGTCTCTCTCAGACGGTCGATTCAGTTGTAGTTTGATTGATTAAGTGTTCTGCTGATCACGATCTGTCATCTTCTTGTTCTCTCATACTTCTTTGTATTGTGTGTGGAGCGTGAATGTTTGTTGGCTGCTATCTATCTGACTATATCTGTAATGGAGGAACCTTCTAATGCTGTGTATCAAAGGAACAAATTCCCTTGCTTTCCTAATTTTTTTATGTGCAGAATACATTCACAGAGTCCCTGTTGTCAATGAGATTAGTTGGATGCTATAGTGCTGCAATATGCAGGAAATGCATGGTGAAGGATAGAATCCTAGTGTTAGGGTTATAGTGAATTTCTCAATAATACTTTGATTCATCAGTTCGCAATTGTTGAAAAGCAATAGTCTGAATGTTACTTGTGGTATACAATTATAATGATCCTTTCTGTAATGACTCTGTTGTGAATATAACATTAGAACATAATCTCTATACATGGGAGCCAGAGATCCTGTATATACAACACCGGTCCTGCATACTAGTTTCAATTATCGGTTATAGGTTTTGAAGAGCCATTCATGACTTGCTGTGGCTAAGAGATTGGGGGTACTCTAAATAATTGCAATGTCAAAGCAACAATGCTGCCAGCCCGGATGCTATATCAGTGGATGGAATTCTTCAATCGGAAAAAGAACAAAGACAAATGGACGGAGTTCATTTCATTACAGTGAATGGCGTGGTGGCAAACAGTATTCTATGATTGCTATCTACCCATTACTTCACCCCCACCACTAGAGATTGTGAAACTTTGACCTTTTTGGATTGAGTAATTTATTTGTACTCTTTTGAGGGGCATCTTATCAGCACACTTTTATTTATTATTGGATGAGACGTGGGTTACAAACTAAGTTGGATCTATAATACATTTAATGATAAATAAGAGTGTATCAGTATGGTGCTCCACAAATAATAAATACAAATAACATTTCTTTTTGGAATTGGCAACATATATAGCATGTCATGGCCTAGCATACGCTCAGTGAGATTTTGAGCAAAATGGCAGCAAGTCATAATCAGCAACTCCTAATAGGAGAGTACGTTGTATGTAGGGTTCCTTTAATGTTCTGGGAAATGGCCTTATTTGGAAAGGACCCATTGAAGTGAAGAGATAATGCGGTTTGACCTCTTCTGTGATGGTGGAGATAATAAGAGTATTGTCGTTTGTATATCTTTTTTCAACACAGAATACAACACCTTTGTAGCACTTTTCACCTCAATACATGCATACGCATTCCTTCATTATCCACACTTGTATTCATATACTGTGTCTATACAACAACGGTTCAAATAATATATTCTGCTATAACAGATAACATGAAACATAAGAATCTTAAAATCATCACTCTCTAGAGGCAGGAATTTTATTGACTCAAGTATTGCCACAAATCAATAAAATCTCCCAATTTACAGAAGTTAGGCATTTACAGCACCCCCAGTTAGGTCATGTGTGTGTGATCACTTCTATCCGGAGGTTGGTCATTGCATTTCAATGGAATCTTCAACGATAAATGATGCTGATGATATAATTTTCAGTAAATACGTTTCTTTACAAAGAAGCATAAGCAGTTCACATTTCACATGGGGAAAAGAAATAGGAAAAGATCCTTGAGATTATATATTTTATATATTAAACATGTTACTATAGAAAGTCAATTTAAGCCATCATATCATAATAGAATTGGCTGGCTAGGGTCGATGTATAATGTATTGTCCTACTAATATTACCACTCTGCCTTTTAGATGGATGACATTGTAGGGTACGGCATGAGTTACAGGATATCAAGTCAAAACACTCTTTGCGTGTGAGGTTGAGGTTCGAATTTGGGGGGCCACAACAAAGAAATATGGACAGTTCATGTGAGGATTTGGTCAACGGCATGTTCTGTAGTCTGATGAGTTTTTTGCTCTTGTAGGCCTTACTGGTACTGTTACTGGACTTGCTATAGGTCTCCCTTGCCAGCATTACCTTTGTCCAAGGAAGGAGTATTGGTCGGCTGCTTCTACATATTTGAGTTCGCTTTCGCATACTCAATCATTTTAAGTGGTCCATTTCCCTTTAGTCTTAACTTTATAAGTGCAATTTAAGCCACGCATACCCTTGGTAATGCTTCAACTTTCAATGATTAATTACCTGGCCATAACCTGTTTACCACGTTTTGAGGAGAAACTCGAATCATCCAGACAGTGATTTTGGTTGAAACATTGTTAGCCACGATAATTACTATCATGAAAAACTTTGTAAAGTAAAACAAGTTTCCACATTCGAATATCTTTTTTGTCATTAGTGTCACTTGGTGGCTATCCATCCTCAGAAATCCTTATGCCGGGTCACGGGCGAGCATTTGGAAGGAAACCTTTGAGTAATTATCTCGAAGCAATTCATCATTGGATCTCTACCTACGCCTTTCAAGATTTGAAGTATGTTAATTGGAAATTGGAATCTTACCTTCTTTCTTTGCTATCCTTTTATTAGTGTGCTAATATCCTTTATCAATGGTTAACATTCAACTATAAATTCACTAAGTAACTTTTTTTTTAAGAAATAAAATATATGCTCTGATGTTATTAGCTTTTAACTCTGCAAAATATTAATACTGTAAAAAATGTTGAGACTTGAGAGTATCCCAGAAGAACTCTTCCTTTACATTAAAAACAAAGAGGTTGAGCATACCAAACAAAAAAAAAAAAAAGAGGTTGAAAATTCACTGGTTATTAACTTATCATTCAAATATATTACCTTCTTCCAGCCGTTCAAGTATTAAATGAGCATTTTGTCATTTTATATGTACAAAGATGCGGTAGAATCATATGTACTCAAATTATATATATCCTCTTATTTATCTTATCAGTCCGTTTTTGTTACGTGAAGAATGAATATTTAAAAACACTTAATAATTTAAAATAATTATTAAATATATCTTTCATCATCATTCCTCCATATGACAAGAAGTTATTAGTGAATCCAGTAGCGGAACATCTCAAGGATAGAGGGGGCAGCTGCCACCAAGAATTTTCTATTTTATTTTACTTATATATTGTTCATTTAAAAATATATAAAATAATAATTGAGACCATTAAAAAATTATTGAAACCATTAAAGAGTTAATATATCATGTTATATGAGATAAAAAACTCATTAATATATAATAAGTGTAAGGCTTTTTTGATCCATTTCATTTTCATACTAGTATTTGAGTTTAATTAATTTTTATGCACTAATATTGCAAAAGCTTTTATAACATAATCATTAAATTAAAATACTCAACTATATTTGGTAATATGACAATACAATATGATTTAATGTCTGTGTAAATTTTATTACATTTAGCTATTAATATATGAAAACTAAATTCTTAATAATTTAAAATTTATTTGATAAATATACCATCCCCTCCTAACTTTTAAGTCATATTCCGCCACTAAGTGAATTAGAAAAGGAAAGAAGATTTAGGAATGATAAATGTTATTGTATCAATAAAATGTAGGATATCGTGCCGACATACTCTCATCAATTCTGAGATGAATTGTTGACTCCACTTAATTTTATAAATATAAATAATACTAGTATTTAGGGATAGGTATACTCCATCCATTCCATATAGGTCAAGCATAAGCCAAGCATTGAAAAAAAAAAAAAAAAAAGGTCAGCATTAACTAAGTTTTTGGTTGCAATTGGCCAAAAGTCGTAACATTTTAATCAGAAATTAATTTCTCTCTAATCATTTTTCTGTACGCATGGTCAATAGTTTTCCAAAGGATCTACTCATGGTCTCAATTGTTGCTACATGACCGATGGCATGGGGCCTTCCAAATAAAGAGGTAGAATATTCTAGCAGCATGTGGCCAGCCTGGTTCTGCAAGAACTTGGTAATTAAGGTCCAAATTAAACTCCATAGCGTGGGATGATGGAATGTCATTTGACTTAATTAAGCTGCCAATCGCCCAATCGTGTGGTGGCGTGGGTACGGAACTATTTTATCCGCGCACTTCTAGCATTAAATCCACCGGCTACCAAAGCTTTCAACACTTCCAGCCTGTTTAATTATTGCCAGATTAAGTGGAAACTTAATTGGGTTTCTGTGCTTTAAGTACATTTGTCTGTAACTGTATCCGCAATGTTTGATTATATATATATATATATGGGGGGAGGGGGAATATTTACAATTGCATCTTACGTAAATAATCAATCAAGATGAAATAATAAAGTTAACTTGCCTGAGCTTTTTAAGTATTATGTTGAGATTTTATTGAAGGCCTTTCTTTTCTTTCTAATCGAGTTCTGAAATTAAAGTTGCAGTGGTCCAACAGGAGCAGATGAGGCACTTCCTGAGGATAGCATTGATAGGTGAATGCTCTAGTTAGAACAATAATATAGAAACACAAATAGTTTACTCGCATTTTCCTACTACAGACAACAAAAGAAAGAGGATGGAAAAGAAGAGAAGCAAAAGGAAAAAGCTTCTTCGGATATAACAAAAATTTCGATCTAAAAAAAGTAAGGATGTGACCAATTAAGTGAATTAACGATCACACACTCAAATGGACCTACCACTTTGTCGATGGTTGTGAGCTTCACATTGAATATATAGTGCTGTATCGCTTTTATTGGCATTTTATTGTTCCTTATTTGCCTAAGAATCCTTCAATCATGAGTAAGAATAAAGCTTGGTGCTCGACAAAATCATTTCAAGGCTAGCAATAGTTATAATTGGAGGAAAACTACTTTTAGAGAGCAAGTTTTGTGTTCATATAAACATGTTAAGTATATAATTAAATTGTATAATAAATATATATTATATACCTTATTGTCATTAGATTTGATAAATAAATAGAATAAGTGGGAACCACACACTACATCAAATAGTAATAAAGTGTTAGATATATATTTATTGTACAATTTAATTATACACTAAATATTATTCTATAAATATTCTCCGGTCTTTTGTTAGGTGTGAGCAATAATAGCACGCGGTTTATTTTCTTTAATGATAGAGTCGAGCTTGAAAGTAATACACACATTAATTTAACAAATATTAATTATGGAGGAAAATATGCGCTAGTACATAATGAACAATAATATAAGTTTTGCTTTGCAATGCTTTAGTTAAGGTTCATTATTGCTTCTATTTATGTTTAATAATAGGTCATCCTGTATTCATCAATAACAAAATTCTTAGATTCTGAACCATAATGCTCAACGCTTTAAACAAAAGAAGCAATAGAGAAGAATTATAGTGACGTTACTAGAAAGTGCGATACCAGGTTTCGCGCTTCTTGATACATTCAGGCATGGCGTAAACATCTTTTGATGTCGTCTACGTGATAAAAATGCGTTTTCCCGTGTATTCAAAACGTATGATTAATAAAGGGGTTTCAGGGTATTCTTATTTATTGATACCTAAGCCCTTAGGGTATGTTTGTGATCAAATCATTATGGGGTTAGCGAAATTTATGATGTATGCCGATACTTAACTCAAATTTATGACTACTTATTAGATAACAGTACAATTAAATTATTTTATCAGACAGTAGTTATTCTGACATCTAACTAGCATTAACAGAGAGAAAAAGAGCTAATGTGCGATGGTTTAATTTACTTCAAAGGACCATGGCAATTACTATGGGTATATAAGAGGTAAGAATGTTTCTTTCTCCCTATCCTTTATTTTCTTTCTTTGATAGATTCTGGGCAACGACAGAATAGATTTGAAAATTTTAAAATCTTATAACTAACACAGTAAAGATAGAGAAAAGCTTGGGGTGATTAAACAGAAGATGATTAGAGACAGTGATCTGTGAGTATTAATCAACCATTTGAAAGAGAAGCATGCTCAGGCATATTCGAATATTAGATTGACTTCACCAACTCGTCATGGTTGATGATTTGACGTTAACTAGGAATTGAAATCCTGCCTTGGCATTATTGCTTTTGTATGTGTATCGTTATTTTGGGGAATCTCAATTGATTTGAAGGCTTTCTTATGATCCTATTGATAAGAAGATGGACCAACAAGCATTTTGTTATATTAACTAATTAGATATACGCAATCAAACGGGTAATGATAGTATTAATAGGGCTTTTTAGTGTAACTCTGGTATGCACTTGCTGATAGATTATCTTTAAGTTATACTGTAAACTCTTCTTAAGATTCATGACATGATTTGACCTTGCCTTGAAATAGAGGAACCTCTAATCTTTCTAAACTTGTATTATATATTTGTCGTTTCTCCAAGCAGCATGCAGTGTCCCGTGTATCTTCCCAGCCAGGTTACCAATGGTGAACTTTTTTATTGTCAGAATTCAACTCCCGAGCAAAGCTTCTTTCTTTATGAATTATTCTTCTGTTCTATTAAATTAATGGTTTTCTGTAGCTCTTCTGATACTCAAATATAAACGCCTTTGTCAAAAGCCTAAGGCTGGCCAACACTAACAGACTTCTTGAAAATATAATTCAAAAGTTATCCCCGCATATATCAATAAGTATTTCCTCAAACTTTTTTTTTTGTTTTTTTGAGTAAAAGTGACTAATTAAGAGGCCCAAAAAGTTTATATATAATAGTTTAAATGTTGATTAGTTATTTGGGATTAGACATTGTCACAAGGCAGATATATTTACTAGAAATAAAAGTAATGCTACATAACTAGAATAATATAATCAAAATTTGATATGATGGTATCAGAGTATTTAAAAAGGGGGTTAAATTAAGTACTCTTAAAAATTTTCCTGCACACTAAACATACTGTTCAGTCAAATATCTCCTGTTATTGCAGGAGATTTTCATCACGTATTTAAACAATGATGACTTATAATATGAACTAATAAATAATGCTGAGTTTCAATGTTCAAATCAAATAATGCTTTGTTAAATAAAAACTGATGTTGTTCACAAAATTAATTTGCAAGATATTTCAATGAGCCTTATATTTGTAAGACAATGAAAAACAAATTTGATTCAGTAATACAAGTTGTTTCAATAAAACAAGTTATGAGAACACTTGATTAAGTCATTTTGAAATTAGTTTAATATAACATATCCAAAATAACAGAAAGACCAATATGCAAAATGAGGATACGGAGATAGAGAAATTGACACAAATATTTATACTGGTTCGGATCTCCAACTTAGATCTTACATCCAGTCCTCACCCTCCAAGTGAGTATATCCACTAAAAACCTTATACAACCAGTACAATAATGAGTGTTCTTTTATCCAAACCTCTCCAAGCTCTACCCAAATAGTCTTTTCAGTGAGCTTCTCCAAGCTCAACCCAAGTAGTATTTTCAATGAGCCTCTCCAAACTCAACCAACTAGTTTATCTTCAAAAGATAAACAACAATACTGTTTGAATGATATTTGTTGTTTCTCTCACAAAGAAATATGTATCTCAATACAATAGCTTTCAAATACACTCTCAGTACAAGATAATATTACAGATACAGCAACTGAGAGAGAAGAGGAATCTAAGCTTAAGCTTGAATTTCGAACTTTGAATGTAGCAGCAGTATAGCACTTGGTTTCTGAATATTTCCTCTTAGCTTTGATGTCTTCCAAGCTCACCTTTATAGGAGGGTGAGAGTTGTTTTGACCGTTGGGAGGTTTGGAAACTTGATCACATGCATTCTGAAATGGTTTTTCCCTTTTGATGAAGAACGCTGCTCCAACTTTTTGCCTTTGATCCTTGCACAGACCAAAAATGTAATAGGAAAGGAAATGGACGTTGGACATGTGAGAGAGAGGGTCATTTGACTTGTTTTCTTTTCAGCACATTTGAAAAGCCATCAGCACACTTTTCTCGGATACTTCATTAAGCAACCATTGTGAGGCTTAAAGTTTGCCATTCTTGGCAAACACCATTCTGCACCCTTTTTCCTTTTTCTGGTCTTTGCACAAATATGCTAGTGCTACCAGCTTGATGTATTGATTCTCTCAAACAAAGGACCATCACCATATGTCAAGCAATTTCAAATTAAAAACTAAAACACTAAACAAGATTATCAGAAAGTTCAGTAAAAGTGATTAATCTATTTAATCAAGATTAATATAATTTTCTCAAAGTGTTTTATCATCATCTAAGAATTCATAAACCAACATGATTGATAATTAAATGTAGTGATAGGACTTACCTATTTATCTAAAGTTTATTATTTATGAAACATTATTCTGGTATTTGTTTTCTAACAAAAATTCTGAATGTATAGTATTTTCTTAAAACAAATACATTAAGAAATGGAAATAAGAAGCAAGTTTGACCAAAACAAAAAAATTAAGCAAGCAAGAAAAAGTTTATTAGTTATTAACCATTGTATTTAATTGATAACAGCTAAAAATTATTTCTGTGAAACGCAAGATAACAATTTCTGCAAAATTGAAATGTTAATGGTGTTGACCGATAATTTTTTTTTTCCTTTTATTTTTCAGTTCTTTTGATAGATAGAAGAGCATTTTGCAGAGAATGAAGGTTGGGCAGCAGAACATCATCGTCGGCATCGAATACCGAAAGTGTAATTATCCCCCAAATCGCACCGCCATTTGCATAAAAAGTCACCGAGTTTGACGGATTTAGGGAGCAAAAACATAAACTAACATGATTTTTTATTGGCAAGTTGCAAATTATTAATTTACTCAACGAATCTCTCTTTAGAACTATAGCTGGTTACGGAGAATATAATCAGCGGGTTAATCGTTCATGCTTGTGCATCAGGCTCTTCATAACCTATTATAATGCTACTGTACTTTATTATTCATAAAAAGCAGCCATTGTTCCATACCTTAACATAGCATGATGCGACATTCTGAAAAATTATGTAATTGTTTGCAGGTGCCGTTCGATAAATATTATCCTCTACATATATAATAAATAACCTAAAGAATTTTATATGATCATCGACGTAGTTATGTCAGTATCATTTTGCTCGAACTTCGAAGCATGTACTGCAATTATTTTTTGAGTTTAATTTTAATACAGTGTTATACTATCATATAATTAAATATATTTTTTTTATGACTTTTTAAGTAGTGGGGTGAAAAGTGACCATATTTACTGAAGTTTCATTATGTGATTGGATGAATGTATAAAACTTTATTATACTGTTAGTGTATGTATTCCAATCAAATCCTTATTTTTTTCATATTCAAATATATAAACAAAAAGAATTAACCGTTTTTATCTATAAGGTCAAATTACACTAATAGTATAAACTTAATTACACATATATTACACAATAATATTTTTAAATCATATAATTTTTTATGTAAATGTTCAATTATAATAATATGCTAGATTATTTGTGTCAAAATTTAAAGGCAGTAATAACAAAAACAAAGAACTCTTATTTTTATACATTTTAAATATATGAATTAATTTTTTTGACTCCAAGATATAAATTAAGTTAATTTTTATGTGTATAAAAAAATACAGTTAGTGATATATGAATTATTTAAGTTTACATCAGTATAATTTGATCAAATTTGATCTATATATAACTACATATCTCAATTTTAATTTACTATCTATACATTAATATGGATACCCGATATATTTTCCACCTACTAACAACCCGTTGACTTGTTTTCTAATATTTGTAAATGCATGCAAAGGAAATGACCTTTATTTTTGTCTCTTTTCAATTTTTCTTCATTTCCATTATTTTTCTTAGTCAGCAAGACGTATAATTGAAGTCAATGATTTCATCATTCGACCAAAACCGATTGGTGTTAAATATTTTTTCCTTTAATGTAACCAATTATGAAAGGAACACCCACCACTAGGGCCTCTAAATGAGACAAACTATTAAATTAAGTTGCATTATACCGTTTACTTCGCCTGGGAATAAGTCTAACACCCTGGAAAAAAATCTTTATGTACATGGGTTGTAAATCTTCAAATAGCACATGGGCTTTAGCTTCAATCACTATTTAGATATTAAGTTTTAATTTTGTTACCAAAAATAATACAAGTATAAATTCATTTGTATTTTAAAATTTTGATAAATAATTTTTAAAAAAATTATTTAAGTGCACCAATTAACAATTTAAAATAATTTTTTACTAATAACCAATAGAATTTCACTAAAATAAATGACAAATCATAGAAAATAATTATCAACTATCCCAACCACCCATGATTTATCATTATATTAAAATCCTATTGACTAGCTATTTAATTTAGGAAAAATAATTTTTATATGGTGTTTTAGTTGGTGATTTATGTTTATATGGGATAATGGGTAAATTTATTTGTATATGGTGTTTGTAGAATCCGCCTGTGGCGGATTCTGTCTTATTTTTATTTTTTTGAATCTGCCTTAGGCGGATTCTGAACCTGCCTTTGGCGGATTCTGAACCTGCCTTTGGCGGATTCTGTGTTAATTATTAATTTACACTTAATCTGATTCTGATTGAATATATTTGAATCCGCCTTTGGCGGATTCTATACTGAAAAACATCATATTTCAAATTTTTTTTCTCAAAACACCATATTGGTGTAAATACACCATCAAAATCCCATATCCAAAAAAAAGACCCAATTTAATTTACCCCATTAAAACATAAAAATTAAACTCATTTTTTAAAAGGTGTAATATTAACTTTATACTCAATCTTTAACAATGATGCCAGGCTGCGTACTTCAGCAAGAAGCAAGTAGTCATCTACTCACTCAGCCAAATCGATCCAACTTCCAATTTAGTGGATAAAAAATTAGAATAAATAAGATGGTCAACTAAATGGGTTGCTATTTACTTAAGGAGGCATTCAGGGAGATTTTCCCATATATTCATAGTATATAGTATATACACACATATAGGTTAAATGTTTTATTACTTTACAAGTTGAACGAAAGTTACACACATATGTATTGAAAAGCAATAAGCTGTTGTTGACACTTATTTTACCACAACATGTTAAACATTATCTTGGCTCAAGCTAAGTAACTTTGTCTCAAAAGACTCCCCATTTTATTTCTTCTTTTAAATTCAGCATTGCATATATTGAAGGATCCCACATTATGCAGTGGGTCCAGGTTATTGGTGATGGTGACTTTTTTGGCAGAAAAGAATGGAAGTGCTATTGATGATGAAGCTGGAAAGATTGGACTCATGTGTCTGTATTTACATTTTACAGGCAGTGACTTGCATTGGCATTGGCATTACATGATATAATTCCCACCCCAAATCTACCTCCCTTTATTTTCTTTGTTGCTTGCTTGGCTTACTTTTTTTTAAAGCTTATAAATAGTTAATGAGCCCGCACATTGTTGTGAGGAAGCATTGGAGAAGGATACACGTTTTCTTTTGGTGGTGCTGGCCGATAAGAGCATCTATTCCCGGGGTTCACAAATCCTTCTTTTTAGTACAGCTGGCTTCTTGGCTTATTTACAGCATTGAATCTCACACACTCTCCCATATGTGTCTTGAAGCCAGCCTTCACCCTTTGTGTTCCCTTCTTGTTTAATTTATCCGCACACTTTTCTAGATACCCCTTGTGGTTGAGTCTTGTTGAGATATCTAATCTAATTAGCAAATAGAAAACAAGAGAGATAGTCATGTAAAACTATACTTGGTTTATTGTGATTAGTTGTATTGTATTAGTCCCAATGGCATCCAAGTAACTTTCTGCAGGAAGCTCGGGAAGGTGTATAAAGGCTGGTAAATCTGATAGTACGTGATTTGATTCCCTTGATCCCTTTTTGGTGGGAAAAAAAGCAATGGAAGAAACATTTGTACCATTTGAAGGTATCAAGAATGATCTCAGAGGGAGGTTAAAGTGCTACAAGCAAGATTGGACGGGTGGAATCAAAGCAGGATTGAGGTATATGTGCTCAAATCTTTTAGCTATTAGTGGTCTATGTATTGAAAGACTATAATGTTTCTAGGCTTCAACTATATAGTGTGGTAGCTTACATATAATACTCACAAATTTTTGCCTCACTTTACAGGATTTGGGCCCCCACCACATACATATTTTTTGCTTCAGCAATTCCTGTCATTTCATTTGGTGAACAATTAGAACGAAGCACAGGTACTGAATATTCCAACTAAAATAGATTCTTCTTTATATTTTCAATTGTAACCCTTTTTCCCTTGGCATATACCTTGATTGCCAAAACGAAAAGTAGAGTTAATGACACTGGAAATAGGATAGCATTATTAGTATCAAAGCCTGATAAAGCGTACCTGTTGTTTGCAGATGGTGTTCTAACAGCTGTTCAAACCTTGGCCTCCACTTCGATATGTGGCATTATACACTCAATAATTGGTGGTCAACCATTACTGGTTTTAGGTGTGGCAGAGCCTACCGTGATCATGTACACATTCATGTTTAATTTTGCCAAAGAGAGACCAGAGTTGGGTCGAGATATGTTTCTGGCATGGACTGGATGGTGATCAAGTTTTTCTCTCTTTTTTCTTCATCTTTACTTTTTCATATGGAGACTCTGGTAAAATATTGTTCTAGTAACATAGACCATGATGTATATTAACATAGTCCCGTTTATGTAACTATGATTTTGTAGGGTGTGTGTCTGGACTGCACTGTTGCTATTCTTATTTGCCATCCTAGGGGCTTGCTCCATAATCAACAGGTTTACACGAATTGCAGGAGAATTGTTTGGCATGCTTATTGCAATGCTCTTCATGCAGCAAGCTATCAAAGTAAGAACAGTTATCATACCAAAGTTAACCTTGGTCATTCACTCTTTCCTTTCAATTTGGGATGTTATATTAATTTTTAGTGCTGACAATATAATACCAAAAATATTATTTCAATACCTAAAAAATAGGTATTCATTGAAACACCCGTTTTATCACTATTAAATATGATGGTGGTCCCCACTTCTCTTATTAACCCATCACATCTAAGGGTGAGAAACTGAAGTGGGTGTCTCAAGAGATACTCACTTTTTGAAATAACACTTCTCTTATAATAGTATTAGAACCTGAACTATGCAGTTTGGCCAAGTTCTTTAACATCCTAGTGTCATCAATGTCCAGGGACTCGTGGATGAGTTTCGCATACCAAAGCGAGAAAATCCAAAATCAATTGAGTTTGTACCTTCATGGAGGTTTGCAAACGGGATGTTTGCTATAGTCCTTTCATTTGGCCTTCTCCTCACTGCATTAAGAAGCAGAAAGGCCAGGTCGTGGCGCTACGGTAGTGGTAAGTGGATTGTCTTTGGATCAATATTAGAACATACAGAGGTGCCCTTTTCCAAGACAAGGGACACCTTAGTCTCTTCCTATAATCATTTGGTGTCCAATGAAAAATAATTTGAATATCATCACAGGTTGGCTTCGCAGCTTAATAGCAGACTATGGTGTGCCCCTTATGGTCCTAGTTTGGACTGGTGTGTCCTACATACCCTCTGGAAGTGTTCCACACGGTATCCCAAGGCGCCTCTTCAGCCCAAATCCATGGTCACCGGGTGCATATGAGAATTGGACTGTTATTAAGGCATGAGAATTTTCAAGTTCTATAATTGTCTATGGTTTACTAACAAGGTGGCTTTGAAAAAATATTTATTGTCCTGATTTGCTTTGACAGGATATGGTTCACGTTCCTGTTGTGTACATCATTGGAGCATTTATCCCAGCAACCATGATTGCAGTGCTTTATTACTTTGACCATAGTGTGGCATCCCAGCTTGCCCAGCAGAAAGAGTTCAATTTGAGGAAACCATCTTCATACCATTACGACTTGCTCCTTTTGGGGTTTTTGGTATGCAAGTTCTATCTTCATGCTCCTTCCTAGCTAGCTTTATATTTATTTTACCATTGAAATGGTACTTAAATTCTTTTTCCTAATGGTAAATTTCATCTTTTTGGATGGAAGACCTTAATGTGTGGCCTTGTTGGAATACCTCCTTCAAATGGGGTCATACCGCAGTCACCAATGCACACAAAGAGTCTGGCAACTCTTAAACATCAGGTAAATCAAGTTAATTAAAGGTGTAAGAAGAGGAAATAACACCATCTCTTTTTTATCACTATTTCCGCTAATTAATTTCAAATTAAATACTTTGTAATATGAAGCCTCACTAAACATGACAAATTCTTGTGCAGTTACTCCGTAACAGACTGGTGGCAACTGCACGAAAAAGTATTGGAAAGAATGCTAGTTTAGGCCAGTTGTATGGCAATATGCAAGAAGCCTATCATCAAATGCAGACACCTCTTATTTACCAGGACTCTTCTGCTCGAGTAAGTCGGCTAAATTTTCTATATTTTCTGTAATTTTGACCTGATGAACCTTAATAATATCTGTATCATAAGTATATGACCTTTTGCTATTATGTTATATGTTATGATTAGGCACAAGGACTAAAAGAATTGAAAGAATCAACCATTCAAGCAGCTACCAGCATGGGGAACATGGATGCCCCAGTGGATGAAACTGTATTTGATGTTGAGAAAGACATAGATGACCTGTTGCCTGTTGAAGTAAAGGAACAACGTCTCAGTAACCTGCTTCAATCAGCAATGGTGGGAGGGTGCGTTGCAGCCATGCCTTTCCTCAAGAAGATTCCAACCTCAGTCCTTTGGGGCTACTTTGCCTTCATGGCCATTGAAAGTTTGCCCGGAAACCAGTTCTGGGAAAGGATCCTATTACTCTTCACTGCACCAAGCAGAAGATACAAGTACATAAACATCCTATTTCTTCTTCTATCCATGATCTGATTGTATAATTCATGACTAACAAATTTCATCTTCTTGCAGGGTGCTTGAGGATTACCATGCTACTTTTGTGGAAACTGTACCCTTCAAGACAATAGCAACATTCACCATTTTCCAAACCCTTTATCTTCTTGTATGCTTTGGACTAACTTGGGTTCCTATTGCCGGGGTCATGTTTCCTTTGATGATCATGCTCTTAGTTCCGCTAAGACAGTACTTCCTCCCCAGATTTTTCAAAGGGGTACACCTTCAAGACTTGGATGCAGCAGCATATGAAGAGCAGATTGCTTTACCATTCAACCTTGCAACAGTAAGATTTCTCATCCAACAAAGTGTAATGTTATTTGTACACATAAGGTTACGGCCCACCTACGATCACCAGATGATTTGTGTCTTTCTTTTTTCACGGTGTCCACTTTTGATATACAAATAATAATACTTTATCCAACTGGCTTTACTTAATTTTATGTTGATAGATCCGCTCTTGAATCATTGTTATAATTTTGTGATTACACTTAAATTTCATACTAAATTTGTTATAATTATGTCCTTACAGCAAACAGACTTTGGAGCTGGTGCTTCTCATGTGGGTGAAGGTGAGATCCTAGATGAAGTTATCACTAGAAGCCGTGGTGAGTTTAGGCACACTAACAGCCCAAAGATCACAAGCTCAACTCCAACACCAGCACATGACCTTAAAAGCCATCAGAGCCCAAGACTCTCATTCAATGCTCGCATGGGTGAGCTTACAACTGAGCAAAGTCCTCGGTCTGGTGCAAGAAGTCCTCACAGTCCAAAGGCCAGAGAAGTTAGACTATCAAACCTCGGAAAGAGTCCTCTTAACTCGGATTCAAAACAACAGGACAACAAAGAATAATTAAACTAAGAGATTGCAGTGATCATATCCCTTAGAAGGATTTAGGATGCTCATTTATTGCTTCACTTTCATTTTAGTCTGTTCTTAGATTTTGCTTGGCTTGGTTGTAACTAGTAAAGTCCTTTCCTTATCTTATACGATAGAGTGTGGCGCTTTCTTATTATGTCAATTGTATTAATGAATGTTATTCTATTTGTGCATATATGTATATCATCATCACATTTCAATAAATTCTGACTAGTTTGAGTCTCGTATTACCTTGAAATACGCACTTCAGATTCGTTTATATACGTTGGAGAAATAACATGCGTTTGAAAAATAGGAAATGAAATCTCGCATTGGATCAATCTAAATAATGACAAGAATTTATAAGTCTTAACTGAAAAAAAGTAAAAAAAAAAAAAAGGGGGGGGGGGGGGGGGGTTAATTTATAAGGCATTTTCCTAAGAACACAAATGCCGTTGCATTGAAGTCCATTACTATGTGCCATCCTCTAACAACAGGTCCATATCATCAGAATGCCAACACTCTATAAAACAATGGTTCACATTATTTTACTGAATATATATAACTCGTCAAAATCATAAAAGCATCTAATGACCGATCGATCAGTACCAACAATTGCATCAGTAGTTGAAAGGATAACCGTAGCACTCCCTAAGGAATAATATGATAATGTAAACTTTTGTATACAGTTTTCAATATATTACTGGTGCAGTTCATTTTCTTCCGTGAAACTGCGATAACATCCAAACACGTGTTCAACACTATTCGAATGAAATCATAATACCTCTAAGCCCTGATACTAAAGCAGTATGTATAGTGTGTAATGCCAAACAATGAAATCATTTCACTTGTGTTTGTGAACCGCATGTGTGCGTGTGGAAGAACTTTTTGTGCAACCTTTTTGGTGATAGTGTCGTGAGGATTCATGCCCTTATTTGATGGTCAAAATGGCCATCATCATTAAAACATGAAAACAAGACCGCACTTGGCATCTAAAATTACTTGAAAAAGAGGCTTTTCCCAAGGGAGAGAGAAAAAAAAGCATGGAAGCTAAGTTGAATAGAAATTCTTTCCCACCGCACATCCAAATGAAAAAGCAAGAGGTGACTCCCACATTCTCAATTGCAGGAAGTGGTGGTAATGTTGTATGGTATTTTACTGTTTCATAATAGTGGGGTTCATTCATTTCATAATGTTCATAAAGCTAGCTTACATCTCTGTCATATGATTCCAAGATCTCTGTCTTTCGAGTACAAATCAGCCAAAAAGCTCCAAAATAGTAGCTTGTAGCATCAGGTTAAAAAGACAAAAGAAGTCGGTTTTCAATTACATCATCGAAAAATTGGATGGAGTTGAACCATTATTGAAGAAATGACACATAAGTTGACCATGCACCACTACAAGTGGTTTTGGGGTGAGGTTTTTCAACAATCATTTGCAAATGTCCTTGTCAAATATTCATGGCCACACAAGGCTCCGCATCCATCACTCACCAAGTCCATCTTCAACTTCTTGTGTATATGAACAAAACAGCACCTAACCATTGACACTAGTACTCTAGTAGTGATACAGCAAAGTTGAAATTATGGACAAAGGGTTCCGAATTCTGATACTAATAATAGAGTGGACACTGTCGATGATTTCTGACGGATTGAAAGTTGGTATTCGATACTTGCTCCTGAGTCATGAACATTGAGAGGTTTACACGCAATAAGGATTAAAGCTGTGGAAGAATCATAGTGATGATAAAAAAATAAAGATCACAAAAAATATAATTCAAACGAACACTATCATGCATATATTATTTTTGAGCTATATGATTTTGGAATAAATGAAAGGAGAGAGATGTTTAAGTGATCTAGGAGCAATAAACTTTTTTACTAGCATTTAAAATATAATTAAGAATAAACTAGCTAGTTGGTCATAAAGATACATGTAATATCAATTTAATTCTTTTAAAACAATTAGATTAATTCAATCTTTAAAATATTCGCATCACTTTCAGCAAAACAAATAAACAAAAAACACATGGCATCAGTTTAGTCCTAATCCATGAAAAATACTTGTGTAATATCACTTTGGTTTTTGAAAGATATACATGACATGAATAAGTTTATGAATTTATAGAAAACAAGAGGATCAGATAGATGTCATAAATCATGTGTAGTACATGTAATTCATGTTCGAATAGACCTCATGCTCATTTCACCAAAGAAGGTTGGGAGAATATAATTACCAAGTTTAATAAAAATAATTGGTCATTACTGTGACAAAAAACAATTGAAAAATAGGTGGGATTAACTAAAGAGTTATTTTACCTTGTGGACAAAGCTTGTTTCGAATCAAATCGGTTTGGGATGGGATCCAATTAAGAAAACCACAGATGCACCTCGAGTTTTGGGAAGCCAAAAGAAAAGTATGTCTTGGTAATTAGTATAAGAAATCAGTTACCACATAGAAGCATCATTAGTATTTTTACTATTGTTAGATTTTTATTCTCATCCTTTTATATAATTTGATTTTTCAAAAAATACTATTATTATTATTTATTCAAACATATTATAAGTACTTTTAATAATTAAGAGCACTTATCAAATTGTTTATTCAAACACAAAATAATTTTTTCTTAAAAAAAGCTCTATTAAAAAAAACTAAGTAAAAAATTATTTTTTAAAAAAAGGCTAATCCAAACACTATTAAAATGAGATGTACTTTTACAGGCATTAAATCATAGAGAGTAAGAAAGTTCTCTAGTCCAAAAAATTTCTACGATCAAATTAAAAGTGTCCCGAGAGGATACCACCAGCATTATGAATGTTGACCCATTGATATGCAAGGTAGTTCCCAATTTTGGACAGACAGAATTCGAAAGCACGAATAGTTCTGGGTGTAGTGGAAATAAAATGTAGTAAGCTAGCTAGATTCCTTGTGTCATCCTTTATCGAGTTTCTAATCACCAATACTAAAGTTTCATTTCTTCCACATGCCACTAACATGTGCAACTAGCCATCTACACTTATTTCAATACTTGGAATTTTTAATGGAAATGAGTGAAACTATGTCTATCGTTGTGCTCGGGTATGCTGTCACCCGAGTCTACAAGCTCAGATTCAATAGTTAATTAGTTGGGTAATGGATCAAGTTTGTTATGTCAGTTACTCATCCTAATCCAATTAGTTAGCTACATATTAAGTACTGTATATAAACAGAGCTATGCCACATTGGCACTCAGTTTTTCAAAGTCTTATCTTCTCTAATAACGCAAAGAGAGTTTTCTCTCCCAGTTTTCATTTCCGTTCTTATTTCCATTTCTGTTCTTGCTTTCTTGTTCAATTAGCTTGAGTTTATACCATTTTCACATATGGTTTCTTTGAGCTTAATACAGTTTATAATCAGAAGTGCTTTTTGAGATAATTTAAAAGAATACTTATTTTCAAAAATAAATATTACCAAACATACACCATATGCCTTTGAAGTTTTAACTTTGAGAGAGTTTTTGAAAAGAAAGAAAAAATGAATGAAATTTTTGTCCAACTTGACCTCATGTGACATAAATCGCAAAGAAGGATCACGGGGATTTTTTGTAATATTTTATAGACCAGTTGTTTTGTCTTTGTTTTATTACTGGAAAATAATAATTTTGTGGTAAAATTTTCCTTGACTGTGAAATTTATTTAAATGGGAAACGGTTTACTCAACTCCTACTCACCACCAACATCCTACACAAATAGCTTATTTTTATGCAAATATCATAGATTGTAGATGTAAGGAAGGAAAATGATTGTTCACCTCATTTCTTACGCATGTTTCTATTAATAATTTTTCTTTTTTAGCTAAATAGTCGAGTTTTTGGGTAAATATTATTAATACTTATTTGATAAAAAAAAATATATTATAACAAACATTTTCTTATTTGATTATCTGAAAAATATAAAAGTAGTGTAACAAGAAAGATGTAAGAATATCTAAAAAGCAAGTCATTGGTCCAATACTTTAGCTTTAAATTCCGAAAATATGCGGATATTGAGAAAGTATTGGGGAATATTATTCTTTCCTTTTCTTAGTCTGCGGGATACCGGATACGGCATAAGCACGAATTCTTGGTGAGTGATCGATATCTGGGCTTTCCAATTTGTTGCTGTCTTTTTTTTTTTTTTTCTCTCACAAGGAAACTGGTATCAAGATAATCTTTTGCCTACTCAGTGAGCATTATTGCCAGTCCAGGCTCACAGAAAACATTGGGGGAAAACATTTGTCCACACATGGGTCCAATAATTCACCTTTTTCACGATAAAGGTAATGGGACCATAATCAAGTTTATTGTGAAAGTCCAAATTTGGCTTGTTGAAATAGTATCCATACAAGAATCTATTTATGACCTTATGTCGGTGCACTATCAATACAATAATACCAGCTTCATTGTAAACTGGGTCAAGCTCTTTGAAATAGCATCATGCATGACGATTTGCTGTCTTTATTCTTTATTTTTTGGTCGAAGCTCTCTTTGCTAATAACATTATGAACACTGACAGAGTCCATCTCCAATAAGCTGTAACGAGTTAATGGGCCCAAATAACTCAATATTCTTCAAAGCCCAAAATATAATGGGCCAATGGTATCAATGAACAAAAAAGATATAAATAAAAAAAGTAACGCAAGGAAGGGGGCTGCCTAGTGTGACCCTAGACATGACCAAAACAAAATTAGCTACTCTTCTCATTCTCTCCTTGGCAGCTTGTGCCTTCTGCCACTTCCGTTTACGGAATAAAATCCTAATTCATACCTCTTTGTTCTCAAGTGTGAGTGTGACCTTACAAAAATGAAGCAGTTATTCGAGATTAGAGTTTAAGGTTTAAGACTGTAGTTTCTAAAATTCTTAATTCAGAAACTATTATTATACAAAAATAAAACTAATCTTAAAATTCATGATTTCGAGAAATAATAATTTGTGAAGTGCAAGAATATGCCTTGATCCATAATAAAGATGAAAAAAATAGTAAATCAAGAAGAGTAAAAATTATTCAGAAACTGAGCTTCTATTCCTTGACTTTCTCTTTACTCTCTTCTTTCTTTAATAATGGTAAAAAATGAGAAGAGACTTAATTGGTAGGAATAGGACCAGTTAATGGGATATAATGCTTTTAGAAACCAACTTCCATAAAATTGGTAACCACTCTAAATAACTTCCCTTCTATTAGTTTTATTATTTATTTAACATTGTCTTGCGGGCACTGTCATGTCCGTCCAGCTGTATTTTTTAATTTTTGGGTTTTAATACAATGAATTATATATTAGAGTATTTTTTTTATTATTTTCGTATTTTTCTTTAAAATATAATATTTTAGTGAAAATGATGTTCATAGATATCAATAACTGGAAAATTTTTTAAAAAATACAAATAAATAATAAAAACTGCAGAAAGACGGACGAGTATGAACTGTATGTTTTAAAACGTAACCATTATATTTAAATATGTCATATAAAAATAAGATATTTGATAATGTCATCTACAATATGAGCTATGAACAAAGATTATTTGAGTTGGTTACTTCAATCGAGGAAGCATTTTTCATTATCCTCCATATTGTCCAAAAAAATTGCTATACTTATTTGTTCATTCAATCATATGTATTTAAATCAATACCTACAAATATATAACTTTGGACTTGACAAACACTCTTCTCAATTCTTTATACATCTCATCAGCAATAAAATACTTATTTTTTTCATTCAATCATATAATACGTATTTTCAGTAATACCTATAGATATATAACTTTGGACTTGACAAACACTCTTCTCAATTCTGTATACATCTCATCAATAGTAAATTCTTGAGTTTTGAAAAACTACAAAATAACTTATATGTTAGAATATTAGAATAAAATTAAAGTTATGTCATATTTACAAACTAATGCAATTATCTTGGTGATTAAAAAGTTGTGTTGAAGCCTGAATTAAATAAAAGATTGTGTCATATTTAAAAAATAATACAATTATCTTGCTAATTAGAAAAATGTATTAAAACCTGTGACTTACATCTTGTTTTGCATGGCATTTCCTATATGTCCATCGAAATGAACCGTCACATTCATTATTTTTATCACAAAAAAACCGGCCTTATAATTTTCTTCATAATAGGACCAACAAAATAATAATCACCTGCAATTATGAATGATATTGCCATCACATATTTTAGGATCTTCAGGTTTATTGCATTTGAAGAATATATAAAGTTAATATTAATTTTCAGTGTGTTAAAACAATATAGCCCATTCAATAGATTTATTATTTTCTCATCAATAGATTTGTTATTCTCTCTTCTTTTTCTTTTTTGACATAAAATGTGTCAATATACAACTTATGATTTCACAATCAATATTAGATAAATTAGATGAATATGAAGAAAAGCACAAAGTAAACTTGAACGTACAACACTGTTTATTTTCCTAAGGCCACATCTAAGTAAAGATAATGTAAACACTTGGCACACCAAATATGAAATAACATCAAGAAGGAAAGGTACTTTTATGATAATTTCATAGACATTATCAACGATTAGTGACAGCTTCAAGTAAGACCTCTCATTAAAAGAAAAAAATAAAAAAAGAAAGAAAAAGAAGGTAAAAAATGTCCCACCAGTATGAACATTATTCCCAAATTTCAACGTATCCTTCCTACGTGAGCCCATCCTTAGTAGCACAACCCCTAAACATTCCATTGCAATTAACCCCATAAGCCACAAAAGACACAACAAAAGTCCAGCATGGCACATTTGATGGATTCACCTTTGCTCGTGTAAGAGACACCGCAGAGATAACACGCGTAGATTCCTGCCCCTATTAAGAATTCTTGTGCAAATTTGACAAAACAAGCCTAGCAGCCAACTGCATCAAAAAATATACTTGATGGCCCATCAAGCCACATGGACACTTGAAAATAAAACTGACAAACTATACTGTTCACATAATAATGGAGGATTGAATGAATTAATAGAATCAACATGAATCCCTTAACAAAATAATGGAGGATAAAAAGAATTAATGCCAAGATGGAAAGTTTGTGAAGTGGGATGAAAAATGGATAAAATGATCAGAAAATATTTACAATGTTAATTACATTTTCAACTCGAAATGAATTGTTAAAATAATTATTTGCAAGGGTAAAAATGCCAGAAAAAGTTGGAAGGGAATTCTTTTTGTCTATGTATAGATACCAACATCATGGATTGATTTAATATATTTTAAGGTTTGAGAATTGATTATTTCAAAAAAAAAAATATAAGGACCAAATTTAAAATCAAGTAATACTCTAGGGACCAAAATATTAGAGTAAGGATCCTCTAAAGTGAAGATCTCACTTTAAAAAGTAAAGTGGGGAATTTCACTCTTTGATTAATAAAATTAGAAATGAAGTTCTCTTTACTTTATTGATCTAATGATAAAATCCCTTCACTTTATCTTCTAAAGTGAGATTCTCACTCCAAAATATTGATTTAACAGCATTTTTATTATTGGATTATTGCTGCGTGTTTTTTTTTTTTTGTTGCAATTATTGCTGCGTGTTGTTCCCGTGGAATTGTTATCTCTTAATATTCACTTAATTCGGAAGCTGTGCTACCTAAGCTCCCCATATAGTTCAGCCATGGTAATAGAGCACAAGCCCAAATTAACACGAAAAGCCGAAATACCTTCACCTAAATGGTTTTATATGGTTCCTCCACAACTAATGTTAGGTGAATAATATAATTATACAATAAATATACATCACACACCTTATCACCATTAAATGTAATAAGTAAGTGGGATGACTAGCAACCACTCAATGAGTGAGAATCATTCATCATATCTAATAATTATAAGATATGCGATATAAATTTATTGTGAATTTTTTATTATACAACAAATATTTTTCTTCCCCCACAAGCAGTAGTGCAAATGTTCATGACCACTTTTTTTTTTTTTTTTTGGGTCTGGAGTGTTCATTAAACTATACATATATCTTGTGCCGATTTTTGGTTTGAGAAAATATAAAGCCCAATTCGCATGGGCAAAGGCTCACCGATTATGCTAACTAGGTGTGGCGTTTGGGATAAAAAGATTATAATTAGTTTTTTAAGAATCAGTTGTTTTTCATGAGCACCAAAAAAAAATAAATTTTCTTTTGAAATAACTTAGCTTGTTGTGCTTAGATAAGAAAAATTAAATAAATAATAAAAAAATATAATTTTAATTTGAATAAGAACGGATAATTGTATGCAGTTTTTCAAAGCTTTTCTTATTATAGGCAACAAAATATTATTAAATTAGTTTAAATTATAATCAATAAACCCATAGATTAGCATATGGAGGTTGTTTTAACTTAACTAAAGTTCTCATATTCGAACGTGGGCATTTAGCTATATCAAAACTTGAGAGGAAACTTTTATTGTTTTAGTAGTCCTACCTGATTCAAGCATGATTTATCTTTGATAGAAAGATATATATATATCTTGACCAAAAACAAAAAAATCAAACATAATTTTCAAAGCTAATATATTTAAATATAAATTAATTTTTATATAATCAATCATTAAAAACTTATAACTAATTATTGAAGTAATTTTAATCTCATAAATTTTTTAAAAGACAATATATTTGCATTTGATATTTGCTTCCTAGACCCAAATATCTATTCCCACTCTCACTTTCACTAATTTTTAGTTAATTTGCCTATAATACCCTTATTCTTATATCTTAATCAAAACTATTGTTTTTTTTTTTTGGAACTTAATATCAATCGTGCATTATTAATCATGATTTTATCTTAATTTATTGTCGTTATCAATTCAATAAAAAATAATTAAATTATATAAATTCTTTAATATTTACTAGTAACAAAATGGATATTCTCTGAAATTATTTTGCTGTTGAATTTAAAAAGTACTAAAAATTAATCTATTTAATATAATTATCTAGATCTAAATAATTATTGTATCAAAAATTTAAATAAACAAATTAAAGAAATTAAAAATAAATATAATTAATTATTTATGTATTAATTTAGTTAATAAATGTTGTGAGATTAACATTAATTTTTTTCAAATTTTCAAATGATTATCGATTAAATTAATCATAATACGTTTGAATAAAATTATAATTGATGATAAAAATGTGCTCATAAAAAAATTGATAATACAAATGTATATTAAACTGTTATTTTGATTTGAGAAACAATAAAGGGTACGAAAATTTCATATGAAATATTTTACAAAGGATGTGCCTTTTTTCTTATTGAAGTAGATATATATTATCAAAGTGGCTATAAATATTTAAGCGTTTATAAGATATATTTACGCAGTTAACTAATTTCAAAATATTTTACGAAAAACTTTATTTGGTGATGTAATGGGTTTCTAATTTTATTTTTGGATTGGTAGTTATAACTCTAAGCTTTAAGTCTTTATTTGTGGTGGTTTGGGGAAATATACACATAAGGATATTATAGACAAACTAATTAAAAATTAATGAAAATGGGAATGATAATAAATATTTAGGAGTGATAATAATTATCGCCTTTCTACCATTTTGTACTTTTGTTTGATAGAGGGAATGGAAACGGTTAGGCTGAGGAGTAATTAAGGCATTGACAGCATAATTTGAGCATGGTTGGATCATGGATATATGAGAGTTGAAAGTTAAAATGTATTCTGGATTTTATCCTATTATGTTTTATTTTGCATTTCACTATTTGATTGATCTTTTGTTATAAAATTAACAGTTTTGTTACTTATTTTTTCTTTTTACTTTTATATTGAATTGATCTATACTATATATAAAGGGAATAGTTTCTCTTAACTACCTTTTGGCTACTAAAATTTTTATTTTCCAAAATATCCTTGATACAGAGAGAGTTAGAGGAAGTTACAAAATAAACTGAAAGAAGTTTAAAAAAATTAAAAGAAATTATAAAAATAAAAAAATATGGGTTGATGGGCACACAAGCACCTTTCAATTCACTAGTGCTATTTTAGTGTTTGTTAACATCATTTGTAAAATAATAGTGTTAAATAAAATTATTTATTTCAAAATTTTTAGAATTTAATCACTGCAAATATAATTTTCAATACATTTAAAAAAATAAAAATTATCTAGAGTTAAGTTTACAAATAAGTGACCAATAAACACTTGGCGGAGAAAAGGCATGCCGACTTTTGGTGTTGGTGGTTAGCCATGCTCTATGGCCCGTGTCCCAGATATTTTTCTGCTTCGTCTTACGCGTTGCTGCACAATAATATAATGAATAAGCCACCCACAGGCAACAGGTACGGTGTTGCATGCACATCATCGAGTAATTCATGACATGTAATGATCATGATATATCGACAAATGTTTTATTTGTAAAGAATAATTTATATGAAATATTGTCACTATAAATACGCTTTAAATCTTTTATATTTTATTATAGGATTAAATATCTTTTACTCTCCGAAGAATAAGAGAGTTTTGATTTTAATGCTCAAAAAAATTTTGTTTGGCTTTTCATCCAAACTTTCTCAAAATTCTGTCTTTGTTAAATATTATTAAGTTGGGTGGCAGAAAACCATATTATCAAATCTTATATGGTGTTAGCCAGTAGTCATATATGTCACATCATTATCAAGTGTGTCAAAATTTCCACTCAATAACTTGTTAGACCCAAGTTATTAATACATCTTACCGAACCTAATAACTCATTCTATAAAAGGGTTTGGATACATATGATTATTATATGCTACATACAATTAGTGGCTATCATACAAGAGTGGAAAATGTTGTTTTTTGTTTATCCAACTCGGTATTTAATAGAAACTAACTAATTTCAATGGCTAAAATTAAGCAATTTTAGAAATATTTGGACCAAAACCATAAATAAAATTTTTTTCAACGACAAAAAGCTAAAAATTGTTGATTTTTTAGGGACTAAAAATATATTTAAGCCTTTATTATATTATAATTTGGATTTAATATCAATCCACTAACAATATAACAGAGTTCAACAAAATCATATCCAATCATGTAAAAATAATCAAATTGCACCCCAATTACTTGAAAACTTATGCAAATGTATAGATTTTATTGGTTAACAGTGAAAACAATATGTTTTGATTTATATTGTCAACCTATGAAATACAGACACTGAGACATACCAAACTTAAAAAATTATAAGACATGGAAATGGCACATATATATATATAATTAAAAATTTAAGAAGACAAATTCACAATTCATAATATCATATCATAAGTCAAGATTTACAATATTTTCAAAAGTTTATATATGTCAAACTACCAATTTTCACCACTTTCTAAACCCCTAAAAAAAAAGAGCATTTTTAGTATGTCATTTGTACTTCCTATTTGTATGCCTCTTCCAAAAAATATGGGCATCAATTCTATTAGCATCTCCAAAATATTTCTAAATGCAATTGTCTTGATAGAACTAAATTCTAAGTCATGTACAAAGACATGTACATAAAAAAATAACTAAAATATTTGGTCATCTAACGATTAACATCATTTTCTTCATTACCAAAGAGTACTCTTTTTAACTTCGGCTTATCAAGAGAAAGATTACAATTTCTAAGATTCCATTATCTTCATCAATTGGTGTGAAAACTCATCTCCCGCAATACCCCACATCATTGTTTCTCCTTTCTTATATTGGGGAGTTTACTTTGATATAAGATAAAGATTGGTATGCATAGATACCAAATTTTTTGCACGTTTGGGGTTCATCTTATTTCTTTTTAAGAAAATGGATAAAAGAGTATGTGTTCCAATTTCTCTCACAACAAGATGATGAGGATGGTTGCTAAAGTAGCTTAAAAGCAATATTTTGTAGAGTTGGAGCAAGAACTAGCCACCAAGATTTTGCATTTAGCACGCCTCTATTGTTTAGAGAATGACAATAATCAAACCCTTCTCTACCACCTGAAAAATTAGCAAACTCAATGTTCACACTTCTCCTCTCTTCAGCATTAGGAAAATATCTCTTCAAGCACTTCACTCTCTCATTAGTGAGTTCCATATGTTGGTGAGGAGGAACTCATTTGGAATCTTATCTTAGTCATTGATAGCTATAGTACCTAATGATTATCAATAAAAATAGTATATATCATTCAAGTAACTCTAATTGAAAAGGAAAAAATTGTAATAAATTTAGAATAGTCACTTTGGGTTCAATGAATGTGCTAACCAATGAAGAGGTGTACTACTTTTTGTCCAATCCTCAATTAATATTGGGTGCACAATATTATAAAAGGATGACACCTCACTTTCATCTTGTCTCCTACAGTGATATATGACCTTTTTCACCTTTTCAATCATTGATTCCCACATCTCATACACAAAATAAAGAGCAGGTGTATCAATATCTGTGCTTCTTAGAACTTCATAGATAGGATCGGTGAAAGAAAGGATGTAATCAACCTTTTGCCACCAACTATCACTCAAAATCTTCTCTTTAATAACTTTAGCCTTCCCAACATCATCTTCCTTGTAAGAATACCATTTTTCACTTATCACCATCTCCCAAAGTCCATGTTTTATTTGTTTAAGCCTCTTGAACATGACAATGGTAGAGGCAAGTTGTGTGGGAGCAACATTAGGTAACTTCAATATTAAAAATTCATTAAAAATTGATAATCTCATATGATGATTCACAATGAAATTCTTTATGAAAGTTGCATCTTCAGCAACTTGTGTAATCTAGAAACATTCTTGGTAAACAAGATTGTTCCTTTCCGTGTTCTTATTAGCAGCACAAATATTCTTCAAGGCAAGATTAAGTGTATGGACAACATGAGGAGTCCAATAAATAGTAGGACACTCAGCCTCAATTAATAAACCAACCGCCTTACAAACCGATTCATTGTCTATCACAATTTGAACTATATTTGAGACACCAACTTCTACAATCACATATCTCATTTTTTTTTGCAATAAAATCCTTGTTTTTTGGCTCATTTGAATAATCTATCGCTTTCAGAAACATAGGTCCACTTTTAGTGACAACCATAAAATTAAAAAGGGGCCTCCTTTGCGGTTACTCCACTCACTACCACAAATGAGGAGCTCCACGACACTCTTGTCACGGCGGTTCCCAGGAAGGGTCGTCGGTGACTATAACTTGAGGTGTTTCCCTGCGGTTCCATGAACCGCCGCCGCTTGCCTCCCTCAATCTTACTGAAATTTGGCGCCTAGCTCACACTCTCTCCTGCTTCACTCTTTTCCTTTCCCCGTGATTGCTCTCCCTCACCCCTTAGCGCGATTTTGGTTCTGTTGTGAAACCCCAATCGCTAATCTGTCAAACCCCACTCGTGCAAACCCCAATCTCTCAATCGCTACTCTGTCTAGCTCGCTCCCCTATTTTAAATCCCAAATCCCCTCAATGAGTTAAACCGCAGTCTCTGGTTCTTGAGCATCGAGTTAGACCCTAATCTCTCTAGCTTCGCGGTTCTTGAGCACCGGTTCAAACCCCATGCCGTGACAACCTGAAATGCTCTGGTTCTTTGGTTCAAAGCCCACGCCGTGACAACTTGAAACCCCATTCTCTGGTTCTTTAGCTCGCGACTCGACACAGTCGCGCGCTGCTCTCCGTTGTCGACGTTGTGGAGGAAAACTCCATAATCTTCAGAATCTCAGGCGAAACGAGGGAGTCCAAGGCGGCGAAGGCGGAGAGGACCTGGTCGCTGGAAACGAGGGAGTCGAGATCGTCGAGGGACTCGATGGCGAAACAGCAGAAGCAGTCACTCAATGTCTCTCTTTCCTCTGTTTTTCTTCTCAAATTGCATATAATTTATTGAATCAAATTGCACATACCTGAAATGCCTAATGGATTTTTCTCTATTTGTTGAATCTCACCTCCTTAATGCATTTTTTTTGTCCTTTTCTTGAAAGCTTAAGAGAACCCTTCACTGTTTCATGTTGGACGCCACCACTCATGGAAGCATTCAATTCAATCTATTCTTGATGCTGAAATCCCTTGAAGTCCGTCGAGGTATTCACCTGTCTCCACTAGAAAATCATCCCTGCCACTGGATCCAACACCGTCTTCTGATGTTATTCCCTCGTAAGCTCTGATTTCTTTCTGTTTTTTTTTTTTTGCTTGTTATGCCTATGTCTGAGTGTAGTTGAAATGTTAATGTTGTTATGGCGATATATGTGCTTATTTGGGTTTGTTTGCATTATGCACCGTCATTCTTAGTGTTTGATTCTAACATAGATAGCTACATTGTCTTTTGTAATTGAGATTCTACCATATTTTCCGCTAATTTGGTTGTAGTGTTAATGATAGTGTAGTTTGGCTGCGGAGGGTGCAGATCTTTTGAAAGTGCCTCAATTAAAGGTGATTGAAATGAATGTGTTTTTGGAGAGTCTTAATTGAAGCATCTGGATACATAAATTTTCAAATATTTCTTTTCCACTTTTTAGGCAAGGAAAAAGCGTTTACGTTTTCAAAGGAGCAAGATACATGACTGGGATCTTGTTGCCATGGAGCCAATAGAGGCAGAAGACTTTGTGACCGAATATGTTGGGGAACTAATTCGTCCTCGGGTATAAAAATTAACTATTGTTACTAAGATGCACATGCCATGTCATATCACTTTGTATCTACAAAGTGCATGTTGAATTAGATCTATATGTGTGTGTGTGTGTCTGTGAAGTCAATTAAGTCAGGTAATCTTTACAGTGCTTCCAAATTTTTATACACAAGTATTTCATTGCAAATGAATGCTTCTATTTTGGGTGCAATACTTTTTCAAGCTGTTTATCTAGTGGAGATTTTCTTTAGATTGAATACTTAAGAAAGTTATTGTGGACCAAAAAATTAATAAGTTGTGTAATGTGCTTGAAGAAATCCTTTCTCGTTTCATATTTACACTGAAGTTATACTGATATAAGTCAATATTATTCTTTTATGCAATTGCTTTTTCACTGGATCAATTTACTGATATGATTTTTCTGTTTATGTAAACGTCAATATGAAAAGATAGGAATTGGAATCAGTTACCTTTTTAGACTTGATGATGGTTATGTGGTTAGTACTTAACACTGGCTTTTTTTTAATATTTGACAAGTTTCATTTATCTTACTTCAAGATAGCAATGGTGTCATTGCATCTTATAATTCAGATATTTTCCCTATCTTGATATCGAATGATATTGTTACTGGTTTTTACAATTAAGCATTATTAAGTTTAAGGACCAAGCTATATTCATAGTAAAACCTCAAGGATTGTGTCAAGTTTTGGAGTTTTTAAAGTTGATGAGGATTAATGTTGTGCCTAATATGGTTAGACATTGGAGATGTATGAGCTTTAACTAGAATCTTGGACACCAGAACTCAAAGCTGATTTACACTGTGCTACGAGGGGTTTGGATTCAATAATTTCATAAAGACTATATTCTAAGTTCTAATGGATAGGCCAGTGGGATTGTTAGCTCAGGAGGTTGTTGTGGCTTTCTTAATATGATCTTGGGGCATCATCAACCATTGTCACGACTTGACCTTGACAGCAGAAGTTCCCAGTGATATAACATGCATGGCTTATTTGGCTTGCACAAGTTCCTTTTGTAAGATGATCTAAACAAATGATAAATTGTCATATTAGGTTATTCCGCTAGATAAGCTTAAATAAGGCTTAATCTAGAAAGCTTATCTCAACAAAGGCCAAATTATATGTACCTTTGCACGCCTCCTAATTATGATTCTCTAATTGTTCATATTTCGATAAATTTTAAGTAACAGCCATTGAAATAATGGATTTGCTTTTCCTGTCCGAATGTGTCGGTTGATGCAACAAAGAGAGGTGGGATTGCAAGATTTATTAACCATTCTTGTGAGGTACTTGCATAGTAGTATTCTTATACTTTGAAATGAGCGCATTTTTCTTTTCTTTTCCTTCCTTTTTTTATCCTTTCATATGTGTTACTTCTAATCTGCGTTTGACATTCTTCCTAATTTGAACTGAATTTTGTCAGCCCAACTGCTACACAAAGGTTATTTCTTTTGAGGGTCAAAAGAAGATTTTCGTATATGCAAAACTGCACATTGCTACTGGTGAAGAAATTACATATAATTATAAGTTCCCCTTGGAGGAGAAAAAGATTCCCCATAACTGTGGCTCCAAAAAGTAAGATTACTGGACCTAAATGTTTTAGCATATCTTTAGGCCTATAATTGGTTGAATTCCTTTGTTTAATTAGGAAGCACTATGAATTAGTATATCTATTAATGAGTTGCAAACATGTTGCTATTCACACGTTTCTAGAATCACCACCTTTTTGGTTTGTGACTTGGTCTGAACAATACTAATTAGCCTCCATGCTCTGTTCTTTTAATCCTTTCAATTTATTGCCCACTAAACTAAGCGTTGATAGCTTTGACAGGTTTAAATCTATTCCATTAAATCTTCAGAAAGCATATTTTAAGGCATTAAAAAATTTAGCCTAGAGAATGTCTTTTAAGTCCATAAAATAGCATGCATGGTGTTGATTTCAAATGGAAGTACATTCCTGCTTTTTATACTGATAAGTTTTCAATTCCCATCAAAATTTAATAGCTAAATTTATCATATATTACAAGTGGCACACGTGTAATAAAGACAATAACTGGTGGAGACAAGTGGGATAAGATAAAGGCAAGTGAATAGAGAAAATGGGGTATGCTTATTAGATTTGTTTGTTTGTTTTATTGTAATCTTATGTGTACAATGATGTAGCAATAACTCGTGTATGCATTGATAAGTATCCAAAGATTTGCTTAAACTTTTTGGTATGCATCAATGATTGACTTAGTCCACACCTTTTTGGTTTTTACTTCAATATGAACATATGAATTGAACACATTCAATAACCGGTGCCTTAACGCATGCTTTTTGCAAAGGATATAATCCTAGTTGACGAGTTAGAGAAGAGGTAAGTGCAAAATTTCAGTGGTGGGGAGAAACAAAGGGTTTTCCATTATGTAGAAACATTAATTAGATGGAGCATGTGGTATTAAAATTTAGCACGACACTAGGTAGCAATGTTTTGGAGGTAAAACTTGCTATATTAGCTATTAGCAGCGGTTTAAAAAAGGCCAATGTTCATTTTTTCGATTTTGTTTTTTTTTTTATTTTGCGGCAGTTCAACACTGCTGTTAAGTTATTCAAGTGATTATGGGGTATGTTTATTTGCGGCGGTTCCAAACCGCCGTTATAGTTTTAAAATGACAACTTTTGCGACGGTTGTCAACCGCCACAATGTTTTCAGCATGTTATTTTTCCAGATTTTTTATGGCGGTTAGAAACCGCCGCCAAAGGAATATGGCCTTTTGCAACGGTTATTCCAGCGGTTGGTGTTGACCACCACAATAGGGGCTGGCGACGGTTGATATGGCGGCAGTTGTGATTTAGCGGCGGTTGGAACCGCCGCGAAAGGTGAAAATAACTGCTGCAAAAGGTATTTTTCCTAGTAGTGACTTATCACTTACAGTGCTCACTCCTTTTTTATTCCATGTATTTTTTTTATTAGCTCTAACATTTTCTCTACATGCCCACTTTCTTTTTCAAGTAAAGTTGTCCTTAGCTTATTGTATCATGAAGGAACATAAACATCAATATAATTGCCAAGAGCAAAAGTGAAAGATTTGATAAAATGAGGATTCCTTGCTAGATGAAATGGCATTCCAAAAGAGTGAGACATTATAGCAATCTCTAAATCTAGAGTCTATCTAACTTGCATGTTGAAGGCATGCTCTAAAGTTACTATAGCCCTTCTTTTTCTTGAATCAACACAACTTGTGCTAATTTTAGCAATAGAGAGATTTTTAGATTGATTAGAAAAAGGTGGAAAAGGAGCAAATTTAGCTAGCTTCACTATCTATTTTTTTCAGTTGTTGAAGCTTTGTAGCTGTAATTTTCTGACAAACTATAATTCCCTTTCTTGGAATTTTTAACAAGTGTGCTCTTACTCTAGTGTAGGAGGCTCTAAACAAAACTTGACATTGAAGCAAGGAGCAGCAACATGCACAAAGGAGCAAAGCGTAAAGGAGCCATGAATGAGAGACGTGCATGAAGGTGAACGATGGTAAGGATGGCATACTGTGGGTCAATTGCAAACCAAACAAGAAGATGAAAATCTAGGTTGCTGTGTCACCTTTGTTTCAAATTGAAACCCTCAACTAAAGCCAAGTTTAATTCCTTTTTCCTTTATGTTTTTGTCTTATCTAATTAATTCTTCTTCTTCGTCTTTTGTTTAGGTCAATTGAAAAAAAAAAAATATGCAGCCTAACAACATGGGTCCAACTAGAATTGGTTTGGGCTCTTGTTGGTATTAAAAAATTTAAAAAATACTTAGGCATATCCAAGTCATATCCATAGTGAATTATAGCCGTGTTCGGCCGTGTCAAGCATGTGTCCGAGCTCAAAAAAATTATTTTTTTAATTGGATACGTACGGACACGTGTTATGTGAGTGTCATGTAGGAATCGTGTCCGTGCTTCTTAGCTATCAACATATATAAATTCAATTCAATTTCAATTTATTTTTTAAGTAATTAATATAAAAATTAAATATTTATTGACAATATGGAAATATATAATTTAATGACTATATGAAAAAAGGTTATATTAACAGTACATTAAGATTAAATTCTTATTTTGAATGATATACAACTAAAATTATGCTTCTCTAATTAAAATGTGTTTAAACTAAAGTTTATAGCCTTGATTTTAGAAGAATTTGATTCTGTAAATTTGATTTTAGTTTAAAGTAAGTTTGGATTAATGTAATTTATGTTTGGAACTTTATATTTCAAAAGTGATTCTTGCCAAAATAAGTATTCATTTTGGATGGTGTCGTGTTACTTCTTAGCTAAGGTACATGGTTTATTTTGTCATCTTGTTAAATTTTTTATTTTTGTAAATATAAATTATTTTGATTTTAGTGGCTCTTTTTTTTGTGGCTTTTGGTCCATTTTTTTAATATTATATATTTTATCCTTGTATTCTATATTTAGATCTCTAAAAATAGTTTAGAATATGTATTTAATCCTTAGAAATATTAAAAAAAAATCTTTATAAATATATTAAAAATGTTCCTTTAATCGTAACTAATATATTCACTTAACAATACAAAACTGACACAGGACCAGAATATAATATTATAAAAACAAGGGATTAAAAACCAAGAAAAAAATTGTAGAGGGAGCCTAATTCTTAATTAAGATGTAGGTGTAACATTCTAATTCATTGTTTTTTTTTTCAAAGGAAAAAAAAGAGTAAAGGAAAAAGGATTACTTGTTTCACTACCCAAAAGAAAAAAGGGATTACTTGTTTCACAAATTTCACATTTAAAGTAAGGTGAAAGTCACAAATATCTCAGAAGAAGACAAATAAAGTGGCGGAGGGAAATGAAAGTTTTGAGCATCTGGTTGAATGCTAGGAAGCATCTCGTCAAAATCAACATTGAAAAAAACAAAATATTATTTTAATATTATATAATACACTTATTTTATTATTATTAAATATAATAATAATTTTTATTTATTCTTAATATCAATTATATTTAATAATTATAAAATAAATATTTCATTAAACATTTATTTTTTAAGTGGTGAAATAACATAAAAAAGTGGGAAGTCTTGCTTGCTTGTTAATTACAGGAGTTTAGAGTTATAATAAAGTTTGAGAAATAGTTCCAACAAGTCCTGCATGTGAATCTAAACAAGCATGATTAACAATGGACAAGATCAAGTTTCCCTTTTGAGCAGCCAAAAATCTCCCCAAATAAGCTCACAACTTAACATCCTGGTTGATCGTAGCTAGAGTCTCTTTTACGCTAAATAATGCGATCCCCCCCTTTTTTTTTTCCTTCGAGTTAAACATGTTCGATTCTATCAACTATAGCATCTAGCATAATTATAAACGGTCGATCCAACAACACTTTACCGTAATATTACAGTATATATATAAAACGATAGATAGAGAGTAGATGACCACAAAAAAGAAAAAGAATAAAAATGAAAAGGCAAGTTAACTAGCTAGAGGGCGAGGTTAAGGTTGAGGCCGAGAACATCGTCTTGGTGTTGATCCTGCAGCTTGTTACCTTTGTGCTTGACGTCACATGGAGTACTTGGAGAGGTAGTCGCAAAAGTTGATGTTGCTGATGGATTATAAGGAGAAGGAAAAATCAATGGTGGCCTTCTGAACTCAACCTCAGTTGTAAAATCACCCGATTCAAAAGATGGCACCCAAATGGAAGGTGGTGATGAAGTGGTCTCCGTCTTCTTCTTCTTCTTCTTCTTCCGATCCAACTCCTCAAGCTCCCTTAGCCGTCGATCGCGGGCTTCTCGAAAGCTCCGCAACAGAGAGTAAAACTTGTCCATCTTCTTCTCTTCGTCTAACTCTTCATCACTCTCGTTTTCTTTCTCCTTTCTCTTCTTGTTCTCCATGGAGACGAAGGGGTTTAGTTGATTAGGGATGAATTGAATCACTGTATGGTACACCTAATCCCAAAAAATAGCCAAAAGAAATGAACTAGATTAAGGGCTAAGCATAGGACATGACAAAAGCGTATCGGACGAAATAATATATGAGAGTGAGAGAGTGAGAGAGAGAGAGAGAGAGTCCACGTCTTTGCTTAATCAGTGGGATCAACGTGGGCAACTGCGAAGTTAGCGAGTGGTCATACTTCACATGCCGTCGCCGTGTCTTAATTTCTACTCTCTATATTTATAGACGTGTATGATAGAGCTCTTTTTACCCGTTACTTTATCACATATGGTAGATAGCAGTGTTATTTCTGAAATATTATGTCAATACAATGGTATTTACCATTACATTAGGAATGAGAAAAAAATTAGAATGTTGTGCTTAGTTATTATTATTATTTTTATAAATAAAAATTTTGGTTGAAAGAAAAATTCACATCAATCTAGAACATACTTTTAGGCTCATCGAATATTTATCAAGATATTTACATATCACTTACAATATGAAAATTCTTCGACTTAAGTTCAAGTTATGATAATATACGAGTGTAAGGTTGCCTAGGTGATTGACCCTCTTTTCAATTTATATACATTTTTTTATATTTTATTAAGTGAATGTCGTATTATGAAGCAATGGTATACAATAAAACTAACGTGCCAGCATACAAAAACTAAGATAAATATGCCTATATATGATTAAATAAATGAGAAAAGTGTCAAGCAATAATTCATAAATAATTATTACATTTTTGAAAAATTATGAAATATATACTTTGTGTTTAATTTTGAAGTGCTAATATTGTTTTAATTTCTATTTCTTAATATATACTACGGGGCTTAAAAGTCCACGTACTAATATTAGTAGTCAAGCTATTTTTTTAAATAATAAATATAAAAATTAACCATATTTAAAATGATGATATATAATTAAATGATAATATTTAATATTTTTAATATATTAAAATTAAATTCATATATTTAATTAAAAAAATTATAAATTATATTCGTAGGTTTGACTATTTAGCTGCTTGACAATTTTTTATTCAACGATACCACTCCACCCGTATGTCTTCAATGGAAACTATTTAAATGTACTTGTCAATATGAACAAATATATACTACCGTTTAATTAAATATATTTTTATTTATAAGACTTCTAAAATAATTGGTAGGTAGGTAAAATATTTTTAGGATTTACACAATAATTTAATCATATTTTGATATATTAATTATGATAGTTACTTTTTTTATTCATTATTTGTAAAGTTATATAAATAAAATATTTTAATTTTTTTAATAAAGGCATTAAAGCTAACTAGGAATCCTTTTTAGAGAAGATAGGAAAACGAATAGATAGAAGTTAAACACATGACTACCCACTTAAAAATACATGAGACAACTATAACTACTAAGTTATAGACTTTACCGCAATAAAATATTTTAATTGGATAATTAAATAAAACACTTTTATATTATAATGAACTAAAATTCACTCGTAATTTTATTGATGTAAAAATTAAATTTATCATGAATAAATTACTATCTTTTCATTTCTTTGATATTTTTATAATATTTAAAAGTATTTATAATTAAAATGAATAACGTATCCCATTAACTTTAATATTTTGAATTTTATTAAATCACAATCATAAATGACACGAACGGTATCATATTCTATATTCTATAGATACCAAAACAAAAACGTTTCTTAATAGATATTAACTTTCTTCTCCTAATGTCTGCCAAAAAGTAGGGATATAATTGTAATTGGAAAGTACCAGACTGTCAGAGTCGTTGGAGACTTGGCATCACGATAATCACGACACGCGTTGGTGGACCCGAATTTTGGAAATTACAAAATGCAATTAATCAGGGTAGGTTGATGACGTAACACTCTTGGCGTCACTACTTTGTGACTCCAGTGCATTCGTAATCTCCGCCTTGTGATTCGTCATTTGGGACCATGTCAATATTTATACGCATTTGACGTTGAATTTTAAAAAATAGAATGAAATGTCCCTCAAATTTATAATAAAAAATAAATTAATTTTTTAAATTAAAAAAAATTTATATTAAACCCTTAAATTTTATAAAAGAAAACAAATTAGTCCCTCTATAAAATTTTTATATAAGTTGTATCCTGTTAATTTATTTATGTATATTATTAATTTATTTAGATGTTCTGTTAACTTTAATATTGGATCCTAACTTGTCTCATTCTTTTAAATAAAATCATTTAGAATCTTTTTTATCTGCTATCTCATTATAGTTCTTTGCTGAGAAGAGATTTTGACTTTAAGTTGACATTTGTTTTATTTAGAATAAAGAAATGAGGTAAATTAAGACTTATTATAAAAATTAACAATATACGTAAGCAAGTTAACAAAATATATGAATATTTTTGTTAATAATTTAGATAATAATTCGACTAAGGGATTGAATTATCCCTTTTTATAAAATTTAGGGACTAATATAAGATTTTTTAAATATAAGGGACTAATTCATCTCTATTATAAATATGAGGGACTAACTTAGGGTTTTGGTATAAAAAATATGTTATTTTGGGGGAAAAAAATATCCCAATCCTAAATTAAGTGAATTATCGTTGGTATTGGTTATTTTCACTTTCTTACAATTTTTGTAGTTTTAGAAAATGAAAACAAAGAAAGATATATTTTTTATGATTTTATTAACTGTAACATTAATCTATTAATATCTAATTATATAATATTACATTATTTAGGACCGCTTTCCTATAGTATTATTATTTTAAAAAAATTTATTTATTATTTGAAAGATAAAATTTTACTCAGAGATTACATCAAACTCCAGATAAGTTAACGTTGATACATTGTCAATATAAATAATATCTTTTATAGGTATTTAATTATATGTTGTTATATAAAAAAAATTATTTTCATACTTGTTGGATAACAAGTCTCATATAATATGATTGGATGATAGTATTATTTTTTATTTTTATGCAAGTAATATATTAAAATTAATCTTTTTACTTGAAAAATTATAGCTCTGGATTGATAAGGTCCTTTGCATTTTTTCATACATTAATAAATATATCATTTGGATGATAAAATTTTAAAACTAATACATGAATTAATATTTTCAAAAGGTTTTCATTAACTGTAGCTTAATTATTTGCCTCTTTAATTGAGTGGAATTTGAGAATTTTTAAAAAAAGTATTCATAACAATATATTACATATTAAAAGGTTACAATTAACATTATGAACTGTTGTTCCATTTATCTTAAAATATAATTATGGTGCTTCTTTCTTTCTTTTTTTTTTTTTTTAAGATCGACTATGTACATTGCACAAATTAATGGTACATATAATCTAAACCATCATTTAAGACGAATATAAAGAAAACAGTAACTACTAACTAGAGGTTTTAAAATTTATTTATATTTATATTCATTATTTTTGTTCCTTTTCAATTCACAGGGAGAGCAAGTGCTCTCCATCACTCTGCCTGTCCTGAAAGTTGAAATATATCACTGAATAGCATTTTCGGAATTTATAATTAAACGCGCCAACAAAACGATAATGAATTGTCAGAAATTTAGCACCCACAGCAGAAGTCAGTGCTAGAAATCATTCTCCTCGCTGGCCCACCCCCCCTAAGTATATTATTTTGCGAGGTGGTACCAATAGAAAAATGATAAAAGCTGTCCATCTGCGTTGTTTGGTAGGTAATTATTATTATTATTATTATTTATTATTATTATCAAGTGCACCTAACATCAATATTATTTAACATTATAATTACTAAGTGTGGTTAGCATTAATATTAGTTATTACTATTATTAAGTCTAGATATATGCCACTAATATTAATAATAATTAATATTACTAAGTGTAGCTAGCATTAGCATTACTATTATTAAGTGTACCTAGCATTATTATTATTTATTTAACATTATTATTACTAAGTGTAGCTAGCATTATCATTATTATTATTAAGTGTACCTAGCATTATTATTATTTAACATTATTATTACTAAGTGTAGCTAGCATTATCATTATTATTATTAAGTGTACCTAGCATTATTATTATTTAACATTATAATTACTAAGTGTAGCTAGCATTATCATTATTATTATTAAGTGTACCTAGCATTATTATTATTTAACATTATAATTACTAAGTGTAGCTAGCATTATAATTATTATTACTAAGTGTAGTTAGCATTATTATTATTTAACACTATAATTACTAAGTGTAGTTAGCATTAATAATATTTATTATTATTATTAAGTGTAGACAAATAGCACTAATATTATTCATGATTATTATATTTGTGTATAAATATATAAGTGTAGGAGTGTGTATGTGTAAGAAATGTTTAGTTTCATTTTGCTAAGTTTTGCTTCCACCTCCTCTAAGTCAAACCTCCTCTAAACTAAACCTCTTCTTGGCCGAATTCATCTCTTGTCAAGCTCATGATCTTCATGGCCGAGCTTTAGTGAGCCTAGCTAATCCTCTCTTGGGACGTTGTGACGCTCCTTTCTTTTAATCTGTGAGATTGGTTATTTGTACCATTCCAATACTTCAGAGTAAAGTTAAACTTTTTCAATTAGGGACGGGTGCTGGCTCATCATAAATTTGAAGCGTACTCAAAAAAAGAAATAGTAAACATAATGGGAATCTGAAATATTCAAGACCAATAAATTAAAGTAAGTTCAATTCCATAAAATACATATTAAATTGTTTTGATAAGTCTTCATGGTGACGAGCAATTCGCGATGCAAGAAAATCTACAATGCTAACCTAAACTAATGATCAGAGATTAGGACCAGGTTCGTACTCATCGTAAATTAATCCTACCAATAAAAGTAGTAGCTTGTACACAAAATAGAAATTTGAAATACAAGGACAAGAAAGCAAGTTCAATTCCATAAGATATTTACATAGGTAGTTTTGACTTCCATTTTGAGAATTCATAGGCTGACAAGAAATCGAGTAATACAAGCAACTTATTAACAATATTAACCCAAATTAATGGCCAGAGAATTTTTCAGGATGAAAATCTTTTATTCCCAAAGTTTGAACTGTTTCACCAATCATACTTTGCTAATTGAGAAATATAAACTAAAAATATAATAATGTAATTATCAACCGTAAACACATTATCTTCTAATGGGGTTGGTGATACAGAGAGGAAAAGAAAAAAAGTTTGGAAGCTAAAATTTTTTTGGAGATTGAAAATATCCCTTGCATGCCTTCAATCCGTCAATAGCCTCTAACAACAATGTAACTAATTAATTATTACTGTGTAAATTAATACAAGTAATGTAATACAATCAGAATAAAATAATAAGAATTTTATATAAAATACATTATAGTGGTTGAATTAAATATAATGATATGATTCACTTATTCATCAAAAAATTACTATTACTTATGCCACATCATTCTAGCATCTATTTTTTCTGAAAAATATTCTAGATATGTCTAATATTTTCCAATTCATATTTGGAGTTATCATGGAAAAATGTGATTTGCATATAACATGAATGAGACCCCACATTCAATGGCATCCACACCATCTAGTGACTAATGTTATATGATTTGATCTGATATCCCATGTATATTACATACAAATAACATAATTATTTTGCATGCGACCCATACCACATCCTCATATATATGGTGTACATGGTTCACAATCTTACACATATACCAACACTAAATCTATATTTGTGAGTTTAATTAGAAAAGAAGGAAAGATTAGCAACGTAAAACTTTGTACTATAACCTTTCATTCTCTCTTCTTTTGTGCCAAAAATATAAACTCACAGACATACCAGAAAAAAACCTCAAGTCGTCTAAGCCCTGGGTGTTGTCCTACTTCTATTTGATGATGATGATGAGTACTTGTTTAATTTTTCCCGTGTAGTTGAAGTCCACGCCTAAAATGCAAGATCTCTTGGCTTTAGAGCAAAATCTTCGAGTTGGAATGGGTTCCCCACTCTGCACCTTTTTCACTTTTTCTTTTTTCCTTTTTTGTTCAGATCAGATGCATTTCTTCACTTTGTACTTAACATGATTATTATTATTATCCTGCCATGCATTGTGAGTCGTGCCCGAGTTCCCGAAGGCTTTCTGAGGGGAAGAACTTTTCTATCTTTGTGTATATATATTATATATATTCATCCAAATTCCCAGCTGTTCTTTCTCCTTTTGCCTCTTATTACTCCCTCCATCCGCATCATATAAGTGTTTTTTTAGATTTAGCCACAGATTATGAAATCATTTAGAAGGCACAATTATTTAAAAAGAATAGTTTATGTTGAAAAAAATTGTCCTCTTGTTTGATTTGAGTAAAATTATTAGATTTTAATTTTAATGTATTAATAGTATAAACCTTTTTTACCCATTCATTTGATCAAATTTTGTCATATTAGCATCTTGTCATATATGAGAGAATATGATTGGATAATAATGTAAAAAAGTTTTACACTTGTAGATTAAATCCTAATTACTATGTGAAATGTGAGAAACTTACGTACGTAAGGGCAAGGATAGAAAAAAAAGTATTACTTTCTTAAAATTTTCTAGTAATAGATAATATTTGGCAAAAAAAAAAAACTTCAAAACACACTTATTGTAAGAGTAATTTTATTTAAAGATAAAAAGGTGTCTTTTAGAACATTTATTTTAGAACCATTAAATATGATGATAGATTCGACATAGTTCATTCATCATATCACATCCAATAATTTTAAGTGGGTATCTCAATAGACATTCACATTTTGGATATTTGAATAATATTTTTGAATTGGACGAACGTAGTACTTCATTGAATCCTTAACATGACTACCAGTTGATGAGATATCTCAAAAACTCTACTATGCGATATTGTGGGTGTGATGTTTTCGTGCTAATAAGTACTTTTTTCATTTTTTATTAATAATCGTTCTCAGGAAATCGTATCATTTTGATACATTGAAAAAATTGATATATCAAAATGATACAGTTTTCAATGACTATTAATAAGGAATCGAGCACATAACAACTACACGATCACACACACACACAAAAGGGGACAATAGGGGATTAAGATCATTGAAGATAGAGCTTTCTGGATTGCTTTTAATTTGGATTAGGATCATTATGTGCTCTATGAGAAATTATTACGTGTTATGTTTGATTTATTAATTGACGTAAAAGTTATTATAGTAAAAACAAATTTAATTGTCAATTAATACATAGAATAAAGGAAATACTTTCTCAGTGTTAGCTTAGCCGTCGAAGAGAATAACGGTGTGTGCAGTTACTTGTCCACTAGTCATGAAAAAACCAGCTTTTTACCAATAAATGCTAATTTAATCTTTTTATATGCATGAACAATTTAAATAGTAGATGTTTTCTTTGTTATATTTATGGATTTTTTTTTTTATTTATGGGAATTTTTTTTGGGTATTTTTTTTGGTCTTACATATTGAGATAGTCATATCTATCTTAATATCACATTTTTCGAGCTACAATGTTTTTTATGTTATTTTTTATTATGAGAGATATTTTGACATTGGTAGTTTTTGGACAAGAAATAGAATCACATATTATTGATAAATTTAGAACGTGAAATGATTTATTTTTTATTCAATTTAGATTTTAAATATCTATTTTGATTAGTAAGTGCCGTTAAGTTGTTCATCCTTGAATATTTTTTATTTCACATTAAAAAAAAGTGAATTAACTATACTTTCCAAAGTGACAATACACACACACACACACACACACACACACACACACACATATATATATATATATCAATAATAATATAAAAGCTCTTTGAAATAAAGAAAAATAAAATAAATGAAGTGTTTGGAATTAAAAAAAAAAGTAGGAATTGATTTGCACTGTAAATGAAATTTTCTATTTGAATTTTTTAAAAATAAAAATAATTTTATTTGTCAAATCTTATGAGATTTGATTGCTTCAATTTGAAAATTCTATCAAGTTTTATGAGAATTCGTTTGATTTTAAAATTTATATATAGATAAAATCAAATTACATTACTTTTTAATCATTCCAAAAACATTATCTAATATAATATATTCTAAACATGACAATTGATTTATAAATCAATTCATCAAATCCTATTTTATATAATCACTTTAAATATAAAATTTAATTTATGAATCAAATCATGTTAAATCAAAGTAATTCAATTCCTAATTTCAGGTTAGAGTAAACAATTTTCTTACTCCCAACATTTTTTTATTGGTTATAGTATGTAACATCCCTTTTTTCATAAAATAATTTGTGTAACAATATTTTAAATTCTTATACCAAAGTTAAATATTTTATTTGCCTTATTCGATAATTTTACATCAATATTTATTTTGAAGAACAAATCAAAAAGTTAAAACACAGGTGCTAACCGTCTAAATTAAAACTATATATTAATAAGAATAAGCTCAAAATGTTATACCAAGTTATGAATATCATTTATTAGAAAAATAAGAAATATTATGTTAGCAATTCGGTACACAATTTTACACTAAAAGATGAAAAGAATAACAAAAATAAAGTGAAAAAAAAGTAAATGGGGCTTGTAGAGAGGAGAGAGATGAAAAAAGAGAAGAGAGACAGAGAAAGTAACATAAAAGAAAAAAAAAAGGGCGGGATTAATGTGCGAGGAGGGGAAAGAAGCTCAATGTATATATATTATTTTCATCTTGTGTAAAATTTATAGATAGGAAATGAATTTATTTTCATGTAAAATAAAATCATAGTTACATCTATTAATTATTATTATTTTATGTACTATATTTTTATATTAAATATGCTTACTGTTATTTATTATTGTCATTTTTTTTTTGTCATTCTTTTATATTTATGGATGATTATAGACCCAAATATTGATTAAAATAATACTAATCACTTAATTAACAAAAATCTCTTCTCCCCTCACCAGTTCCATCGGTTTACTGTTCTCCAATTTCTTATTTTTATTTTATCACTTAATTATAAAAATTTCTATCTCTCATTGCCGGTTCAGTGCGGACTACCGCTACTCCGATTTCTTTTTAATTTTACCTTTCTTTATATTTATATTGTTCATTATTTAATTCAAGTTAGTTTAATATGCCTTTTATTTATGTTGTAATATGGTTCAAATTATTTTATTATTCTTCTATTTTAGAATTTTTTTACATTATTTGTATAGTATTATATTAATTTGAGTTGTCAATATTTATAGAAAATTTATATATGTGTCACGACCCGACTTGGGAACGTGACCGGCACGTGGGGAATCCCATCCCCACGTCAGCCTACTGGGTGACATGACTCTCTAAATACATAATTTATCATAAATATAATTCAAAATATGATCTCTTTGAAATATAAATATTTCCTCTAATTAAAATGAAATGCTCAATTTCATAAACTGAAAATATTCAATAATTAAATCTCTAAAAGCTCTTATTCAAATCTGCTGATTTATGATTCATAACTGTCTCATTACATAAGTCTCTAATTACAATTTACATTTCATATACATGCTCAGTATCTAAAAATACTAGAATCTATCAAACTACATCCGTGGATAAGATCCTACCTGCACATCTACTGGAGCACTCTACTCTAGCATAGTCCTACTCTAAGCCTTACCACAAAGTAAGACTCACCACTGGAAAACTGCGTCTACCAATCTGGGCTAAAATTGGAATTGTACCTGCAACTATGAGAGGAAGGGAGAGGGGTGAGTCAACGGACTCAGTGAGCGAGCTCTCACCCATCACCCACATGGGACAACCAATAAGCATAATAAATTATATACATGCAACAATCACAAACCATTTAATATTCATATTCATAGCTATATATAGAGAAGACATCTCTTTAATTATAAATTTGTAAAAACATCTCTAAATTCTTACTATAATGAAAAATCATTTTCCATACATTTACATAATAATTCTTAAATCAAATATTCTCTGAAAACATAATTAACAGTACACTAATTAGAGAAACAAGGTTTCCCTCTTTGGTACTGGGATTCGGCCTAGGCCCCCACGTACCCTCAAGGCTTTGCTCCTACCGGGATTTGGCCAAAGCCCCCGCGTAGAACTCAAGGTTTTGCTTCTACCGGGATTCGGCCTAAGCCCCCGCGTAGAACTCAAGGTTTTGCTTCAGTGGGTGCCAGACACGGGCTCCACCACACTGAACGCATCTACTATGCTCCACCAGTGCCAGACATGGGCTCCACTGGGAATGTAATGTGGACACCTAAATAGGTTTCGTTTTCTGTATATGCCGCCATGGCTGTTTATCATTTATCATTTATGTAATTAACTGAAAATAGATGAAACAAAAATACTGAAATCTCATAGCTAAAAGGTGGGTACTCCGTCCCTGGCGAACGAGAGCCCCTAAATCTTAGTACTCTGAGAGTTCTGGACTCATATCACTCTAGCAATCCGACTTTAGCATAACTGTGGCTATGAAAATCGAGCCCAAGGGATCACCCACTTGAAGGCATCCCGATTTCAAGCCCACAAAGTATGTATCTGACAGTTGCTAAGAATCATATTGAATTCTGTACCTCTTGGTACCATAAAACTGAAGTTTTAAATCCATTTCTTAACTAACATATTTCATAACTTAATAACTTTGCCATTATACTTCAAAATAAAAGAGTTCATAATCACAAAACCTCTAAAACCAAAATATACATTTCTATTCATCAAATAAAATCATACTGTATCAAACATTCTTCCAATATATATACATACGTCAGCTGAATACTCTAAAATCATATTTATAAATCTCAAGGCTTGAATCAATAGCATATCATAAACTCTTAAAACACATCTAATAAAATAAAAACTATTAAATCATATACTCTTGCATAATTTGCAACTTTCTAAATCATGAATTATTCCAAAAAATCATTTCATTGGCAAATAAAACATTTTCATAACACACAGCATATCAATCATGGTCCCATGGTTTTCTAAATTTCATTTTATGCTATATATTCAAAATCATGGCTTTGCAAAAATTATATACTCATATTTTCATCTCTAATACCATAGTTAACAATCATCATGCGTCAAACATAATCATAATGTCTAAAGATAAGGTTATGAGTTTGAACCCACTCACCTGGAGGGGAGGAATAGGTGGCGTCAACTCCAACTGAGCTCCGGGGAGCCGGGAGGGCACCAACGTCAACTATTATAACCATAAAACTCATTAACAATCTATGGGCAGCTCTAGATTTTCATAAACTAATTCTAATAACATTGGGGGAGAACTCCCACTTGACAACAATTAGAGAAAAATAACAACCCATACTAAGACCATGAAGGAAAAGGAAAAAGAGACCAAAACCCATTAACAACACATACCTTGAAGCTTGAGGAAGATGGATTTAATGGAGGATGAGAGTGGAGGGGAGGAAGGAGAAGAGGAGATGAAATTTTTGGGGTAGGGTTCGGAAAAATGGGGGAGAAATCCCGAGTTTGGGGTATAAATTGGGGTGGAGGGGTTCATTTGATGAAACGGTGATGTTTCTCAATGTTTCTGGAAAACTGACACCGCTATAACGGTGTATGACTGCTATAGCGGTCTAGGCGCTCCCCGCCCCGTGCCTGGTCACTTATGACCGCTATAGCGGTCTTGGACCGCTATAGCGGTCTTGGACCGCTATAGCGGTCTCCAGAGGCTAAATACCGAGCTGCATACTTCCTGTGACCGCTATAGCGGTCTAGGACCGCTATAGCGGTGACAGCAAACACCAGATTCACCATTTTGCTGTCATAGGCATATGACTTATCCCAAAACTCACTCACTTATTTCCATTTCTTTATCCTAAGTGAAATCATTTATTTTACTTCCTATTAACTTTAAAACATAAATGTAAATAAGAAAATACCCCCCATTTGGATTCAAATAAAATATCAAAAAAATCAAAACCCCAACCAATCAAAATCTCATTTTTGAGTTCTAGTTCAAATTTTGGAATTCCGACGATTTTCTAAACTTGAGGGCTAAAAACGAAACATCTAAAGGTTTCCTAAAATTCGAAAAAAAAACACTCTTCAATTTATTTCCCTTTGGAGAGCCATTACCGGGACGTTTGGTCCCAAGATTGTGGCTCAAACATATAGCCCTCCATTGAGGTATAGGGCTCCAGACTTAGCAAAAACCCAGACCCGACAACAGCAGTGGGTCCCAGGGGACCTTGAGGTCATGCGAAACTCGTCTACTGACACGTGTACCCCAGGTATTACAATATGGGACCTAAATTAGAGGTAAAATATAATTAAAATCTAATACTAAAAATAATTAAAGATGATCTTACATGGATTGTAAATATTAAAATAGTTATGACTTTATAATGACAAAGATCAACTCATGAACCTTGATGAAAAGTCAAAAGAGAATTTAATAAAAATTACCTTAGTTTTAGTCCCTTTTGAAATTAATATTTAGATTGAGAACTATATGATTTGATAAATTTTATTAAGATATTACTTTATTATTTGGTCAAGTTTATATTATTTTGATGCAGTTTATTTATTTTAAGTTTATGCATTAATTTATATTATGTGCACTTTATTTTAGGTTTATGTTATTGGTTAAGTTTATGCATTCTATACTCGTTGTAAATTTATGTATAATGACAAGTAAATTTAAAACAAGACATTTAAAAGTTTGTCGCTAACCACAAAAGGTGGAGGGATAGTGACACAAGGTCCTTTTATATGACTTATCTTGGGTAGTGTGGTGTAACAGTCTAATTTTATTGTCATGATGTTAAAAATTAACATAGAGAACATGATTTTCCTAAATAATATCTTCAACCATACGTGAGACAAATTGACAAACGAAAGTAAAAATTAAAATAAATATATCATAATTCTTGTCAGATTTGCATGACATGTTCTGCACGATTTCTATTGTTTATGCCATGATAATTTATTATAGGGATCAATGCATTTTACCTCCCTGAATTTTAGGTCATGTGCAATTTACCCCCTGACTTTTCAAAATGTGCATCGCGATCCCCTGAACTTTCAAAACTATGCAAAACACCTCTTAATATAATTTTGCCAATTATAAAGATAAGATTATGTGCACTTAACCCCCCTGAAATTTCTAATTTGTGTAACCCGATACCTTGCTCGTGAATAGTATGGGCAATTAACCCCCCTGATTTTTTTAGTGTGTGCAACCCGACACCGGGGTTTTTTACACAATTTGAAAATTTCAGGGGGGTTTTTTGCACATTTTGAACAATAGGAGGTTTTTTGCACAATTTGAAAAGTTCAAGGGGTTGCGTTGCACATTTTGAAAAGTCAGAGGGTAAATTGCACATGACCTAAAGTTCAGGGGGGTAAAATGCATTTAACCCATTATTATATGACACAATTATAGTTTTGTGTATTTTCCGTGTAGACACGACTGAAACCAACTATAGTTCAAATATTTTAAATAATTCATTTTCTACTGAGAATTTTAAATTCTCATTTTTGTTTATTTTATTTTTAGTGATTTCAAATTAGCCAAATAACAACCAATTGAAGACTCCTGCTAGGAATTTGTGGATTTATGTTTAATTAATATGTGACTTTTTTTATCGTGAATTTTAGAAATATCTAGTTTGTAATTAATGACAGCAAGTACTCACACCATAATCATTTGCTTGTACTCTTTTTAACTAATGTTAACTATTATACTTTATGTGTAAATTTATATTATTAGTTTTTGTATGAACTAGTGTAACATATAGTCCCAACATTAATTTAAAAATTATTGACACAATCAATTTTATTCTGTTTTTTAAAAAATTAACATCAATTTTGGTCCTCATGATTTAAATGTTGAAATTTTATCCCTGCATTAAAATCATCAATAATTTTTGTTACAATTCATTAATAATTTTGAGTTAATGAGTGGAAACTATCTCATCAAGCAAGAGAAGAAAAATAAGCAATAAACAGTACACTCATTAAAAAACACATAGAGCAGTACAGTAACATGCCAATTAAGATGAATTGTACTCCAATAATTAATTTTAATAAAATGATAAAATTAATGTCAGAACCTAAGATATTAAAATTAAATTAATATCAAAATTTTTCTGACCCAAACTAATATCAACTTTTGTACCGGAAAAAAAATATATCAACTTTAAAATGTTACAGTTGAAACTAATAGCATGCCCCTTCAATTATTTCAATCATTACCAAATTCAAATAATGTAAGGCGATTTGATAGGTTGGTACAAGGGGTTTCGGTGGGTCGACAATGTTCGGTAAGTGAGGACTAAATAAATGATGGTTGGATGCACCAAAGAATCATTATTCATGTCATTATTTATGTGGGTGGCGGGCACAAGAGAAACCGTGTGTTTAACACTGAAACCGTGTGTTTAACACTTCTGAGTCATGCTACATGTTATATTTTTGAGTTATGTTATTTATATCTATTCTTTTGCACCAAATTTAAATTATAATATAATAGAGATTTAATAATATTTTAAATATTGCTAAATTATATTAAAGTGTTAGCAAACTCTTTATTAACATAATCTATATACAACAATTGTAAAAATATTACTGAAGTTTCACTATATATATATATATATATATATATATATATGTTTAATTACTATGCAGTTCTCTATAATTTTATTCACTTTTCAATTAGATCCTTATATAAAAGTTTTCAATTGAATTCCTACAAATAAAAACTATTATAAAAAGGAGAATATTTTTAATATATTCCATTTCAATCTAGTATATTCCTAGAATATTCCTAGTATACTATATTCTACTAAAGAGGTTTGAAAACACATTTTTTTAATAAGTATTGTTAAAAATAAAATAAAATATAATGATAAATTCTTTCTCGAATAAATACACATAATACTTTTCATCTTGATATATGCACACCTCAATATTCACCCTCCCTTATATTCATGTACTGTATTGATGTATACTATGTTTATATATAATACTATATATTTCTCTTATATAATTTTAAATGCACATATCAATTAAGAAAAAGTTTTAATGTTAGTGAAGTTTAAGTTTATTTTACAAAATAATACTTTATTACTTAATTATTTTCTCTTACTGTCTCCTTCACTGCTTTCTCTTTCCCTTCCATTACTCATTTTTCTTCATTTATTTCATAAAACTATATGGTAGTGTTTGTTTACTGTATCTGAGATAGAAATACAGAGACAGTGGAGATGGAGACATAAATAATAAATATATATAGGAGTATTAATAAAACGAAAAAAAATTAAATTTCTATCTTTGTATCCCGTGTCTACATTTTAGAGGTTGAGAAATTTTATGTTTTTCTATTCCGAGGATAAAAAAATTTTCTGTCTCCTATTCCTATCTCCACTATCAAACAAGTTTATATCTCCAGTATCTCTGTATTTCTATCTCAGAGACAGTAAATAAATGCTACTAGAAAAAAATTGACATTATCTAAATTTCGTAAAATATATTTGTGAAAAAAACAAATTTTAAAAGTGTACAATTGGATATCAAAGATAGTATTTATATCTCTCTTATTGTATTCACCATTACATCAGCCACTAGCAAAAGCGATTTCCAATACTATAGGTGCATCTGTTTCGTGTTTTTTTTTTTTTCAAAAACTTTTTACCATAAGCAGAGATAAGTAGCTTCCGTAAGAAATATATATATATATATATATATATATATATATATATATATATATATATATATATATATATAAATAAATGCACCCTGAATTTTGTGTGTAGTTCAATTAGAGTTTGCATTATTTTTTCTCTAAACCATCTGTATTTGATACTTATTGGATTGCAATTAATTTTTTGGATGAACAAATTAGTATTTACTGTAAAAAATAGTGACTAATCCTCCCAAAGCGTAAAACTCATAAATGTGGGTATTGCCCCTGGTCATAAGACCCTCTTCATACACTGCTAGGAATTGAATCACTGATTAAATATTTAAGAAGCCCATCTAGCTATCAACTGTGCTAGGTCTTGAAGTTGGATTGCAATGATATGAATAAAGACATCCCAATGTTAATTTTTTCTACTAACAAAACTTGAACATAATACCTCCTCACTTAAGGTTAACAGGGGCAAAATTATTTGAGCTAACCAATTATTAACAAAATTTGCATTAGTAGTATTGAAACTTGAAAGAGAGGCAAAAATTTTACCTAAACTAAATTGTTAGAACAATGTGACATGAATAACTGCAAGATAAGGTTTGGGCAAGCACGATATCACATGAATGTTATGTATGTTGGGAAGTGGAAGCCAAAAAAACAAATTGCACCAAATTTAATGTGGCCTTCAATTATATGCAACTTTTGAACAGCTAAAATTATAAATCATCTATATAAATAATTTATTACATTGATAGTTTTTAAAAACTATTTATACAATGGATTATCCCTATTCTTGGAGAATGTCTAATCCAAGCAACTAAAAGCTCTATTTATAATTAAGTTGAAACATTTGCAAGACTTCTAATTCTACTCTATGTGATACTTTAAGTTAAATCCTAATATTGTGTAAATAATATTTTTCTTACACAAATCAGGCGCCATTTTAGAAATAGTCTGATCTAGAGGGTACGCGGCGATGGTCAAACAGTTAAATTTTGGATTGATCATTTACTACATGGTATCCATAGATCGATCAGAAGATCTTGGAGCACCAGCAACACAGAATTAAAGAGTGAATAATTAGATCCCAAGACTAATGTCGCTAACAATGGGAATTGGGTTTGGAACAAGCTAGAAGGAATGCTTCCTCATAACTGTTTGGAACTTCTGGTGCTAATTAAAGCTCTTCATTGAGTGCTGGAACATATTTCATTGCATGGCTGCCTACTACTGATGGCAATTTTACATTGAAGTGTTCATATAATAATTAGTGGTTTGATTGTGATTGACTAGAAATAGGTTGAATATAAAAATATTTGGAAACTGAAGGCATCTCAGAGGATTTAAACTTTTATGTGGCTTGCTATGAATGATGCATGAGAGTAAATGGGATTGACTCTTCTACTAACGCCCATATTCTTTTCTTGATTGCTGGGTCATAAAACTAGCAGGGGGCTACCAGCAACATCAACATCTCAATCTAATGACAGCAGCAGAAAGAAAGAAACATTCCTATACCATTACAATCCTTCTTGAAAGAGTCAGAAGCAGCCTCTTGCGCTGGTTTAATCCAAAACCATGAGGGAGAAATGGAGAATCTATTGTGGCTTCGAGTGTCAACCTTAGCTCTTGCACCATCACAAATACTGAATTGTGGGGTATCCAAAATTTTATCTTTATGTGTAGTAACGTTAATACACACACACACACACACACACATATATATTAACAAATTTCTTTATGTAATTTAACGATTTTGCACTGCAATTCTTCTAGACTTAGCCCTGCAGTGAGCCATACTAGCTAATCCTCTTAACAGATATAACGAGCTAAATCTGTTTCTACTGCAAAAAGATATAAATGGACAAATGTCTATGCTTTATGTCCAAATTGATAGTAAACCAAAAAACCAAAAAAGAAATCTGATTTTATTTAACGTGATTTCGTTGCCTGTAGATATAATTAAGTAATTGAAATTCAAAGTACACAAAATCTGGTTGAATATGATTGTTTTTAAGCACATAACAACATGGTTTTCTAATTGTTCCGCAATCTTTCATCTTTTCGTTTTTACTGCTATTCAGCACATTTCACCTATTGCGCCTAGAACCACCGTGCATAAAAGGCCATCCACGATCTAATTTATGTTCATATCTTGAGAAAATGAAATTAAATAGACAGAACAGAATGATAGTTCTTTCCAAGATATAAAAGAGGCAATACTTTTATAAGACCACAGTAAAACTGATGGGTTCTTTTTTGTTTTTTTTGGCACTCTCTCTTTTTATGTGTGCTCTTTTCCACTCCTCCAAACAGTGGCCCCCGAGCATCATAATGGATAAAGAAAGTAGCATTTGTTGCTATCTTTATAAGAAAATAAGCAATAAAGTATTAGCATTCCATACAGATAAATGCGCTGTGTGCAAATGAGATGCCCTTAGAGTGGCCTAGATAACTAGATCCTTTTTAATTTCTCTCTTTTTCGTTAACTTTGGACATTTTTCCATACCCACATTATTCCTTTAACAATCTAGGCGCTACTAGCTAGGCCTTCATTTTTTTTTTCCTTAAGCTGCAAATAACAAAGCATAAAAGAAAGCGTTATACACTCATACATACCTACTAGGCCTTCATGGTAACATGGTGTTAAGCTAGATGCATTGCATGTAACTGATCATGACAGAAAAAGTGAAAGGAAATCTGAATATATGGATTCTGTAACACTTGGAGTATAAAGGGGTGCAGAATTATCTGAATTTGGAACAATGGTCCGCTATTGTGCTGCAAAAAATAATTACTGGACTAGCAAGAAGAAGAAAGTGGTTCAGAAAAAGAAGGCAAAATGGACCTAAAAGCTGAAACGTTTGTTTAACCAAGCATTTTTGAGAAAGGGCATCAGATACACTAGGATTGATGTAGAACTCTATTTTTTAAAGTACTATATATATATATATATATATTCCATCTCTTGCATTCCGTGCTCATAACAATAATAACTAACAGGCTTTCAGCAAGGTTGGAAACAAAAGGGTGTGTTCGGTGGGTGGCAATTGGATTTAGCAGTGACTTTTTTCTTGGTGAACATAAGTGCACCTTCCTTGTTGATATCCAAACATTCTGACCCATGACTAGGGCGGCCACTGCGCGTGCATGACTGAAAAGGGCAACTTGTCCCTCCACTTCCGCACCCAACTTTGACAAGTGATGAGGGTCATTGGGGTACAATACAAATCCTCTTGAAATCACTGACTGTCCCTAACTATTATGTCGTTATTATTATTATCACCATTCTCCTTTTGCTTTGATTTCCGGACTCAGCCTGTAATTTACTTTGTTTTTGTTTGTTTTATTGTTTATACTCTTATCAGTCAACAACATGAGGACACAAATGCCAAGGGAAGGAAGCATTGGAATATTCTTGTTTCAGATTTATATAAAGAACTGATTCATCCTGAACCAAATTATTAATATGTTATCCGTGGGAGACAGAAGTTCTGTGCTTCTGTTGAAGCATTAAGTTCTATATAAAGAAGCAACAGATTCATCTACTATTTATCTGACTTGGTTTGCTAAAATAGCGGGAGTGGTATGATTCATAAACAATTATTTATACTAAGTTTTTTATTTCATCCTCCCTTTTTCTTTATAAAAAGGAAAATTAAGGGAGTTCCTAAAGAGAAATGCAAAATTGGGATATGGGCCGTATGGAGACCTGTCAGGTATATGAAGTTATAAACTATCCATGACCATCAGGCCTCGACCTATAGCTTTAGTTTTTCAAGAGAGTTGGTCGAGCATTTTATACTAAGTGATGCATGAGAGGGGGGGGGGGGGGTGAGTGACATCCTTCGCCAGTATTTAAATTCCGTTTTAAATGTAACCAAATCAGATGCTTTCTTATGTAACCACAAACTTTTCATACTGACATAAACTAGTGAATCATGAGGGAGAAATAAGTATGAAATTATTTGTTGACTAATTGACTATGATACACCTTATTCACTGGCCTGACTATAAAAACTTAGTGATGGACTATGACTATGAGGATGCATTGTTCTGCTGCATTATCTTGGAAGCAAAATGGAAAACAGATAAGGATATATGTTTCGAAATCTCAAGCAGCATTCCCCCACACCAAACGTTCATTTCGAATCTTAATAATCACGAGACATTGCTTACAGTTGGGAAGGAGCATAAAAAACACAACTCTTCCCCAATCACAACATAACGTTCACCATCATCCTATATTCCTAAATTAATAACTTGCCTAGTGATTATATACAAGCACACATTTTTTCTTTACAGAATATAGTAAGTCAGCAATGAATCATGTCAAAGTCTAACATGGACTGAGGAGTGCCCTCCAGCAAGCAAGACACTGGTGGAATGGTTAGTGTTCGCAAATCTCCATAAGCATTCCAACAGAAGGGATCATGCACTATATATCCTTGAGAGGGAAGAAGCTCAATATCTGAGAGGGTTAAGTTGGTGCATGGGACAGTGTCACTGCAAGCAAAACGCATAGGAGGGCTCCTTATATCATACGTGCCCCTGATGTTTGTGTAAACAATATCTGATACAAACACTGCAGAAGTCTTGTTGGTGCAGTTCATATAGAGGCAGTAGAACTGGTCAATTATGATCGGGTTTCTCACACTATCCATGTGAATATTACTGAATGTCACTCCAGATACAGCTCCTGATCCACCTTGCCATGTCTTGATCCTAACTCCATTATCTGTCACCTTTATTACTGAGTCTCTCACCGTAATGTTTGAAACACAGGCCCGAGAGTTGTGAATTCCCAGACTACCAATGCTGCATAAGTTAGCAAGATAATCATATCAGTTAGCAAACATACTTAGGCTGGTTACCAAAAGTTAAAGAAACCAATATTACGTAATGTAAAGTTATATTACACTATCAATCAATGACATTTTACCAAAGTGACAAATTATACAAAGTAAACTGCTCACTATCATAACCACCCACCATTATTTGTCGTTATGCTGAAATTCTATGGGTGTAAAGTTGCTTTTGACACTCTAAATATATCGGGATTAAAGTTTATCTTGAAAGCAAATAAATATGTTACCTGATTCCGTGACCAGGACCACATGTAATGTTCTTTATATCGACATCATAGCAACCGGATCCAATGGACACACAGTCATCACCTGTGAAGAGACAAATTCAGCAAACATATTTTTCTTTATGCCTTTTGATGCAATAAACGAGGAGAATAAGAGAAATTTCTCGTTACTAACCACAAGAAATCACAGAATTGTATATTTTCACGTCATTGGTGTTTTCAATGTGAATTCCATCAGTATTGGGGCTTAGTTTTGGAGCTGTTATGTAGACAGATTCTATATGGACGTTTCTGCAGCCATCAAATCTGAAATGGAACTGTGGGCTGTTCTTGAGCCTAAGTCCTTGCACAATCAAGTTGGAACTCATGAAAAACCTTATGGCCTGTATCAATCATGTAGAAATTGTATATGAAGAATTATGCTAATTCATAATGCAGTTACCCAGATCCAAAATGTTCACAGAAGAAAGGCATAGAGAACTTACAATTGGGCTGTCACAACGTCCTGGCAATGTTGTCCCATTTGGTCCCTGTGACATTCGTTGTTGGGGTCAGAGTCTGTTTGGAGCATCAAAATTGTTGACTATTTTTTTTTCCTCTTAATTGTAAATCATCTTTACCTTGTGAGGCTTACAGGGAAGGTCCCACCATTTTTCTCCTCTCCCATCTATTACACCACTTCCATCCAGTGACATTCCATTGATTCTATAGAAGACCAGCCATTGGCGCCTGCTGTTGTTCTTTGGCCAAGACTCAGGTCCATCTGGTGGCAGGAGAGTGCCATCCACCTTTTCCACATGAGTGCAACAGCAAAGTCCATTAGTCAGCTTTACCCTTAAAGCATTATAAGGTGCAGACTGCAGAATAAATATGCAGACATTACCTTCAATACTATGCCACCTTCACAAGGACCTGTGAAAATAGAAGACTGAATGATGAAGGAGAAGCCTTGGGGAACGAGCATAACATTAACTGCTGATTCACTTTGGCAGGCGGTGTCCCAAGCCATCTTGAATGACTCTGTATCATCTGCTATTCCATCTCCTATGGCCCCAAATTTTCTTACATCAAAAGTGCTGCTATGAGGGGGACAAGGAGCATCACCAGCAGGACTAGGAGGTGCAGGATGTGGAGCAGTTTTAGATGATTTATGAGAATGTGAGGGCTTGTGTTTTGTATGGGAATGATGATGGCTAGCTTGGATGGAAACAAATAATGTGAGCAAAAATACACAGAATGCTAATGGTAAAATATGAGAATGCTTCATTCTGAACATTGTCAAACAGCAATTCAAAAATAATAAACAGGTTGAAGAAATTTAAAAAAAAAAAACTTGAAATAAGATGAATGATTATAAAGACTCTCCGATCATGACTAATTAGGCACCCTGAGTTTTGGGAAGTAGAAAGAAACCAGCGTCTCTAGCTTCTTAACACAATTGAATGACCACTATGAGCGCTAGAACTGTAGAACACAAGTTGAACTGAGTTTAACTGAATTTGGCCCTCGGAGTGCACGCAGATTCAGAAAGACTGAGTTACTATATATGTTAACAAGTCATAGTGGAAGGCTCTGCTAAAGTTTCATCTTCACCGGTATCAATTATTTTAATGGCTTTGAGAGTGGGGAAGGACAAATACCTCATAAGCATTGGCTTTCTTTAAGAGAATGCGGAATCTGCATAATATGACTGTTCTGAAAAGAGCAAAACAGAATAACCAGAAATCACATCAGTGGGCAATCGATATGCCTCCCATGTTCTTCCCATAACTGCCATCTTCTTTTTGGCCCAATATTCTCTCTCTCTCTCTCTCTCTCCATATATATATATATGCATGCACGACTACACGTATATTAAAGCTATACATAACAAGTTTAAGACCCTGCTTACTTTTGAAGAATGCACACACAAATATTAAATTCCCTATGTAGATATACGAAATTGATCTACAAGAGCAACACAACCCCTGCAGAGTGAGATTTTCTCGAGAATTCCACGTTCAGGAGAGCTATATGTCGATGTGGATATGTTGTGCAAATCGTTTGTACCTAGTATCCAATGATGATAAGGTCAAAAACCATATATAATAGGTTCACCTGTTTGAGCTATGTTGGGTAATGTATTATATCTAATGATTTAGTCCTAAAATGTTCGTATTTGTTATCCGTTCTAGAAATATTAATATTGGTGAACGACAAAATTCCACCTTGTCTCAACCTTAAAAACGAATGGTGCCAAATGAATATGGATACTACCCAATTATATTACAGTATTACAGTAGTATAAACAATAGCGAGAAGGATGGGGCTAGCTCAATTTTGCCTCAAGGGCGCAAAATGTACATGAATGCAGTTATGAAAGTTTATAGCTAGGCTTTGTCTGCAAAGTGATTAAAATATTGATTCGGCGTTGCTAATATAAAATGCCTTTTATCTGTGACCGTCCATCCACTCTTTGCTTTCACTCCCATTCAGAGCTCTTCAGTATATTGCTATAGTCAGACCAAACAAACAAAAAGTATATTGCTATAGCTTTCTTTCGCCGCCCAAATTGATGCCACTATTTCTTGTCATATCAATTCTTTATGCTACTGATGGCCAATGATGACAATCTAGTATCTTTGTCTGTAATGGTTTCTAGCATTAAAAACCTTTTTGACTTTGCTTTCTGCAATTCAATTACTACGTAGGAAACATGCTGTAATAGCAATTATTCCCCCCAAATTTCCGCTAGGGAATGGCTAATTTTCCGTTGTCCTGAGGTACCACATTAAGTGTATCAAAAATCGAAGACACACAACTATAATCTATGAACTGGAGTACATCAGAAGCCCATAAGTGAAGAAAAGGGGATCAGGTCGATTGGCTATCTTGTCCTAAGCTGCACTATCCATAATTAAAGGTCTTAATCCGAATATAACGACCTTAGATACTGCATGATTGATCTCGTTGGTGTTAAATCTTGTCGGAGGCATATTTATGTGTATATATAAAAAGTGCATGCTGCTGCTAAATCTTTTAAAGACATTTTTAGTGGATGCCATCTTTGAAAGCCGAAATTCGATTTTAAAGCCTTATTTTGCCGTGATAATGGACTAAATACGTGGCGAATACAGCAACATTAGCGGCACCAAATTTTCACATTTTGCTCAAGTTACTCGGTTAGCCATATTTTTAACTATTTTTTCTTTCTTCATATCTTTCCTTCTTTCTATACCGGTTTCAGTACACATCTCGGGCAGTTTTATTCGGCCTTTATTATTTTTTTCAGAAAAAATCCTCTCAGCCGAAATCCACATACATTGTTCGTGCAATTTGTTCAAATGAAGTGATAGAACTTATTTCAAGTCATTAGTCTAATCTCATCATTTTAGTAAAACTCAATCCTACTGAAAATTTTCAACTACCGTTTTTTTCTCCTTGGTGGAAAGGTCTTGGCAACCTTTCCGTTTTCTTTTTATATAGATACAAATTTTTTTCCATCGCCGAAAGAAACACTGCCTAGTCCCTACAGCATAGACCATGAAACTTCCAACTACAAGAGAAAAGGGAAAGGGAGGGATCCACGCGCCATAACTTGCTCAATCTTTTACCCCTTTAATTAGATCATTTTGACCATTGAATTTTGCGCATCTCACCCAACGTTGAATAATAGTATCAAGGGGCTTAAAGACCACTATCAGGAACCAAACACGAAATTCTTTTCCAATGGACACCATTCGATCTTTATTGGGTACTAGCCAGTCTAGCCGTGCTCCGCACCTTCCCTTCCACCAACCAATAATACTGAGCATCCAAGGTTTGTTAACAGCATTGGAAGGGAACATGACAATAACGGTTCCTTCAAAGGAAGGGAATCCTACACACACCGCTAATATTTCTCATAATAATGGGGAAATTTAAATTACCATCAGGCTTGGAAGCATCCCCTGCTGTGGGTGTTTGTTGGTAGTGATCAAGTATATCACTTCAATAAATAATTAAGTAGTATTAGTTAATACAACCTGTTAAACTTTTAGGTACGCGAAAAAATTAAATCCTACTAGAAAGAAAGGAATCAAACTGATGCTTCTTCTCCAACAGCTTTCTACAGGCAAGTCAAAAATAATAAATTGGAAGTTGGACGGTTTTTCTGGGTGGGTGAGCTAAAAATTAAGAGAACGAAAACAACCTATTAACCACCACCTGAAACAGACTAGATACACTTCAGGCAGGGGGGTAGATAGCATTAATTAATTACACAAGGATGCATTAAGATGATCCAAATAAGGCACACTGCTTTCTTGCATGAGGGGGAATCAGCTTCACCTGCATCTCCACAGGCACTCCCTTGAGTTCTGCATCACATCACCAGCAGTGTCATCATGTTAATATTATCCAAGAACTTTACTACAGAGATGTTATAGCACAACATTTATCTGGAAACTGATTCTTTACCACTGGCTTTGAAGTTAAACAGTGGAGGAAGGTAGCGCCCATTAGGCAGGCGGGTATTTGGATCACGCAGTTCATCAAAGAATGGATGAACAAGAGCCTCCAACTACATTGCACAACACACAAAATAATTTAAGATAGTGTTCAATTGGAAATAATTATAGAAATATTACTGATAAGCTCAGTCATGAGAGAGCGTGATTTGGCCAATGACATTGCATTGGTTACGTGTGCATGGCATGTTAAAAATGCACCAACAAAATTTAAAAAATTAAGTGTATTAACACATGCATCCTCTAATATAAATGCCGCCATAGAATGATCATACACATAACAAGGCAGGCTACCATTAATGTAAAACTGTTTTCCATACAGCTTGATAAAACTATATTACTCACAGCTGTGCTTCGAAGATTTGGAGAGTATTGCAGTAGTCTTGCGACAAGATCCACAGCTTCAGGTGGCATTCGCTTGTGAAAGATCTGACAATCAAGGATCATATATAGATAAATATTACTATGCAAAATTCTGTGTATGCTGGCGTACAAATGACATTTAAATACCTTGTGCCATGGATGAGCTTTAATTTGAGGAAATTTAAACTCTGTGTAATTAGGATTCATACACTTGATTTCTTCCCTTGTTGGTGTACCTAAAACCTGCAAATGAATCTCATGGATGTTCAGAAATAATTAAAAAGAAAAGGGCACCATACAGAACAAGAATAAAAAATGTCACTTTATTTCTAATATATTCAAGCTAGTTGCAAATTGAGCATAATCACTGTGCATTCAGTGGATAATAGTTCAAATTAAGGACTGTCAAGCACAGACAGACAGAGAACAGAACTTATCAGGATGCTTGGATTTTACAGTTCAAACTATTATTCTTTAGAACATATTTCACCTTGATAATTTCCACAAGCTGGTCTACTCCACTCTCACCAGGAAAGAGAGGCTGAAAGGGACAGAAATTCATTCTTAGTTTCTATACATACCTGAATTCTAAACATACCACAATCAGACATACTTAAAGAAGCTATCTACCTGGCCAAGCAATAGTTCACCAAGTACACAACCAGCTGACCAGATGTCAATGGCTGTGGTGTATTCAGTTGCCCCAAATATAAGCTCAGGAGCTCTATAGTACCTAGAACAGATGTAAGATATGTTTGGTTCCCCTTTTACCTGCCAAATATATGCATAATTTTGTCATTATAAAAAAGACATCAAATAGTCAATTTATAAAAAAAAAAAAAAGGATTTCCAGGTTAAGAATAAACGAACCAAGACTTTAGCACTTCCAAAATCACATATCTTCAATTGGTGGGTGTGAGGATTGACCTGTTATGAGATTACATCCAAAAGAGACATGCATAAATTACTCAATCCTATACTGTATATAAGTTGATCTAACAAAACAAGGCGGGACAAAAAAAAACCCCACAGAAGCAAAACTAGAACTGCTTCACAGATTTCTTCTGATGCAAGAATCAATTTTTAAATGCTTGAAAAAAGAAACCCACACCTACCTCATGTTCGTGAATTTTCAAAGAACAGACTTAATGAATTAATAGTATGAAGATTATTTATATTCACTTCGAATAGTATAAAGAAATCAAAGAAACAAGTTTCCATGAGAACTTACCAGTAAATTTTGAGGCTTTATGTCCCTGTGGCACACTCCAATGCTGTTGTGAAGATAAGCAAGTGCTCTGCATATCTACAAATCAAGAAAGAAGGGATTATGTGAACCAATAAAGTGATATATACAGTGACCTACATAATTTCAAGTTAAAGCTTACATACAGGAAATGAAAATAAGTTAAAACAGTACATAGAAATATACCTGATAAGCATAAAGTTTCACATATATCAATGGCATCCTTTGACTCGCTTTATTGTAGTGTCTGATAACCCGATTAACGGTCTCGGGAACATACTCAAGTACTAAGTTAAGATAAAGCTCATCTTTTTCAGTTGTAGAGAAGAAACAATGCTTCAAAGACACAACATTAGGGTGGTCCAGAAGGCGCATGGTTTGCAATTCCCTGTTCTTGTATCTCTTGTCTTGAAGAACCTTCTTTATAGCCACAGTTTCACCCGTCTCCAAGCACTTTGCCTACACAATAAAAACCAGAACAACTAAACATCAGCCTCCACAGCAAAGCTTCAAACCTACTACCACTATTAAAAGCTGGCAACAGAGGTATATACATACACATATATACAAAGACTAACCTGGAAAACTACACCAAAAGACCCATGTCCAACAACACGCTCAGCCATATAACTTATTGTCTATAAAGATGAAATCAACCATGAAATGTTAGCCCACAGAACAAAATATAGCTGAACAAGCTATCAGATATGAGAAATCAGACAAAGACCTGCTTGGGCTGGCCATTTTTACCACCAATGGTAGTCACAATTATATGTCCTGTTTCAGGCCCATTCCCATCTACCATGGCGGGTTCCATTTCCTGCAATTTTTTGACATGAGTAGACCGCACACATACTTGTTTCAAAAATGCAGACAGAGGAAGGTAAAGCTTAAAGTTTTTTTTTCCCCCCACCTTGTCATCTCTGATCTTCATGTCATTCATCTCATCAGGTAACCTTTCAACAGCAGCTGAACTAGCATCCATATCTGTTACTCCAGAAGCAGGTGCTACACCCGCTGATGCCATCAACTGAGAAAAAAGGAGATCAAGATTCCTTTTTTTTATTTCTTCTTAATTATGTTTCCTGGTTCAACTACCTCAAAACAGCAAGTCACACGGGGTCAAAGATGAATATCAAGGTGAAAAAAATTGAGACCTAAAACCTGCAATAAAACAAAAGGGAAAGAAAGGTCAAGGATCAAATGTCTGCAAACTGTAACTCAACCCAAACCCTAGTATGAGGAAAAAGAACAATGAAAAATAGACCCCAAAAAAAAAAACAAAAAAACTCTTATTTTCAGCATTCTATTTCTGAGTACCCTAACCTAACACCTCAGCTGGTACCAAAGTAGAACTGAAATAGCAGTGAAATCAAATCGGCGGAAATTTCCACAACAATTAGAAATTAGAGCGTAATAATTAATAATTAAAAACGAGATTAAAAATAAGGAGATCCAGAATATTGAGAAGAGAGAACTCACTGATCTTTTGGTTGCGTTGGGGTGGGGGGCGTGGAAAGGGAGGGAAGTGGTAACCCTTGGCCTCGGATTCAGAAGGAAAGAGACAGAGGAAATGCTGTGCTGTGCAGAAGAAGAGAGGGAGGGGGGGATATGGACAAATGAGAAAAAATAATTAACAATGTAATATGTTGTCTTTGTTTGGTGAGAGACAGTGAGTCAACACTCAACACATTTTGCAAGCGCCCAAACATCTATGTCGCTTCTTTCCTCTGCTTTTCATTCAATCAATCACACTCTCTCTCTCTCTTCCTTTACTCTTTTCTTTTTGACCGTTCAACCCTTCGCTTCCTCCTTTACTTCCCTCCCTCAGTTCACTCACCCTTATCCTTTTCTTTTTTTTCTCACAACATTTTCCACATTTTGCTGCGTATCTGCGTTCACACTGCAAAACACTCGCAGTTATTGTTTTTTGTGAACATAGACTTATTATTATTATTATTATTTGTTTACGCTTGTTTGGATAGCATATTTTCACGGGAAAATGAATAATTGCACTTCTGAATTACTCTTGGGCATAATATAAATCTGTATGCATAATAATATTTTGAGCATTAAACTGTTACCTACTTGATATAATAACAAAGGATTCGTTCGTTTAAGTGACATGTGACCTTCCATCATCCTATCCTATAACGCATTAATGCCTGCTTGGTTAGCACCAATTTTTCAGTTGAGTTCTACAAAATTGATTTCAAAAGTAGTGTTTTGTTTATTTGGTTTCTTCTTCTTCTTTTTTTAATTGTTTGGTTTCCCCTTTTTTTTTTGGGTGTCGGAAGAAGGGGAATGCTTTGCCCATAATCTATTTTAAGCAAAGCTAAATTTTTTTTTTTGTTCACCGCTAAATTAATTTTTCTCAACTCACTTCTTTAATATCATTTATAACCATAAATTAATTATTACAAAATTATTATTTTTATCATAAAAAATTTGATTTATATAGACCAATTATTTTAATATTATTTATTTCAAAAGTAAATTATAAAAATTTCTATTCTACTAATATCTAAAGCAAACCACCTACAATATGTGTGGATACCATCATTTTTGCCATTGTCATGGTAAAAAGTGGTTTGGGAAAAAGTGATATTGTATGTTTTAATTTTTTGCTTTTAGAAGAAATATCTCACATTAGATGAAAGTGATTATTAATATTTTTTATTTTTTAATTCTTTTTCAGTTTTTCTAAACTTATTTTTTTAATATTATTCTAAACATAAATTAATTCTTTTAAAATCAATTCTATCAAAATTAATTTTTTCAACATTAATAATTTTTAAAATAATTTTACTAAAATATAAACTAAACGGATCTTAAAAGTAAGCTTTTATACCTTAAATTGCTCGATATTTATGAAAAATTAAATTATATTATATAAATCGAGTTTATAATGTCTTAAAGAGAAAGACTAATATAAAATATTTAAATAATAATAATAATCTTGAAAACAAAAAAAAGTAATAATAATATAAAATTTATGCTTTCTAAGAAATTGAATCAACAGTTCCCGCTGTTTGACCCAGCTGCAACTCCTTAATCCCGATTTCCGGTGCGCTTTAGCACAGCTCAGATTGTCCCAGGGCCGCCCCTCACGTTCAAGCTTTTACTAATTTTTTGTTCCCCCAGATTCAAGCTTTTAAGTTTGAACGCCAATCACTGCTCAAGGCTCCAAGTTGCTTATTGTTTATTTGGTTTTTCGTTTTACTCTCTGATTCTCTATGTCCTTCATTCGTTCAGTGACTCCTTGACTCCATTTAAAACAAATTGGCTATTTTGGACAAGATGAACATAATGTAGACACAATAAATGTCAAGTAGTAGTAGTATATAATTTGTTTTGCTGAACAATGGTTGCAGTTAGGAAAATGCCATGTTCCATACCTTCTCTTATTTAGGGGACAAAGCAAATTATTTAATCAGTAATTGGCATTACCGATTCGGTTGGATAAGCATGGCAGAACATTAATTGAACAGTGAGTTTATTTCTTTATCATCAATTCCCCAAGACACAACTAAGAGCAGAGCTGGCAAATTAATTCCCTGCCCCATCGGCCCATCCTTGTCAATTACTCAGTTTGATCTATCCTTAATCAGTTAGAGATAATAACTTTGATCTATACTTGATCTCCGATTACTAGGTTCTTCCTTGTTTTCGTTTTTAGGTGGTTCTGTCCGATGATTTGTTAAAAGAATAATATTTTGTATACAATTAAATTATATAATAAATATATAATACACACCTTGTCACTATTGGATGTGATGTGTGATCCTCCTCATCCCACTCATTCATCAAATCCAATGGTAATAAGATATGTCATGTGTATTTATTATGCAATTTAATTATACACCTAACATCATTCTCGATAAAAATGAGGTTCATAATAACACGTACGTACATACGCGTATGTACCTAAAAACGTCTCTTTTGGTACAGATATTTGGGCTTGTCTTTTGTTTTTGGTTGAAGTTGGGCTCGACCATGTGTACATAGTTTTATCGCCCTATTTCCATAGATGGTCAAAAACAACCTTCTGTGACCAAAAAGAAGAAAAGGTTCTGAATTTTTATTTTTGAAGAGTTGGGTCAATAGCAAGTTATTCTCTGTATAACTCAACTGTAACCCTGGGTATAACCCTTATATTATGGGCTATTAACTCATAACATGATATTCTCTGTTGGCGCTTTGTGCTGGCTTATTTTACTTTTTGGTTGTTACTACTATTTTTTTATTTTTTTGATTAAGTTGTTACTACTATTATTATTATTTGACAAGTATAAGTATAATTCTCGTCAGAGTTCCATATAAGATTGTTTTTCTTTTATTTAGATTAGACAAAATATACTTCATATTTTTATTAATAATTTCACACCTTCTAAATATTAGGTTAATATTCACTAATGAGATGGCGTGACTCTAACTATAATCTACTTTAATTTCAATGCACATCGAACCCTTAAACTGCAAGAGATGTCCTCACAATAAAACAGGTTGAGGACTGGGCTTTGTCTTTTTTGTTGGACTCAGGACTTGAGCAGAAAAGATAGTAAAAAAAAAAAGACAGTCATTTCATTTCCACCGCAATAGAATTTCTAGTTGACTGCCCCCGACCCCACCAGTCCACCGCACAACACACACACACACACACATCATGTCCATAAAAAAAAAAAAAAAAAAAAAAAGAGTTCCTGTGAGTTCCTAAGCCCCAAACCATACTGTGATGATAGGCGCTTTCGGCTGTAATTTCAGTTGTTTTCGAAAGAAATATATAATTTTGCATGAATTATTCAGTAGACACCGCAGTTAATAACCGACGCCAATTTGTTCTTATTTTCAACGTCAATTTGCTTCCTCAATATTTAAAATGAGGATTTTTCTTACCATTAGAGTGTCTTTGCAGTGAAACAAAAATAGAAATGAATTGAAGTGTAATTCCATGTAATTTCATTTTTTTTAAATTTTGAAATCCTTCCATTTTTTTAGAATTTGGATGAAAATAAATTGATTTTAAAAATTTAAAAACAAATCAAATCAATTTATTTTTTTAATCCTTCAAAACGCAATTTTTATATATTAGCATTAATTACTAAATCAATTCAATTCTATTTCTTATTAATTATTTCAAACATAAAAAAAATAACTAACAAATCAAATCGTAACATAATTTTAATTATTTCAAACACTGCCTTTGGGCATTGGCTTGAAATTTTGATTGTGTGGTGCAGATCACTCGAAATAGTGACTAAGAAATTTGCCTCTATTCTATTGTGTTCGCCATTCATAAGATACACGTACGCCCTTCAACAAGTCACATATTTGTCTTGTGAAATTAAAGTTACCAGATGCGCCATATCTTATTTCATTGTAGCAAAACGTGCCATACAAGCCTGTGTGCGGAGAGGGATCAAGAAAATCATTTACTGCTACTTGTACCACAGTATTAGCTACTAGCTCCAATCACACGTACCATCACTCCCAATTCGCCAAAGAAGTGAAAAAAGGAAAGATGAGTGTGACTGTGTGAGTGAGAGTGTGAGCGTGATGCGTAACAACCAACAATCATTGTCGTGCCGCTCGCTTCCCTCTCCTTCTCCCTCTTGCTATGTAACCACCCATTCCCCCTTCCCCATCTCACTGTAACCGTTTCAGTTTATTCTTCTTCTTCTTCTCTCTCTCTAATTCTCTTCTCACTCCACTGCACTGCGCTGCGCTGCACTGCACTGCACTGCACTGCCAAACCCAACCAAGAACCATGGTGATGGAGATCAGCATCAAACCCATAAAAAAAGAGCGATTCGACAACACGTACCGCTACTACGCCTACACCGTCCGAGCCGACCACCACCGCATCCTCACCGTCTGCACCACCTCCGACCAAACCCTCTCCAAGTGGTTCAACGACGTCCTCAGGTCCGCCGGCAAAGACCACCACTCCCCCGTCATCGTCGGCCTCACCGCCGAGCACTCTATCACTGAGTACACCAGACGCGGCGCCACCGACCACCCCTACGAACTCCTCACCCTCTGCGTCGGATCCCACTGCCTCATCTACTCCATCCCCGAACCCGCCACTCGCTGGCCACGCTGGGGCCCAAGGCAAAACCCTAGGGTGCTCCGCGACTTCTTGGAGAACCCTAGGGTTGTGGCTGTGGGGATGGAGATGGAGACCATGGTGAAGAAGCTGGAGAAACACCACGGGATTAAGGTGAGGAACGCGGTGGATCTGCGGGGGATGGCGGTGGAGGGGTTGAAGGAGGAAGGGGAGAAGCTTGATCTGTGGCGGTACGATCTGGACAAGGTGGCGAAGACGGTTCTTGGGAAGCAGGTGGACGTGGTGAGGCCGGAGGGGAAGGTGGAGTGGTATTGGGAAGATAACTACATGTACTACGACTGGTGGGATCGCGAGATGCGCTTGGAGAAGGTGCAGTTTGCCGCCATTGATGCTTATCTTTGCTACCTCGTGGGCTCGGAGTTGCATGAGATGATTCACGGAAAAGGTGGTGGTGGTACTAAAGATTCTCTCAATAAGTCCAAGAAGAAGATGAAGATGAAGATGATGAAGAAGAATAATTAGTGGATGATGAAAAGAGAGAGAGATCCAATTAAGTGGTTTTGATTAGCCTTTACTCAACAGGTAACAGTAATCTTACCAATAATGGATATCATTGCAAATAATAGTAGGTAGCTTTTCTTTTTCCGAATTCAGTTTGTTTCTGTTTTCTTGTTGAATTAGATGATTTACAGATTGGGAGGTGTATCATGATCGTGTTATCATATGTGGCATGAGTCAATTGCAACTTCCTACTTTAGTTTTCGCAACGGATTGCCCAGCCAAATGCACATTTCTTCGCTGCAGTGCATGCTAGTAATTGCTACATTTCATGAGCACTATTCAGCTAACAAAATATTATTATCACAGTTTTTTTTTCTTTTCTTTTTTTTTTTTGCATTAATTATAAATTAGTATTCCAAACGAAGTGCTGGATTTCAAAAGTAGTCAAAACTTCAGCGACGTAATCAACATGTTTTCAAAAACCGAAATTCGAATTTCATTTTAAAAATCTTTTCTTCCGGATTGAGTTGTTGTTGCATCAGTTTTAAACTCTTGATAAAGCCTTTTCCATGCACAACCAGCATATATATAGGCAGGTATTCCGGAAGCCTCTTAATCTGCTGCGCCTGCCTGTTGCAATGTCTTAAACTTGTGAATCGCTAAATGCAGCTTTTCTTCCCTTAACGTATTTAGATATTTTCATACGTTCAGATTAACTACTATTAATACTTTTGAAAAAATATATACATTTGTCAAAATCTAGAGCAAAAGCAATTGCACTTGTGTCATTGTGTTTAAAATTCAAAGAATCGTATAACCATGGCCAGAAATTTCCTGAAGATTGGTACTGCCATGTCGAGCGAGGCAGTGGGTAGTTAATTATTTTTCTTGTGGGGATTATTGTAGTGATGTCTGGAATTATTAAAATTAAAAAATAATTTGGATTCATTTGAAATTATTTAAATTGATTTGATTTGTTGTTAAGTTTAAAAATCGGGATCGATTCCACTTAATTTTCATAAAATTTATAGGATTTCAAAAACAAAGGAAATAAATCTCATAAATTGGCCAATGAAATATTTTTTATTTTTTTAAAAGAGATGCCATCGTAGGTGGCCTATTTTTTGGAGAAATATTTTTTCAACTACCCCCACCTTAGATACTATACTAACACCCAGTCTATCATTTTAAAAAATTTTGTGATCCCCATTTAAAAATATAAACTTTCATTTTCACATTTAGATTTAATTAGGTGTCAATAAATAATTATTTTTTGAGTATTAAAATGACATTATCCTATTTTTTGTAACCCAATTTTTTGCTCAGTATCTCGACCGCCTCCTTTGCGTGCTTCGCTCTGATCAAACTGAGCAGGGATCATCTCTGATTTGAGGCGTTCGGTGAATACTGGTAGGCCTTTTAATTATTTTTTTGTCATTAAAATGATTCGTCAAAATGGGCCCAAGCCCAAAGTTAACGACATGAAGGGGAGAAGAGGAAGGTAGGAAGCACGCAGCTCCGTAGTTGGGAAAACAACCTAATCAGGTCGAAGGCGTTTTCGTACTGATAATGGAATCTCTAAAGCGAATGTTCGACCATAAAAAGAAGAAGAGGATGGGTTCCATGACCCAACAAAAAAAGGACGAAGAGGATGGGTTCCGAAAAGTCAATCCATAGGAATTTGTGCCATGATAAAGGTGTCTTATGCAATGATAATAAATAGAAGCTGAGTTTAATTGTTAAATTTTTGTAGCTAAGAATGATGAGAAATACAAAAATTATGTAAAAAAAAAGGGTTTTTATGAACTTTCCCAACGCTTTTATGTAGAATAACTTTAAAAAAAAAAATCAATTATCATATCAAATTTCATAATTTAAATATGGAAATTTTTCCATTACCCCTATAAAGTTTATGAGTATTGTACCTTTTAGATAATTTATGGTTAAAAATTTGTTGCATATCTCACTAACTAAATTTGTTAATATTTTAAATACTTATGATTAAATCACAACATTTGAATTCAAAAGAATACGGATACCTCAAGAGTGCCGAAACAAAAACCTTTAAATATTTAAAATACAACTTACAATTAAATTTCACTCTTTTGCAATAGTTAAAATTAAACTACAATATTAATTTAATATCATTATATAAAATTTAGTAAATTAATTTTTTTAAAATTTTAATTTTTCCAAATTAAATTTATTTTCAAAATAAATGAAAAATAAAAGTGCAATTACTTAATAGTCAGGCTTAAAGAAAGAAGTGTTCTTAATATCTTAAAAAAGTATTATTTTCATATAACACTTTATTTTTATATAGAAAATTTTATTTAAATTTTGATAATTAATATGGTTGATACTTTAGAAAATGAAGTTAAAATTTATTTTAAATAAAAAAAATTATTTTTACTTCTAAATTACTTAACAGATTAAGATTATGATTGAGATTAATATTCACTTTTTTCACAATTATTATATTACTCATCACATTTTAAAATTAAAATTCATTGTAATTTTCAATATTTATAAAATAATATATTTGGTTTCTTCCATCTATAATTATATTTTATATTTTAATTAAATTACATCAAAATTTAATATTATTAGCTCATAATAAGTTTTTGTGATTTATAATTTTTATAATACTTTTATTTAGAAGTGAAAATTTTCAAATCAAATTATTTATCAAAAAAACACACAAAATATCTTTAAAATAATTATAAAAATAATTATGTATATATGTTAGCTCAAAATGCTTATTTATATATATAATAAAATTAACCATATTTTATATTTAATATTATCACTAATCAACTTGCAGTTATTAGATGATTTATTATATTTTTATTTATAATCATTATATGATTCTAATAATTTTGTAATATGTAGTTAAAGCTCACTCTAATTTATTATAATTTAGTTGCATATGAATATCCATATTATATCTTTCTAAGTTAATTAGATCAAAAATTAAATAAAAGTATTAATCTTTATGTTCATGATATCATAATTTTTATAATTTGCTTTTCATAATTCAAAACGGTAGTTTATTCTATTTTTAAATCAGAAAATTTATTTAGTAGTTAGATTTAAATAAAAAGTGACCATATTATCCCAAAGAAAATTAATTTAATGTAATACTTCATTTAGTTGCATAACTTTTGTCATCCAATTTTATAGTGTTAGAGTCTTAATTATTATCTCAATTTGAATGTTCATAATTAGCATACATAACTTTTGTGATTTTCAGCATTGCCTTTAAGAGATGAGGTAAGCACATCTTTGTAATTCCAAATGTATATTATTGACATTATCATTATTTATGCTACATATTTGCTATCTTTTAGTACTTCTACTTAAAATAAAAAATAACTGCTCATCAAGTCTTCAAAATAACCAAAATCATAATTATTTTTTTAGAAGTATTCAAACAAATAAGTAAATATATTTTTAACCACTTATTACCAAAATAAAGAAAATTTCTCTTCTAATGTTCACATTCAAACAGGTTTATTGACAAGAATAACTGAATAAAATAATCAATAAATTTTTATTACATATAATTTTATTACTATCACAATTTTTTTAAAAAAAAGTATTTTTATTAAAAATAATTATTATTAATAAATTCATGCAATGCACAGGTATTATTTATAGTAAATTAATATAATGACGTGTACACAAAATTAAAAGGGTATAGTTATAGTATGCTAGCTCATTAAACAACTAATTCTGGCTGTCCAATTCGGGGAATTATTCTGGCTTAATAGCAAAATTTATAGTTTATTGTATAGTAGTCTTATATAATTCTACACTAAAATGAAAAGATAAACAAATCAATGTGTGTCAAACTATTAAAACGGGTTGGCTCATCCCATTTAAACCTACTCCACTAAAAGCCCACTAAAATGAATGAAATAGGACAGCCCACCAAAATTAAATTGACTCAAATAATGAGTTCAATCTATTTTTGGATGGCATCAGCCATCAAAAATTAAAAAATAATAAAGATCTTTATTTTAATGGATTAATAAATTTGTTTAAAGAAAATTTTTAAAAACTTAACAATGACATCAATGTAACAGTAAAAAAATTTAACATGAATAATCATAACAATAAAACAATCTAGTCTTAGAAATCAATATCAATATAATGTGTTTAATAATAATAAGTTGATAATTAATCTCAAAGTAATACTAATATTTTATTTTTTAAGAAAAAATGCACATTGACCTACGAACCAAGCCTGCCCAACCAGCCAAAACCTGTGCATCAGGCAGGCTACATGTTTTTTGATAAACTTTGAAGTGTAACTGTCACGACCCACCTATGGAGTGTGACCGACACGTGAGGATTTGGGTCCCTACTAAGCCTCCTAACGTGAATCGACTAATATAAATAATCCAAATTTATTCAAAATATCTCAAGTTCAACTAAAACTTCAATAATATGAAATTGTTCTCAAAACCTAAATTTACATAAAATCCATATTCTAGGCCAAAGCCAAACATAACAAAAAAATTAACAGAAATTCTGAAAATATATCATGCATGTCCGGGGATCCTGCCTATACAATTTATTGGAGCACTACTAGACTGACATAATTGACAATAAGCTCCACTCCAAAGCGAAGCTCACCAAGAAAGTCAGAGTAGCACAACCATCGAGGATCCTGTGGTACAAAAATCAGAGTCAGATCTGTAGGGAAAGGAAAAGAGAGGGGTGAGTTCATCAAAACTCAGTGAGCGAGCCTCCACTCACAACCCACACGAGACAATAACAAAATACATAACATATACATGCAACTGATGTGAAATATATTACATATATAATTACATATAAATTAACTGAATCTATGGCAATAACTAGTAGAGAAATATGAATTATTCTGTACATAATTATCTCTGAAATAATAGCTAAATCTGAGCCAATGGCTAATCTGATGGGCACCTAACTAGGTCCCATAAATGGACACCTCACTAGGTTCCTTATTGTGGGTGAGCTAGTCCTCTAGCGGACCACTTGGTACCAAGGTTAACGATCAATCCTGCAAATTGCTTAACTCATTGATCCGTTTCTCACTAATTAATATAAAATAATTTGTTCATAAACCAAATAAATATAAAAGCTCTGAATTCATATAATTCTAACAATTTGACTGTAGCATAACTGAGATTCTAAAATCATGCCCAATGGATCACCAACTTGTAGACATAATGATTTCAGTAATCAATAGAATATGTATCTGACAATTGTTATGAATTATACTTTATTCAATACTTTCAATAAATCATATCTAATATTCTAAAATCTTCATAGGAAATACATAGTCTGAAAATATGATAATTAATATTTCTACTGTAAACATTAAACTAAGGTCTCACAATTTCATAAACTAGGAAAAAGATATTCTATAACACGCAAGGTATCAATTATGGTCCCATGAGTTTTGCTAAAATGATTAATTTTCATGATAACTGTAAAAGTAATAATATTTCTAAAACAGGCATAATTATAACAATATTTTCTCTTGACATAAATCATTCTAAAATTTCATAAATAATTTATATTATATGAAAAAATATTAATAATGACCAAAAGTATGATTATGAGTTTAAACCCACTCACCGTTGATAGTCGTGAGTGTGCTTCTACTAATAACTTTACTCTGAAGTATTGGAATGGTACAAATAACCAATCTCACAGATTAAAAGAAAGAAGCATCACAACATCCGAAGAGAGGATTAGCTAGGTTCACTGATGCTCAGCCATGAAGATCATGAGCTTGACAAGAGATGAGTTCGGCTAAGAAGAGGTTTGGTTTAGAGGAGGTTTGACTTTGAGGAGGTGGAAGCAAAACTTAGCAAAATGAAACTAAATATTTTTTACACATACACACTCCTACACTCATATATTTATACACAAATATAATAATCATGAATAATATTAGTGCTATTTGTCTACACTTAATAATGATAATAAATATTATTAATGCTAACTACACTTAGTAATTATAATGTTAAATAATAATAATGCTAACTACACTTAGTAATAATAATGTTAAATAATAATAATGCTAGGTACACTTAATAATAATAATGCTAATGCTAGCTACACTTAGTAATAATAATGTTAAATAATAATAATGCTAGGTACACTTAATAATAATAATTATAATGCTAGTTACACTTAGTAATTATAATGTTAAATAATAATAATGTTAGGTACACTTAATAATAATAATGTTAATGCTAGCTACACTTAGTATTATTAATATTAGTGGCATATATCTAGACTTAATAATAGTAATGACTAATATTAATGCTAACCACACTTAGTAATTATAATGTTAAATAATAATAATGCTAGGTACACTTAATAATAATAATTAATAATAATAATAATAATAATAATAATTTATAATAATTATAATTTCTTTATTTGGGATATCACAGTAACCCAACCCTAAAAAACTGACGACCTTTGCGAACCGGCCTTCGATTTGACATCTCTACAAACTCTATCTTTTTTTTCTTTTGACAATTTGTGCGACACTTTGCCCGTGATGTAACAGGTTTTCTGCCGCAATTGCAATGGTTTCTCTGTTGCCAGTAAATTTCCCTGAAATGTCATTAAAAAAAAATGAAAATTTGATTTTCTGTAAATGCTGAGGGAAATTTTTTTATTAATGATGTTTGGGTGTCTGGTATGAGATGGGGTTGGAGGAGATTTTGACTGATACAGTATTTTTTACAAGTAAATCATTCATCAACACAAATCATTATATAATGAATTAGGTTGTTATTTTTTTAATAAATTCAATACGTAATGATTTGTATATATCTAAAATGTAAAAAGGATAAAATAAAATATTATTTTACCACATAAATCACTACATAATGATTTATGTATGAAAAATATTAATTTTTTTAATTGAGATTGCACATAAATCACTATATAACATTTGTATTAAAACAATATTATATTGCACATAATTTTTATAAAATATAATATGACACTTAAAAGTTAAAATACCACCTTTCCCCCGTATTCAAAATAATGCCCCAAATGATGAAATTGTGGGGAGTGCAGAGTACCTAGAGGGGACTAATTGGTCTATTTTCCTCTGGTGATGGAAAATATCTACAAGAAATTTAAAGGGTGTTTGGTTTGCATATTTTCAATTTTAATTTCCAATAAAAACAGGAAATAAGGATGAAAATGTGTTTGGCATGTTCAGCTAAAATTATTTTCAGGAAATATTTTCTAAATTTCTTGAAAATCTGGAAACGTCATTTTTATGTTTTCACTCTTTTCATCTCCATATTTCATGCTTGATGAAAACGTTTTCAGTGAAAACGTGGTGGCTCAAATGTAATTATGATGAACTTTGTTTTGTTCTCAACTAACCACGTTTTCCTTCTCCAACATCTCTTCTCCTTCTCACTTAACAGAGCCTCTATATCTCTGGTCATTCACTCACATGGTGGTGCTTGCCAAAAATTCTCTCCTAATAATTGAGATTTGGCCTCCCACTCACGATACGTTTTCCGCAAACCAAACACCCGCACACAACATACACATACACATAAAGAAGAGAACAACTGCAGCGGCAAGAAGTGAAAAAATTAAAATAAGAACAGAGAACAGCTGCAAGGGTTTTTGATGGATTTGTGCTTTGTTTATTTTGGGATTGTAAAATTTGCACTTGGCTGGCTACACTCTTTCTTCTCTTGCCCAAGCTTTGCTCCAATGCCGACGTCGAAGTCAAAGTTGCAGTCGCATGCCACCGCTTTGAACAGCAAACCACCACCTCCATGGCCGCATTCCCATGGCCTCCCTATTTCCCTGTTTCTTGTTGCCAACCTTTATCGAGAATCTTCCTCACCTTTTTTTTTTTCTTTCAGGGTTCTCACTGTTTGGGTTTTGCGTTCCTTTTCTTTTTTGTTTTTTCTGGTGTTATCATGTGGGCTTTTGGGCTAGCACTATCTAAAAAGATTATTTAAAGTAATATAAAAATTCATAAACATATAAATTATGATTATATAATACAATAATTAATAATTTTATTATCTTAAATTTGATTTTGAGAAATATATTCTGCAACCAGGCAAATCAAACATATTTTCATTTTTTAACTTTTTAAAAATAGAATCCATCTTTACAAACCAAATGTATTTCTTAATTTTAAAAATTTGAAAATGAAAACCCTTTTCAAGAAATGAAAATAGAAAATGAAAATAGAAAATATTTTCACAAACCAAACGCACCCTTAGCATTTTAAAAAGGGCCAAGTCTATGGTGCACCTGACTAACTATGGTGTATACCTATGGTGTGTTGAAAGCCATCAGACAAACTAAACATATTTTCATTTTTTAACTTTTTAAAAATAGAATCTATCTTTACAAACCAAACATATTTCTTAATTTTAAAAATCTGAAAATGAAATTTTTTTTCAAGAAATGAAAATAGAAAATGAAAACAATAAATATTTTTACAAACTAAACACACTCTTAGCATTTTAAAAAGGGCCAAGTCTATGGTGCACCTGACCAACTATGGTGTATACCTATGGTGTGTTGAAAGCCATGGTCGTCCTTCAATGTGCTTGCTGTCTGCCTGGCTGCCTATCCTCACTTCACCGTTCTCCTTTCAATGTCGCTGTCGGCAAACAGGACATGCATAACCTTCCCTCAAATCAATGTTGGCCAATTCTCTGCCGCCAGATACTAGCTTGCCAATCAGTCATTATTACTAAGTGTGTTTTTGGATTAGAGTTTGTAAATTAAAATTTGCACCAACACGATTTTGTTAGAATTGATTTTGATCAGAAGAGAGTTGCTATCAAGGTGATTTATATTTGGAGACTTTTATTTCAAAATTGTTTATAATAGAATGAATATTGTTTAGATAATGTTGATCAGAATCACCTTTAAATATATAATTACTAAAGAGGACATGGATTTTATATTATACTTTTAATATTATTCCTTTATTTTATTTTTAAAAATATTTCAATAATATTATATTAATATTAGATTTTTGTTTTGGTATCTATAGAGTATTAATATTCTTCGTCTAATCAATAGTTGTGATTTGATATATTAAAAAAAAACTTAAATTTGTGGGACATGTGATTTTTTTTAGTTATAAATAATTAAAATGTATCGATATTTTTAAATTTTATAAGGGTATTAGAGAAACCTTTAATATTATTATAAGTAAATTTATTTTAAAAAATCAAGAATAATTCTCACTGTTAGTATTAGTTTATAAACAAAAATAAATTGGCAACTACAAATATAAATAAAGTACATAAAAAATATTTAAATTTATATTTAACTAGCAAAAATAGTTCACAAGCTCAATAAATCATGAAACTTTTCAACATGCAAAAGATATAATTGATTCGAGAATAAAAATATAATATAAAATTTTATGATTAAATTTTATATATAAAATTATATATAAATTTTATTTATAAAAAAATTATTTCTATTTTCACTCTTTAAATGGAATGGACCCAAAAGTGTTATACTTAGCGTATGCTCTTTCGTGGACGCTCATGTGAAGAGTAATCATGGTTCGTAAGAATTAAATTCCAGCTTTAAAATCTGCAGCAGCCATGACGCAACGAAAAGGCAACATCTGAATGTGGTTTGGATCCAAAAACTTGTTGAAGTTGGAAAAGTCAAATAGTAGCCAAACAAAAAATCTCTTCGTTCAATGAAATCTAATGTGGGCGTTGAGTGCAAACGCCAAAACAAACGCACATTAGAGTCAAGTGACGTGATGGATCCACCAAGAAGAAAATGTACCGGGGCAATGCATTTAACCTAAAGCATGTGTACATCAGTACATGTGTACATCGTCAGGTTTGATAATTAATTAATAATAACCTAAAGCATAGACGTATTGACTTAATAGTATATCTGTGTGTTAGATATGTATCAATGTCTAACACTTACACAATATATTTTGGACACACGTTTAATTAAAAAATAATTTTTTTAACTCGGACACACATCAAACACAACTAATATTATTCTAATTTATTGTGGACGTAGCTTGGATACTCCTCACGGATGCATCTGAGTTGGTTTCTTTATTTTCTTTTCAAATTTTTAATATTAACATAAGTTTAAAATCAACCCTAGTTATTTTATTGGACCTGTGCTATTGGATAATTTTACTTTGAAAATTCTTTAGTTGATCATAAAAAAGAAGAAGAATTAATTAGATAAAATAATTACACAGACACGATAAAAAAAATTCAAATAAAAAAAGATACAACAAAATCATATAACAATATATATATATATATACACATACTGTGTCCGTGTCCTGTAATTTTTTAAGTTTGATATATCTCTGTGTCCTTGTCCGTGTCATGTCTCGTTCCGTGTAAGTGTCTATGCTTAATAGATAATAACTAATGCTATTGTGATGTTTTAAAAAATCATATAATTTTATGTTTTAATCATTATCATGTTTGTAAAATTCAATAGTTAAAATTTACTATTTTTACTCTCATAATAAATCACTCGATTAACTCCAAAAAGTGAATATTGGATGTTCACCTATATTTCTGCACGGTTGATGTGAAAATTGAATGTATCTCATGGTTGATATTTGTTGAACTAATTTATATGGTGATTGGACAAAACTATAAAATTGATTCCCCTTAAATTTTACATCGGACAAATTGATCTCTTAATACAAAAAATTAGATGAATTGATCCCTAAAAAACCAAAACTCAAAATAAGCTTCTATCAATTAAAAAAAAAAAGAACAAATTCGTACCAGAAATTCAGTCGTTTTCATAATTCTTGACGTGCTAATTTATTCTATTTTTTAATGTGATCCAATTTTTCTGATATTTTAAATTGACAATAACTTTTTTATGTTTTGTTTTTTTTACAGGATCAATTTATTTGACATAAAATTTGAGAGACATCAGTATGTGAAGTTTGTAGATGATATTTTCTCTCCATTCAGATTATTTTGTTTTCGTCGACGCTGCCGTTTCGTACCATATAGAAGCACTCTTTATCAATTATAGGAGGATTGAAGTGTCAAAGGAAAATGGCACACCGCATCTTTGAATTTTCTCGCATGTCAGTTTCGTTTCACTTACAAAGCGATTTATACACTTCAACATATTTGCACCGAAAAAGACATGGCTCATGAAAAATCTACAAGCACGCGTGCCTTCCTCAAGCTAATTTGTCTACATACAGAAGTCACACTTTATCTCATATGAAAAGGTATATCTTTCCTTGCAAGGTCAAGGGCGGCTTGACCTTAGTTGAAGCCTTTAACTTTGCCCCTTATAAATTTTGAAGATTCTCCAATATAAACGTACCCTGCATCCAATACAAAGAACAAAAAGCTTCCGATCGAATTGTAAGCAAAGCTCCTCTCTTATCAATAATGTCTAAGCAAAGGTATGGTGGTACGCTATATTATATCAATAACACTTAATTTGCTTCTATATTTCTTAACCTCGTCGATATTGTCGATATACGTATTATAATGTATGCCTATTTCTCTGATTGATCTCTCTACTGTCTGCTTGATATGGTTTTTCAGGGTGGAGGGTAAGGTAGCAATTGTGACCGGGGCAGCAAGTGGAATAGGACCCGAGGCAGCGAGGGTATTCGCGGAAAACGGAGCATTCATAGTTATAGCAGATGTTGAAGATGAAAAGGGTCACAAGGTTGCGAGTTCCATTGGCTCAGACAAGGTGAGTTACCACCATTGCGATGTTAGAGATGAGAAACAAGTTGAGCAAACAGTTGCTTTTGCACCTGGAGAAATATGGCAGCCTAGACATCATGTTTAGCAATGCCGGAATTGTGGGCTCTTCCTCCAGTATACTTGATTATGATCTAAGTGATTTTGACAACACCATAGCTGTGAATCTTCACGGTGCAGCAGCATGTATCAAGCACGCAGCACGTGTCATGGTGGCTAGAAAGACGCGGGGGTCCATAATTTGCACATCCAGTATTGCTGGTTTGGTTGGTGGATTGTCGAGTCTTGGTTACACTACATCCAAACACGGTCTTATAGGCCTTGTGCGCTCAGCGTGTGGTCATCTCGGAGCTTATGGGATTAGAGTTAATTCCATCTCACCCTATGTGGTAGGTACACCTCTAACATGTAGAACGGTGGGGATGGAAGCAAGTGAAGTTGAAACTCTAAGCGTTGCTACTGGCAATTTGAAGGGGATTACATTGAAGGCAACCCATATTGCAGACGCAGCTTTGTTTCTTGCTTCTAATGAGTCGGCTTATATCAGTGGACACAACTTGGTGGTAGATGGAGGTTTCATAGCCTTCAATCGCTCTCTTGATGCCTTATTTACGTCAAACGATAAATAAAAAAGGATCTCATCTAGTCTATAAAAATGTTTCAAAAAATAAAAGAAGTGAAATAAATTTGTCTTGCTCTCCCATGTATTAATTGCTCGTTAGATGTGTGTATCATCTGTGGTCTCTGGCTATATCGATCATATATGCATTTCCTTGCAGGCCGTTGCCGCTCTATTATTATTATTATTTTCTGTTTTCCAGAAAGCAAAATTAAGTTACATACATAATATTGTACTGTAAAAGGAGACCAAAGTATCGGGTAATCTTGTCGGTCTCAATAACTGTACTATTTGAGTGGTTACAGTTTTTTTTTATAATAACTTTTGAAATTATTGAGCCGAGCCAAAAATTACTCTTGTCCTCTGTACTCTGTATGGTATAAAGAATATTTATAGAGTGAGTCCTATCCTCTATACGGTATAAAGAATATTTGTAGAGAGTGGGTCCTAACCTTTTTTTTTTAAGTCAAAATTCAATTGATACATCAAGTGACGCTCAAAATTGTCCATAAGAGTAGTACAAATAACAATAAACACACAAATTGGTCCTAACAATTTTATTGATAGATAAATTAATCTTTAATAAAAAAAAATTAGTATTGAAGTCCCTCACAATTCTAAAAATATGACACTGTAAATTTTTAACAATTTCATTAATAGATAAATTAATCTTTGACAATAAAAAAATAGTATTGAGATCTTTTACAATTATAAAAATAGGACATATAACTCCTTGACTCACTTGAAAAATGTTAAATGCATACGTGAACTTTAATTATTGATCTATATAACACTCATTAATCCTAATCAATATTAACTAAAATACACCATTTTAATTTTATTTTTATTTTTATTTTTTTTGTAAATTGCTCTCCCAAATGTTCTAATATTCCACCGTATCCATTATAAAAAAAAAAAACCTTTGTCCATTACTTATCGTTTTAATAAGGGAATATGATTTGAAATTGAATTTCTTATACTTTTTCATTACCTTATTTTGAGGCACTATAGTACTAAGTCATAAATTCATAATCATTTTCTCAAAAGAACACAATAATTGCATATTATAAAACAACACAATAGATTTCTACTTTTATAATTGTGAGAGATCTCTATACTAATATTTTTTTTGTCAAGGATCAATTTGTCCATCAAAATGAAATGTCAAAAACCTATAATACCTTATTTTTATAATTATTAGAAACCTCAATACTAATTTTTTTAATCAGTGATCAATTTGTCCATTAATAAAATTGTTTTGTATCAATTTGAGTATTTATTCTTTATATATATAGCAATATGTTGTGGTATTTTGCTTTTAGGCATAGGCGACAGTTACATTTCAGACTATTCTGACTATGTGCGTGACTTTTAGAGCTAATTGCTTCACTTCTATTTAATTATGAAAAGCATTCAAAATGAACTTGAGAGAGATAGTTAGATATTAAGTAGCGGAGAGGTGACCTTGATTTTGAATTTGATGATGTTTTTAAGGAAGAAAAAACAACTATAGAAATTAGGAAAAATGTTAGGATTCTCTCCTCTTATAATGATGTTGATATCATATGGGCTATGGAAGAATCGGAGATATTTGAAAGCGAAACTGGGTGGAGGGAAAACAAAGCGGAGCCAAGGGAAAAAAAGATAGTTTTCCTTTTTTTCCTTTTAATATAGCGTGGTGTGATTTTGATGTTAATGTTTAATCTGGAGTCTTCGGGTGCTTTGTTATTAATGTTGGACTGGATTGTTTTAAAAGGGGTCTTCAGGTCGTGTTCTCTTTATGGTATGATTTCTGGGTGTTTTTTTTTTTTTTTTAGCAAGTTACATTGAACTCTTATGAGGTTTAGTGAAATTCAATCTAACTCCCCTCTATTTATATATTTTGTTCAGGAAATTTTTGAGTTTGTAAAATTACTATATTGACTTCTTTTGAATTTGTAAAATCATCATTTTGACATTCTCTCTATCCCATAATGAACAAAGTATGCAATAAAGGTCAATGTTATATAGACAAATAGAAGGAATGTAAGATGAATTTCATCAAATTTTATGAGAGGTCAGTATAATTTTATCTTTTTATTTTGTGTGCTTTACAATCAGTGGTGTCCATGTCTTTGATCTGTTTCTCTCCTCTTAAAGTTTAAAGTATTCAAATAGATATTAAAAAAAACTTAACAAGTTAATCAGATTTTAAGATTAAGAAGTTATATGGCATCTATGACAACTATCTAATATACGTTAGTAAATATTTATTAGCAATAAATTTTTAGATAAATATTTAATATCAACTTTAATGAATTAAAAAAACAATATTTTAGGAGAATACCTAAGTTGGCATGTGAGAGTTTAAAGAATAGTTTTAACAATCAAATCAGACCGACCGATTTAGATAGGAAACCAAGGTTAAGCAATTGAATCAGTTAAACTAGTCAATATACGAAGTGAATCAGTCGATTTCCATCAAACCAGGCAGAGAATCAGTCATTGACCCACAAGTGAACCGGCCAACAAGATTTTTTTTAAAATTGCTCACAAAAATTCTTTGCTGGGGTTCGGAATCTAGGCATAAGGGTAATACATTGCTTACTTTACAACTAGGCTACCCTCAAGCTTGTGATATTAAGCTTCATTATTTATATATTACTTTCTTAGTCACATTAAATTATATTTTTATATATGAATTTAATTAAATCTTGTTCAACTAATGAGTCATCTGTTAAACCGATTGATCCAGTGTCTTAGTCGAATTGATCATCTATTCAGTTTTGAAAACTATGGGTTAAAGAATAAATTTCCTATGACTTATAATGTTTGGAAACTATGATTGCAGGTCATGAGAATCAATGGAAATGGAAGATTAGTTGGACTAATTTGTTTGGGATCGCTATATAGTATGTGAACACCATATTTTATCTGATTCTCTTTTTTTTCGTATATAAGAAAATAAAAAATAACAAAACCAAAAATAAAAATCATTAGCATAATGTTTTTCTTGATTTTATTTTTCAAATTAGCATAAAATCTTTTTAAATTAGTTAGCATATTTTCTAATCAGCATTAAATCATTTTATCAAATCAGTTTTAAAATCAGCATCAATCAATATCTTTTTAATTAGTATTAGTCATTTATTATTGCATCTCTAATTCCATATAAAAAGGTATTATTTTTCTAGCAAGCGGGAGACAATCACAGATACACGAACACAGCAGCGGCACCATCTCCTAGCCTATCCCTCACAGCCATCTCAACCTTCACCATTATTCCCTCTAGCCACCGCAAGACAACCCACTCACCCTCAAGCCTGAATACCAACTCAACCTGTACACTAAGCCTCTAGAACCAATCAAAATCACACCTCTAACATCATCTAACATTACAATCCAGCATTATCACCATCAACCTTTCACACACCCATCCCCACCACATAGCCTCTATCACCACTACAAATCGGACACCAAACCACAGCCACCGCAAAAACCATCATCATCATCACCATCGCCCTCCTTCGTTCATCATCATCTTCCTCATCATCGTGGTCATGGCGCTGCCCTTGCAAGTCTCGGGTACAAGCACTGGAGTTGTTTCATCCCGTTCTTATCTCTATCTTTTGTGTGACCATATAGTTTTAGTAGTTTCTTTTCATTTTTGTCGTTCTTTACTTATTGGTGTTATTGTCGTTTTTGGTCCGTTTCAGAGCTAAGTTTTTTTTTTAAAAAATTCATTTTTGGTTTGATTTGAAATTGGAATAAAAAATACAAAAATATTTCTTTTTAAAGTCCATGCAACACCTTGTGATATTGATATGTGATTTATCATCCTTAAGTTTCACAAAAATGGAAAGGTTTTATTGTATAATTTATGCTATCCTAAATCCTGTGCAAAGATGGAATTCTTTTATTTTATTTCTTTAATAAAATTAACCCAATGCACACTCATTTTCTATAAGAATCACGTGACTTTGAGTTTCTCGTCGTATTAGAAAATACGTCGGTATAACCAATAACTATCAAGCCAATTTTTTTTATATAAAATTTGTTCTTTAATTTTTGTTTTGATTTTGATTTTTATTTCTTTGTAAATATATAATTGTTATATATAATTTTTTGGGAAAAATAAATATTTTAAAGTTATAAATAAATTTGTATAATGAGTTAGAAGGTAACCGTATTTATACGAATGTATTAGAGGTACAGTGAGATTAAGTTTTCATCATTCCTTAATCATAATTAGACTCCCAAACTTTAAATCTCTTTTAAAAAGACTAGTTTTACAAATAAAAAAGTTTTCCAATTTTACCTATAATCAAAATTGGTGGTAACTCCATTTTTTTAAATTGGTTGTCGTTCTTGTCACGACACCCTTTGAGGACGTTGTGACAGTGTTTTTAAGTTTTGTTGTTGCTGGTATTAAATAAATAGGAGTGGGAAAAGTGACCATTTCTTTTGTGTCTCCTCACTCTATTGAAGATTTCTTTTAGTTTCATATATATAAATATATAAATAAATAGTTTACCCATAATTATATTTACCCCTACTTCTTTCTCTTTTTTCATGTAACAAGTCTCTTTGAAAAAAACTTTAATTTTGATTAAATATAATACCACATAATTTTATTTAAATACTATATAAAAATTGAGCTCTAAGATATGAAAAAAGGAGTTGACTGGCACTTTCAGTAATACTAATAAAGCAACTTGTGTACCTGGAGACTACATGACTCTTATACTCTCATTATTGAACAAAAATTAATCTTATTAACACTTGGACAAAATAAATTCATATAGAAAGATAATTGAAAAAAAAAAATAGACAAAGGACTCGGCATTGAAAAAGATTTTTCTAATTAATGTCTAAAGAGTAATAGTTTAAAAACCCTGAAAAAGATATATTTTAAATTTTGTAATGGATTTTGTACTTTGAAACTACCCACAACTTATTTTCTCAATACTAATACTGTCTTTTTCACTCCCTTAATTAAAAACACTGAGCAGATAAATCGTTAAAATATAAGATTTAATTGGAATGTATTTATAATGAAAAATAATTTTACATATTTTTTAAATATGTAATATTACATCAATAAATATAATTACTTTTCATTTCATTACTTGAAAAGTCATGTAAAGAAAAAAAAGATTTGATTGGATATTTATATAAAATTTGATTGAATATATATATATAGAGTAAACACTCCAATTGGTTACTGACAATTTTTTTAGGCACAAATTAATCCTTGATAATTGTAAGTACCCAAACTAGTTCTTATAATTGTAAAAATAAGACATTATAGATCTCTAACCAGCCTGTCAGTCTCGGCTATATTTTTTCCTACATGAGCTCCATCTTCTCCTAGCCAAAATCTTTTTTCATCCATAGAATAAAAAACTAGACTAGACCGGCCGGTCCAACTGGGTTAACCGGGAACCGGTCGTCTGGCCAGTCTGGTTAAGTATCTAAAACCAGATGGACTACGAACCGGTCAAAATAGGAAAAACCGGTGGACCGGTCCGGTTTTCTCAGGTCCCGATTTGGTATTTGGCCTGAAAAAAAAAAAAAAAAAACTGGCTACCTCTGTTCTTGCCGCCTCATCAGATCTGACCGCCGGTCATCAGATTGTCTTCACTTCCGCTGGTGAAGCTGCTGCTACTCTGCCACTCCTGCATTGTGCTTCTGCTTCGCCTGCTTCACGCTTCTGCTCGTGCTTCTCTGCCCTTTTGCTTCGAGCTTGTGCTTCTGTGTATGTCTTTATGAAAAACTTGGCGCCTCATGCTTCTTCTTGCTTCTGCTTCTGCTGTAGAGAAGAAGAAGGAAATGAGGCGGTGCTCCTTTTCCTTTCTTTTCTTTGTTTAATATTTTTTTTGGTTGGAAAATGTAAGTTGTACATCCTTATGACACATGAGTCATCATCACACAGTTGGATTATAAGTATTTCAATTAAAAAAGTTAAAAGAAGAAATGATAAACACTTCTCACCGTTGACTTTGTGTGCCGTAGATTGCTCTTTTTTGTTTCATTGGTGGGGCCGAGCATGAAATGTTGATATAACATTATTAATTCTATTTTTTTTAACATTTTTATTTTATTTTATTTTATATTTGTATCTTTTGAAATTTAAGATCTTTATTTTTTTTGGAATAAGCATCCGTCTTTATATTTAAAAAATTAATATAATTATTTAATTAAATATTTAAATATAAATATTTTATTATATTCTGATTGAACCGATTAGACTTCTAAATCTTCAAACTAGTATCCTCATCAGTTCGATACCCGATCCAGTTTTTTCTTCCTTGTTTTTTATCTTTATCTTTGAGTCGAGTTTTAATAGGTCAGTCAGGGATTTATAGTGTCCTATTTTTTTAACTTTAAGGGATCAATTTAGGTGTTTATAATTATTAGAAATTAATTTATCTATAAAAACAATTATAATAGATTAATTTGAGTGTTTACTGTAATGTGTAAGTTTTCAAATTCAAAGCGTTGAACATGCAAAGCAGTCAAAGACACATCCGCCAAGTATGTGGCATGTATCAATGAGCATTAGCAGGTGTTGATTCAAAGTTATCCGTGAAGTAGGGGCCAATGCCGTGGAATTCAAAGGGAGCGGCGGGAATTTTCAGGGGATTGGACTGAACTAATGGGCTCTCGTCTCAGAGGTAGCCTTTTGTCTTGTCAGGTAATGAGGTCCAATAATGGAGACCAATTACTCTCTTTTCTCTAAAGATGTCAAATTCGATTGGGCGGCCCCGTTTTTACCGGTTCTATCAAAATGTCCCTCAAAATAGGGTGCGACACCGTTTCGGCCGGTTCTATTAAATGTCCCTGAAATATAGGGCGCGACAGATGCTAGATCAATCCGTTAAAAAATAAAAACTTATAATTTTTTTTAATAGTGTGATGATTTTGGTTTTAAAAAAAACTTTTAAAATTTTTAATTAATACATGTTCAAATTTTTAAGGTGCATAATAACCATGTGCTAATTTATTAAATATAGTTTGTTTGTGATTATTTTAATAAATAATTATTTTTTTTGCTAAAAAAATTATTTTTCATATATTTATATAATTTTTAAAAAATAATCAGAATTTTTAAAAAAAATCAGTTTCAATTTTTTCAGTTATATATAAAAGCTAGGTTTCATAGTCACTTTTTTTCAAAATTTGAAAGAAACGTACCCATAATCATTTGCACATAGTAAATTATAATTTATTACATACAATGCATGTATTTTGTCTTTTTTTTTATGTTAGATACTTATTAAATTTGATTTAGACTTGATCTCATGTCTCTTTGGTTTGGGCTTTTGGAGATGTTGTAAAATAAAGACTAACAAATTATAAATTTTTTATTCTAAAACATAAATAGAAACATTTGGCCTCCCAGCCAAACTCGTCCCAACTCACCTAAACTCGTGAATTAAGCGAAACAGTTTAGTAAACTGAAATTTTTTGACAAACTTATAAATTTAATTCAATCATTAAAAATAATAGTTTTAACGGACCAATTCGACAAGTCGAGTCTGTCTTGACATCCCTGCTTTTCTCAATCTCAACCTTCTAATCATCGTACCATGGCCTATATAAATAAAATGTAGGGATTGCGAAAAGGAAAACACCTTTCGGCTATTCCACGTTAATTTGTGAAGAGTGATGATTGAATTCAATAGACATATAATTATAACTCAGTCGAGACCAACGTCATTTTTACTAGCACACTTTAATCTAGGGTATATTAATAGTCAGGTTAATGAAGTTATGATTGTTGTTATCATGTAACTTTTTAATTTATAAAACTGGAATAGTTAATCTTCTTTAATTTAAATAATCATTCTTTATAGGTCCCTCTCTTCATTAACATTATTAATGCTATTCACACAAAATTAATGTCGCAATTAGTGGCAACTACATGTGTGCGTATCTTAGTTTCAAACTTTGATAATATTTTCAAATGGAATTCATTTTTAAAAAAGTTGTATCCGGGAATAGCAACTTAAATTGTACACATTAAATCTGTACCAAAACAAATTTACACGTTAAATCGTTTTGCTTTCCCTTGACGCATTCGTATATTAATATTTTATACATACTTGTCTCTGAAACCAAAAAAAAAAAAACGGATCATTGAGATCATTAACCAAAATAAAAAATGATTTTTAAACGAAGAAGTTAAATAAAATTATTTGATTTTCGTACTAAAAAATACTTTATAATAAAAAAATATTGATCGACAACAGTTGACTGATATACAAATTTGTAAAATAAATAGTCAATGATATGATTTATATTTCATTCGTATAACGTCATTATATAATAAGTATGCGCTTCGCTCACTTGAAAACTGGAAACATAATTATTTATTTTCAGCATGGAAGTAATAAAGTACTAAACACCTGGAAAATAAAAAAATCATATAGTTGTATGATTGCATTAAATAAAACGAATAATGTGCTAATGAACATAAGCTTAAGTGGCAATACTTGGTCTTTGTCACAAAGTATGAATTAGTTGTTGGTTTTGAGTTAGGAGTTCGAACTCTATATTTACCCATTATTTTCCCCATTTTCCGTGAGCTCAACTAGGAGCTCCCGAATATTGAAAAAAATAAATAAATAATGTTCTGTAGTAGGAGTTGGGATGCGTGACCCTCAGGCTTCAATTGTACATTAAAAGAATAATGAACGCCATGTGATTCGAAACAGAGTGTAATGAATTTTATATTGCCTGCTGCTAGTTGGAAGCGTGGAATTCACATAAATAATAAGTGCAGAATCAATTTTCCATATTTCATTAAGGATACTGGGGGGAAAAATGCATTATGCCGACCAAAGAAATATACAATGAAAGAAGTAGCTATTCTCAATTAGTTCTGAGTACAACAACTTAAGGATAATTGTAGCCTTATAAAGTAGTATTACACAATTTAGATATATTTAAGAATTGGCTTAAACTTTAAACAGTTGCAACCAGTCAAATCTAATTAAGGATATTTTCCAAACACAGGATCAACATGACAAATTGTTAATGCTTAATGATGATTACATATAAACGAACAATGCAGCCGTGCACGAGTTAGTTAGTCATCACATTTCTGGAGCTTTGCACTCTACAAACCTTATTATAAATATAGGCTATTGTTAGGGGATGATCATATCTAAGATATATAAAGATCAAACCTACCTATAAGAGCTTTGTTTCAACGTTTTGGGAAGAACTCATCCATCAAACACTGCCAATGCCGAATCCAAGGTACAACACCCCTTGTCATTAGATCTGATGTCTCAGACTCAACATCTGAACTTAATTTCCCTTTTTAATTTGCAACATCATATACATAGTTAATTTCTTCACTCTGATTTATGCATATTCTGCTTAATTAATGTTGATAACTTAACTGACTTGTTTTTGTTGACATGATGATGTGGAGATGACCTTGCAGGTTGGAGGGTAAGGTGGCTCTTATAACTGGGGCGGCTAGTGGGATTGGTGAAGAGACAGTGAGACTATTTGCTGCAAATGGAGCCTTCGTTGTTGCTGCAGACATTCAAGACGATCTTGGTCGCCAACTTGAGGCTTCAATAGGCTCAGATAGAGTCACTTACCACCATTGTGATGTGAGAGATGAGACTCAAGTTGAAGAAACAGTTCAATTCACAATGGAAAAACATGGTCGCATTGACATCCTCTTCAGCAATGCTGGCATACTGGACTCTTTATCTGGGATCCTTGATCTTGATCTGAATGAATTTGACAACATCATGGCCACAAATGTTCGTGGTGTGGCTGCCACAATCAAGCACGCTGCACGTGCCATGGTTGCTAAGAGCACCCGTGGATCCATCATATGCACCACTAGTGTTGCTGCTACTGTTGGGGGAACTGGTCCTCATGGCTACACCACTTCAAAGCATGCTCTTGTAGGGCTTGTGAAGTCAGCTTGTAGCGAGCTTGGGGCACATGGGATCAGAGTTAATAGTGTGTCTCCTTTTGGGGTCGCCACACCTCTTGCATGTAGAGCTTTCCATCTTGAACCTGATGAAGTTGAAGCTAATACCTATGCACAGGCTAATCTGAAGGGGGTTGTGTTGAAGGCTCGGCATATTGCAGAAGCTGTTATGTACCTTGCTTCTGATGAAGCTCTTTACATCAGTGGTCATAACTTGGTAGTTGATGGTGGCTTCTCCGTGGTTAATCGTACTTCTTCTTCAAAACCTGTGTAACATAGATGGGAATGAATCTATCTCATGTGAAATTAAGGGTCTGGTATGGGCTTGTGAAAGCCGTATTTCAATAATTGCTTACTTTATATAGTCATATTTTAATATATTTCATCAAGTGAAAAGCAATTTATGTGTGGATATTTTAATTAAAAAGTAGTTATAAGATTATATTTTAGATTGAGTATAAAAAATACGCTTACAAAATTTATCTCTTATATCAAGAGATAAATTAATATATTAAAATTTAAAAAATCAATTAAAATATTTATTTTATTATTATTAGATCTAAGACCTGAGAGTCATGCTTTTTTGTTTCATTTACTTAAAAAAAAAAATGATGGGTAAGTGAGACACCGGCCTCGTTAATTGGCCTGATGGGTGGAAAGAAAAACAAGACTTCATGCTAGCGACACCGGCATATGATGAGAAATTCTTCATACTACTACATCACTGAAGCTGCGGTGAGAGACATCGTGTCTTATTACCTAATTAATCATTTGTCGTTTATGAACCCCACAACTTCAGGAGGAAACACGTGAACTTTAAATGAATGAAACACAACTACACCTTTTCTGCTACCACACCGGCCAGAGTTGACCCTAACGAGTTCATCCTAATATAATATAAGAATACATCGATCCAAATACATTGTTAGAAGAAAAAACATGAAAATATCACACTAACAAATGCTATAACTAGTAAGGACCATGACTGCAATGCATGGTGTTGTACCAGGGATGATTTTTATGCGAAACAATATTCATGATTCATGAACATTCGCATTGCAATTAGCAAGAGACAGTGCAACATGTTTTTCTATGAAGAGAATATCACAGCTGTGGAATATTATTGAAGTCAATCAAATTATGAACAGAAAAAAGGTCTTATATGAAGGCACACTGTGACAGAAGACAGTGTTGGGAAGTCAATGGTAACTGTTATTTTGTTTTACATAGAATCACAATCTCCTTCACAAATTCCAGCAGCACGAAGTCCAAATACAGAATGGGGCTACCGGTCCGTGTATATTGTTCTCTTTGTTGGATATTTTATGTAAATGGACTAGTATAAATCATATTTTATTATAATTTTAATTTGATTTCAATTTAATTAGATATCAAAATACTCGGGCACATTGTTTAGCTCATTTTGTGATTAATTTTTTATTATTTACTATTAGATGGGATGCGGACTTCACTTAATTTGGGACCCACATCTCATTCAATGGTAGATAAAAGTATGTTTATACGGTATCCCACAAAGTATGAGTACAAATGGGCTAAGTCATAATGGATAGGTTTGGTCCATTCTATTACTAATTAAATAGGTCCATGCTCCTAACCATTTCTGTGTGGTTGTTGTTTCATTGAAACAGAACACGTATTGGAATTGCAGTAGCAATAGGAAGAGTATTATCTCTTCTTTTTGGTTTTCTCTCAAAGGTCAAGGTAAATAGACAACCATGATTCATCAACCTCCAATATGCCAGGTAATTCTGGAACCTAATCCTCAATTATAATATTGTTTATCACATGCCTTAGGAATTAGACAAATGATAAACAATTGAAATTTTAGAATATTCTTTTTATAAATTAAAATTTCTACACTCTTTTCAAAAAGACGAAGCAAGAAGGCAGCCAGTCGAATTATTATTTTTTTCAAAGTCAATCCAAATGTTTGATAATGTGAGAGTGGCAGAAAATGAACTAATTTGATTTTTGGTCGATACTTCAAATGGTTTAATAGAAAGCATACAAGCTTTTTGATTTTGGTCAGAGAGAAGGCATACAAACTCAAGAACCCAAAATTACACTCCCTAAATAAGCCCAACATGCCAGCAATTAACGACCCACATCTTAAAAAGCCACGGGTTCGACCCAAAACAAAATGGTCGAAGGTGTTACAGACTTACAGCCCAAAATGTATTGACTTTTTAGATGTAAGAATCCCTTTCTAGACACATCCGCTGTGATTTTGAAGAAAATATTTATGTTTGGTTGTCTGCCGGTACATTGATTTAGATTGATTTTGTCTTTATGTTATGATTTTATCTTTGACCTAGAAATAGATATTATCTCTTTGTAAATTATAACATATTTAAGAAATACAATCTCATTTTCTCTGCATTCTTGTTCTCATCATGCCTCCTTCTAACAGGGTACTAGACAAGTTTCGACAATCTCCATAGTCTTGCTCAGGCCCATCTTTGCTGTTTACTTTCAAACAGGCCCATTGCAGCTCTGTCTCCCCTGACAATCTCGGTGTAGTTAAGACAAGCTTGAAACTTGATGAGCTTGGTCCCAAAAAAAAAAGAAAACTTGATGAACTTTATGTTGAGGAGGAGTGTTGAAAATACAATATCTTAGTATATTTTAGATTAATTTAGATATATTATAGATTGATTTACTTTGATAGTAGATTGATTTTGTCTTAATATTTTAATTTTATCTTTGTCCTATAAATAGATGTTATTTTGTTATAAATTATACATGTATCTAAGAAATATATCTCATTATTTTCTTAGAGGTGATGAATAATAGGAATAAAAACAAAAGGACTGAAAATGGTGGGGGCATTATGGGAAAAGGAACGGAAAGAAAACAATCAAATGCATTTAGACATGTGTATAATTTACAAAGCTATAACATATATTTTTGGACCAAAGATAAAATCAAAATATAAAGAAAAAATCAATCTAATATCAAATTGAATTAATTTAAATCAATATAAGATATATCTATACCAATCCAAAATTTAAAGATATTGTTTTATTTCTAACGGGATATATTCGTAAACACTAATACTTAACTGAAAGTAGTAATAGTAGACTGGAGTGCTATCTTGGCAATCGTTTCTCAGGTGGGTAACTGTAATCCATCTTTGGAGAAGTAAAATGATTAAAATAAAAATATTTCAGAAACAAAGTATAGTTTTATTTTAAGATTTTTTTTCCCGGCAAATTTGTGCTTATCAAACTAATGTCAGAGACTCAGAGTTAGTTTTGCATACATATGGAGCAAGTGAAAAGAGAGCACTATTTGACCATATGAATGTCCATTATACCTCGTCATTCGTCAAAATAGAAGATTTTGGTGGACAATTTTTCATATAGGATGAATTTTATGCAAAATATTTCTCACACAAAATACTTATTTTAAAATGAAATATGTATTATTCACAATAAAAAAAGAATAATACATATTTTTAATTTATTAATAAAATAAAAACAATATAATATAAATAGTATGGATACAGCAATATCTATCTCCTTTTTAATAGTTATACATCTAAATGTGATTTTAACTAACACTATCAAAATAATATTTTAAACTAAAATCACTTTCAAAGTAAAGATATCAAAACCCAAATCACTTCACTTTAAAATTAATTTCAACTAAAATCAATTTTGATAAAATTAATTTTACAAACACAAATTCAAACATACACTAAGTTTGTTTGTTTGGTTAGGTGTATCTGTGGGCTATTGAGACCTATAAATTAACATTGTAAATAGGTTAGTCGAATAAAATAAGTCACTAGAGTTGGTCTAGTTCTGAGAGGTTTAGGTAGTATACATGAGGTTCTAGGTTCAAACCTTATTGCAACTATTATAATTTTTAAAATACCAAAAAAAGAGTTAATCGAATAAAATGAATTACCCTCACTATAAATATAGAGTTATGTTTGAGCCTAATTCAAAAGCTTCACAAGATATTTTATTTCCTTGTTGATATTGGTCAAACAAGTATGTTTACAAAAATAGTCCATGTAAAAAAAATGAGTAAACTCACAAAATAGTCTCTAAGGATTTTTAAATCGGACAAAATAGTCAATAAGGAATAAAAACAAACAAATCAGTCTGTTACCTTTTCAAAAACTGGACAAAATAATCCTTTTATCAATTTTTTTTTAATGATCTGTAAAGTAGATGACATAGCATCCTTAATTATTTCTATCAAACCAAAATACATATCATACATTCCCTCACAAATCTTCATTTTCATCTTGACGGAAGGACCATTTTGTTTAGTTCTTTAAAAGGTGAGGGATTTATTTGTATGTTTTTATTCCTCATGGACCATTTTGTTCGGTTTTTTAAAAGGTGTGGGATTGATTTGTCTGTTTTTATTTGTAAAGATCATTTTATTCGATTAAAAAATCCTTAGGGACTATTTTGAGGGTTTACGCAAAAAAATGTAATTCCTTTTTATAGACATATTAAGTAACCAAACCCAATCATAAAAGGAAGCAAAAGAGAAGTTTTATGGAGCTACAATTTTTCAAAAAGCATTAATTGTAACCAGATAGTATGTTTAAGTGGTGCACATCTCCATAATCGTGTTCTAGTTTTATTGTAATTGTAAAAATTAATCATTAATTGTTATGAAATATTATTCATTTATGGATGTCCATATATTTAGGTGATTCAGTTAAGATTTGATTAGATTAGATAGAATCTATTATGATTTGATTAGATACTATATCTCTCTTCCTTTGGCTATAAATAACTCTTTATATGCTCCATATAGAGCACATTTGATATTATCAATGAAACTATTCTTTCTCCTCTTCTTTATTATTTTCTCTATTCTTATTTTTTATAACATGTTATCAGCACGACTTTGCTCTCAAAGTGAAGAAGCTCGCGTTAATACAATGCATTCAATATTCTTTCTTCTAGGATTCTTGGTTTATGTTGGAAATTGGGAGAGCGTTTGATACAAGCTACAATTCTTTTTCTAGTGTCATTTACACTTACAAAGGCACTTGTTCTTAGTCAGCCCTTGCTTTCCCCTATATTATTATTGTAGCATCAATATATGGTGGTGAATAGGAAGGCTTGAGATAAGACATCTTAACCATATTTTTCTTGAATATTATATGTTGAGATTCATCTTTACTCAATGGGTCTTGAGACTAATAAACAAGAAAGTGTTGCATTCCAAAAGAATTGCACAAATCAATTTTTATTAATTGCTTTAATTTTGAATTTTTTTTTATTTGAATAAATCAATATATACTCCTTCTACTTTATTTTACTCCTATATCATTCCCAGAAGTGAATGGCAATTAATATATACTATTTCTACTTTATTCTATTCCTATACCATTCCTAAAAGTGAATGACAATCATTCCCAAAAGTGAATGAGAATTGTACAGAAAAATGGATAATCATTCCTTGAAGTAAATGTATCCTAATCATTCAAAATTATTCGAGGAAAATATAATAGATTTATTTATCTATTTAATGAGATTTACATATTCCCAGAAGTGAATATGTCAAAAAATTATTCTCCGAAATGAGTGAATCTATTATTCACACCACCTAAAGTGTGTGACATTCTAAAATAAGTTTATATATTTCCTATAAGGAACATTTTCATATTTACATTCCCTTAAGTGAATGTATCTCCAAGGATAATTTTGAGTATTTACAAAATATAATTTTTTTTAAATTTTCTAGGGATTTTATAAAGAAAATATTAAAAAATTGAAAATAAAAATTCAAAACTATATTTCATCCTTTTCACAATTTTTCAGTATTTCTTTTACAAAATTTTAAAAACTGTAAAATTATAAATGAAAATTGAAACCCTTTTTGCCATTTCTATTGTATTAAATGTTTGTTTAGTTTGACCAAAACACCCTTTTTCCTTCTAATTATATGAATGGTTAGTATAAATTATTTATTAGTCTTCATAACATTATCAAAAGTTATTATTGTCAAATTCATTATTTAAAAATATTTAATATATATTTTATTTTTAATTTTTATATAGTAACTATATGTTACAGGTATTAAAGCTAACATAGTTAATATAATCACTTAATATATATATATTGAATTATTTTGCTTAAAACTTTCTTCTTCTTTTTTTGAACTGATTAAAACAATTAATAGTTATCTATCAATATCATTCTCCAAAATATAAAATCATTGTTGAGCACCCAAAATCCAAATTGCCAATCGTAGAAACAGTAGCAACATTCAGAATGGCAAGACTCAAACATTTTAAACTGCACAAGATCAATCATATCACCACCAAAAACCATAAATCAATTTAGAATGGCAAGACATCATAACCCCATCTCATATGACAAAGACTTCCAAATTGCAAAAGTAGAGTCATAGATAAGTCACACAAATGACAGTAGAAATAAGCTCCTGGTGTTATTTGTTTGTTTAACAATTTTTAATTATATGATAGTTTCATGATACATAATAAGGTATGTAATTGTGTATTACGATTTATTTGTATATCTTTATTATTATTAATTTCATTTATAATTTCTTTCCGTCAAAAAGTTATTTATTAATTTTTCATAAAACACTCAATATTATATTGTTTAGATAATTTTTGTAATTATAAAATAATATTTAGATTTAAAATAAGTATGTCAAATAAATTAATTAGCAATACTTGTAATAGCTAGTAATAGTGTAAAGATTAAAACTGAGATAAATATTAATTTTTTTAATAATTAAATGTGTTTTTAAATAAATTAACAAGAATAACTTTTGATCATATTATGATTATTAATAAATAATTTACATTAACCATTCATATAATTAAAAGAGAATAACGGTATTTTTGGTAAAATTAAATAAGAAATTGATATAATAGGAGTGACAATAGACATAGTGGAGTGACAATAGCCACTCCTTGAAACCAAATGCACCCTTATTTTGTCTCTTTCCTAATTTCACATTAGTAATTTCCTTTTAGTTTTTCTAATTTCATATTTATAAAATATTGCTAAGACCTAACCATAAGAAAGAATAATATAAGTCACCTAGAACAAAGAAGGTCCATTTGGTATATAATACAAGATTTGGTTGTATAAACTAATACAATTTACTATGAATGTTACACACTAGAGACAAGGAACGCCCAACATTCATAGTGGGTCGAATTTAACATCCACATGATTGGGCATGGACCTACAAGACTTGAGTTTGGGTCCTAACCTATGTCTCACCACATTTCATTTGTCATGTGGGGACGCCTGCCATTACTTCCCCTTTTGAGGTTTATTTTTATTATTGGGTCAAAGTCCTTTTTGGTTTTTTAGGTTTATTGTTATTTATTAAAAAAATAAAATATATTTATTTTATCCGTATAACCATCAATGGTCATGATTGAGAGGTGGATGCGTCCTTCACGTATTGTTGAATTGTAAGAATTTATTGAGTAGCGTAATGCTAACTTGAATCCTGTGCAAATGCATATTTCTTTTTTGATAATTTGTCGATCAAAAATTCATTTTCAAAATTACAATCAATCAACACACTTTTTTTTATTTTCTTCTCTTTTAATTAAAATCCAAACACACAATCATTTTCTACAAGAACGACATGACTTTGAGTTTCTCATTGAACCAGAGGATACGTCAACGCAGTCAAAAAGCATCAAGCCAAAATCTTTTTTTTCCCATACAATTTGTTCTTTAATTTTTGTTTTAATTTTTTGTAAATATATAATTGTTATGTTTTTTAGGGAAAATAAATATTATTAAAGTTATAATTAATTTGTATAATAAGCTATAGGATAATCGTATTTACAGATATATTAGGGGTGTAGTGGGACTAAGTTGTCACCATTCTTTAATCATAATTGAACTCCCAGACTCAAATATTTTCAAAATATCAGTTTTGATCAATTAAAGGTTTTTCAATTTTTGTTAGAGTTAAAATTCATGGCGTTTCCATTTTTTAAAATTGGTTGTCATTTTTCATCGTGACGTTCTCTAGGGATGTTGTGATAGATACATTTTCACCCTCTATCATGTCCTTTGCCGACTTAGTGGTGAAGTCCTTGTACGTACACAACATTTGTCATTGGAGAAAAAAGAGTTTAAGTCATCTTTGAGTCTTAGAACCATCTTTCAAAGTAAACTAGAGATATTCCCTGATCCTATATCCATTTACTTTGTTACAATGATATTTTTAGTGGATAAAGTGTAAAAAATATATAATATCTTACAGAACATTAAAGTTCCTTTTTACATCAAAACAATGTATAATTAACTTAATAAGGTCTTAACAAGTCATATTAGGCATAATTGTACTTTGATATATAAAGATTTTCTCTTTCCCCTTGTCTCATGCTTATATATACATACATACATACATACATACACACACACACACACACACATATATATATATATATGAAATTTTTTAAAAACAATTGTAAAATATATAAATAAATAATAATAAAAATTTAATATGAATTATATCTTATATGAATTTGAAATAATTAAAATAACGATAAAATTAAAATATTATAAAATAATTGATTTTGTAAATTTATCATTAAAAATTATATAGATTATAAATTATATGAATAAATATTATTAAGGCTTTTGTTTTGGTACCTATAGGGTATCAGTACCTCTTGTATAATCAATGGTTGTGATTTGATAGATTTCAAAAAAATTAAAATATATATGGCTCATTCTTATCCATAAATAACTAAGAGGTACCAATACATTTGAATTTTATAGGGTTATCAGAGAAACTCCCAATAATTAAGTGTATTTTTAAATAATTAGATAAATTATATTTTTATTTTAATATAAATTGGTTATAAGTATTTGTTATAAAGGATAATATTATTTTATTTGATACAATATCTTATACACTGACAAAACAAATATTGCATTGTATTAAAATTTTATCTAACATGTTATCTATTAATCATATCATATTATTTGTGTCAAACATGGTCTAAGTAAATAATTATGAATGCAATAAAGTGGTAATTTATCTAATTATTTAATTGTAAATTTCAAAAGTAAAGTATTTTATAATATTTATTTTTTATAGTTATTTTAATTATTTCATATTCATATAAAATATAATTTATATTACATTTATTTATTATTTTTTATATTTATTTTTTTCATATATATATAAACATGAGAAGAGGAGGCCAAGAAAGAGAAAACATGTATACATCAAAGTACAATTAGGCTTAATATGACACGTCAAGATGTTATTAAGGTAATTATACATTACTTTGATGCATAAAAGAATTTTAGTGGATGTAAAATATTATATATTGGCTATACAATAAACACTAATAATAATGCCATAGTAAATTGCATTTAGCTTTTTTCCCTGAAAAAACTGGGTTTCAATTCATTTATTCATTCACTTAGCATGATAAATATCTGAGGATAAAATATTACAATTTTAAGAACAAGCCACAGTTAATTGAGGCTCAATGGCAACCACAACTATTACATACAAAGTGACAAAGGAACACATGAGAAGAACCCACTATTGGTTTTCCTATAAGGATCAATTCGACTAATGTCTTCAATCCATTAAGATAAAAGATACACACAACTTAACTTGCTCTATAAGAACACTCAAAATTTTCATTTGATTAATCTTTTGTTAAATGCTTGGATTGGATATGATATCAATTTATATTTGGATGTAATACTAAAAAAAAAAATTAGAAGATGAAAATGTCAACTTCTCAATTTTTTATTTTTACTTAAAAATTTACCCAATCAAATTGAAAAAAACAAAAAGATAATTTTTTTTATATCAAAACAATGACATACAAAAATACTCTTAATATGAAATGAATTAAAAAAAAGGATAAGCAGTCGCTTTAGGTATCAAATTGTCAAGTATTATATTTGAAATTAAAAACTAAAAATAATCTTCTTGAAAAAAATACAAAGTGTAACCATTTAAAACATTAATTATATAAGAGTATCGAGAGCAACAATTTAATATATTGTTTTTGTTATATATAAATTTAATAATTTATTATATTGTTATCATATATATATATATATATATATACAAAAAAATAAACTACTATGCTACAATCCAGTATACTGAGCTCCATGTTTCTGATTTACATGCTCATCGCTTTCAACACACCACACCAACAATCCTATTGCTACCCTATGTCAATTTGTTATTAAACCACTTAACATATGCGGATGCAGATAACTCGTATATGAACAGTGCATGCCGTCCACTAGTTTGTTAGCCATCACATCGCAGGTAGGTTTGCATTTGCGTCCAAAAATTAATGCACCGTTACGCATTAATGCATATGAAAGATAACACGACACTTTGATGTCTTGAAGTCTTTGATTGTAGCGCTGACACTGATTAAAATTTTACCTATTTTATTTCAGTCATTTTTCGACCTTTTAATATTTTAAGATATTTATTTATTTACAGTCATTTTAGAATTGGCTTAAACTTTAAACAGTTGCTACCAGTCAAATCTAATTAAGGATATTTTCCAAACACAGGATCAATATGACAAATTGTTAATGCTTAATGATGATTACATATACATGAACAGTGCAGCCGTGCACGAGTTAGTTAGCCATCTCATTTCTGGAGCTATGCACTGTAAAAACCTTATTATAAATATAGGCTATTGTTAGGGGATGATCATACCTAAGAAATATAAAGATCAAACCTACCTATAAGAGCTTTGTTTCCACGTTTTGGGAAGAACTCATCCATCAAACACTGCCAATGCCGAATCAAAGGTACAACACCCCTTGTTATTAGATCTGATGTCTCAGACTCAACATCTAAAGTTAATTTCCCTTTTTAATTTGCAACATCATATACATAGTTAATTTCTTCACTCTGATTTATGTACATTCTGCTTAATTAATGTTGATCAATTAACTGACTTGTTTTTGTTGACATGATGGTGTGGTGATGACCTTGCAGGTTGGAGGGTAAGGTGGCTCTTGTCACTGGGGCAGCTAGTGGGATTGGTGAAGAGACAGTGAGACTATTTGCTGCAAATGGAGCCTTCATTGTTGCTGCAGACTTTCAAGACAATCTTGGTCGCCAACTTGAAGCTTCAATAGGCTCAGATAGAGTCACTTACCACCATTGTGATGTGAGAGATGAGACTCAAGTTGAAGAAACAGTTCAATTCACATTGGAAAGACATGGTCGCATTGACATCCTTTTCAGCAATGCTGGCGTAATAGACTCTTTTTCTGGGATCCTTGACCTTGATCTGAATGAATTTGACAACATCATGGCCACAAATGTTCGTGGTGTGGCTGCCACAATCAAGCACGCTGCACGTGCCATGGTTGCTAAGAGCACCCGTGGATCCATCATATGCACCACTAGTGTTGCTGCTACTGTTGGGGGAACTGGCCCTCATGGCTACACCACTTCAAAGCATGCTCTTGTGGGGCTTGTGAAGTCAGCTTGTAGTGAGCTTGGTGCACATGGGATCAGAGTTAATAGTGTGTCCCCTTTTGGGGTTGCCACACCTCTTGCTTGTAGAGCTTTACATCTTGAACCTGATGAAGTTGAAACTAATAGCTATGCACAGGCTAATCTGAAGGGGGTTGTGTTGAAGGCTCGGCATATTGCAGAAGCTGTTATGTACCTTGCTTCTGATGAAGCTCTTTACATCAGTGGTCACAACTTGGTGGTTGATGGTGGCTTCTCCGTGGTTAATCGCATTTCTTATTCAAAACCTATGTAACATAGATATGGGAATGAATCTATCTCATGTGAAATTAAGGGTCTGGTATGGGTTTGTGAAAGCCGTATTTCAATAATTGCTTACTTTATATAATCATATTTTAATATATTTCATCAAGTGAAAAGCAATTTATATTTGGATATTTTAATTAAAAGGTAGTTAGTTATGAGATTATATTTTAGATTGAGTATAAAAAATACTCTTAAAAAATTTACCTCTTATATCAGGAAAATACTCATTTTATTATTATTATATGCGAGAATCACGGTACTTTATTTCATTTATTATAAAAATGACCGGTAAGTGAGACACCGCCTTGTTAATTGGCCTTATGGGTGGAAAGAAAAACAAGACTTCATGCTAGCGTCACCGGCAAATGATGATAAATTCTTCATTCTACTACATCGCTGAAGCTGCGATGAGAGACATCGTGTATTATTACCTATGTTGCCCGGATACAGGCACGATACCTGTACCCGGTACGGATACGAGTATGAGATACGCAAATTTTACAAAAAGTGGGGTACGGATACGTGTATATTAAAAAATAAAAAAAATAAAAATTATAATTTTTAAATTATAAAAACTAAAACTTCAATATGTAAGAAATCTAAAATTTAAATTATTTAAGATTACATGTCAAAATAAAAAAAATAATTCAAACGGCCGAAAAAATAAATCCTAGAGATATTTCATTTCAAAATACATGAATCGATGACTGGGTTGTCTCTTCCTTTTCTAGTATTCCCCTGTTTCTTATTGTTGTGGTTAGCCAGTGCTGTCTTTCCTTGGGCTGTTGCCCAATCAATGATAAAAAGAAAAAAAAAAAAGGGATGTATTGTAAGCATGGCTTCACTCAAGTCCATTTCCTTCATGAGCCCAGCCAACAAAAACAGGACACTAGGTTCTCTCTCTCCCCACCTCACAATCACAGAAGAATGAAAGAATCTCAGTGGAGAGAGCCCAAAAAGGATGTCATCGTCACCGCCGCATCTGCTGAAGGCCAGAAGTTACCGCGCTTTACTGCTTTAAGGATGAAGCCGCCGCTCCTCTGCAGTGTTGTTAGCTTTCCATCTCTGCGCCGCTAGAGTGTTGGTCGGGTTCTGTCACGCCAGCGATGAGAGGAGTGGAGGGCAGAGGTGTGCGTGGGGCTAAGAATGGCCATGGCTGCCATTTTTGGGTTAGGGTCGATGCTGTGAGGTAAGTATTAAGCTTTTTCTTTTTTTTGAAAAAAAAATATATATCAAACAAGGTTAAGAAAACCGGACCGGGTATCGAACCGGTCAAGGTACTGGTTCAAAGGTTTAGAGGTCCAATCGGTTCAACCGGGGTTCAACCGGATTATAATAAAATATATATATAAATATATATGTATAATTAATTAGAAGATAAAAAATATATTAAATTATTAACATTAACATAATTAACACAAAAAATATATATATATTCATAGGTTTATAAAAATAAACCTAATCCATATAAAATTTCTCTAGTTCCAGTCTCACAATATGGTTACAAAAGTATTTGAAAACAATATTTGTTGGTGATTAGCGAGTTTTATGGTGAACAATCCGTGGATATTAGTATTTTTTTCATATATAAAATAAATATAATATATTTTTTTTCATTTTTGCTCTATGACTATTATAAAATATCAGCATTTAAGATTTGAAACTAAAAAAAAAAAAAAAAAATTTAAGCTCCGGACCGGTCCAACCGGTCAGTTCGCCGATTTTCGGTTTTCAGTTCATTACGGCCGGTTTTGACCGGTTCTGAAATCCTCCGGTTTTGGCTACTCAACCGGACTGGCTAGGTGACTGGTTCCCGGTTAACCCGGTCGGACCGGCCGGTCCGGTCCGGTTTTCTTAACCTTGATATCAAAACACTGTGTGTGACTAAAATAAACGTACCCGGCTTTTAGGTACGCGTACCCAAACGTACCCCTTTTTTTTCCAAAAAAAGAAGACATTGGGTATGTATCTACGCGTACCCGTGCGTACCCAGAGCGTACCCATATCGGACCCGTACCCAATACGGGTATTTTTCAAAAAACAACGTATCCGGGCTTCAAAGATTGTTACCTAATTAATCATTTGTCGTTTATGAACCCCACAACTTCAGGAGGGAACACATGAACTTTAAATGAATGAAACACAATTACACCTTTTCTGCTACGACACCCTAACGAGTTCATCCTAATATAATATAAGAATTCATTGATCCAAATACATTGTTAGAAGAAAAAACATGAAAATATCAAACTAACAAATGCTATAACTAGTAAGGACCATGACTGCAATGCATGGTTTTGTACCAGGGATGATTTTCATGCGAAACCATATTCATGATTCATGAACATTCGCACTGCAATTAGCAAGAGACCATGCAACATGTTTTTCTATGAAGAGAATATCACATCTGTGGAATATTATTGAAGTCAACCAAATCATGAACAGAAAAAAGGTCTTATATGAAGACACACTGTGACAGAAGACACTGTTGGGAAGTCAATGGTAACTGTTATTTTGTTTTACATAGAATCACAATCTCATCCTCCACAATTCCAACAACACCAAGTCCAAATACAAAATGGGGCTACCGGTCCGTGTATATTGTCCTATTTGTTGGATATTTTATGTGAATGGACTAGTATAAATTATATTTTATTATAATTTTAATTTAATTATATATCAAAATACTGAGGCATATTGTTTAGCTCATTTAATTGTGTTAAGAGAAATGTTATTTGTACTCATCATCTGTGGAACACAATGTCGACATATTCCTATTTATCATTAGATGGGGTGTGGACTCCACTTAATTTGGAACCAACATCTCATTCAATGGTAAATGAAAGTGTATCTGCACGGTATCCCACAACATATGAGTACAAATGAGCTAAGCCAGAATTAGTAGATTTGGCTCATTCTGTTACTAATTTGATGGGTCCATGCTCTTAACCACTTCAGTGTGGCTGTTGCCTCATTGAGACAGAATACGTATTGGAATTGCAATAGCAATAGGAAAAGTATTATCTCTTCTTATTGGTTTTCACTCATAGGTCAAAGTAAATAGACAACCATGATTCATCAACCTCCAATGTGCCCGGTAATTCCAGCATCTAATCCTCAATTATAATGTTGTTTATCACATGTCATATTAGGAATTAGACAAATGATAAAAAATTGAAATTTAGAATATTCATTTTATTAATTAAAATTTCTACACTCTTTTCAAAAACATGGAGCAAGAAGGCAGCCAGTCTCCAATTATTATTTTTTTTCCAAAGCCAATCCAAATGTTTGATAATGTGAGAGTGGCAGAAAATGAAGTAATTTGATTTTTGGTCAATACTGCAAATTGTTTAATAGAAAGCATACAAACCTTTTGTTTTTGGTAAGAGAAAAAGCGTACAAACTCAAGAACCCAAAATTACATTCCCTAAATAAGCCCATCATGCCAGCAATTAATGGACCCACATCTTAAAAAGCCACGGGTTTGACCAAAAACAAAATGGTCGAAGGTGTTACAGACTTACAGCCCAAAATATATTGACATTTTAGATGTAAAAATCCCTTCTAGACACATGCGCTGTGATTTTGAAGAAAATATTTATGTTTGGTTATCTGTTGGTAAAATAGAATCTGTCATAAATAAAACAATATCGTACTCTATTATAAATTAATTTAAATATATCTTACGTTGATTTAGATTAATTTTGTCTTTACTTTATGATTTTATCTTTGACCTATAAATAGATGTTATCTCTTTGTAAATTATTACATATTTAAGAAATACATCTCATTTTCTCTGCGTTCTTGCTCTCATTATGCCTCCTTCTAACATAGTATTAGACTAGTTCCCACATTCTCCATGGTTTCACTCAGGCCCATCTTTGTTGTTTACTTTCAAACAGGTCCACTGTAGCTTTTTCTCCCCTGACAATCTCCGTGTTATTAAGACAAGCTTGAAACTTGATGAGCTTGGTCCCAAAAAAAAAAAAAACTTGATGAGCTTTATGTTGAGGGAAAGTGTTAGAAATACAATATCTTAGTATATTTTAGATTAATTTAGATATATTTTAGATTGATTTACTTTGACAATAGATTGATTTTGTCTTAATATTTTAATTTTATCTTTGTCCTATAAATAGATGTTATTTTGTTATAAATTATACACGTATCTAAGAAATATATCTCATTATTTTCTGTTTGGAGGTAGTAATTTGGATAAGGTATACCTGGTATCCAAGTAGGTTGTGAGACACGACACCACTGATTCGATCTTCCTTGCTTCTTGCTCCAAAGGGTGGGGTGTACCTGCAAGGACTCCACTGAATTGTGTAAGTGAGCATCCAAGAGATTTAGAGAAATAGGAAATTTATATACCTTTCTGATACCCTATATTGAGCCATCAGGTGGCTTTAAATAGCAAGTAGATGGAGCAGTTATGCCTTTCTTTAGTGGGTTGGTGGGATTGATCCCTATCTTGGATCTCATCGGGCCTTAAAGTCATTGCCTAGCCCATTTAGTTTCAAGCCTAGGATCATTGTCTATAATAGAGCCCCCAACTTGATATCAGACTATCTTTAGTTAGATGTCGAGTTTACAAGCTTCGTAAATGTTCTAGGTTCTAGAATGAGTTTAAGTACCTCAAATTCTGTCCTTTTATGTATTAAATCACCTTTTGTTGGTATGGAACAAGTCTCAAGCATCTAAGTTCCATACTATGTTGCATGTATAAGATATATGAATTGCAAACTTAAGCTATAGGAGCTGTAATGATAATGGAGCCCCCATATATAAAGGTGTCAGGAAGATTCTAAGACATGAAGAGACCAGTTATAGTGAGGCAATTACCTCAAACACTGAATGGAGACTATTTAATCTAATCCATAGGCTGTATTGTTTAACTAAAAAATTTCCAAACTCTTATATTTGGTCTTCTTGGGAAGCCTTTAAAGACTTGACCCTTAGCATATTTTTTGACAAGCCTTTATTTCTAGGCTCTAAGTTTGGGACCACTCTTTCTATCCAAGGGGTTAACGAGAAAGGTTTTTCCGCTCTTAGACTTCTATCTAAGAGGTTAACGAGAATCTTTTTTGGCACTTAGACCTCTATCTAAAGGGTTAACGTGAACTGTTTTTCCTCACTTAGACTTTCATCTAAGGGGTTAACGTGAACTGTGGTTCCGCGCTTAGACTTACTATCTAAGGGATTAATGAGAACTGTTTTTCCGTGCTTAGACTTCTATCTAAGGGGTTAACGTGAATCGTTTTTCCTCGCTTAGACTTACTATTATCCAATGTTCTTACCTGGAAATAGTGGTAAGGGTGCAAGTAACTCTGACGTCCGTGGAAACGGGGGTGGGGGTAGCTGCAAAGACACTCCGATGCTTAAGTCAGTAAAAGTGTGGGGAGTGGAGAAGTGTTTGTGTGATAGAGATGATGTCATACCTGGGGGGCGACTGCCCTCTTTTATAGGATGAGGTTACCCCGTAGAGGATCTGTTATGATCTTCCTTCAATGTAGGAGATATTCCTGCGATTTAGTTAATATTAAAGATAATTATCAGATATAGTAAAGATATGATAGGATCATGTACGGGATTTAAGAGATATTCTCAACTAAATCTGGGGTGTGATCTTTAAGAGATTTTTCTGCCCCGTCATAGGTCTGTAGGGCCTTTTTGGAGTCTCCTTCAATTGGGCCAAGGTCTGGGGGCCCTTATCCGAGGTCTTATGTCTTGGACCGAGGTGTAGGCCCATATTTTCTAGTCCGGTACATCCAACAAGGGATTTTATTTAATTCGCCTCATTTTTATCCTCAAGGCCTTTAATTTCATACTCGAGTTGGATCATCCTAGATAATTACATTTATTTCACATATGAAGTTGACCTGCTCAAGGGATTTTTTATTTGGGTCCGAAGTAAGCTTTTTTGAATTTAGCTCTTTGATTAAGTTTGATTTTTTTTTTCAACCTACTGTATCAAGCACTTCTTGGGCTTTGTTGGGATTTCAATTGAGGTTGGTTTCTCCCCGTAGCCCCCAATCTATGTTGGATGACCTTGTTCTTGATTAATCAATTGTTTAGGTCTGCCATTAATTATCTTTCATGTGATGACTCAACAATATTGTGGATAACAACATTTATACATAAAAATTTTTACATATGATTATTGAGATGGTTAGAATACATCAAGTCAAATATCAATAATTCATGCCTAATAATGGTCAATGATAAGGTGGATTTAATCCAAAAAGAGCATGCAAGTTTATGCAACTTGTATTATTAATCATTAACACTCGGACAAATTATTAGCATAGAAATAATATAATATGCTCGCTGCATTTTCTCTATGTGCTAATAAAATATTAAATAACAACTTAGAGTTGTTAGTTAATTTAGCTCCATGCCAAACTTTAATGAGAAGCTAATCGAAGACTGGTTTAAATATTAACACAAGCAAAGAATGTGCATACCAGTAAGCTAGCATAGTGTTCAATTGTGTTACTTGCAGGCTAGGATTTTGGATCTGCATGTTGCACCAAGTTGTCGCGGTTGCAGAATGTGGACTTTAGCTTTTACCTAAGAACTTGCAATTCGTTCTTTTTTCTCCATTTTTAAGTGACCAATCAACTGGCTTGGTAGTGTACCCATCCTATCATCGCATGGGTCATCCTCCTAGTCTACATTTGCTAATTTGGCCCGGCCATTCATGTGATGCAAAGATTGTGCATTCTTAGTACGTGGCTTTGTGGATTTGACATGGGTGGTCCCCACATGAAAGTGGTGGGTTTTCAAACCTTGACACCTGTGGCTCTCAACTGCAGAAGGTTGTTGATGGCCGCCTACAAGAGCGGGTAAAACGTCGCAAGTGCACGGGTCGTCAAGTAATATAATGTGAGTAAAAGAGTATCGTATCCACAGGGATTGGATAGAGTATGCTAGCGATCAACTAAACTACCGTGTTCAGGCTTAAGCAAAGTCGAATCAATGAGAATTAAGACTAAATAGTAAAGAAAACAAGAAAATAGAAACACTAACACAAATAAAAGTGGGAGATAACCAAGGTTAAAAGGCCTAGGGGACCTTTTTCACCCTCTACTTCACTTGGATAAACAAATCACTTAAATGAACATTAATGAATTGGGTTTGTTAGCATGCCAACTATAGTTAAAAGCCTATGTCTAGGTCAATTAACCGTGTCTCCTTCACCTAAAACACTAAGTGTCCTTGTGAATTAGTGTGAAATCAACCCATTGAGCATTATCATCAAGCATATACTATGCAAGGCCAATGGGTATGTTCCCATCTCATTGACTAATCCTCACACCTAAACCAATTAAGTGTAAAAGAACAAGCATTACCCATAACCAAGGTCCAATATCTCTATTCCTATGTCTAGTTTAAGAGAATCCCCCAAATCAACTTAAATGGTGGCCAATCATGTAAGAGCATTAAGAATAGAAATGGGTAACCAAAACCAACATCATTAACATTCAAATAAGTAAATCTATAAACATCCAAGATCCATAGAGGGGTCCAAAGAATCCCCTAGCTACAAGTTTAGCTATCCATAATAGTGAACAAAGCAAAAACTAGTTCAAGATACATAATGAACATTAAAGACATAAAAAGAGAAAGGAAGAGATGAACAAAATGAAGCTTTGATCCTCCTCCTAGCCTTTGATCTTCAATCTCCAAGATGGGTCTCTCTCTAGTGTTGGCTTCCTCCAAAACCTCTGTTTTCTCCCTCAAAAATGCTGGAAAAGGCAGTCAAAAACGAGCTACTGCGTTCTGCCCTAAGTCTGGTTTAAAGGTTTACTGAAAATGGGCTGGGCCGCGTGCAGGTTGCGACCAGTAAAGCACCAGTCGCGACCGACTTTAAAAGCGATCGAGATCTTTGTATCGCCCGATGAGGTTGCGACCAGTGATTTCAGGTCGCGACTCAGCAACAAAAACTTTATTTTCTTCATTCCTTGCTTCCTCCCTCTTAGCTTCCACTTGGATTCTCTTCAAGCTCCAAATCTCTACAATTTCCTTTGTCAAAAATCACCAAATGAGAATTTAAATTTGAACTTTCCAATTCACCTCAATAATCATGATTTAAGGCAATGAGTTTTTAACAAAAGTTTTAAGACAGCAAGGAAGCAAATTCTTCTTGTTTTAATGTGTTTTACTTGGAAAATTAAGGACAAAGTATGTAATTTCAAACCAAATTAGAAGCTAAATAACTCCATAAACTGGAGTTATCACACCCCCAAACTTAAACTTTTGCTAGTCCTCGAGCAAAATAATCCAAAACAGAGCAAAACACTCAGGGACTTCAACCGGAAACAAGGAATCCAAAACTGAAAGCAACTCAAGTTCAAACATTGCTAGAGTCAAAACATCATACATATCCTCAAGAACTATTTCACAACCTCACAGAAAGGTACCACACATGCACTTCCAAGATCATGTTGTCACTCATATGCAACTTTCATGCACAAATGAATTTCCAACAAGCATGCATGCAAGATCTCTTCCTACTTTCAAAAGACAATCTTGGATAGGTCCATGAGGAAGCACAAGCATTTCTTATCACATCAAAAGGATTGTCTTCATCTCTCTCTCCACTAATATAGACAAATGCACAATCAAGAATCAAAAGGGTCTTTCAAAGCATGTAATGTGAGGCCACGGTTGAGTGGTTGAGAAAGAAAGGGTATGGATATAAATCAAAAGTTGAAATGCACAAACATGAAAATCCTAAGATTGGAGCCAATCCAAAACAAAATTCAAAATTCAATTTGTGGGATGCAATTCAAAGGAGCCATGCACTTGATTATTTACATGCTTCTTTTCTCTTCTTTCTTTCTTTTTTTTTTTTTTTTCTTTTCTTCAAAACTTTTCATTTTTTTTTTTATTGACAATTCTTTATTATTGTTTCAACTCACAAACTGCACTATAAAACTAACAATTAGCTCCAATTAAAAGAATTTTACATGCAATACATTCAACAAGGGTAAATGAAAGATGGAATTTATTTTATTTTATTTTTTTTGAGTTAATGGTAAGGTAAAATGTGGTTAAAAGAATAACAATAAAGGCCAGACATATTCAAGGCTTCAAGGGGGACCTAGGGATAATCACATCAAGGTTAGCTTCAAAGGCTCAAATGGTCCAAAGAATGCCCTAATCATTTTCTCAATCATGCATTGCCTAGGATTTCGCCTCAAGAGAGATTTCAACAACACTTCCAACACTACAAATCAACACAATTGCCACTCATACACTTTCTCCAAAAATGTCAATTTACTCAATTTCCAAGGTCTCCCACGCATACAAATGGGAACTACATTCGTACATAATTGAAGCACAAAGTTAAACGCAATCAAGAGAATTCATGTGTATTTCCAAAAAGTGAGGTCAATCCATAATCCATGCAATCATTGGATATTCAATCTCAACAACCAACATGCCAAAGCTTAAGTTGCCAACAAACATTCCTTTCACAAAGCTGCCATGTTAACACAACTACAAATAAGTAAACTAAATAACTACAACTAACAACAGAACATCAAGCATTCTACACAAAAAGCAAAAACAATTGACACCCAAAGTCAGAGTATAGACATTGATCCCCCCCAAACTTAAACAAAACAGTGTCCTCACTGTGACGACACTGACAAATAAGACGCAAAAAAAATAAATCAGTAGAAAATAAACAGAAAATAAAGCATAAGAGACGGGAAAGAAAAGAGCCTGGACAAGCGACTATGGGGAGCTATCAGGTGAACCAGCAGAAGCATCGCTGAGGTCCTCATCAGTGGCTGGATATGCAGGGTCAGCCAGTGTAGAGACATCAAATCCAGCCTGAGTTGCCAACCACTTGAAGCTCTGATGATAGTAGTCGTACTGGAATCGAATCAAACGGTGTAACCCCTCCAATCGACGCTCTATGCGAGCTAAACGGTCAGCAGAAGATCTGGCTCGAGGTGGTGCAGGATCAGGGCGAGGTGGGCGGTTAGGGCGGTGAACACGATCATAAAAATCATGCCATGGCTCCTTTGGGTGAATCAGCTCCTCAGTGTTGTGCCACTCAACATTTGCTCTGGCACAGAGATCTTGGATAAGTGAAGGGAAGAACAATGACCCCGAGCTACTAATAGTGCGATTCATCCCAGCATGAATCATTGCAGCCACATCAATTGCTTTATGCTCCATGATTGCATAAATGAGGATGGCCTTGTCCTTGTGCACGAATGAGGAGTTAGATGTAGGCAAGAGACGAGCAATAATGAAGTGAAACCATCCTCTTGCTATAGGAGTCAAATGGCGAGGAGAGAATTTTTGAAATTCCCCCTTGGGATTCCTCCATGGAATTTGAACACCACCACAAATACGAGCTATGACAGCCTCCATGTCAATTTCCCCTTGCAGCAATTGGTTGTATTCACAATGTGGTGGAGGTGCACTAAGCCCTAAGATAGAACGGAGATGATGGGGCGCAAAGGAGATCCACTTCTGCCTTACAAAGACCTTGCCATCCTCCCGAGGAAAGGCCGCATTGGCATAAAACTCCCTCACCAAGCTAAGAACCGCTGATCCTGGTTGGTTGCAAAAGGTAGACCATTGATAGTGCTCAATGGTTTGAACCATGTCCATGGGTTGTCGCCGACCAAAGGAAATCCCTCTCTCGGGAACAGCAGTCCTATGGACGACGGAGGCAGTGAATCGAGCTGCAGCTTCGCTGTTCGGGAAGCGAGTGGTATCGAAGTGGGTAGAGCATGAGGCCTTCTGTTTTTGTTTCTGGTCCTGTTTTCTCTTTTTAAGTCCAGACGTGGAGGCTGAAGTGTCAGTTTTCTGCTTCTTGTTTGCCATGTTGGAGGTAATGAGACACCTGAAATCACAAAGCTAAGAAGTGAATACCATGGATTAAACATAAAAGCTCTGTATAACTCAGTTCAAGCATGACTCAAAATCTCAAGCAACATAAGAAAGTTCATAGCACTACAACTAGAACCAAATATGGAATTAGAATGACCAACAAGGTAGCAACAATCCAGCCTTCCCAATAGCAGAGCACAAAACAACAATTACAAGAGCATGGATATCCAACAATGTGAGGTCTATACTCAGGTGGTTCAATCCAGAAAAATAGCTTCAACAAGTCTTATTTTGGAAGCAAACCAGAAAACCAATCTCATGACAAGCTAATCATTTCAGTGCTCACCAACAAACAGAACCACCTAAGCAACTATATATATATATGCTCTTTTTTTATTATTATTATTATTTTTTTAAAACTGAATTGAAATTAAAAAAAAAAAAAAAATTCAGAACAACTAAACTAAAATAAAAAATATCATTTTTTTCTTTTTTTTTTTTAACATACAAATAAAACAATAATAGCAAGGAGAAAAGGGAAAGGAACAAACCAGGAACAAAATAACAATGTTGAACAGAATTAATAAAACAAAAATCAGAATAATAAATAAAAAAAATTAAATGGAAAACAGCAAGAACAGAACCAGAAAACCAAAGGCGAGGGGTGCTGTGGCGGTGAAGCTCCGCCATTCTTTGTCGCCAAATGGAGAGGTGTGAACTCGCGAAGGGAGGAGGCGAAAGGGGAGCGGCGTTCTTTGGGGAGCTTCGCCTTGAGGCGCGCTGCTTGCCTTGTTAGGAGAAGAGGTGCAGCGATCTTTGGAAGAGGCCGAAAGCTCTGTGATGAAGAGGCTGAGGCGGCGAGAAGGAGAGAGAGGCCGAGAACGGAGGGAGAGAAAGAGGGGAGGCGGTGTGTGTGTGAGAGAGAGGGAGAGAGAGAGAGAGGGAGAGTGAGGAAGAGAGAGAGGAGTGTTTGTGTGTGAGTGTGTTTGAGAGAAAAAAAAAAAAAAAAAAAAGAAAAGGGGGGAAGGTTACTGAACCTGACCCCCACATTAACGATAAATTTTTTTAATTTTAAATTTTTTTTTTTTTTTTTTTTTTTTGAAATCAGATTTTTTTTTTTTTAATTTGGATTTTTTTTTTTTTTTTTTTAATGGTTGGGTCGCGACCCAGTTAGAATTTCTGGGTTGCGACCCACTGCTCTCGGGTTTTAGTATGCTGCAGCACATATGCTAGCATTGAGTCGCGACCCAGTAGATTTCAGGTCGCGACCCACTGCTCTCGGGTTTTAGTATCTTTGCGGCACATATCAGTCTTTGAGTCGCAACCGATCGAAATTTACGGGTTGCGACCCACTGATGCAAAATTATGCAGCAAATTTCAGCTATTCCAAAGGCTTTTGTACCCAAGAAAACTACATCTAACACATCTAAAAACACTCAAACACTAAACTAACAGTGAGTTCCAAATGAAATCAATCAAACTACAAGAATTAAACATAACAATAAGCATAAAGCATGTAAATTGAATGAATCAAACATTATGACACCACACAACTAAATAACTCAACACAATAACCACTAGAACACTAAATCCTATATGCAATGAGCAAAACATAGGCCTAAAGTCTGATGCAAGGCATGATAAATATGAATTTAAGCACACAAACTGAGATGTTCTCACCTTAAACCAGAAAAACACACAAGGTAGACAACCAAATCAAAGTAAAACAACAAAAACACACTACTTTGCTGCATAATTATGAAACTAACAGTGTTTTGTTACTGCATGAAAACAACAAAAACAAAAAGAACCAAATGCTAGAACAAAACACAACACATAAAGACATAAAAAGCAAACAAAATGACCAAAACACACTATTTTGCTGCATAATTATGCAGAAACTCTGATGCACACAAAATGACACCAACTAGGCATTTGAGCAACAACCAAACAACTACAATACTACTTCAAACATAAAACCAACAACTTCTAAACTCTACAGCAGTTACAAAATGGTAATAAGAACAACTAAAAGACCAATAAATTTGTCAAAATACAAGATGCTAAACATGAAAAATGGCATTGTGCAAATGAAACCAAACAAACTAAAAACACTGCTATCAAACTAAAAGAACTAGAACCACAACAAAATAAGAGAAAAGAGGGTAAGAACTTGGGTTGCCTCCCATGAAGCGCCTTAGTTATAGTCTTGGCTAGACTTTGTCAGTCTTCATGTGGAATTGGCCAAAATGAGAGATGTCTTTTGACGATCCACCTCTCCACCCAAGTACAGCTTAAGTCGCTGAGAGTTGACCTTGAAGGTTGACTTTGAATTGGGATCTTCAAGCTTCACAGCACCATGTGGAAATACATTTACTACCAAAAAGGGACCTGACCATCGAGATTTGAGCTTCCCCGGAAAGAGTTTGAGCTTGGAATTGAAGAGGAGGACTTGTTGACCCTTTTCAAAGCTTTTCACCATTATATGCTTGTCATGCCACCTTTTTGTCTTCTCCTTGTAAAGTTTAGCATTCTCATAAGCTTGAAGACGAAATTCATCAAGCTCATTGAGTTGGAGAAGCCTTTTCTCTCCAGCAGCTTGTGAGTCAAAGTTCAATTGCTTGATTGCCCAATAAGCATGATGTTCAAGTTCCACCGGGAGATGACAACCTTTCCCGAACACAAGATTATAGGGTGACATCCCTATGGGGGTCTTGTATGCAGTTCGGTAAGCCCACAAAGCATCATCTAGCTTCCTTGACCAATCCTTCCTAGTGGGGGATACCGTTTTCTCCAAGATCCGCTTCAACTCCCTGTTAGAGACCTCTACTTGACCACTTGTTTGAGGGTGGTAAGCAGTGGCCACCTTATGAGTTACTCCATATTTAGCCAATAATGCCGCAAAATACTTATTGCAAAAGTGAGTTCCCCCATCACTGATAATTGCCCTTGGAGTTCCAAAACGGGTAAAAATTTGCTTTTTTAGGAACTTGACCACTACCTTGGAATCATTGGTTGGCAACGCACATGCCTCTACCCATTTTGACACGTAGTCCACTGCTACAAGAATGTAGAGATTGCCAAAGGAAGGAACAAATGGACCCATAAAGTCTATGCCCCAAACATCAAAGATCTCCACTTCCAATATGGATTGTAAGGGCATTTCATGCCTCCTAGAGATATTACCCGTTCTTTGACACCGGTCACATCTAGCCACAAATGAGTTTGCATCCTTGAACAAAGTAGGCCAATAGGAGCCAGATTGTAACACTTTTGCATTGTTCTTTCCCCACTATAGTGACCTCCATACGGGATGCATGACAAAGATTCTAGAATATCTTGCACTTCATCCATGGGAATGCACCTTCTAATGACATGATCTGCACATTGTTTGAACAAGTAAGGCTCATCCCAAAGGTAGTACCTTACATCATGAAGAAACTTTTTCCGTTGTTGAAATTTGAGGTCGGGTGGCAACACTCCAGCAACTATATAATTCACAAAATCTGCATACCAAGGATAAGAAGAAGTAGTAACTGTAAACAGCTGCTCATCAGGAAATGACTCCTTAATTGCTATAGGCTTTTCTTGAAACTCAGCATTCTCAAGCCTTGACAAGTGATCTGCTACTTGATTTTCAGTTCCTTTTCTATCCCGGATCTCAAGGTCAAACTCTTGAAGCAATAGAACCCATCGGATTAACCTTGGTTTTGCATCCTTCTTGCTTATCAGATATTTGATAGCTGAATGGTCTGTGTAGACTATTACCTTGGTGCCCACCAAGTATGCCCGGAATTTGTCAAATGCAAACACAATTGCCAAAAGCTCCTTTTCAGTGGTGGTGTAGTTGAATTGAGCATCATTGAGAATTTTGCTTGCATAGTAAATGGGATGAAGAATCTTCTCGGTCTTTGGCCTAGAACGGCTCCCACGTGCATAATCACTTGCATCACACATTAACTCAAATGGAAGGAGCTAGTTTGGAGTGGTCATGATAGGGGCTGAAACAAGTCTCTTCTTCAATTCTCCAAAAGCCTCCAAGCAATCATCATCAAATTTGTACAACACATCTTTCTCCAACAAGTTACATAGAGGTTTGGCAATTTTTGAGAAGTCTTTGATGAACCTCCGATAGAAGCCAGCATGCCCAAGGAAACTTCGAATTCCTTTCACTGAATTTGGAGGAGGGAGCTTTTCAATTACCTCAACTTTTGCTTTATCCACTTCAATGCCCTTACTTGAGACTCGATGACCCAAAACTATTCCTTCTTCTACCATGAAATGACATTTCTCCCAATTTAGCACCAAATTAGTTTCTTCACACCTTTGCAATACCAAAGCTAGGTGCTGCAAACATTCATCAAAAGAATTCCCGAACACAGAAAAGTCATCCATGAATATCTCCAGTGATTGCTCCACCATATTAGTGAAAATAGCCATCATACACCGTTGAAAAGTTGCTGGTGCATTACACAAACCAAAAGGCATTCTCCTAAAAGCAAAAGTACCATAAGGGCATGTGAAAGTTGTCTTCTCTTGGTCTTCTGGGGCTATGGCAATTTGATTATATCCGGAATACCCATCAAGGAAGCAGTAGAAGGCCTTTCCAGCAAGTCTATCAAGCATCTGGTCAATGAAGGGAAGTGGAAAATGATCCTTCCGAGTGGCCTTATTGAGTCTTCGATAGTCCATGCAAATCCTCCAACTCGTGATTGTCCGGGTAGGAATCAATTCATTCTTCTCATTTGGAACCACAGTCATCCCTCCCTTTTTAGGAACACATTGCACTGGACTAACCCAAGAACTATCCGAGATTGGGTAGATGATGCCCGCATCCAGCCACTTGAGTATCTCTTTCTTAACAACCTCCTTCATAATAGGATTAAGACGCCTTTGGTGCTCAATAGACCCCTTATCTTCATTTTCCAGCAAAATCTTGTGCATGCAAATTGTTGGGCTAATACCACGAATGTCAGCAATAGTCCATCCCAATGCAAGCTTGTGATCTCTAAGCACTCGAAGCAACTTATCTTCTTGTTCCTCAGTTAATGAAGAGGAAACAATCACAGGCAGAGTAGAAGCATCCCCAAGATAAGCATAACGCAAATGGGTTGGCAATGGCTTGAGATCCAACCTTGGAGGCTCCAAAATTGATGACTTAAGAGATATTTTAGATGAAAGGAGCTCTAAAGGCTCAAACTGAGGTGACCTGAAAAGCTTAGGAGACGCGTCAAGCAGTTTAACACAATTGAAAACATCATCATCAACAAAGCTATCAACATGCTCACATTCCATGGTCAATGACAATGCAAGAGGATCATGGGGAAAAGTCTCATGAAAAACATCAGAAACAACATGGTCAAGTATACTTATATATGAACACTCCTCATGCTCATGTGGAAATTTAATGGCCTTAAAAATATTAAATGTTACCTCTTGATCTTGCACACGCATAGTCAACTCACCCTTTTGAACATCAATGAGAGTCCTACCCGTGGCTAGAAAAGGTCGGCCAAGAATCAAGGGGACATTGCGGTCTTCCTCCATGTCCAAGATGATAAAATCTGCAGGGAATATGAACTTGTCCACCTTAACAAGCACATCTTCAACAACTCCTCTAGGATAAGTGAAAGAGCGATCCGCAAGTTGAAGAGTGACAGTGGTTGGCTTGCATTCCCCCAATCCTAACCTTTGAAATATGGATAGGGGCATGAGGTTTATGCTTGCCCCTAAATCACACAAAGCTCTCCCAGAAAATTGAGCTCCAATGTGACACGGAATTGTGAAGCTTCCAGGATCCGTCAATTTGGGAGGGAGCTTGTTTTGCAAAATGGCACTGCACTCCTCAGTCAAAGCAACAGTCTCAAAGTCACCCAACTTGCGCTTCTTTGATAGAATGTCCTTCATGAACTTCACATAACTTGGCATTTGTTCCAAAGCTTCCGCAAAAGGAATGTTTATGTGAAGTTTCTTGAAGACTTCCAAGAACTTTTGAAATTGTGTATCAAGCTTTTGCTTAGCAAAGCGGTTGGGGAATGGTAGAGGAGGAGTAGTGGTGGGCTTCTCATTCTTCTTCTTACTTTCTTCTTCATTGGTCACTTCCTTTTTCTTGTCCACCTTCACTTCTTCAACATCATCTTTTATGCTCCACCTCTTGATGCAAGAATTTAGTCTTGGGGTTTCCTTCAATTTCTTTCCCACTCTTAAGAGTTATGGCCTTGCATTGCTCATTGTTGCCACCTTTAGGATTATTGATTGTATCACTAGGAAAGGTTCCCAAAGGGCGATTACTCACTGTTTGAGCAATTTGACCAATTTGAGTCTCCAAGTTTCTCAATGAAGCGGCTTGACTTTGCAATAAAGCATCTTGGCGGGCCAAATGAGCATCTTGGCCAGCTAAGTGAGCATCCGTCTTGGCCATGTAAGCATCGGTCTTGTTAATGAAGGTCATGAACATGCTCTCAAGGGTTGAAGTCCGATCATGATAGTGCTCCTTAGGTGGGGTAGGTTGCGATTGGAAACCGGGTGGAAAGTTTGGAGCCATCTTGGGTTGAGTGAAGGAAGAGGAGGCTTGTTTGTTATTTCCCCAAGCATAATTGCCTTGATTGCGTCCTCCTTGATTGTAGTTGTTGGTGAATGATCGGTTAGGTCCTGATTGGCGATTTTGAGCCAAGAATTGCACACTCTCCATGGTGTGAGGACATTGATCACTAGAGTGTGGGTCTCCACACAAGTCACAAGCACTAGAAGAGCTTTCAACCGAATTCACATTCATATTGTCCAACCTCTTAGCAATGGCTGCCACTTGAGCTGAGAGAGAAGTGAGGGCATCCACCTCATACATACCAGCTACCTTCTTTGTATTCACCCTCTCAGTTGGCCATTGATAATTATTGGCGGCCATTTCTTCCAAGAGATCAAGAGCAGCATCAACTGGTCTAGCCATCAAGGCACCACCTGCAGCAGCATCAATAGTAGCTCTCTCTTGAGGAAGAAGCCCCATATACACAGTTTGAACTTGGAGCCACTTAGGAATGCCATGATGTGGGCATTTCCTAAGCATCTCCTTGAATCTTTCCCATGCCTCATACAAGGTTTCACCATCTGCTTGCTTGAAAGAAGTGATGTCAGAGCGTAGCCTAGCTGTCTTGATTGGTGGGAAGAACTTGGCAAGAAACTTTTGGGCAAGGTCCTCCCATGTAGTGATAGAGTTAGCAGGAAGTGAGGAGAGCCATGCCTTAGCCTTATCCCTAAGAGAAAATGGGAATAGGCGCAAACGAATACCTTCCTCCGAAATGCCATTATGACGAAAGGTATCACACACCTCCAGGAAGTTAGAGAGATGAGCACCAGGATCTTCACTAGGCAACCCACTAAACTGAACTGTGTTTTGTACCATCTGGATCAATGCAGGCTTAAGCTCAAAGTTATGAGCTTGGATTGCTGGCCTGCAAATGCTAGAATGCACATCCTGGAGTTGTGGAGAAGCATAATCCCGCACAGAGCGGGTTTGGTCCTCTGGATCTGCCATGTCACATCTAGTGTGAGTGGAACGAGGTTGGCGCGGGAATTGAAAGACTTTTTCTAAGTCCACACGAACAACAATATTTCCAGAACTTCTAGAACGACGCATGCAAATAAAGAGGTACCTGAAAATAAAAGAAAATGAAGGCTCAAGTCAAGAACTAGTAATTCAAATCAAAAGTAGCACACAACTATAGCCAATCCCCGGCAACGGCGCCAAAAACTTGATGGCCGCCTACAAGAGCGGGTAAAACGCCGCAAGTGCACGGGTCGTCAAGTAATATAATGTGAGTAAAAGAGTATCGTATCCACAGGGATTGGATAGAGTATGCTAGCGATCAACTAAACTACCGTGTTCAGGCTTAAGCAAAGTCGAATCAATGAGAATTAAGACTAAATAGTAAAGAAAACAAGAAAATAGAAACACTAACACAAATAAAAGTGGGAGATAACCAAGGTTAACAGGCCTAGGGGACCTTTTTCACCCTCTACTTCACTTGGATAAACAAATCACTTAAATGAACATTAATGAATTGGGTTTGTTAGCATGCCAACTATAGTTAAAAGCCTATGTCTAGGTCAATTAACCGTGTCTCCTTCACCTAAAACACTAAGTGTCCTTGTGAATTAGTGTGAAATCAACCCATTGAGCATTATCATCAAGCATATACTATGCAAGGCCAATGGGTATGTTCCCATCTCATTGACTAATCCTCACACCTAAACCAATTAAGTGTAAAAGAACAAGCATTACCCATAACCAAGGTCCAATATCTCTATTCCTATGTCTAGTTTAAGAGAATCCCCCAAATCAACTTAAATGGTGGCCAATCATGTAAGAGCATTAAGAATAGAAATGGGTAACCAAAACCAACATCATTAACATTCAAATAAGTAAATCTATAAACATCCAAGATCCATAGAGGGGTCCAAAGAATCCCCTAGCTACAAGTTTAGCTATCCATAATAGTGAACAAAGCAAAAACTAGTTCAAGATACATAATGAACATTAAAGACATAAAAAGAGAAAGGAAGAGATGAACAAAATGAAGCTTTGATCCTCCTCCTAGCCTTTGATCTTCAATCTCCAAGATGGGTCTCTCTCTAGTGTTGGCTTCCTCCAAAACCTCTGTTTTCTCCCTCAAAAATGCTGGAAAAGGCAGTCAAAAACGAGCTACTGCGTTCTGCCCTAAGTCTGGTTTAAAGGTTTACTGAAAATGGGCTGGGCCGCGTCTGGGTTGCGACCCAGCGAAAGCACCAGGTCGCGACCCGACTTTAAAATCGATCGATGTTTGTATGCGCCCAGTAGGTTGCGACCCAGCAGATTTCAGGTCGCGACTCAGCAACAAAAACTTTATTTTCTTCATTCCTTGCTTCCTCCCTCTTAGCTTCCACTTGGATTCTCTTCAAGCTCCAAATCTCTACAATTTCCTTTGTCAAAAATCACCAAATGAGAATTTAAATTTGAACTTTCCAATTCACCTCAATAATCATGATTTAAGGCAATGAGTTTTTAACAAAAGTTTTAAGACAGCAAGGAAGCAAATTCTTCTTGTTTTAATGTGTTTTACTTGGAAAATTAAGGACAAAGTATGTAATTTCAAACCAAATTAGAAGCTAAATAACTCCATAAACTGGAGTTATCAGTTGTGCGTCCAACGCATGTGCAATTCCCGAATTTGTTGTTCCATTGTAGGTGGTTAGCTTCATACTTTCTCGCACTGGTACCAGGTTTCTACCCCAATTACATGGCAGTGACATGCTGTCCGTTAGAGTGATGAGTGGGTTTCTGTTGTCCAGCACTAATCCATATCCAAGATTTAAATAATAACTGATCCAAAGCTATGCAATCCCGAGTGCATGGTTGAACGGTTTGGCTTGCATGTGCACATTGAGGGTGCGATTTCATCCGTGTCATCCATGAAATGCAGATCAGCTCCTAGATTTTTTCTCCAGCTTTATTTTGCTTGAATTAAAAACAATGAACATCTGTTACATCAAACTTAGTGGGCTTGGTTGTATAGATGGTGCACATGTCCATGTGGTTGCGAGTTTAACTCCAAAATCCATCTTTCTCGGAGTTTATCCAATTTCCTCCCTACAATCCATGGTTTGAAGATTTGAACGAAGGCAGCACATTAGTCATGCATTCGACGGTGGCTAATCACTTTCTCTGAGCGTGGAGGCATAGTATGGGTTCAAGCCCAAGTAACTACGTTTTGCCCAGTTTATCCGTGAATTGTTGGACCAGCAGCAAGTTGTTACCATTAAAGTGGCTTCGTGGCAAGATAAGATGTGCGCTCTGATCTGATTCCACTGCTCCGCGATTTGCGTCTTTGAATATTTTATGACGTGGAGATGTCATGGCCCATGGGCGTGGCTTGGTTGTTGAACGTGGCCATCATATGAGCTATGGCATGGGTTCCAATCTTTAATAATGTATTTTGTGAAATTTAGCAAGCATTTTTGCCTTCTATTCCTTCCGCTAAGCTGGCATGGTTAGACAAGTGCATTTGGGTTAAAACCTTGCATCACGTAATTCTCGACTTCTACCCCCTTAAGGATTTTGTGTGTTGCCCCTTATTTTCTTTCTTTTGCAAATTACTTTTTAACAGCAACAACACCATGCCTTAGGGAATTTTATCTTCTCCAGTTGCAGAATAAACGAGAAAGGAGCATGCTATTCCTCTCCTCACATTGTAGCGGTGGTGTGTCCCACACTAGCATCCATGGCATTTAAGAAGGGCTTAACAACATTGGCTTTACTTGGGAGATTAATCACGATTATTCTCAAAACAATACAATTTGTCATGAACCAATGCAATAAAATTTAAGATGGAATTCTATGAAAAGAAAACCATAAATGATAATGTTGGGATTGAAAAACAATTACTGTAACAAATAGAAGGAAAGATCTTCTAGCATGTCATGTCCCCGGCAGCGGCGCCAATGTTCAAAGGTAGTAATTTGGATAGGGTATACCTGGTATCCAAGTAGGTTGTGAGACACGACACTGCTGATTCGATCTTCCTTGCTTCTTGCTCTGTTGGGTGGGGTGTACCTGCAAAGACTCCATTGAATTATGTGAGTGAACATCCAAGAGGTTTAGAGAAATGGGAAATTTGCATACCTTTCTGATACCCCATATCTAGCCATCAGGTGGCTTTAAATAGCAAGTGGACGGAGCAGTTATGCCTTCCTTTAGTGGGTTGGTGGGATTGATCCTTATCTTGGATCTCATCGTGCCTTAAAGCCATTGCCTAGCCCATTTGGTTTCGAGCCTAGGATCATTGTCTGTAACATTTTCTTAGACTTTCTGTTCACCATTATGGCTTCTTTTTTTTTTTTCCCCATCATGCCTGCTAACACGGTGATGGATAATAGGAATCCAAATAAAAGGACTGAAAATGATAGGGGCATTATGGGAAAAGGAACATAAAGAAAACAATCAAATGCATTTAGACATGTGTATAATTTACAAAGCTATGACATCTACTTTTGGATCAAAGATAAAATCAAGAGTAAACACCCAAATTAGTCCTTTACAATTTCTTTGATAGACACATTGATCCCTAACAATTGTAAACGCTCAAATTAGTCCTTCACAATTGTAAAATAGAACATCACAGGTCCCTGACCAACCTACCAAGGCTAGCCTAGCACTAGAATTTTCGAGCTCCGCCTAAACTTTCCAAGATCCACCTAAACTATCTGAGCTCTGCTATTAATATATGAGATCCGCCTATTTCTTTCCGAGATCCGTTTATTTTATCCTAGCTTTGTTTCCTCTCAGGGGCCTGTAATGTCCTATTTTACAATTGTAAGGGACCAATTTGGGTGTTTACAATTGTTAGGGATTAATTTGTCCATCAAGAAAATTATCAGGGACCAATTTTGGTGTTTACTCTAAAATCAAAATATAAAGATAAAATCAATCTAATATCAAATCAGATTAATCTAAATCAAGCTAAGATATATTTATATCAATCTAAAATTTAAAGATATTGTTTTATTTCTAACGGGATATATTCGTAAACTCCAATACTTAACTGAAAGTAGTAATAGTAGACCGGAGTGTTATACTGGCAATTGTTTCTCGGGTGTGTAATTGTAATCCATCTTTGGAGAAGTAAAATGATTAAATAAAAATGTTTCAGAAACAAAGTATAGTTTTATTTTAAGATTTTTTACCCCGGCAAATTTGTGCTTATCAAACTAATGTCAGAGACTCAGAGTTAGTTTGCATACATACGGAGCAAGCGAAAAAAGAGCACTATTTGACCATATGAATGTCCATTATACCTCGTCAAAATAGAAGATTTTGGTGGACAATTTTTTATATAGGATGGTTTTATGCAAAATATTTCTCATACAAAATACTTATTTTAAAATGAAATATGTATTATTCACAATAAAAAAGAATAATACACATTTTTAATTTATTAATAATATAAAAACAATATAATATAAATAGTATGGATACAACAGTATCTATCTCTTTAATAGTTATACATCTAAATGTGATTTTAACTAACATTATCAAAATAATATTTTAAACTAAAATCACTTTTAAAGTAAAGATATCAAAACCTAAATCACTTCACTTTAAAATTAATTTCAACTAAAATCAATTTTGATAAAATTAATTTTACAAACACAAATTCAAACATACACTAAGTTTGTTTGTTTGTGGGCTATTTAGACCTATAAATTAACATTGTAAATAGGTTAGTCAAATAAAATAAGCCACTAGGATTGGTCTAGTTATGTGAGGTTTAGGTAGTATATATGAGGCTTTAGGTACAAACCTCATTGCAACTATTGTAATTTTTAAAATACCAAAAAAATAGTTACTCGAATAAAATGAATTACCCTCACTATAATTATAGAGCTACTAGTCGTTTGACCTGTGTGATGCACTGGGAGATTATAAAATTTTTTTTATTGATCATTATAAAAATAAATGATAATTTATTACAATATATCTTATAGAAAATTGAGTACATAAATTTATCTTAAAAGTAAGTTACTAGTTAAATAATTAAATAAGTGGACAAAATATAAATGTATTATTCTATTTCATATCTTATATTGAATACAATATTTATAAGGTTGAAAAAATCTCGATAGATGAGCTATAACTAACAATAAAAAGCTTATTTTATGAAAATTTTACACATTTCGAAAGTTGAAATTGTTTGATAGAGAAAGAGAATAAATTGATAATTTTACTACATCATGACCATTTATAGAGATGCCAATGAGTATCCATGAGAAATGAGATATGTTTCACGCCTCCTATCACCATTTGGAATTTTGTCTCTTACCCCCCATCCTCATCCCCTTACAGTCTCCATTTCCCATTTCATGTGGGGATTTTGAATTCCCATGGTATTCAAGGGCGGCTGTGGAGAAGAGTTTGTGCTTCCTTATAGAGAAGGGAATGTGATTACTTGTTATGATTCAGAAATAATAAGTGTATTGATACACTATAATAGTGAGACTGTTGATCAATTTGGTGTATGGTACACTCATAATTACCTAGTGCACCACAATAAGAACCTAGAATAAAATAAAGAATGGTAAAAAAGTAAAGTGGAATAAATTAAAGTTTTATATTTTTTAAATCAAAGTCAACACTATGATTAAATACTCCAAGTGTCATGTTGTCATTCATCCAGATCAATGCCAAATAGGTCATTAACTTTTGCTACTGCACTGTAGAATGCACCTATTATAAATATAGGTTGTTAGTGCCTTATGGGATCATACCTTAGAAACATAGAGATCAAACCTACCTGCTAAGAGTTAGGTTTCCAGACTTTGGGAAGAACTCACCCCTCAAACAAGGAATTAACTCACTCACTGCCAATGCCGAATCAAAGGTATAACCCGACTTGTTAGATTTGTCATGGAGTCTAAACTTTCGCAATATTTTGTAACAATATACATAGTTAATTTTTTCATTATGATTTATACATCTATATTATTCTACTTAATATTGGTTAATTGACTTTTTTTTGTTGAGATTGTCATGAACTATCTTTCCCAAAAACTTAAATTGATGGGTGGAGGTACATTAATAATTTTTACTATTCTTGCGAATGCCTTTGCTTGATTAAGTGCGAGCTATGAATCATACTAAGAGATAATAAAGATTGAATCTTGACCGTTTGGCCATTGATGCTTCAATTCCATGTCATGAGCCATCTCTTCCAAAAGCTCAAATTAAAGTGATACGTGGAGACATGAAAATCGTTTTTATACTCTAACAAGTGCAGTGATGCGGTGACCTTGCAGATTGGAGGGTAAGGTGGCTCTTATCATCGGGGCAGCTAGTGGGATTGTTGTAGAGACAGTGAGACTATTTGCTGTAAATGGAGCCTCTATTGTTACCGCTGACATTCAATATGATCTTGGTCATTAGGTTGCAGCTTCAATAGGCTCAGATAAAGTCACTTACCACCACTGTGATGTGCGAGATGAGAATCAAGTTGAAGAAATGATTAATTTCACAATGGAAAAACATGGTCGCATTAACATCCTTTTTAGTAATGCTGGGATACTAGGCTCCAAATCCGGGATCCGTGACCTTGATCTGATTATAAGGTATCAGACTAAAGGTATTGAGCTAAGTGCAAGAACTCAAGAAGGGAGAAAGAAAGTATTTAGAGCAAGTTGCTTTTCATTTATATGAATGAGTGGATTGATTAGTGTACAAGCCAGAGTATTTATACATGATGAGGCAGTCAAATTGTCTAATTTTCCAGCCTTTAGAGAGTGCTATTGACAATATAAGTCTCACTGTGGAGGGTTTGACCACTGGACTAAAGATTTCAGTAAAATCAAGTCATTTTCTTTAGTGGAAACCCTTTGCCACCAACCTGGCCTTGTATTTCTGAACTAAACCATTTGGATTTCTTTTGACTTTAAAGACCCACTTGCAGCCAATTGGTTTAACAGTGGTTGGGGGATGAACCAGAAACCATGTGTTGTTGGTTTGCAGGGCTTGAAATTCATCTTGCATAGCTTTTAGCTAGTGAGGTGATTTCAGTGCTTATGCTACTGAAGTTGGTTCAGTTTCAGTGAGGTCCTGGCTGTTGTTTAGAACTGCTGCCAGGTATGTTTTAGGCTTTGCAATACCAGCCTTAGCCCTTGTCTCCATCTGGTGGCTATTGATTGGGAATAATCTGTGAGTACCAGATGTAACTGTAGTGACATTTTGCTGTAGAGGAAGGGTTTCTGCAGGACCAATACTGATGACTTGTACATCATCTGCTGCAGATATAGAAGCAGATATATCTGTAGTGTTTTCAGCAGATATAGGAGCAGAAGTTGTAGCTATAGTTGGTTTTGCAGTAGGCAAACTGGGACTATACCTGGTAAAATCATTAGAAATATTGGCAGTGTGCATGTGCATGTTCGGGTTAGCTTGTGGGATGAGTGGGATATGAGGGAGTGGTGCTGCAATGTTGGGCATGGGGTAAGGTGGTGAGGTGCAAAACATTTTGGCATATGGAAATTTTGATTCATTAAATACTACACTTTTGGCAATGTGTATTTTACCTAAGAATGATAAGCACTTGTAACCTTTGTGATTGGGTGAATAACCAATAAAGACATAAAGGTTGGTCCTAAAGTCAAATTTGTGTTTGTTAAGGTGAGGGAGGTGGGGGTAACAGGCTCATCCAAATACTTTTAGGTGTATGTAAGTAGGTTGTTTGTAGTAAAGCAGCTCAAAAGGAGATAGGTTTTTGGTGTTTAGGGATAGTAATATGTTAATAAGGTATGTTGTAGAGATAAAAGCCTCATCCCAAAATTTTAATGGAATGGAGGTAGGGACTAAAAGGGAGAGTCCTATTTCCTTGATGTGCCTGTGTTTCCTTTCAGCACGTCCATTTTGTTGATGGGTGTATGGGCAGCTAAGTCTATGGTGTATGCCATGGGTTGTGAGGTATTTGGTGAAAGAAGAGGGTAGGTATTCCCCTCCATTGTCTTTTTGCAAGCTTTTAATTTTTAGGCCAGTTTGGTTTTCTATATATGTCTTGTATTGGACAAAGGCAGTGAACACTTGTGACTTATTTTCCAGCAGGTAAGTACATGTATATTTAGTGCATGCATCAATGAATGAGACATAGTAACTGAATTTAGACGAAGATATAATTGGGGCAGGTCCCCAAACATCAGATACTACAAGTTCTAGAGGTTTATCATAGGTGTGGTTTGTGCTAGGAAAAGGTTGTTGATGAGATTTTGCAATACAACATGCATTATAGAAGAAATTGAAATCATCACTTTTATTGCTATCAACTTGAATATTACAAAGTTTCATTACATGTTGTAATGTCTTGTGTACTGAGTGACCTAACCTCCTATGCCACAGTGTTTTATTATGAGTGTTTATAGGAGAATTACAACGAGAAAGACAGGTAGTAAAGTTTCCTTTTGGTATATGTACATTATTGAACTTGTACAGACCATTCTTAAGGGTGCCTTGAAACAACACTTCCTTATTCACCTGTGATTTTACAAAGCAATCATAAGGCCAGAATTCAAAGTATGCACAATTATCTCTTGCAAACTTAGACACTAAAAGAAGGTTTTTTGGAGATTTCAGGGACATGTAGCAGTTGATTTAAGGAAAAGCTTTTGTGAGTGTGGGTGTTATGCAATGCAGATTTGCCAATATTCTTAATGTTTATACCTGATCCATTTCCAATATGCACTTGCTTAGGGCCCTCAAATTCTACGCTTGTGAGTAGATTTGTGTGATCAAAGGTCAAGTGATGGCTTGCCCCTGAATCTGGATACCAGGCTGAATCTTGAAGAGAGGAGGCAACAGACAGATATGCCCTCGGGTTGTGAAATGCAGTTGAAGGTGGAGCTGGTGAAGTGGCATTTTGATTGGGGTTCTGAAACCCTTGATCAAAGCGATGAAAACACTCCTATACTACATGCCCAACTTTGCCACAGAGCTGGCATTGTGGCCGATTTGTATTTTATCAAAATGATCTTCCTCCTCTATGTGAGCAACCTCCTCTTCTGCTTCTTCTGTTGAAACCACCTCTGCTCGAGCCATTCTTGTAATCATGTTGAGGGAGTTGAGCTACATTAGCTTGAACAACATGTGCATCTTTCTTGAATCTTTCTAGTAAATCTTCTTGAGCCATTAAGAGGGCTTCAAGTTCCTCAACTGAATAGGAGTTGCTTCTAGAAAGGACAAGGGTCATCATTGAACTATACTCTTCACTGAGTCCATCGAGAATTACCTCAATGTGCTCTTCAACTGATAATGGAAATGCATGACAAAATTAAAGTAGAATTGGTAAATCACACACAAATGACAGATGCTCAAAAATTTCACATTAGATTATTGCAGATACCGATAAATGTATGCCTGGTTCACATTTCTTTGTCCTTCTCGTTAAAGTTGAGAACTTATGTCATTTGTGCATTTTTACTGGAACTTTTCATCTGCACTATCCTAAATCTGCAATCTCTGGTTCTCGCATAATTTATTTTATTTTTTCAATTATACTCTCTTCATTGGATAGGAAAACTATGCCAATTTAATATATTAAAGAGTTAATATATTTGATTATAAATTATAGTCAAATATATTAATATTTTAATAATATCAAATTAATACAATTTCTTAGCATGATTATTAATAAGAAATGAATTGAGTATTTTTCATATCATAAATTCATCAATTTTGTCTTCTAGTGACTCAAAAGCAAGTTTGTCTTTCCTTTCCCAATGACTTCCTGTTTTCTGATGCAACTACCTAGAGAAATTCTTAGTGTTAAGGTTGAATTCAGAGAAAAAAAATTTAAAAATAAATTTTAAGTATAAAATTGCATATAAAATTTATTTACAATGTTTTTTCCAATTCTTACCCTAATCAAACATAGAGTAAAGAATCGTCACAGACTCACAGTCACTCACAAAATTAAGGTTTTGAATGATAAATAAAATATAGAAATTTTTTTAACTAGAAAGATGTGATAGACACCTAACATCCTTTTTATTTTTTGCACTTCTATCTACCGCACTTTTTATCCTTTTTGTAATTTTTTTTCCTTCCCTTCCTCCCTTTTGTAGGTGTCGAGTTATTTAAAGAAAATAGTTGTAAGTTCACCAAAAATAAATAAATAAAGCGAAAAAAGTTGTATGTACAAATTTTGCCTCCCAATAAAATAAAGAAGAAAGTTGTATAAATTGATTGGCGGTCAACCAATTTTCTTCTATTAAAAAATAAGAACATTTACTACATTAATCCAAAAAAATTAAAAAAGAAATAGGAAGTAATAATGTTTTGGGAAAAAAAGCGTACATATTACAAACAGTCCCAAAAATAAAGTCATATATATATATATATATATATATATATATATATATATATATATATATATATATATTTCTGTTTGTGTGTGTCCATGTCTATGTGTGTGTGTGTAGGGGGGCGCTAGATTTTCCCTTATTATGTGTGGGGGGGGTAGATTTTCCCTTAATGTCTAAGGGTGGATTTGCTTTGGATTTTTAAAAAAATATTATAAAATTTAAATTTTATATATAATTAAAAAAATTACAAATTGATTTTTTTTCAGAACTATAGATCATGTGAAGTTTATATTACGACTTTTCAAAGTATGTATCGTAACATCCTGAACTTTTTTAACAGTGCAAAATACCCTCTTTAGTTAAGTTGACACCCATTTTTACCATTGAATAGTCATGTGCATGTCACATGCATAATTAAATGGATAAAAATACTCTTTATTTTTATCAAATTTTTCAACTTTAAACCCTCCTTCATTCAGAAATGGATGAAAATACCTTTTTAAAAAACCAGAATATAAACTGCACATAAATTAAATTTCTAAAAGATAAAATGGCTAAAACCCTTGTTAAGTTGGTCAAATGGTTGGAAAAAAAAAACAAGACTTCATGCTTGCATAACGGGCACACTATGAAGCACAGACACTGACATGGACACAGGACACGACACGAACACGGACACGGCATATATATATATATAATTTTTTTTTGTGTGATTTTTTTGTCGTTTTGTGATCAACTGAAGAATTTTCAAAATAAAATAATCCAACAACATAGGTTCAACCAAATAACTTTGGTTGATTTTAGGCTCATGTTAAATTAGAGCAGTATCTAGCTGTGTTCGATATGTTTCCAAGCTCAAAAAAATTATTTTTTAATTGGATGCATACTAATGCGTGTCGTGTGGGAGTCAGACACTGACACGTGTCCAATACACGGACACGACACTAAGTAGGTGTGTCTGTGCTTCTTAGCGGGCACATAATGATGAGAAAATTTTTATGCTACACCACTGAACCTACGGCCAGGGATTTTATGTATTACTTCCTCCATTCCATATTGATGGGTTGCATTTATGCACCCATTTTTCATCTTAACTCTGAATAATTTGTATTTGAATTGTATTCAATTGATGTTAAATCAGTAAATTTGCATTTTATTCTCATCATGCATGATTGAATAATTTTGCAGCTATCAGCATAGTTTTTAGTGAATTCTTACACTTTGGAAGTTATATATGCTTTTAATCTCTTCTTGGAGTCTTTCTTGGTAACAGGGACATCCAGGTTAGTGCATTGGAGCAAAAAGAGAGGATGCAGTAGTACTGATGACCGCCCAGGCAATGAACAGAGGAAGCAAAATTTTCAAATCATTCTGAGACCTACCCTAGCGGTGGAAGGACCGCCTAAGCTGTCATGTGCTTGTGGGCCGTGTCAGCTGGGCCCAATTTTGCATCTTTGAGAGGCCAATTGCAAGAAAGAAATAGGGAAGTAGGGGGTGATGGGACAAAGACGAGGACTGACTCTCACGCTCTCACACACACACACACACACTCTCTCTCTCTCTCTCTCTCTTTAGGGTTAGGGTTCTTAGCCAGTTTTGATTTTTTTTTTTAATTTCCAAAATCATAATTTTATTGTTTTCTCTTAACTTTGATCGTGAACTTCTTCGTATGGAGGAGTAACTTCTCTACCTTGCATAGGAATGACTGAAGATTAAGAGTTTTCCATGAGAATAATTGTTTAATTTGCAGTTTGTGGTTGGTTTTCCTTTCCTCTATCATCTCTCTTAATTTTAGTTATATGGATTGTTATGATTAAATTTTGAGTTGTTTCGCTATATGATTTTACATTGCATCAAGGATTGGAATTAATTTCATTAGAAATTAAGTTGCTACAATTGGGGTTTAAGCTGAATTAGGATCATAGCTTCATGATAGTGAATAACTAGTTCTTGTATTCAGTTAAATCCTTGAAAAGAATGCGATTGTATATCTGTTAAGTAGATTTATACCATTTTTTATATGAAAATATGATTAATGGAAGCAATAGCCATTACAAATTTATCATTTGAATCAATGATTGGATATCTCTTAATCTGAGGAAATTCCTATGCATATAACTTTTTGCAATTTTAATCTCTTTAATTTAACTTTGTTCAATAACGTTGAGTAAAACCCTCTTGAATTCTTAAATCGATAAGAACACTTTCACATGAGACGACTTGGATTGCACCATGTCTACATTTTGGTGTGATTTAACATTTTAATTCTTTTTAATTTGTCGCAAGTAGTGATAACTAGCATCACATATTAATAGTCGCTCTTGAAAAATCGTATAATTTTGATATATTCACTTTTAAATATATCAAAATTGTACAATTTCTCAAATGTGAATATTAATATAGAATTGAGGAAGTGCTATACAATTAATCACTCGTCATAGCTAGGGGAAGACACGGGAACTTTAAAAGAATGAAAATTGTTAGCACTACACAATCAAGGATGGAGCTAATCATAAAAATTACCCAATAAAAAAAATTAGAGGAAGGGCATATAATAAATATACAGAGAGAGCAAGGGGGGGGGGGGGGGGTTCAATGAGGTGCCGCCTCTTTACACAACTACACATTCTCTGCCACCACATCAGCCAGAGTTGACCCTAATGAGTTCGTCCTAATATAAATATAAAAACGCATCCATCCAAACACATTGTTAGAAGAAAAAAAAACATGGAAATATCACACTAACAAATGCTATAATTAGGAAGGACCATGCTGCAAAGCATGTTGTTGTACCAAGGATGATTTTTATGAGAAACCAATATTCATGATTCATGAACATTCGCATTGCAATTAGCAAGAGACCATGTAACATTTGTTTTTCTACGAAGAGAGTATCAAAGCTGTGGAATATTATTGAAGTCAACCGAATTATGAACAGAAAAAAGGTCTTATATGAAGACACACCGTCACAGAATATTACAAAACTGCATATTACTCTTGGGGAGTCAATGGTCGGTGCGATTTTTTTACATACAATCCATATCTTTTTTCTTTTTTTTTTTGGGCAGGAATCTCAGTCCAGTTACAGAATGGAGCCACCGGTTTGTGCATATTGTTTTTCTCTTCAAAAACAAAAAAGGAAGCAAGAAGACGGCCAGTCCAAATGTTTGATAAATGCGAAAGTAGCAGTAAATGAAGTAGTTTTTGGTCTTTATTACAGTGAATGGAATAAAAACAAAGCATACGAACTGAAAAGCCCAAAATCACATCTCCTAAAAGGTAAGCCCAATTTGCCAGCAGCTGACGACCCAAATTAAAGTTTAAAGCCAGCTAATGGAAAACCAAGCTGACGGAGTTACTTTGCATACATACACGACAAGTAAACCGAGAACAGTATTTGACCATATGAATGTTTATCATACCTGGTCCAAATAAAAGTTTTTTTTTATTCGATGAAAATAGAAGATATTGATGAACAATTTTTTTCTAGATAAATGGTGTGTGTATAATATTTTTCTACAATATAAGAAGAAAATAAGTAAGGTAGTTGACCCGTTTCAATTGTTTATTTTCCTGGGCTATCATCTTATTTATTTTCTTCCTATGTTGTAAGTATTTTATAGGAAAATGTTGTACATGTCATTTTTCTTTTTAATATATGATGAATTATATGCAAAATGTTTTCATATAAAATTCTTATTTAAAATTAAATATGTAATATACTTGAATATTCATCATTTATGTCGTACTTCATAAATTATAATACAAATCTACAATAATACACTTTTTTTTATAATTTATTAATCCAATAAAAATATCAAAATACAAATGATATTTTGTTCACACCACAATAAGAGTAACTCCCTATTTATAGACCTAAACAAGTAACTAGCTCTCGATTATAATAGGGAGCAAAACATAAGCTTTATGGAGCCAATTTGTTTTTAAGAAAAAAAAAGAACTGTATTATGAACTCCAAAAATAGGACATGAACTTTGTCGCCATTATTGTGTTGGGGTCCCACTCAACTTACTTTTTCAATGACGTCCAATTTTGGATCATAAATCACAAGACTCCTTTTTCACCTCTTACCGCATAAAAATTTTGCCTCTTCAGAATTGAAATTCAAAACTTGTGTCTCTACCCTTGTAACCTTTTGCCAAAGTTAGACCAGAAAGTGAAAAGGTCCAAACCTGATAGTCAAACATAAATCTACCAGTCCCCTATGAAAATTCATAACCCATCACCTAAGTGTAAGCTCACGGAAAGTAAGTTCCAGAGCATTGCAAACCCCGTCTTCCATTATCGCATAGCTAGTAGTCCACCGAGAAAACAATAAACAATTAGAGGTGCATGCTCTTTGTGGTCAATTGATTAATTGGCAATTGCAACGATGGCACTAGAAGTGGCATGGTATGACATAGTGTGCTTTGGCATTGTTGGGGTGTCCTTTGTAGGCGCCTTATGGGCGCTGTGGATGAAAGAAGGGGCCTCAAGAAGAGAATTTGAGAGCATTTATGCGAGCCTTCTGGTGGCTCGACCTGACAATGAAGTGGTGGTGGATGTGTTGCCCAAGGGCCATGTAAGCACCTCCCAGTTATGGACCAGCTGTTGGAGAGGAGTGCACCCTTTGTGGCTTTTGGCTACACGCTTCCTTTCCTTTGTGATCATGGCACTTTTCTTAGCCTGGGATGTTCTCAAATATGATGCAAGCATCTTTATTTACTACACAGAGTACGTTCCTGTTTCCTTTCCTTCTAATTTATGTAATCTAATATGTAATAACTTTTGACCACCCACCCCAATATCTTATAAAAGAGCTTGAAATATCAGATTGGCGAGAATGTGTTTGATTTTTGGTAAAATTAAAACGATACTTTCTTAACCGTCTTTCTTTCTTCATGCCCATTAAAATGAAAATTTCTCTTTTCCTTTACCGTTCTCTGTTTCTTTCTATTGTTCGCCCCAATACCCAATGTCTCGATCAGTTCACTTGAGTGAAAAAACTGTGGTAGGTAAGTTAACCATAATAATATCTTACATTATTATTATGCTATGGAGCCCAATTAATGTTTTTGCATTTATTTTTCAGGTGGACTTTCACATTGGTCACCATGTATTTTGCGGTATGACAAGAATGACAATACCCTATCTGTTTGAAGTTAATTGATCACTTGGAAATCACATTCTAGATATAAAAATAGGACTTTTCTAATTAGCATATTCTAACTTAGCACTTACACACTTGTTCAAAACTTTGAACGTGTATATGTAGCTGGGGACCATAGTATCTGCATATGGATGTTGGCAGTTCGTTAACAAACCTCCCGTTGACAATAGGGGAAGAGCTGAGTTTCTTAGAAGGGAAGAAGAAGAAGAGAGAAGGCCTATAAACTCCATGACCTATAGAGAGAAAGAAACTACCAAGGGCTCCATTAAGTTGCAAAGCCGGTATGCTGATGAGGAGTTTCAACAAAGAGCAGGTTTCTGGGGTTACCTCATGCAAACTACATATCAGGTTGATCAAAGTCAAACACGCTTCAAATTCTATGTTTTGAAACTGATATTCTACTATTAACAGACATGTGCAGGGGCTGTCATGTTAACAGATGTTGTATTTTGGTGTGTTATAGTCCCATTCTTATCAATTTCTCGTTTTAGACTAAACCTGGTGAGTGTAACGAACGCTTCTTTAATTTAAACATAGACTTGGTCTTGGTGCATATTATTTTACTTTCATTCTCCTCCTCTATATATCTCTCAAACAAAAACCTTGATAATTTTGTTCGTCTGTGCCTGCCAGTTGATGGGTTGCATGCATTCTTTGAATGTAGTTTTGCTCCTTTTGGATACAGCTCTTGATAATCTTGTAAGTATCAAAGCCCTGAAATAAATTGAAGCACTGATTTTAGATAAATTCTTAGTTGTTATTAGAACTAGAGAAATACTCCTATCTTCTGCTCAAATTGATTCAGAGTCTGACACATAAGTGAATGTCGATAAATTAAAAGATAAGGGTGACCCACATTTACTTAAATGTCAAACAGGAGGATTTCTATCACTAAAAAATTCTCATTTTGAATCAGTATAGGCAGGGACTAACAAAATTTAATGATTTCGGTATTGCGTGTATGTTCTTCTTCAGCCCTTTCCTTGGTTTAGAATCTCATATTTTGTGCTCTGGAGCTGCGGTTATGTGATTTTTCAATGGGTCATCCACGCTTTTGGTTTTACATGGTATGTATGTAATATAATTGTGTTTTCCTCTCTTCTGCATGACAAACCAAAAGCTTTCCTCTTTATCTGTTGTAATGTAATGTTTCATCCTTATATGTAACAGGTGGCCATATCCATTTCTCGAGCTAAATACCAAGTGGGCTCCCCTCTGGTAAGTACTGGGTAGCATACGAGTAGAACATTTGCAAATTAGCAAAATGACATCAAATATAACTTCTTCTTTTTTTTTTTTTTGAGGGGGACCCCAAATATAACATTACTTTCACATAAATATACTGAATGGGAAATTCTTAGGTGTGTAAAAAAATTGCCCTGTTATATTCGTTAGTTGATGCATCCAATATTGTGTTAAAAATATAAAACAAAAAGGAAAAATAATGACATGTAAGATTCATATTTTAATCAATGAATGAGAGTGTATAAATATTAGGATATATTTTATCTTATCCTTATAACACTTAAAAAAATTTCAAGTAGAGACATCTAACTTAGATTCGCACATCCTTACATTGATGAGTTTAAATTAAAGACATGGATAGTGTTATTCTAATCCTCAAAATGTTAATGTTTGTTGAGATACCTACTTTATAATTATTAGATGTGATAAATATTAAAGATGAATGAGACTATCATCACATAATATGATAATAAAGTAATTGTCCCAATGAACACCACTACAATTGTCCTAGTCTTGTCTTATTGCTGGACTTGCCTTTTCACATTGAAATGACTTCACCATTTCATCTACGATGGCAGGTATTTCTGCTTGGCGGTAATTCACATCCCCTGCTATGGCATGTATTACCTGATTGTGAGAGCCAAAATTACACTTCTTCCTATATTCTTCCCACATGCATTTTTGAGGCCATACTAATTTCGTTGTCATTCAAGAACGATGTTAAATTCAAACATCAACAACGATGATTGGTTAAGCATGAAAATGCTATTCTCCCGTTTCAAAATAGTGTCGTTTTAGACGAAATGGTACACTAAAATAATCAATGTATCCTACCACAATTATTCATGTAACAATTGGGGTTCCTTCAATAGTTATTTGTTGTTATTTGATTTTTTTTTTTAATGAATAGTTATTTATTGTTATGGATTTTGAATTTTATTTTATTTTCTTATGGAAAGCATAGTTTGATTATTATTTCATTAACTTTTTGTTCATTATTTCTTTTTCTAAAATATATATTTCTCAATGCGGCAGAGACATTTTTCTCTTTTGCTTTTCTTTTATTTATTTTTTTTTGGGACCAATTTGTCTAGTTAAGATTTGTTGAAATTTCGGATATCTTTTTTGTTGTCACATTTTTTTTTTACTGATTTTGCCACTTTTTGATGTGTTGAACTTCAAGATCGGTTGGCTACTACAACAAGTAATAATAAAAATAATATAATCTATAAATTGATGAGGTATTTATCTCTTTTATATAATGACTTTGGGGTGAGCAATACACCGAATTACTCATTGCAAATGAATGAAGTGATGAAATCCCCGTATCCTTGCGTTGTAAGATTAATGTAACTTTTTGGAAAAAAAATGAAGAAATAATTAGGGTACCTTTGATTTTTGACTTGTATCTCTCAAGTTATAACTTGGAGTGTAGTTTGTTGGAAAATTGATCTGTGATCCTACAAAATAAGAAAATGGAAAAGGTGATTTGTTGAGTTCCAGATGTGTAGCACAATGTTTTTAAAGATTATTCTGTCACAAAACATAAATCTTTCAGAATATAACTGGCTCTTTTGATATTATTCTGGAACTCAAAAATTACAACAGATATATATTGCCCAGGAAAAGATAAAGATTGTATTCTATTTTAATAGTATTGAATTCATTTAATAGAAATTGTGGAAATTATAATATTTTGATTCATTATCAATTTTGAAACATGTTTCTAAATTATTCCAATGTTAATTTAAATATTTAATCAAATATTTTGAAATATATTTAAATTTTTGAAATACAACATAGTTTTTTCTTGGTATAGAAAATACAACATAGTTTGAGCTCTATAGATGTTCAATCTGTATTTTTAAACCAACGTAGTTAACTGTAAATCACTTTATTATAAGTTTACTTTAAATAAAATTAGACTTTTCCTAAAGTCAGCCTTTTATTTATTTATTGATAAGTTACGGGGCTTAAAGCCCTGGGAAACAAAACAAGTTAGCTAGCTGCAACTCTAGGAAAGTAAGTTCCTATGAAATCAGCATAGAAAGCACCTGACACCAATGAAGGAATGGCGATAAAAGTCCGATGCAGTGGCAATTGTATGGCCCTCCTTGGCGAATAAATCAGCACAGCTGTTCATAAGTGGCAATAAAGTCAGTCTTTCATCGATCCTTACAACATATATATGAGTATGATTTTTGAAAGAAAAGAAAAGGGAGAGAGAATTCATAATATAATTTTACACTAAAAGTTTTCTCCTCTCTTCTATTTTCTTTTCAAAATTCAAACTCACAAATATACCTTTACACTCTTGGCAATTTCCCCTTCATATAAAAGTTAATAAATAATAATATGAATTTACCAATAAAATAACTATTAATATCAAAATAAAAAATTACAAATATAGAGCTTTGATATAAGTACTTCAGTACCATTAATTATAAATTGAACATTTCTAAAATATATAATAGAAAATTATACATTAATTAAACATAAGTCTATAAGTTTTTAGCAATTGTCTTCCATTTAATGTTATTTGACTAATCTAAAACCATTATAAATAAAAATAAATTAATAAATGAGAGTTTACAATTATTAGTAGAAAACGAATGATTTTAAAATATTTAAACTAAGGTTTGGTTTCGACCACGTGACTCTTTAATATCTTGATGATAAAGTTAGATTTTTATGTCACACTAACAAAGGCAAGTAACATAAAAGAACTTTATATCTCTATCCATTTGCCTTCTGCAATTAGCGATAAATTTTTAAATGTCTTCTTTTTAATTTAGTTGTTATTATACATAAATTCACAATGAGTATGAAGTGCATAAACTTAACCAATAATATAAACTGAATAAAGTGCACATAATATAAATTAACGCATAAACTTAAAATAAATAAACTGTATCAAAATAATATAAACTTGACCAAATAATAAAGTAACATCTGAATAAAATTTATTTAATCATAGAGTTGTTAATCTAAATATTAATTTCAAAAGGGATAAAATTAATATATTTTTTATTAATTCTTTTTTAACTTTTCATCAAAGTCTATAAGTTAGTCTTTGTCATCATAAAGTCATAATTAATTTAATGTTCCCAATTCATGTAAGATCATCTTTACTTAATTTTGGTATTAGATTTTAATTATATTTTACCTCTGATTTCGGTCCTTTATAAATTTTTTTATGAATATTTACAACTCAAATTAACATAATATTATATAAACAATATGAAAAATTATAAAATTAAAGGGTGATAAAATAATTTGAACCAAATAACAATATAAATAAAAGGAAACATTAAACCAACTTGAATTAAATAATAGACAACATAAATATAAAGAAAAGATAAAATAAAAGAAGAAATTGGAGGGCGGCAAACTGACGTGACTAGTGAGAAGAGAAAAAATCTTTAAGTGGTAAAATAAAAAGAAAAAATCGGAGCGTGATAAACCAATAGAATGAGTGAGAAGAGGAGAAAGTATTTAATTAAGTAATTAGTATTATTTTAATCAATATTCAAATTCATGATTATTCATAAATATAAAAAAAATGACAAAACAAAATGACAATAATATACAAAAGTGAGTATCTTTAATATAAAAATTACATAAAATAATAATAATAATAATAATAGATGTACTCATGGTATTGTTTTGCATTAAAATAAATTTATTTTCTGTCTCTAATTTCATAGGCAAATAAAAATTATATGTATTCATTAAACTTCATTTTTAGTACACTTACCTTACTCTCTCTCTTTTTTTCTCTCCTTTTTTTTTTTTGCCTTTCTTCTTCTTTACTTTTCTTTCTCCTTTTTCTTCTCTTTCTTTGTTCACTCCTTGGCACCTTTTTTTTTTTTTTTCAACTTTCTCATATACACACACTTCTCTCACTTTTTCACTTTCACACACAACACGCAACTTTCCCCTCCCCTTTATATAGATAGTGTGGGTGGTTGGGGATTGACGGATTGGTAGTGTATAAATATGTTATTTGGGTAGATTTTTTTTTTACTATTTTTATTTTCTAGTATAAAATTATACAATTAATTATTAACACTAATCTAATATTATTTGTTACTTTTAACAAAATTTATTAGTAACTTAGTATAATGTATTTTTAATTTATTCTTATCAATTTGTAGTCTTATTTTAAACATTTAATATCTATATTTTAACTTTTAATCTAATCCTTATTTTAAACAGTTAATATATATATTTTAACTTTTTAGTCTAATCTTTAAAATAGATATTAATGTAAAATTATCAAGTAAGAAAAATAAAATGTTATGTCAGATACATGTATTAAAACCGTTGCTATACACATTATTATTATTATTTTGAAAAAATTGATGTTACAATTTTGGGTCATGAGTGCTTCTTCGTGCTAGCTTGACTAGGCTAGAATTTGGCTTAAATAGAAATTACAAGTATTTCATAAAGTAACTTGAGTCAAGGCTTGTTATTTAATATATGCATTTTTTATGGCCTTAACTAGAGCTCTCCAAAAGTCTGGTTTAATTCGAAAGCCTGTTTAGAGGCTTATTTGATCATAATTTTTTTTGAAAAATCAAAATGTCTATTCTTAGATAAGCCAAAATATTTTTAAATATGTCAAAAAATTATATTTTAAAATAGGTTAAATGGTTTCTTAAATAAGTTTAAAAGTATGGTTTTAACTAGACAATTTTTATTATCATTAGGTTTTCATTTGGTTTTAATAATAATAATAATATACATAGTCAGTTTATTGTGCCTAATTGACTATTTTTATTGCCTTTAGAGTTGTTCAGCTAAATTTTTTTTTTGAAAAAGGCTTAGTCTAGCTTGTAAATTGAATAGGCTAAGTTAAATTGAGCCAAATGTAAGTCGGACTGAAAACTCCTGTCTAGCAACCTAGCTTACTTCCATATCTACTTGTGACATGAAAGTTGGTTAAAGATCCCTAAGGCAGTATTTGATAGATGTCTCGGGACAGAAAATATGTAGACATTAAGGACATAAATTTATTTGAAGAATGAGACAGAGATAAAAATTTTAAAATTGTTTTTGTCCCTTGATAGTTTTTGAGTCAATTTTTGTAGCTCTGAAAAAGAGGGATGCTAGAGATATATCTATAGAATACAAATTTAACTTTTTTTTTCAAGAATATTCTTTTGAACATTTTATATTTCATCTATATCATTCTCACTTTTCAATTTTACATCAAAGTATAATATAATCTTATTTTCTTTTCATTAATCACTATGTATTATACACCACTATCAAATATATTTTTATCTCCATCTCCAGTATTATCTTTATCTCTATTGTCTTACTGTATCCATTCTTTCTATTGTGACACACGTACTAAATGCACCCTAATTTCTATCTCACATGGAGTTGCCGCAAATTGGTCTCTATCAAACATAGTTTTGAAACTCGGATCGGCTTGATCGGAAAACCATTGAGCCGTTCAGGTGACCGATTCAGGTAGCCATAAAGATCAGACCTGCATATGAACCGCAATGACTAGGCGATTTTTCCTCAAAACTGGTGACCCAGCAACCCGCCGGTTTAGCCATCACCAAAGATCGATGAAGGGAGAAGCATTGCCAATTGCCGTGAATTTGACGCTGGTGAGGACAACAAATAATGGTGTGGTGCTGTTCCTGTCACACAACTGAGGAAAAAATATGGTTGAGTAAGTGAAAGGGGGAGAAAGATAGAGAGAGTTTTGTTGAGAAAGAAAGAAATGAAGGAGAGATTTGGGCTGAGAACTTGAAATGGAGAAGAAGAGACTTACAGCACAAAGGAAAAGTATTGAAATGAAGGGTAGAGACTAACAGGTGTGGCATTGCTTTGAAGGTGAGAAGAAAGAGAAAGACAATGGGGGAGTGGGGGTGATATTAGGTTAAATGCTTTTACCTTTTATTTTCATTTTTTCTTGGTCAAAGAAATGCAAAGAAACTTGCACCAACAACCGTAGCTGGCTAAATAATTGGTATGATAGGCTTTGCTAACAGTCCAAATTAAAAGCTTAAATGGTCTTAACCAAGCTTTTTATTATTTTTGGATTGGATCCTACTCTCTTTTTTGGGTATGGAAGTTTAAGGAATTTTTTATTTATTTTAGATATATTTATTTTATAACTTAAATTGTTAATTATTATTAATTCTACACATGCTTATATATATTTATACAAGCATAGTAAATTTTTAATGTGTTAAATTGTTAATTATTTATATTATTTTAATATGTTTATCTAATTTTTAATATATTATATATGTATTTAATAAAATTCGGTTCGACCAGTGACCAATCGATTGAACCAATGACCCGGTAATCTGGTGCCTTGACCGAGTCGATCACTGGTCCATTTTTTAATACAATGCTATCAAATCTCGCCTCGATCCAAATGCTCACTGTGTGATCTAACCGCACTCCCACCACCCTTGCATTAATAATAATTATAATTATAATAATAATAAAATTAAACCTCAAATAAATAATTTTATAGCTATTTCTATTAATTAATGAAAGATTTAAGCTACTCAAATATAGATCCACTTGTAAAACATAGTTTGAGCATCAAAATGCTTTTGCAAATAAAGGAGCAAGGATTTCTCCACATGCCCTATAATATTATTAAGTGCTTACTTGTGTGTTATTATTTTATAAAAAATCTTTTTTTATTAAAGAATATTTTATGTGTTTTGATATGTTAGTATAATTTTTTTAATAAAAATAAAATAATAAAAAATTATTTTTCACGAACTATAATTTATATCCTTTGGAAAAGTGTGTTTTTTGTAACATAAAAAAATGTTTAATAACAAATAAAAATCTTTTAATATAATATCTAAATATGAGTTGATATTACATTCAAATATACGAAAAAAAATCAAATATAAAATAATTTTTACATTTTTAAAAGATCTTGTTAAAAAATAATTAATAAAAAACTTTTCTAAAAGTTCATTCAAATCAGTTCTAAATCCATAGTAAAAGAAAAATAATATTTCTCCATATCTCCTATAATAATATAAATAAGTCCATAGTAAGGGCAAAAAGGCTAACTCTGATATTACTTCTTTCAAGCTTACGAAATCCATCAATTTAGAGGACGCAGTTGAAAAAATCAAAACAAAAAAATAAAAGAAAATTTTATAAAAGGAAAATTTTGTGAAAATTGTCTTAGCTTGAGTTGGGTTTGGGTTTTTGGGTTCGGCGTGCGGTGGCCGGGTCTTCAATCTTCCAAATCCAATTGCATACAGTAGCTGCCAACACAAACACGACAGGAGCTTCACCAAATAATATACATACGGGGACCCCTCTCCGAATTCGCATTCTCTTGCTCGTCAAGTTTCTTCTGCCCCACGCACCTCATAAATTGAAAAAGATTCACCCGTCCAAAAAAGAATAAAAATAAAAATTTAATTAAATATTTAAATCAAGAAGACCAAGAGTTTCAACCCACTCAACTATTTCAATCTCAAACCCTAGCATAGATAGAAGGACGCAATCGATCGCTCTAACCTAGCCCAAACCTCTGCTTTGCGATCGGAACGGTGGCACTCCGGATTAGGGTTCGTGTATTTGATTGGATTTTTCTGCGAAGAAGAGCAGAGCGGAGATGGAGGATTGTTGTGCCGTTTGCGCCGAGCCCTTGGAATGGGTTGCCTACGGATCTTGCCAGCACCGCGAGGTCTGCTCCACGTGCGTCGCACGCCTCCGATTCATATGCGACGATCGCCGCTGCTGCATCTGCAAGACCCAATGTGACGTCGTTTTAGTCACCAAGGTGCGTACATATGCCAGATGCCTTTTTCCAATCCCTAAATAAATACCAAGAATATGGGACACTTCTTAATTTCTTGAAAAATGGATTCTACCTGTTGCCCTAAATTTGTAACCAAGCAATTCAGAAGGAGGGGAGATGGGGTTGGATAAACGAGGAGTCTTTGCTTTTTTTTTTTATTGGGTGAGCGTGTGTGTGTGTGTGTGTGTGTCAATTGAATGAGTTAAGATCTTGATTGTGGCACATTGACATGTGTTTTTTTGTGATTTCTATGTTGTGTCAATTGTATGCAGAAAAAGGCCGTGCGGACCTCTTAGTTATGGTTTGCAGCTGTAATGAGATGTACAAGCATGAAATTCAAATGCTAGTCAAGTTAATTTTAAGTTTAGATGTTCCCCGAATTCCAAGCACATTGTGTATATATGACTACTAAGATCACTGTCACTTTCATTGT